>JAPWTK010000257.1:0-667726 GCA_029963805.1 Aromia moschata
AGTTTTAGATTTATTAGTAGTCTTTTTCATTTTAGCTTCTACACTTCTTTCTGATTAATTAGCTTATTTCTGAAGTAATTACTAATTCGTTTTCATTTCTCTACTTAATTTTGTTTGGGATTAAGGAAACCAATCCCATAAATGCTATTCATTTCATGTTTGATGTTTCCTCTACACAAAAGTCCAATAAAAAAACAATAAGTTATGTAGACCAAATGGAATATAAAAAGCGAATTTGTTTAAATTACTTTTTTATGAGTATTGTAGAATAGTACGTATGTCACAATATTTATGTAATTTTCGTCACAGTAATAAAATTTAATACTTCCCTGAATTTTTAGGTACCCAATACAGATTATTAGGTACAGATCATATTAAGTATTAATATTAATGTTTCAAGGTCACACACATTGTACCTAAAAAGCAGCAACAAGCACAGACATATACTTACTCCCTTTCAATTTGCAATGTTTTGGTAGCTTCTTCCAAGCGTAATTGAAGCATTGACAACTTCTGTATAACATATTCCTCATCGTAATCTCCCCTGTCACTATTCGATTTTTTCTATACCGTTTATCTGATCAACAGTACTATCAACTTTTTTATCAAGCTCTTTAACATATTTAGGCATAGCTCCCTGCAAAATGTATTCCTCTACAGCACAACTGTCCAAGTCTTGTACTGCAGTACTATCACATTCAGGATTGGACTGAGAAGAAGAGACGCCATTCTCCCTGTCCTTGGTAGGAGATCCGTTACTGAATACAAATTCCTTCAACGGGTCTTCGCTTAATGCCTCCAAGATTTGACTGTCGAACTGACCAGCATGTTTTAACAGCAGTATGTGAATCTTCTCTTCTCTCTTTTCAGCTGGTCATTCTGTATCTCGAGGTCTTCTTTCTCACGCTTATGGGTACTAGTTTCCTTAAGTGCGGCCTCGAGTTTTGTACGTAGCTGCTTACATTCGTCCCTGGCCTTATTTGGCTTCGTTACGTACTTTGCTCCACTTTTCTCTCCAGTTGGCCGTGCAGTCAGACCACCACCTCATCGTTTTCTCCATCTGAGCAGCCCTACCTTTTGCTTCCTCCAATTCTCTTTGCCGTAAGGCCTATTTAGGTATAAACACAATAGTAGTTAGTAAGATATTAATCCTATTGTTACTAGAAAAGCTAATAAATCCCCAATCAAATCAATATGTTTTGAAAAAAAAACAATTTGATATTCCATATTGTTTTTGTGTTCTCTTACCGAGAATGTATTAAGAAGAAAACAACTTGTAATATTAATATTTCAATTATTAAATTATTTTCAAAAATTCATCCCTAAATTAAATTATCAAAAAGTCTAATAACAATTTTTCCTATATTATGCTGCCAACTTTCAGATACACTGCATTTTTTTTCGCCTTTTGTTTTAATTTCTAGGAAATACTTGTCTTTTAGTTTTTCTGATTTTCTAATGTTCAGTTTTAATATTTTATGGTTGACATTTTTGCTGATATTACTAATACTTTTACTCTTAAATTCAAAAACCTTGATTAAAACAAATAAAATATTATCTAATTCAAAAATAACACAAAAGAACTTTGGTATTAAGTATGTATTTTTTCGTATCTTTAATTATTAAATTGTGTGTCATAGTGGTTATCCTGGTGGATATGATCTATAAAGTTTGTAATCAGTAATGTGCAAATCTAGCTGCAAAGAGAATAGAAAGAATTAAAAAATTCTTGTGGGTAGGTGTCTCTACTTATCCGTACTTTGCAAAGGATATTAGTTTTATTACTATCAGAATTTACTTCAAACATATGCATACATACAATAACTATTTATCTTACTAGGTAGGTATAGCATAACAGACAATTAAAAAGATATATAATAGTCACTGTGTAATCTAATATGTATTATACCTTGGTAGATCTATTTACCGAGAGTTACCTTAGATCTTCAGGTGCTATAAACAAAATTGTTTTGGAATTATTATTATGATTGGTCTTTATTATTTTTCAGCATATATTGTTTATTTTCTTATTTTGCTATTAACACTGTATTATGTCTGGATGACTGATATAATCAGGTAGGTAGGTATATAACAAATTATTTTAAATGGGACATCGTCTTAAAGGCACAAATATTTACCAGAATTGTTACCAAAACCATTTTAAAATAATTGTCACACAACTTAGGTCCCAACAAATAGACTATAATTTTGCTATAGGTATAACAAAAATAACAACTCTCAAATAAACTACATCAATATTTGGCATATTATTTTATGTGAACTGCTGCTCACATAACTATGTATTATTCCCATAACAGGCAAAGGAGAAAGTTGAAAGTTGATCTGCAGCTGTTCTGCAAGTTCAGATTTTTTAAAATCTATGATAGTTACTGAATAGAATTACATTACTTATCCCTTCCAGATAAAAACATATTTAGGACATTCATATGATTTTTATTTGCAATATGTATGTATGTTCAATTAAAACTTCACTGCCGCAAATAATGCATTTAGGAATTTAATAAATTAATAATTGAAATAAACCATTGTTTACCTCATTTGCCTCCCACTCAGCAATATCTGCAATTCTTGAGGAGGCAATAGATGCAGTATCGTGGTCTCTTGCATGGCGACGCGACGAAGTTCCACTAGTAGTACTTTGTGCCATTCTATTTAGACTGAATACATACTATGCCTTTAAATAATTTATTTACAATAAGTCATAAAATGTAAAATACTACATTTACCCGAAAGTTTACACATCTGACACTGACAGAAGACATTAGCGTAGTGAAACAATGTCGCCAATGTTAAAATCTAAATACCCCACCCACTTAGGTGGGTTTATCTATGATGTGTATTACTGGTTGTCTACGAATATAAATTTTCTAATAGGTTAGTCCTGATTTGTATAGAAGGATCAAAAAGTACATATGTGGTCTATGAAAGGACAAAAAACATGGAGGTATGTATAAATGTATGTACAACTGGATTGTCCGTGGTTAGGGATCATACGACATGACCCAGTATTGAGTTTCAACTAATTCGGATATATTACAATATTCAGGGTAAAAAGGTTATATGTTTTTTGTATTCCAGTGGGAATTGGAGCATGAAGGATGCAACGTCAGATAGACACATATGTATGTACATACTCGTACCTATGTACATACTAGGGCTAGAACCAAATGGTACATGCCAGGGTCGAACTTGAGCATGCATGCTGCAGTGAATAAATAGTGACTTACTAAGTAATATTGAGAATTTTGTTCTTGCTCTAAGGATATTCGAATAGGAGGGACCTAAACTAGGATGTTTCGTTACTTGATTTCGTGAATGGACCGAGAAGGAATCCATATACATTTAAATATATTATTATTCATTGAAACTCCATTATACCAAAAATGGACTTAAAAGCGCGTGCGTAGAATTGTCGTTTACTTGACGACCAATCACATAAAGATCTTCAAGATCAACTGTTGTTTTCACCAAGAAGACTAGAGACTTATTTTAGTTTTCAGCTTAAGTGCCGTTACACACTTATGCGGACCGTCCGCGTTCTGCCCTCCGCACGCGAAGCCGTCCCGCACCTATATGTTTTCACATTTGTGCGGTTGCTAGCGCGGAGGAGGATTTGTTCCCGGCGCTCTCGCCACGACTGTAGTCGCGAATAAATAACCTGGTGAGAACAATAGTTGCGAAACTTAAAAAAAGGCGATTTTGAGTTAAGCCCACCAAAGGATCTCAAAATAGGTCTGCTTTCATATGCAATAGAGGCGAAAGGTCATTTTATTTCTTTCCTGCTGATAGCGGTAGATACGCCTTGACAGTTGACGAGAAATGGTCTGAACGATGTGTGCGATAGAGACGAAACTCAGTTTGTCCTGACACGTTTTTATGTAACACAAAGTCTAATAATTATCTAGGTAATATGTAATATTTTACATTTTACTCCACCTTTTAAGACAATCCGTTTTGTTATATTGGATCTAAGATTTTATCTTGTGAAGTGGATAGCCACTAAAGAACTGAATGATTACCTACTTTTATAATTTTTTAGGAAAAAGAACTGATTCAGTAACAAAGACAAACAATTAAGATGTAAAAATGATTTTTGTGAAAAAAAATTAAGACAAAAATGTTAATACTGCTCTTCACAAAGATTGTATTTGTCAATCATACATTGCAGAACTGCTCTATCACAGCTTATTATATTTAAGTGTTCACGATTTTGATTAGCGATTAAGGTGTTCACATACATTTGGACAAGTGAATTAAAAGCGCCAAAAAAATTTGATTGAAGTAAAATATTTCATTTAAAAAGAATTCCGATATCGGTGGGAAAACGAAGGGGGGGGGAAAAGTTTAAAGAATGAAAAATATAGTTCCAGTGAAAAAAAACGAATGCGAGATTTAAAGTAGGGTATTTTTTTTTTTTTGGGAAATAAGAGACCCCTATAGTGGTCTATTAGGTTCCTGTTTTACAATTGCTAAGAGCAAGGGAAGGGTATCCCATAAGTATGGTGAAATGCCCCCTTTTTTATTTTCTTCGCATGATGAAAGTGTTTCTTAGGGCTAATTATGAGAGGTAGACCGAATTTTAGGTAGGTAGTAAAAAACAGTTAAAAATATAACATATTAAAAATCTGAGCCTGAAGCTTTTTTGGTTAAAAGATATGGGATTTTTAAAGTTTGAATAATTTTTTTAGAGGTCATAATGACCTTGAATGAGCTTGAAAATAAAAATTTTACATAAAATTAATCATATTTTCTGTACTCATGAATTTTTTCAGATTTTTTCGACAGTTAAAAACCAAGAAAAAAAATAAAACGTAAAAAACAAGGTTTTTTCCATACCTAGCTGAGAGGAAAATTTTTTGGACCTAAAATTCGGTCTACCTTTCATAATTAGCCCTAAGAAACACTTTCATCATGCGAAGAAAATAAAAAAAGGGGGAGCATTTCACCATACTTATGGGGGATACCCTTTCGTATTAAGGACGTAGTACTAAGGACGTATTCCTCAAGAAGTCGCAATATATAAAGCGCATGCTGAAATCTCATTTGGCTACTTTTGATCCAACCATACCGAGTATATTGACATATATGATCCCTGTAATTTGTAAGGAAAGTATAAATATAAAATATTGAATACAGCAGAGACGGCTTTCTGAAATAATTCTCATTGTCACTAATGATTTCTTTTTTTATTATAGAGTGTTTATCACCGCCTACAACTACATACTTCGATCAAGGTAATCGGTGGTTAATCAACTATTTAAATGTCTATATTTATATAAATTAATAGTTGATTAAATGTTTCACGATCGGCTAATTGCATTATTGTTTTGTGACTTTTCGAAATTCAATTGTAAATTTTGATAATCTTATGGATAATTTAAGGGGGGGGCAATACAATTAAGAACGACCAAAAAATCGATAATTTTTTTTGGCCTAAAAAAATCACAAATTTCTCAAGGAATCCAACGGTGTATCCGCCGATTTGAAATTCGAACTCCTTCTATTTTTTTTTTTTTGTTTTACCGAAACGCCTTTTTCGTGCGTAGCAAGTATAAAAAAACGCTTGACCGAGGGGACCTTTTTTCCATTGTGTCTTATTTTGAAAAGTCCTCAGGGACGAATTTATATACCTGAGTATATAAATTTTATATACCTGAACTTTATATATCTGAATATACCTGAATTTTATATTTTATGAAGGTATATTGAAGGTATATTTTTTATATACCTGAACTTTAAATGCGTTTTTCTCGAAACAGCACTTTCTGAATTGGCGGGCGTGATTACTCGAAAACTAATCATCTGATTGAGCTGAAATTTATTGGGTATCTTCATTATAATATTATCTATGAACTGAATTTTTGCAATTTTTTTATATTAAATATTAAATTTTGCAACAAAATGGCGGAAAAAAACCGGATTTTTCGGAAAAAATTGCGACCCAGAGAACGCCCGCCAAAAACAAAACAGGGTCTGCGTGGACGACGTCACCTCACAGCCGCCATTTTGTTTAAAAAAAATATTTTTTTTCGTGTACTTCAAGTACCTATCTATAATCCTACAAAGTTTCAATTAATTTGAATAAAAACTACTTGAAAAAAAATTTTTAAAAATGCATTTTTTTTTCCGTTCTAATTGTACCGCCCTAAAATGAAAATTTACTGAAACTTTTATGCAATAAATGTTCCTATATTTCGCATAATAAACACTAGGAAGGTGTCAAAATATAAACAAAACCCTGTACAATATCCGCTGTTAGGACTACTATCTAGCTAGTCCTAGACCAATATTTTTTTGGTAAAAACATGAGTGATTGCAGTAGTGCAGTAATTAACCTTTTAGAGGGACGGAAAACCAATATTTTGGCGCACCAGAAAATTTTCTTCAATTTTTTTTTTTATAGATTAAAATATTCATTTTTCCAATACTATTACTTTTTTTTAATGCAGTAAAATTCAGTCTGAAAACAATGATAAAAAAGTTATCACGTCAATGTAATTTATGCCTTATGCTCAATAAGAGAAGCCGATCTATATACGAGTGTAAAGTATGTAGTAAAATTCTGTGTATTGAACCTTGCTTTGAAATTTATCACACTAAAAAATCGTTACCGTAATTTATAAATGTTTTATAAATAATAAATAAAAAACAAAACAAACACAAAAAAAAACAAAAAAAAAGAAACGTAACTCTGCCACAGTTGGTCCCAAGCCCGTGTTCAAAAGAGAAGGGTGTCTCGAAATCGTTCATGCGAGGCAAAGGGGTAGTTTTTACCCTATTAGGTAAATTATAGGGTTTGTTTTAAGTATAGGGTTTTCGATGTATAAAATACATCGAAAACTAATATATTTTCGAATTTGAAATGTTTAACACGGGCTGTTCCCTTCCGGGCCGGAGAGCCAATGTATTAGCTCACCCCGAGATCGATCGACTTTGCCTATGATCAATCAATGATATAAGATACTTTTTATACCAGTTTTCTGAGCGCGATATGCCCCCTGAAATTACGGTCCTCTAAGGGTTAAAAATGATCCGCCATACTGTTTTAAATAGTAAACAGTTTAGGTACCTGTCTACTTATAAAATTCTATGAGTTAGTAATTTTAGAGTATTACTATATTCCTACTTTTTATAATATAATAAGGAATATCTTACAAATTCATACCACCGGAATGATTACCAAAGTATGTATGTACATACATACACGGTGGAGACTTTAACTGGAATATATTCGCTAGCGGGGTAGTGAATGATTTTTCAAAAAATTCCCGAGACACGTCAACTTTTAAATCGTATTTACCTACATTTTGCAAGTAATGTGAAAAATATAGCCCTTCAGGGGTGGCTGAAACCACCCTCGACATGATTTTTTTCAAATGCAACCCTATGGCTTGTGACCCCTCATTGTAAAGCTGGTGGAAAGAGGAATCCAACGCACTGATCATATTTTAATTTTTAATATGTTTGTAGGGTTGCATACAATTAAAACGTAATTTTATAGTTTAATTTATTTTTAACGCAACAATTTCGTACTCAAAATGTGTGTTGTTTAGTTTTGGAATGGAAACCTTACTTTTCATATCTCCCCACAAAAAATTCCAAGCAATTTTTTGCCCCAACTAATATTTGTTATTTTTTGCTAGTGTTTTTACACGGCCGCAAAGAGTAATTTAGTTTGTATGCTGTATTCAGAGTTTGAAACGAAGTGTTATTTCAAATTGGTGAAAATGTCTTATTTAACTGAATCACTAAAAATCGAAATTTTGATGATGATTGGATATGGTGATAGGGCGCGAACTCAATGCGAAGTTGTTCGCTTGTTTCGAGAAACGCATCCTGACTTGCCACCACTAAATCAAGGTACCATTAGTAAAATTAAGGCACAATATCGAGAGATGGGTCATGTCAGGAAAGTACCGAGTAAGAGGCAGGCTGTTGTTGATGACGACACGAAGTTGAATTTGTTGCTTGCTCTAGAAGAAAATCCAATCACTCCAGCCCGTCGACTGGCCCGTGATAGTAATCTTAATCACAAAACAGTTTTAAAAATACTTAGGTATGAGAAAAAACGCCCATATAAAATGCAAGCTCTTCAAGAGCTACTTGAAGATGATCCAGATCGACGAGTGGAATTTTGCGATTTATTGATGACTTGTATTGATCAAAACCAGTTATCTTTAGAGTGGATAGTTTTCTCTGACGAGGCTACTTTTACATTAAATGGGCACGTAAATCGCCAAAATTGTCGTTACTGGGCTGAAGAGAACCCCCATTGGATGAGGGGAACTTCATACTCAGCGCCCACAGAAAACTAATGTGTGGGCCGGAATCGATACAATTGTAGGACCATTTTTCTTTGATGATACTCTTAATGGAGCAAGATACTTGCGTTTACTCCAGCACGAACTAATGCCAGTGCTATGTCATTTATTTCCAAACCCCTTAAACCCTAACTTGACCGACGAGAGGTTATGGTTTCAGCAAGATGGGGCCCCACCACACTATGCTGCCATTGTTCGTCAGTATCTGGACAGAATTTTTCCCGGTAGGTGGATTGGGAGGCGAGGTAATATTGAGTGGCCAGCAAGATCTCCAGATCTTACACCACTGGATTTCTTTTTGTGGGGATCTAAAGTAGGGTTTACATTCAGAAACCCAACAACATAGCAGATCTGCAGGAAAGGATAAGAGAGGAAATCGGAAAAATAACACCGCAAATGTTGCATAATGTAAGGGACGAAACCTACCACAGACTGGGCTGCTGCCAACAAGTGAATGGTGCACATTTTGAACAATTGTTACGTTGAAAATAAATGTAATTTTTAAATTTATACATACTAAAAATTAAAATTTGATCAGTGCGTTGGATTCCTCTTTCCACCAGCTTTACAATGAGGGGTCACAAGCCATAGGGTTGCATTTGAAAAAATCATGTCGAGGGTGGTTTCAGCGATACCTGAAGGGCTATATTTTTCATATTACTTGCAAAATGTAGGTAAATACATTTAAAAGTTGACGTGTCTCGGGAATTTTTTGAAAAATCATTCACCAACCCCACTAGCGAATATATTCCAGTTAAAGTCTCCATCGTGTATATGCATATCTAAGTTTCCAAGGAATTATGGAGTTTCTGAAAAGGTGGAGCTTTAATACCTTATCTATAACTTAAATATCGTATTAAAAGTAAATTTAAACCAACAGGAGAATCAAATTCGAGATATCATTAACTACACTCTCTTGTCCGTTTGGCTGTACGATGGAATTTGCGTAAGTACGGAAATATTCAACTTGCAATCTTTCACATCGTTTTGTAGGCAGGACCAGATTTAGGAAGTAGGTAAGATCGGATTTTAAAGGGGCACTACATCAAGAATTAAGAATGATCTTTATTTTTTATGAGCTGCAGGGCAGGGCATCCTTTCGTTCCTTTCGTGCAAGGGTTCCTTTCGTGGTCAAAAAAACTAAAAAGAACATACAATTTTTCAAATTCTAAATAGTCTTAAATTCTTTGACATTGCAAGATGATTTTTCTCCAGAATATCCTATGTATAAAACAAATATAAGACATATTATGTTGAATGATATGTCGAATGATTAAATTATTTCTCAATTATTTCTCTATACGTAACATTTTCTACTTTTATCACACATTAATAACAAATTAACCATTATTTTGATATTGCCTGTATGTTTGCCATTTTCATCCAGATATTCGCCTGAATATATATTTATAAATCAATTATCTTACTCTCATTGCGGTTAGCTAACATATCATACAACTCCAATCATCCAACCTCAACTCAAATTAGTCACCTGCTCCTAGACCATTTTTTATTTTATACTCAAGCCACCAAATTTGTTGCATTTGTATTATAAACCAAATATGTTCACAAATTGAAACAGAACATCATTTATCAGTAAGTGTATTCTAAATAATTTTCTTATTGACTACCACGTACCTAAGAAGGAAGAACAAAGTACCTAAATGAAGGAATAGTTATTTTCATTTGTCGATAGTCTTGATCATAATTCTGGAACTAAGGGGAAAAATATGTTCTTTGGAAAACATATTCTTTGGAGTGAAAGTGATACTATCGACTTACCACTTTTATCCCTATGGATAATGGCTGACTAGCCCCGGTCTACCCTACCAGCATCCTACAGTCACATCATGTTAGCGTACAAGGAGTGTAGATACATACATCGCAACAAGATACTGATTGGTAAATCTTTGGATGCCTTTGCTTTAGATCATCAGCAGCAACCTGATTATCAATTTTTAAACGAATAGATAAGAGAGACAGCGCAACGCGTACATACATAACATACATATGTATGTATACTTTTTACTGGCGCCTGCTTGACTTGCCGGCAGGCTCAGGTAAATTCTTATGTTTTAACAGTAGACGGCATCGGGCATCGTGTACGTGGACATCCCAACCTACTTTACCTTTCTTGACTCAGTCGGTGTTTGATTCGTGTGCGTTCAATGAACTTAACAAAGTATTACCTGGACGACAAGTTTGTTAATATTACGTAGATTTTTATATCCATCAAATATGTGAAAATATAGCGACGGTTTCAAAAAGTGAACAATCGAAGTGACAATAAAAAAAAGTTCAAATCATTCCTGTGCAATTTTCAGTTATTACTACGTATTTCCTCTTATCAAATATTACGTGTACGTCTAAAAATAAATAATAATTTGCGAATATGGAGAAAAAACCGAAGAGTGTGATTTGGGCGTATGTGTGTTGGTTGTTTGGGGGGATCTTGGGGTTGCACTTGTTTTATCTGGAGAGGGACGCCCACGCTTTCCTCACTTGGAGTACGTTGGGAGGATACGGTTTGGGGTGGTTGGCTGATATCACGAAGATCCCTAGGTACGTCAGGGACTGCAACAATGACCCAAAATTTTTGGCGGAACTGTCGGAAAGGATGCGAAGAAACGCAAAAGTAAGTTTGTCGAAACGGTGCTATCGTATTTCTGACATCTCTGTCAAATTTGAATTGTCTAAAGATGTAGCCAGATTGTTTACCAGAATACCAGATGAGATGATAATGGGATAAACAACCTTGTGGGCAATATAATAGGATATGTACCTACAGAAAATAGGTATGCAATTTGGGCAACTGGTCTTAAAAACGTTATGAATATTGTTGTTGGGTTCCTATTTTTTTATAGAGTGTTCCTTCTAAGACTGTTTCTTCCGTCCTTTATGCAGTTCTATTTGCAAATAATAATGATATATATATATATATATATATTTGAAATATAAAAATTAATATAAATAAATGCAATTGTATTTTTTTAATGTTATTGTGTTATTTTCGTTTGTGTTTCGTTCTTTTACACATTTTGTGTACACTGTTGTCAGTAGATACTGTAAATAAGATTATCAGAGCCTACTAACTTTTTTAAATCTCCATTTTTCATCAACTTTTGAAAATAAAAAAGATATTTTTTTCTCAAAAACTAATGCAGATAAATATGGACAACTTTATATAAATTAAAAGACAACTTAATGATGCTTTCAACAGTATACATGTGTGTAGGTAAATGTGGGCTATTCCATCTAAAAACAAAAGTTATTGCTGTTGAAAAATTGTGAGGTATTGGTTCCTCACCATTCCTCATTGTGGTGTGTGCGATACTGAATAACAAAATTTGCAACAATGAAAATGATAGAGTAATTCGTAACGACTCGAATTGTCGAACACACAAGTCTCTAACTTTTTTGGTTTAGACGACATCTAGAAATATTTAGAGGGGAACGAACGAACGAACTAAAATTTAGAGGGGAATTCAAAACTGTACAAATATATATGGAAGGAACAGTCTTACTATATCAAACATCCTTTAGATCAGGAATAGATACCGAGGTACCTACCATTAAAACTGGTATGTTATTTTAATCGGCAATAATGAAGTTGAAAAAGATAATGAATACAAAAAAGTGGCAGTATGAATTTCTAAAATGTTTCATTAAACCTAAAAGTGCGAAATTATCAGAATTAAACAAACGACTGAACAAAATAAGTGCATAACAGTTTTTGTGCAAAGAACTCCTTGCTTAGTTAAATTTACCGGTGATGATTATAGTATCGTTCTACAGGTAACTAACCACGTTAAAAATGCGAAAGAAAAAATTGGTACTTCTGGTACGTATTCTAATATGAACATTGGTACCATACTGTGTGATGTCATTTTTAACATGTTTCATTACAATGCATTTTATTTTTAGATCCCAATTCATAATCAACAATAAACTATCCTTTCTTTTGAGAGGTACTTAACGTATTTTTATTAATTATAGATACATTTCCAAAAATCCAAACTAACTTTCCATGGTGTCCACGTGAATGTAGTGTACGTGTGACCACATTGATTTAAAAACCTGATATTTAGCCGATAAAAAAATTAATTCCTCGCTGTATAGTACCAAATATTTTATTCATGTTCAGAAAAAATAATTTACTCGTTGTTAACGATAACAGAAAAAAAGTGTTCTTTTTTGCCAAATACCAATCACATCAATCAAACACATTTGGATAAGTTACTATTATTGTTATTAGTACCAATGTTTTTGTTGTCCGCTATACATATCTCATAAATGATTAGAGAACATTTAAAATTCGGGACTATTACAGTTTTTCTTAAAATACCTAAAATTGTAACCTAGGTTTTTTTACGACAACGTCATAGCTTCGGTATTGACTTCAGCAGAATTTTGTATCACCCAAAATGTAGGTAAAAACAATTACTAATTTATATAGAATTGATTTCGGGATCCTTTTTTTACTTAATTTCAGTCGATCAATGCACATGCACAATTAATTGAGTATTGAGCCCTGAATGTTTAAATATATTACCTAGCAAAAATATCAGTTACAAATTAACACCGTTTTACTTTATTTATTTATTTATTTTTACTGAAAAAAAACATTATTTATTTGCCTTATACTTATTCTCCTCCCACGATTCTAGTTTGAAGAGCCGCATATTTAAGAATAATAATTGACTTCTGGTGTAGCGTGATTTGACTAGTAGATGCATTTTATATTGCGAATGGAAATATGGAAAATTACAAAAAACAAATCAGTAACAATTTCAAAACAGTTATCGTTAAATTCCTGCCTTCCTTACGTCAACGAATACTAGGGATTCTGTTACAAGGTATTTTATGAGACATCCACCATATATAACCATTAACCAGTATGTAATCATTTTCTGGTATTCAAACATAAAAAAGTTATTTTAGAGGGTATTTCCATTGCGTATTAAATGATATTAAATTATGTACCCATTCGAAAAAATGTCAAAAATATAATATTGTTCCTTATTTTATTTCAATATTTTGTAGGATAGAAGATTTTTGCAACAATTGCACTAATAAGATGAAATATGGTATCCGTTTTAATTTTTACGTATTTAATTGTGGTAATCAGGTTCCTGGATACACATACATACATATGTGGTATGTTATATATATATACCTAATGTGGAACTTGGTTGCAGATTTTAGAAAACCAACTGAACTAAAAATATATACTAAACTAAACTACTATAACTAAAGTTAATATAATAAGAAGGTACCTGACCTGATTAGGCTTAGATTATATTTGACTCGACTTTTATCTAAATCTTACCATTCAGATAACACATCAGTATTTGCTTGCTGCATTTGTTACCTTTTTGTACCTAAATGCATTTATTTAATTAATCTTACGTTAAGTTAACATATGATTGTAAATTTAATAATATTAAATGTATTATTAAAAATACTATTTCATTAAATGTAATTCGATCTTTAAAATATCAACTTGGTATGACGGTTTCCTTAAACTCTTAACCGGGTAACCTAATTATCCTATTTGGTTATGTGCAGTGTATACTAATGGTCAATAATTAGCATATCGGTGGATTTATAGAACTGTAACGTTTTTTGCTTGGAACTTTTTATGATTTAAAAATAAAAATCATTAAGTTGCAATGGAATTTTAGGGCAACATAACTTAAGATGTCTAAGTACTTAATAATTTGGCAGAAAAGTCGAATATCTCTAAAAGTATTTGATATATCTAAAAGATTCTGAATCAACGTTGAAAACTACATCGAATCCATTTCCATACGTCTCTTAAAATACATGTCTACATACAGTGTATCAAAAGTAACTTTGCCCCTGGCCCCAGTAGAGAAAACCTGAAATTGTGCTCATTTATTTAGCAGCTGCAGCTGTGAAAGCTTCGAGAAGTATAGTCTGTTAATATTTAATTATGGGTAAAAACTGTATTTATGTTTATTTATTATGTTTACTCAAAGAAACTGCAATTTCGTTGAAAAATGAACAAGTTAAAATGTATAAGAACATACTCGTACTAGGATTGAATAACTGACTTTAAATAAAGTGCATGTTAAAATACGATATGTATTTGTATGTTTGTCCTTCGAAATTCCTGCACATCTGTATACAGTAGGTAACAGCAAAAGTGATTTCGTATTTAACTTAATAGGAATATGAATATTTATACGTATTTTTATTGACCCACACCAACTACTTTGTATGTTTTTTTGTAGTTTCTAATGGTGAATGGTAATTTTGTTATAGCTTGAAGATTACTTATATATGTATAATTAACAGGTTAGGAAAAATATGTTCTCTGTATATATATTTCGTCATTGGCACAATAATATTATAGTAAGCGGATCTAACCTAAGGTTTTTTGCCCATTCATTGATGTACAATAAATCATTGGCAATTCTGACAACAGGTCGTCTCTAATTGTCAGGGTCAAAATGTTGATAAAGTTTAAACGTTCACAATGATTTTAAAAATTTGTACGTAATTCTTGCTTTCGTGGAACTAATAGATAGAGTATGATTTTAAAGAATTCCTGCATGAATTATGCATTGATTTTTCAGAACTGTATTCAGTGGCGGCTGGTGGAATTTGAGATTGCGTGGGACCCATGTCATATTTTAGGGGGTGATTACTAGTCCTAAGTAGAAGGCTGTAATAACAAAAAAACTTCAAACGAAACTTCAAGCGAAAATAAATTCCAAAAAAACGTCTGCCTCGCTAGATTATTAGTTTTTGGTTTGTTGGATATTAGGTCCGGGAATAAACAACAACTATTTGATTTTTGCCAACGTTTCGGAGATTTATTTCTCCTTCTTCAGGGCTTAATCAATGTTGTTATTACTGTCACATAAAGTTTTAAGTTACGAACATTGGCAGTTCTATCTGTATGCATATGTAACATATATACCAAGACAAAAACAAAACTGTTTCTATTTATTACCTCATTACTGTAGTAATTTTTAAAGTATGTTGTCCTGTAAATAGTTTTGTTTTTATCTTGGCACATTTGTTACATATGTATATAGATAGAACTGTCAATATTCGTAACTTACCACCTTATATGACAGTAATAACAACATTTATTAGGCCCTGAAGAAGGAGAAATAAATCTCCGAAACGTTATTCCCGGACCTAAAATCCAACAAACCAAAAACTAATAGAGAAGAATGTCGCCAAATTTCCCACAGATATGGAATAGATAAACTTGGAAACGACTCTCAAATATTCGGGAAGTATTTTTTTTTTATAATCAACAAAGTCTTTTTATACGGTCGCTTTTTTCGAAATTTCGAGATCCCTAAAATTTATGGTAAAATAATAAAAACAAAATTTTTATTTCATCCCAGCATTTCGAATTAGATTGAAAAAAAGTAAAAAGGTTTTATAATTTGGCAGTGCTGAAAAAAAAATTGTTTCGCAAATATTCTGCTAGCCGTTTCCAAGATATTCTGGTTCAAACTTTATAGTTTTATTTTAAATGGCAAATTCTTTCTGTAATAATTAAAGTTGGGCATTTAATTGATTTTTAATTACATATAAATTAAAATTTGTATATATTTTTTTAATTTTAATTTATGATGGTTTAATATAATAAAAAAAAATTAATCTTAAAAGATAATAACAACCTATCTCATGTTTTTCGCTATAGTTACACAAAATACTAAACTGTAAAAGTGCACTTATATATGTAAATAACTAGAAACATAACCGTTTCCTTAACGAGATTGGGACCACTTTTAACTATTACTAATTACTTACTACTGCTACAGACTATGCAAGCGTCTTGCACACTCCCAATAACACAATTTCAGTTTATATGTGAGATCACGTTGTACATAAGGACAGTTAATTGCCCTTTTTTTCAGTAATTAAGAGTAATAGGTATAATTCTTATATTTCTTCTTGTTATGCCTTCTATTTCGTTTTAATAAATAATCATCCGCTCACGTATCGTGTGGGTCCCAATACTGCTCTATGATGATTAGAAAATTTCAAATTCCACCAGCCACCACCAATCCATAAATGAATGTATGCATACACATGTAGATACCATCAAAATACGTATGTACCATCAAAATTTTTAAAAACATGTTTAATCTACGGCAGTGGCGGTGCGTGATATTTCAGTTAGCCATATCTTGAAAACGACGCATGGGACCCACTTCACTTTTTAGGTGATGACTATACACCTCTTACAGAAAAGATTTATAGTGAAGAAACCGTCAGCAAAGTTTGCTAAAAGATTTTCAAAAACACTGGAGCACTCCCTGGGTTCTCAGTAACGCTCTGTGGAATATTTGCAGTATATTTTTTTCATAATCTAGAAACAAATATAAGTAGACGTTTTTCGATTTGTTGCAAAATATTTTTGTTACAAAAAAGTTATGGCCATTTTAATTTTGGGAAACAAAATGTTCCTATAAAATTAAAATTAAAATGGCCATAACTTTTTGAAAAAAAAAATATTTTGCAACAAATAGGAAAACGTCTACTTATATTTGTTTCTAGATTATGAAAAAACATATACTGAAAAAAATCCCACAGAGCGTTACTGAGAAACCAGGGAGTGCTCCAGTGTTTTTGAAAATTTTTTCGCAAACTTTGCTGACGATTTTTTCACTATAAATCCTTTCTGTAAGAGGTGTATAGTCATCACCTAAAATGAAGTGGGTCCCATGCATCGTTTTCAAGATATGGCTAACTGAAATATCACGCACCGCCACTGATCTACGGATTTAATGAAGTTAAACAGAAAATTAGCTACATTTTAATTGCCATTTCATTCACAAACAAGGGTGCTCAATAATAAAAACAACATTGACCATCAAAAGAGTTTAGTGTTTCTATCATTAGTTCCTAGCAACAGCACCTTTAAATTCAGATTTAATAAAAAATACATATTTTTTCTAATACGTTACTAATGATACGTAATACATTGCGCAAATATAACCATTACCAAAACATAACGCATATTTTATGACACTAACAACTGTAAGTACATAAAAGGCATATTTATTTTCGTTGCAAGCAAGCCAACACTTAAATGTACTTTGTAACAAACTGTTGAAAATTATGATTACAAATATTATCTAAGTCAGTGGCGGTGGGCTATAAGGTGCGCTGGTGCGCGCGCACTACCAACAATTTAGCATTAATAATTTTATTTAGTAATTAATGGATGCATTCTTAATTTATTGCCTTGCCGCATCCCTAGCGTTAATACCATCTGAATATTATTTGGCCGCAGCGTTACGAATCCACTAGACGCTAGGTCTCTATCTCCAACGCCACTGGTTTCCGATCGCGGCGCGGGAGTCGACACGCGCAATACGAAAAAGCGGCACGACGATCATGCTTCCGTGCAATACGAAAAAGCGAACGCGTATTGTTACTGCTTGCCCCTCCACAATTAGGACGCGTAGTGGGCGAATCCTATAGATATGATGTGCGGAGAGTAAGAGCGTACGAGAGTGATCGATCGGTTAGTTTGTGAATTGTTTTCGTACATTGCGATTGCTGTTTTATCGCTCACGTTTTATAAATATAAACTCGGTTACAATCTAGCTTGGAATAATGAATTATATTCAAAACTTATTAAAAACTCCATTCTCTAACTTGAGTTTGGAGGAAAAAGTGCAAATTAAAACTCTAGGTAGCCCACTCCACAAATTAATTTAAAATTAGCCATGAAAGGAAAAAGTAAACAATTTGGAAGAACATTTAATAATGACTTATTTAAAAAATTGATTTTGTTTGGCGGAGAAACCCCTCAACAACGTTTAAATCACATAAACGAGAAAATAAAAAAAAACATGCAAATTCTGCTGGACACATGAATAATGTTTTGAATTTATCCATGCTAGGCACTGCAAATATTGCGACAATGCTCGATTCTGCTCATCGACGAGCAGTGGCAGCATACAATGAAGCGGTTTCAAAAAACAGGTATGTTTTAAACATTATTATTAACTCTATTCGTTTTTGTGGAAAATTTCTATTTAAAACGAATAAAGACATTTTTGCGCAACATCATGTGCCAGGAAAGACTGTCGGCTTTGGCTATGCTCTCCATTGAAAAAGACTATTACAAATATCGAAAATTTTAACAACAAAGTAATTGAAAAATTTGCACAATGTAAAAATCGCAGAATTGAGCTCATTTACAAAGAAAATTAGGTAAGTTTTCAAATTAATAGAGTTAATAAGAATTACCTTAATATGAGATAAATATTTATCTCATATTAGGGATATTCTTATTATTCTTATGATTATCGTTATTTTTATGTATGGTGCACCCCCAATCTTAGGATCACGCACCGCCAATGATCTAAGTAACTGTAAAAATAAAAAACATAATTGACTCTGGTATATGCAAATTAAACTACAATCTTTAACATCACTTCGAATAGTGATAGTAAAATACACATATAGCATATGTACATATGCTATAAAAATGTTTTAAGTGATTTGTTAATATTTACTTTCGAAGAAGAGAATTATTTTATCTTCTGTGTGTTAATAGGTACAAGATAATTGATTATATTATACCCCGGTGGACAGAAGGAAATTGTTGTTGAAAAAAATTTTTGTAATAATGCTATCAGAAAAACAAATTGATCATCCATATACTCGTATACAGTGTGGAACAGCCAAATGGAATAAATTCAGTAGCTCCATCATTTTTTTAAAAGCATTCTGAGACACGTCAATTTATAAATCTTGCGACGTAAAAAATGTCATTCCTAAATTCAACCCCCTTCAGGTGACAGTTACAACCCCTAAATTTTCAAATTGGAAGTAGGGGCTTGTGAACTTCATTTGAATGGTATTTTCATTCTCTATTCAAAGCTGCTATGGTTTTAAATTTTATTGCAGAAATTAACAAGAAAAAAAATTCTCCAGCGTAGGAAATTCGTTACATTAAAATAAAAAACAAATCATTATTAATGAAGCACATGTTCAAAATGCATGCGTCCAGCATCTTGGCAGCATCCTAGACGTAAATATAAATGTGTTCTAATGTTAGTTAACATCTGCGAGCTAATCGACCTAATTGCAAGTATTATTCTTCTTCTCAAGTCAGCTAAATCGTCGGGTTTGATTTTGTAGACCATACTTTTTACATATCCCCATAGGAAGAAGTCTAACGGCGTGAGATCAGGTGATCGTGCAGGCCATTCTACAGAACTACGTCTCCCTATCCAGCGATTTGGAAAGATTGTATGGAGATACGGCTGGACATTGACTTCGTAATATGCTGGTGCATCATCCTTCTGGAACCATATTGTATTACCTGGAAGTTGTGGGTTTCCTTCAGCTGGATGCAAGTTTGCCATCGTCGGTACAACATTATTTTGGAGTAGCGCTAAATAAGTTTCTCCATTCAAATTGCTGTCAATGAAGGGCCCAATGATATTTTGGTACCAGTTTGTACCAGTTTATATGGGTGCATCTGATTTTCTGTCAATACGCGGAAAATTGAGGAATGGCTAATATTTAATGCTGAAGCTGTTTGACGACTCGACTTATGTGGATTTTCTTCAAGCATAAGAATTACATCCAATTTTTGATCATCACTGAGTTTATTGGGAAGATTTCAGAACCTAAAATGGACAAATAGTGTTACTTATAAAAGTTTTATTTTAATGTAACGAATTTCCTACGCTGGAGAAACTGATCTTTTTTTCTTGTTAATTTCTGCAATAAAATTTAAAGCCATAGCAGTTTTGAATAGAGAATGAAAAGACCTTTCAAATGAAGTATCAGAAGCCCCTACTTCCAGTTTAAAATTTTAAGGGTTGTAGCTGTTAGCTGAAGGGGGTTGAATTTAGGGATGACACTTTTACGTCGCAAGATGTCATTTTATAATTATAAATTGACGTGTCTCAGGGTTTTCTAATAAAATGCATAATAATGGAGCTACTGAATTTATTCCATTCCATAAACCATTAATTTATTCCATAAAGAATACCATGTATATATTTTAACATATTGAAATAGTTTTGATTTTTTTCTGATTTTTGATATAAATATACAGTGTATTACATAAATATACAGTATATAATATCGTTTTTCGCTGTTTTTGAGTAAATGGAGTGTTTTTATGGGTTGTATTTTTACATTAAATTAGCTTTGCAACATAATATGCTCGTACATGAAACATCGAAACAAAATGACAATCTTCTGGTTCTAATACTAGGAGACATCTGAACAGTATCGAGTAACCCTTTTTTTGTGTTCTTCTAGTAGACAATTTTTCATAATACGAGGATGTATCAAATATAAACGGGATTGGTTGTTTTTTAAATTCCAGGCGCGTCGTAGACCTGGAAGGGATTACTGTTCGGGTAATCTCGGCTATTAGGGAGGGGGTAGAGGCTATAGCAATTCCGTCAGGTCCCGTTAGTAATAAAGTAAAGTCTCCGTGGAGCAACGGATTATTATCGAGTTTTTGGCCAAGGAGGGAGTGAATCCAACAGAAATTTTGAGGAGATTACAGGCACAGTTCGGGGACAACACTCTGTCAAGAACCCGTGTTTTTGCATGGCACAAAGAGTTTTCTGGAGGGCGTGAAAAAGTCGAGAACCACAGCCATGCTCGCCGTCCAAGAACGAGCCTGACAGAAGCCAACATCTCGAAGGTTCGGAACCTCATAGAGGGCGATAGACGAATAACCTTGCCGGAAATCGCCGAGGAAGTTAACATTAGTTACGGAAGTGCGCAACAAGTCGTGACAGTGGACTTGGGTCTTCACAAAGTGTCCGCGAGATGGGTTCCGCGTCTGTTTTCGGACGAACACAAGCGACATCGGTTGGAAGTGTCCCAGCGTCTCTTGACTCGCTTTCAGCAAGAGGGCGAGGCGTTTTTGAAGCACATCGTCACCTGTGACGAGACTTGGGTGCATCATTACACTCCAGAGTCAAAACAGGCGAGTATGGAGTGGAGAAAGTGCAGCGAGAGCGCACCGGTGAAAGCAAAGACTCGGCTGTCATCCGGAAAGGTCATGGCAACGTTTTTTGTTTTTGATCGGCGAGGTGCTTTCCACGTCGATTTCCTTCAAAATCGACGCACGATTAATGCGCAATATTATTGCGAGCTTTTGGATGCCGCAAAATTGTCATTTCGGAGAAAAAGGAAGACACAATCCGTCAAAAACGTTATTCTTCTCCATGACAATGCCAGGTCTCATTCAGCACAGGTTACGAGGCAAAAATTAGACCAATTTGGCTGGGAAATATTGGAAAATCCTCCATATAGTCCAGACTTATCACCTTGTGACCACCTTTTCGGACCCTTGAAAGAAGCGCTGGGAGGCCAGCGTTTCGATAACGACCAAGTGGTGGTGGACTTTGTGCTCCAATGGCTACGTGAACGCCCGAAGAGTTTTTATGAAGATTGGATTAAAAAAACTCCCAATCCGCTGGGAGAAATGCATTTTCAGAGCGGGTGATTATGTAGAAAAATAATGTAACATTGTAAATACCTTATAATAAACGTACACTTTACAAAAAAATTAGTCCCGTTTATGTTTTATACACCCTCTTATCTTCGAGTAGCAGTAACACCATTGTTATTTACCTTACCATAAACAAAAATCATAATGTTTATTCCGCAAAAGTGGATAAAACGGTGGTATCTCCCATGGTGATAAAAGAGTCTTCAAAATATTAATACATAAAAACACGCAGTACTATAAAACAGGTTACTTACTTAAACAAAGAGTGTTTAGTATTATTCAACGCATTTTAATGACAGTTGTTTAATACCTGTGAAGTAAATAAACAATATACATTTGTTATTCGCGATTATTGATTAACTGCAAGGCATTTAGATATTCAACTTTTCAATATCTCGGTAATAAATAACTTAGACATGTTCTATGAACTTTTTTGTTCATTTTATGCTGAAAAACACTTCCCTAAAATAGTGCCGTACAATTGCACTATTTTACAGAGTTTTGAACACCCTGTATGATTATTACAATAACCCTGTACTTTTATAGAATGTCACAGATTCAACGCATATATACTGGGATTTCTTCGTTCATTATAATGGAGAGATAGGCAAAGATAATGGAGAGGTTAAGTAATCACAGATTTGGAGAACTTAGACGTATCACACAGATAAGTAGGAGTCAAACTAACTCACCCCCTTAGCGTTTTGCACCCTTGGTAATACAAATTCAAAATAATTGTGGTTAGTTATTTTAAATCAACAATAATATTGTGATTGTGTAAAATTTACAAACTTAACAAATTCATTATTACAAACTAAATAAATTAACAAATTTATTATTTCCGATAATTTTCAACATTTCGGAGAAAACCCATCTTCAGAGGCATCGCTTTAATGGCGTATAATTCATATGCTGTGTATGTACTCTAATTTTGACCACACGATTTAGAAACATTTTGTACATCAATACCAGTTTTCATCCATATGTACAGGTGTGTACAATGTTTTGTCCAAATTTTGCGTTTTCAGCATACTGAGAGCTGAGAGTTCTTATAATGTTTGACAATTGTTGGAAAAAGGCACAAAACGTAACAAAAACGAAGGAAAAGTGGTATAACAAAGTGCTTCTATTTTTTAAATATTTTCAAATGCGTGTAATCTTTTTTATTTTGTTTTCAGTTTTATACGCCCTTTATAGTATTCTTTTAGTGTGTCATGCTAATGATAATAATAAACAATAGAATGGCAATAAGAAAAACATCGACGTGAAGAAAGGATATAGATTAATCATGCCAAAAATATTGTTCAATATTAGAAGTATGTATTTTTTGCAAATATGTGATTTATATTATAATAGCGGATAATTAATACTCAATAACACGCATTAATTTTGGTACTACCTTAATTGTATACTAAATGTTAATTACAACAATGAAACATAAGCACATCTGACATTTGTTGGAAACATTGTACATACAAAGTCACTTACTGATAAATATTTGTTTTATATTTCAACACTAAAATTTTTTAGAAATTATCATTATGTAGTGTATAAACTTAATATTCTTGCAAGTTCTGGGTCACTCTTCCTACATCTTCGGCATTTTATTTGGACGTATTGAATTTACATTTTTGAGCTACCTTTTGTTGTATGTTGCAGCCTCCGTTCTCGTCCAGTAGATTCATTTCCGCCATAATGGTGTCGTATTTGTGGGGCCAGCTGGTGATGTTAGCGATACCAGAAGATGAGATTGGAGGAATTAATTGGAATAAAATCTTCCACTGGTTCATACCGCTAGCAGTTGCTTTAGGTAATTCAATTTTACACTGGTATCATAAACTGATCGATGAACTCGTGGCAATTCTGTTATTATAGCTATAAAAGTACTATGAATAAGCTGAAAAGTTCGAATGGTCCGATTTTTATAAATATACTGTAACATACAGCCTTTTTCAAAATGTTTTCAAATTGTTAAAAAAGATACGCTTATAATCCAATACAGCAATTATCGTCAAAATCGAAGGACATAACTTCGTGCTTGTTGGTTTTCAAACTAAAAAGCTATCAAGTAAATTCTTATTCAACTTATTCTATCATTGATGTTAATATACAGTGTGTACCAGTGAATACAGAAACAAACTGAGAAAATAAAAATAAATAGACGTTCTATTCCGAGCAGAGATGAGATGAGAGCAGTTTGAAAATTTCGGTAAACTATAGGGTTGGTTTTAAAGACTCGAAGCCGCTACGCTGTAGCTGAAGGGGCTCACAGGATTCTAGCAACGACAATTCAGAGACCTGCATGATGGAGTGAGAAGAACGCTGGTCGGTAAAAATCCTCTCCTAGCACACATTAAGACTTTCTCAACATATCCTGAGCGGTTGGTCGCAGTCTCATCCTATCAACCAATTTCCAGACTTTGAGAGACACGCCTCTGCAGTTACGCTGGGTTTTGCTTGCTCTGACTTTTATTGGGTGACCCATTGATCCTAATGCTGCCACATAAAATATAGATCTTTATGTGCAACAACTCGCTTTCATCTGTTGATAACTCAAGCACCCCTACACCAACAGCCCACTCATCACATCTGCCGTCACCGTGTCATTTGGTGTCAAATATATTTGATGGACTTTCTGGACTTTATGTTTCACAACTCAAGCACCCTTCCAGGAGCTTGAATTGTCAAGGGAGAAAGAATTGAAAGCGAGTTGTGACATCCCTATTGATTTGACAGCATTAGGATTGCCCAACAGAGGTCAGAGTAAGCAAAACACAGCGTAAGTGTAGAGGGGTAGCCCATGAGAGCTGGAAAAGGCTTGAAGAGACAGCACAACTACCAAATGATTACAACTTGTTGAGGAATTCTTATTATGTACCAGATAGAGATTTTACTGACCAGCCTCTTTCTCATCCCATCATAGATATTTGAATTGCCGCCAGAATCCTGTGAATCAAATTACGACATGGAGTTGGTTTTTGGGATATGTAAGGTGAACTGTTTAAACCACAGCGTAGCGACCTCGAAGCATTAAAGCCAACCTTATAGGTTACTGGAATTTTCAAACAACTTCTAGTCTACGACAGTCCACAACAGTCTCTAACAAACAAGTCTCTAGCCCAAATGAACCGCAAGTGGTGCTCATCTAAAAGGTGTTACGCTAACTTTGACGAATCATTTAGTTGGCTCAAAGAGCGCTGCCATACTTTGGCGCTGCCGTACTGTTTCTAAACCATGTGTCAAATGTGAGAGATACTGTAAAGATATAAAACTTGTCTTGTTATCCCGGACATACCCCAATAACAATAGCACACAAAAAAAAAAAGTGGTCATTACTTTGACCAGACCCATCTAGGGGTTATGTATTTATGTGAATCCGAATTTGAGGTCAAGTTTAACCCGTACACCCTCAAAATTTTGAGTAAATTTCAAAAAACCGCTAAAAATCGCTAAAAATACAAAAAATGCAGTTATGCAAGCGAGAAATTTTTTACGAACTAGAGTCAAATATGTTTATTATGTATTTCGATGCGCTGAATCCGAATCTGACGTTGATATAGTTCGTCAACCCTCCAAATTTAGAATACATTGGAAGAAACCGCTGAAGTTATGAAAACGAAAAAAAATTTCGAACTAGATCATGTATGTTTTTTGTGTATTTTGATAAAGCGCTGAATCCAAATCACAATTTGATTTAGCTGATAGAACCCTCCCAAATTAGAGTAAATTGCGAATAACCGAAAATTGCTAAAAAATCGTGAAAAATTGCAATTAAGCAAACGAAAAAAAATTCTTAAACTAAATCAAGTATTTTTCTTATGTATTTTGATTCGCTGAATTCAAATCCAAAGTCGGTTTGGCTTTGTACACCAAGCCAATCTTGTTGCTAACTGTAAATAAATTGCGAAAAAACGCTAAAAATGTCAAAAAACCGTAAAAAACAGTCATGAAGTAGTAGATAATATCAAAAAACGGTATTTTCTTACTCACAGTAATAAACAAACCATGATTCCTTTCAAATTATATTATAATATCTATAGATTGTAATTAGAATTAAAAAAAACGACCTTCCTTGATTTAACACTGTTCTTCGCTTGTATCGAACTCTTTTTTCTACGAATGTTCTATGCAGTAGGTTCTCTTTTGTTTTCTATTTTCTTCTCGTTATTTCTCTCTTTAAAGTCCAGCAAAAATCGGCCATCATGTTGACATTCCATATTCCTTGATCCCAATTCCCCACTTATGTCTTGATGAAATCGTTCTTATTCTTCACTGTAGTCGATACAAGCGAAGAACAGTGTAAAATCAAGGAAGGTCGTTTTTTTTAATTTAAAGTACAATCTGTTGATGTTATAGTATAATTTGAAAGAAATCATGGTTTTGTTTATTACTGTGAGTAAGAACAATACTATTTTTTTGATATTATCTACTACTTCATGACTATTTTTTACGATTTTGGCTATTTTTAAAGTTTTTTCGCAATTTATTTAAAGTTGGAGGGTGTACAAGCCAAACCACTTCGGATTTGAATTCAGCGCATCAAAATACATAAGAAAAATACTTGATTTAGTTTAACATTTTTTTTTTCGTTTGCATAATTGCAATTTCTCACGATTTCTTAGCAATTTTCAGCGGTTATTCGCAATTTACTCTAACTTTGAAGGGTCTACCAGCTAAATCAACTTGTGATTTGGATTCAGCGCATCAAAATACACAAAAAAACATACTAGACCAAGTTCGAAAAAAAAATTTCGTTTTCATAACGTTTTATAAATTTTTACGATTTTTAGCGGTTTTTTGCAGTTTACTCTAAATTTGGAGGGTTGACAAGCTAACTCAGCTTCAGATTCGGATTCAGCGCATCGAAATACATAATAAACATACTTGATCTAGTTCGTAAAAAAATTATCGCTTGCATACCTGCATCTTTTTGCCATTTTTAGCGTTTTTTTGCAATTTACTCAAAATTTTGAGGGTGTACGGGTTAAACCGACCTCAAATTCGGATTCAGCGCATCGAAATACATAACCCTAGATGGGTCTGGTCAAAAGTAATGACCACTTTTTCTTTTTTTGTGTGCCGGTGTAATTATTATACCACGAAATTATTATACCACGAAATTATAAACACAATCTTCTTTCTGTACAGGTGTATGGGTTGTCGGAAATATCGGCAGGGAACAAGGAAAACCCTGGATAGCCATAGCGGTGTCGTGTCTGACTTACGCGTCGCGTTGGTACTTCTTCGACGAGAACATCTGGCTCACGCTGATGGTGTTCTCTTCGGGCCTCGCGTTCGACTCGTTCTCGAAGCAGTGGAGGCGAACCCCGAAGAAGAGGAAGTCCGTCGCCCGACGTTTGACAGTGCTGTGTTTGTGCGCGATTTTATATTGCGGTCTGTGGAGTTCGTACTTCTACTTCAACGGGAAAATAACCGACTCCAACGGCGATGAGATTCCCGTCCACGAGGCACTGCATCATTTCTTCACGTCGCCCTGGTGGACGGACTTGAAGCAGTCTTTGTACGATACCTACGTGTACGCTCAGCATCATGGCTGGTATGTTGTTTGTATGATAATACGTTACATGCAGTATAATATGAAAATAAACTAGTGGGAAAATTTAAGGGATCAAAAAATAATCCAAATTTTTAGGTGAATTTCAGCAGGCCGTAACTTGGAGAAAAATGGTCGCATAGAAAATTTAAAAAAATAAAATTGTAGCTCCAAGTATCTAGTTTCTGGATCTGAGCTTCGAAATTTTTTAGCCTCAGCGATTTTTGAGTAATCCTAAGAAAACCACCGACAAAAAATTTTCGAAATTTTTTTGGTTCTTTTTTGTGGTCTACGAACGAACAATTTAACCACCATATGGACCAGATAACTTGTTTATTCAGCTTCAATTCCTTTTTTAAAAGACTTTGATACGATCATTTCTCGCCGAGATATCTGTCTTTGAATGGAAAAGGGTCATTTTGTGTTTGATTATCGCAACCAATGATCGCACAAAAACTTAAAGGTGGGTTTCGAGAACTTAACTAACTAATAATAAATTCTCTACAAGAATTAGCCGTTGGTTCTTCGAAAAAAAAATGTTTTCCATTCTTTACATGAATTTGAAAAAGCAACAAAAAAAGGCTTCATGTGGTTTTTCGGAAAATCAAGCGCTGAATCAAAAATATCGAGGAAATCACTGACTTTTAAGTTCAATATACCCACAATAACCCTACAGAGATTCAAATTTCAAAAATATTTTTTTTTGCAAAAAAAATGTTTCAAAGAAATATTTTTTTCCAAAAATTTAAACGCTGTTTGCGATAATAATTTAACGAACACTGAAAAAAATATTTTTTCTCATTTTGTCAAAGATTATGAGCTTTTTTGGAGCAAAAAACGTGATCATTAAATTTTTTTCAAAAATTCAATCGAGTAAAACAAAAAAACGGCTGGCTGGATTGAATTGAATCTCTGTAGGGTTTTTGTGGGTATATTGAACTGTAAAAGGCACACTTAACATCAGTGGTTTCCTCGATATTTTGGATTCAGCGCTCGATTTTCCGAAAATCAAAAGCCCTTTTTTTGTTGCTTTTTTAAATTCATGTAAAGAATGGAATTTTTTTTCGAAGAACCAACGGCTAATTCTTGTAGAGAATTTATTCAAGTTCTCGAAAACCCACCTTTAACTTTTTGTGCGATCATTGGTTGCTGAGATATCGATAATCAAACACAAAATGACCCTTTTCCATTCAAAGACTGATATCTCGGCGAGAAATGATCGTATCAAAGTCTCTAAAAAAAGCAATTGAAGCTGAATAAACAAATTATCTGGTCCATATGGTGGTTAAGTCAAAAAAAAAAATTCAAGTTCGTAGACCACAAAAAAGAACCAAAAACATTTAGAAAATTTTTTGTCGGTGGTTTTCTTAGGATTAGGTACTCAAAAATCGCTAACGCAAAAAAATTTCGAAGTTTAGATCCAAAAACTAGATACTTGAAGCTACAATTTCCTTTTTTTTAATCTTCTGTGCGACCATTTTCCTCCAAGTTTCGGCCTGTTGAAATCACCTAAAAATTTGGAATTTTTTTGATCCCTTAATTTTTTCCGCTAGTTATATTGGATTAAAAATTGTATTAAAACTGTATTAAATATATGCTGTCGTCGCCCACGCATATATAGCATTTTTCCTAAGTAATCTGAAAAACTGAAGGACATACATTCTCACGTGATGATAAAATATCATATAAAGTTTTTTTCTAAGTGGCTTAGTTAGTTGAGATAGAGAGCGTTAATTTCAATTTAGGTTTTTTCGAATATTTCCGGAATACACTCATATTTTCTTTTTTAAATTCCTGTATTTTACACACCGTGATATAAGGCATGTTTTGGTTGTTAAATGTTTTTCCAATACTATCAGAGGCGTGCAAGATATTAGTCACCATAATATTTTCATGAAAAAAAAATGTACGCCACTGTTCCTCTATTGGTAAAATTATTATTAAAATTTAGTTTGTGGCGTACCTATTTTTTCATAAAAATATTATAGTTACTACCCACATGCACGACCCTGCTAGTGATAGGCCAAAATAGACCTTATGTCACGATGTATAAGTGACAGAAATTTAAATAGAAGATCTTCACTCCAGAGATTTTCGAAAAAAAAAAACAAAACTGATAAACTTTACCGCTCAGTATCTCAAAACCTACGCCACTTAGGAAAAACCTTTATATGGCCTTTTCTTCATCAAATAACTTGAGAAAGTATCTCCTTCTGTTTTGCAAACTACTTAGGAAACACCCTGTATTTTTGTTACCGTGCTTGTATACCTACTAGAAAATTTAACTGGAGAAAATCAAACAGACATAATCCCTCGAATAAGTTGTCTGTTTGCATTGGTGCTTGTATAATTTTCGGCTCTAAGTGTAGCGCATACGAGAAAATATGAATTTTTAAGGGGTGTTTTTCAATGTTTTTTCTCAAACTGAAGATAGAGATAAATGTACACTGATGACGGCCCGATTGCCAGATCTCACACCTCTAGATTGTGATTGAAGCCTGATTGATGTATGTTTTTCCTCTCTTACAGGCTAAAAAATTGCAATAAGCTTTTACTTAAAAAGTTAAATTTAGATCAGAAACATGGCACATGGAGTATTAAAGTTGGCCTATTTTTTTATTTTTTCCAGGAAATATTGGCGCTTCTTTTTATGAAAATACACTCTGTATATTTGTTTACTACAAATTCAATAAGAAATTGAAATTACGTTTGAATTTTATCATACTGTACTTAATTAACATCCCTTTTAGGTAAAGTAAACTGACTTTTCCAAGATAAAACTGCAGCAGTGTTACATAACAATGCACGTGCTGCACTGATATTTTAAAATTACTATCTACTCACTTTCAGACAAGAAAATTTAATCTAACAAAGATATTTAACGCGTTCGCAGTATAATTTTTACGGCACGATATAAACTACAAAGGCATTGTTTCTACTGCATGTAGATGATAATTCGTTTGTCATTTTTTAATTGTGGAAAATTACTTTGAGTAGTAATTTTAGATAGCGAATTAAAGTTACACTTCGTAGAAAGCAACATTGTTTAAAGATTACGTTTAGTGTTCAGACTTAACGTACATACAAATTACTGTATATTTCAGGAGGTAAAGTAGACATAGGTACCATTAGACATGCATTTTATCAGTTAACTAGTGTTGTTTTCATAAATTCAAATTCTCTTTAGAATTCCAATTTCTATCCTGGTGTGAGATTGATAAATAAAAAAGACACGGGCGTTTTCCATGATCATTGAAACACTATATTTAATAACTAACGTATGTTTCGTCAATCATGTTGATATTAACGGGAGATCATATTCTGAGGAGAAGAACCTCCCACCTACTGCGGTATAATGTTTCGGTGACAGAGGAAAATGTGGACAATTCATTTTATTTATCACTTTATATTTGTATTACAATAATTAGTGAAAGATCATTTGTAATTTTTGGTATTTAGTTTGAAATTTAAAAACTTACATAGAGGCAATGCAAAGGTGGGTATTGTTTTTTTTAAAAATATTTTCTTGCAACCCAGCAATTAGTAAAACATAATAAGACATAAATGTACAAGTATATAAAATTACGACTATATAAAATTATAAGTATATAAAATAACAACTATATAAATTAACAGTGAGAGTACGAGTGTATAACAGGGTGTCATAAAAATCAGTGTTAAGCCAATAGGGCGTTACAGACAAGGTCGTGACTGGGCATATGGCAAAAAAAAATTGATGAAAGATTTGATGTCTTGGTTCTCTAGATACAGTAACTTATGTAAAATTTTAGAAAAACCGCTTCCCTAAGTCAATATTGTTGATTTTTTTTGTTATAATTAGATAAATAACACGCCATTTGAATTAACTATAACATTTTACAACTATCACGGTACTTCCACAAAAAAGTAAAACAGAATTGGTAATGAAAGTAGTAGGTAGCTACACGTATAATTATTGTTAAAAAAAATATTGTTAACCAAGCACAGCAAGTCACCAATTTCGAAGTAAATTCCTTATGTGTGAAACTCGATGCAAATTGTTTATTTTTTGTGATTTTGTAAGAAAACTTTGTGAGTACCTATATTAAAAATAAATAAAGGTTCAAAAATTCAGGTAAAAAAATGCTTATATGCTTTTAAGCATTAATTTTTCCAAGTGACACTGACCCTGATACAACCCTAATAAAATATTAAACAAAGAAAACAGTATGCAAAAGAAGGCATTATTATTTACGGAATAGAAGTCAAAAAATAAAATTGGGATCAGTTTCGTCATGACATCACATACAATTTGTTTCTTTATTCATCCCCTCCGTCATCCGTGTATATTTATCCCTCTGTTTTCAGTTTGAGAAGAAAAAAATTGAAAAACACCCATTAAAATACGTACTTTCCGGTACGCGATATAGATCCGAAAACTATACAATCACCAATGCAAATAGACAACTTATTCGAGGGTTTCTGTCTGTAGGATTTTCTCCAATTAAAATTTCTAGTAAGTACACAAGCACGGTAAGAAAATACAGGGTGTTTCCTATTCCTAAGTAGTCTAAAAAACAGGAGATACTTTCTCCATTGAATTTTTTGTGAATTGAATGAATAAAAGTGATTTGGGCGGGAGGATTTACAGAGCGGTAAAGTTTTATTTTTTTTTAGTTTTTTTTTTTTTAGAAAATCTCCGTTACTACCTTTTTATGGTATTTGATGAGGCGGAGCATAGAAAAGGTGGCAGGTACCTGTGGTCGCACATATTACAACGAGATATCTCATCTATCACCTATCTCATTCGTTGATCAGTACCTTTTAGTACTCCGTTTGGATTGCGCATTGTTGCCGTATTCAAGTATAATACTATCGAAATTCACTTTACTATATTGGATTTTATTTACGATAGTGATAGTCCAGGGTAACAAAGCCAGGTCGGTAGTACAGATACACTAATATGGAAACAGTGCGTAACCCAAAAGTGTGATAATTTGAATACTCATGAGTTGCTAAATGAATATGAGAATTTAATATTCTTGTAATCATCTGAGTTTTGATGAAATGTGGTATGGAAGGGTTTTGGAGAGTCTCTGATCATCCGGTTTATATCCGGTGTCAGATTTTCAAAGTTCAAGGTGGCGGATCCGGATACAATAATACAATACTCATTTTGAGGCCATAATATGGCATTTTTTAATTGTACATGACCTCAAATATATGCAACAAATACATTTTTTAGTCATTTAACCTAAAATATCACAAAATCCTAACGTGACGGATATATTCTGAAACCAGATTCCGAATCTATGCAAAAAAATACGTAGGAAATGTCTACAAGTTGTCAAACGGCTTGCGCTTGAGCTCTTGATTGCGAATATCTGCCTGTAGTGCCATTTGAGATAACTCATTTCATTAGTCGTTGTTTGGGCTATGTATACTTAATTCTTTTCTGTATTTTCTAGAACATGCGAAATTCGCTCTTGACCTAAATGTAAAATTAATCTAATATAGGGTGCAAGTCGTATCCGGGGCAAGTGCGTTTGCTTCTGATAAAAGTCTCTAAAAACTATTAACTTGTTTGAAAATGCTACTTGATTGAAATTGAAAACTCCCGCCAATATACGATGCAAACCGCACAATGTTATGTTGGCACCAATGAAGAGATATTGTAAAAGAAATTTACCCTCGCGCGTAGAAAATTGCATTTATTCAAGGCACTTGACCCATAGTTTACATTAAGGATAAAATATAGAAATAAACACAGATAACGCACCTGCCCCAAACCCTGGGCAAGCTTACCCTGAAGTACGAAAGATTTTCTTTCTTTCAATAAATTAAGCTTAAGAACCAAGTAGTTCATACAGCCCAAAAAGAATCGGATCATGTGAATGACATTCGCGCAGTTATGAACTAAAAGTCAAATATACGAAAAAGGGGTCGCACTTGCCTCACTTTACCCTATTTAATTTCAAATTTTTGTTTTCAGGTACGAAATATGGAAACAGATAATAGATTTGTCGGATCCGCAAGGAGAGCAAAATTCCTATAAAGTGTTGGGTGTAAGTCCAACGGCTAGTCAGTCCGAAATAACAGCAAAATGGAGGGCGTTAAGCAGAGAATTCCACCCGGACAAGGTGAAGGACCCCGAGAAGCAGAAGGCCGCCCAAGAGAGATTCATGGAAATCCAGCAGGCCTACGAGATCCTGTCGAATATTAAAAGCAAGAGAAAACGAAAAAATAAAAAGTCGGTTAGGGAAGACGAACTATAGAGTGTTAAATTATTATTTTTTATGTCGGAATAGTTGTTATTGAGGATGATCATGTGTGACAGTGTGTTATTTAATGTTAAGTTACGTTAAAAGTATTAGTCACTAGTTTTAAATGTAAAATGTAACGTTCTAGAATAATAAAAATTAATGATTTTTTATGGTGTGTATGTATCGCGACACGTGATAGACTAATTAATTCGGCAATTACACAACTTTTAGTGAATAAAAGAAAACAGCACTGGAACATAAAATCATCATTGCATACCGTTTACGAAAGCCTTTAAAGGACTGCAACGCAATGCCCGGGCCGTACCAACCGTGGTCAGGCGTCTTTTTAATTCGATCGACATAATTTTATTTATTATTAATGTAAGAGAGGTAAGGTTAACGGTAAGGGCTCGTTAGGGGGGTATGGAACCCAGGCCCGACTAGATGTTGTTACGGCATTGTCGCAACGGGTTGTATATCAACCCTTGACGGACTATCTGGTCAAAAAATAAACACCAAAACCAATATTTAAATAGGGAAATGATAAAAAATGTATGTGTTCAGATTTACTGACAACTGATCAGAATTAAAATTAGTTAACAAAAATTTTAATGTTGATTCAGACAAAATAAAATAATTGAAAACACCATGTGTATCATATATCTTAGCGAAATATATCAGAAATTATAATAAAAATAGTTATGATAAATTTTTCGCTAGGAAGACAAATGACAGAGGAGCTAAACATATAGGTAGACACATCATAAAAACTCGAAAACTAATGTGAAATTGATCTAGTAGGGCATGTAAACAATGCCAATAATTTGTGTCAAACGTCCATTTTTCATAGTCTGCTCACAATACAATTATTCATATCAAGTAAAATTTGTGCGATAAGAATATGGCTTTTCCAGAGTGATAAATATGGTAGGTATGTCGGAAGCGTATTTGATGTAGGTACAGTCTGTGATAAAAACGTGGCTAGCAAAACTTTTACATGGAAATCGATAGAGACGCAATGTCAAACACAGGTGGTAGGGCAACGTTTGCCAAAGATGCACTGTATAAAAAGGCTCAGTTATAATTCATTTCTTAAATAAAAAATCTTAAACACCGAAGTCAACTCTGTACTGTTTGGAAATAGGAAAAAAATTAATCACTGAATTACCATCACAGTAACTAGACTCCTGGATTTAGGTAAAACTTCAAGAAAAGACAACTTGGACGGTAAGGAGCTTGTCTGGCACATTTAAATGCATTTGGTGATCTTTACCTCAAAAATACGTCATAAAATTAGTCGAAAGTATGGCCTGAAAAGGTCGGTCGATTATTGATAGTGAAAGCGGCTGGACAATCTGTTAGTAATAAAACATCTTAGCCAGTAGTATCTAAGTACTCATTTATGCTATTTTATAGCCTGTTTGAGAAATTCTTATGTTGAATTGTAAATTACCGTCATACTGACAGTGTCTGCCACTATTTTTCCATAAAAGTGCATGTTGGAACAAGAAAATTTCACTTTGGTAGATCCGGTTAGGATCCACTTTTTTCCGGTTTTCGTCAACCCCACCCCACCTCCGCCACCGCCATAAAGTTTTGTCTGCCTCTATTTTTCCCGGTTTATAAAAAATTGATACTTACCGTTGCTTCAAGACGGTTAGGGTTCACTTTTTCCCAGATTTCCACCCCCCTCTATCTGGAAAATGGCCGATTTTCCATATATTTATATGTGATATGACAAAAAAATGCTCCACATCGACTCGGGAGCTTATTTACCACACGGCAGACAGTTAGGAGTCATGGATTTTTTTGACGCGCCATATCCTAGACTAATATGTTTTTGCGAGGAAATAAAAAAAGTAGGTATGACGTCTATAAAAAAGGACATAATTTAGTTGTTTGAAGTAACGTTTATTTAAAGTATAAAATAAATTAAAAACGGTACATTTTAAAGTTACAAATCAGAATAATATATATAAGTATTATTAAATATTTTATACAGACTGATTCATTTAAAATATATTCATCTTTCTTTTTAACTACAAACGGTGACAAAAACTCATTAATGTTGGTGTAAAGTTGGTGGTTAATTTACAGACATCTCAAGCAATTATTTTGCAGAAGAAAATAATAGTTTTAAATGGAGTACTCTGTACATATTTTCTGGATATGAAAATGTTAAAAAATGCCATTTCAATGTTATTTTAGTGTCACATTTCTCTCTGTTATTGACGTTCAGTTAAAATATGTCACCGAATTTTGCAGGCATTTGTCGGTTTATCTATATTGCCAATATAGTATTATAGTAAATATTAATAAAAAACGAGTAATTGTCATGTGCTTGGTTCACTCTGTTATTATGCGATATAAGTAATGGGTACTGGGTACTGTGAACATAAAATGCACTGCAGAAATATTCGGTAAAGGAAACGGAAATATGCTTCGCTCAACGATAAGAAACAGTTGTTGGGACAGACAAAAAAAGGGAAGACAGACAAAAAAAATTATAGTAACAAACTAGTCAGTTCATTTTGCTGTTTGTGTGACTGTTTTCCTTGCCATTGTTTTGTTGGTTTTTTTATTGTTTATTTTATTCATAAGTGGTGATTATTTGCAATAACCATAATAAAGAGTATGACAATTAAATAACTTCTCAGAGCAAAAGTTTTGGTACAATACAAGGAAGTTTAGATATTCTGTTGCTAAATATTTGGAGTCATATGTAGATAAATAAATAAAAATTAATGAAAACTACATAATAACTCTAAAATATTGTTAGTAGGTGTGTGTAGGCTAAAGCATTGACTAATTTCCTCAGTCAATGCCAACGGTAGTAATAAAAGCAAAACCTTATAAGACGTAATTATTGTAAATGGATAAAAATGTGATATTCCATTCTCACATATTATAAAAAATTGTTGAAAGATTAACAGTGGGAGATATGTATGTTAATTATTATTATAAGTGACGGTCTTTTCAGTAAAACTTCAATGACTCAGCATTAATATTAATATACATATATGGTCGACATTTTAACGTACTTAACAGTTATGTATATCTCTAAACGGAAATCTAAAACCCATTATATGTATATGTCATTTTACAAAATACGTTAATATAAACTTGTCTGTATATTCAGAAGCGATATGTTTTTATTAGATTTTTCGACATTTAACGACAGACCGTAGAATTGAAATTGAAAATGTTCTTAATTTTAACCGTATTGCTAGTGAATTATTTTACTTATTTGGTCAAAAAACTTTATGAGCTTCAATAAATAAATGTGATAATTTTTAAGTTAACTGAATTTTATGACAGAAGTAATAACAGTTTTTTGTTTGGTCACTTTATGTGACCAATGATAACATTTTCTTATCATTGATGGGGCAGTTTCTTATTTTCAATTGATATCACGACTAGAAACTAGATGAAAGTTTCAACACCCCTGTTTTTAGTTTGTCCCCAGTATTGCCTCTATTTATTAATACGAATATGTAGGAATCTTGAAATTTTGCCTAAAATGCATTTTTTACAAATTCCGGTTTAACCGGAAGACAACCTAACTTTCTTATTTAAAACAGAACCTTCAATATGTTTTAGCTTTAAAAACTAAGATGGTAACTAAAAATATCCATCCGTTACACTAATCTCGGCCAATTCGGGACTAATACTCTTTTGACTATACTATTAAAGTATCTCCATTAGTTTTAAAGTCAAATATGCTTATTTTTCCTTTTATTCAGCATCAAAACCAGTTGTTCACTTGTGTATTATGTAAACGAAGAATATAAAACTTTTAATAACATAATAATTTAATTTTAATATAGTTGGTTTAATAAAGATACTTTGATTTTCTAAAATGAAGAGAGCAAATTAACTCTACACGAGGAAAATTAGAGACAGTTCCGAAATACTTTACAACCAGCTGAAATAAAAATGCAGTGTTCCTGTTTTGGTTTTAGAAATGTTGTTTCTCGACTCGGATTTATCGATTTCACAGCCCGTTAAACTTCAACACTTCAACTGTCAGTAAATAAACAAATCTACCATATGATTGACATGAGAATTTTAAGTCGTTTTGTTTTAAACTAAAAAATACGGTTATGTTGAAAATAAGAAAGTTGTGTCAACTCCTGGTTAATGGTGGGTTCATGCAGAAATTTTTAGTAATAAGAATAAGAATAGTAATAAGCATAAAAGTTAAACCTTCGTTTTATAATGACCCAGTTCATGCAGTAAACATAATTTTTAGTAATAATTTTAAAAATAAGGATTTGCTGCATGAACTGGGTCATTATAAAACGAAAGTTTAACTTTTATGCTTATTATATTCTTATTCTTATTACTAAAAATTTCTGCATGAACCCACCATAAACCGGAAGTTAAAATAAAATATGCCGGGTTGAGATAAAGCCTAATCAATGGTTCCACAATTTTATTTTAATAATATTTATATTAATAATAACAATCAGTATATTTCTGTGTTGCCCCATTGCTAACAAATTTGGAGTCTTGTAATGCTTTAATGCTTATAGCTCTTCAGTTACAGCCTGACTTTAACTGTGGCTTGAAAATGCAGAAAACTGTGCGTCCTAAGCAAATTACGCACTTGATACGATCCTTCATATACAAACGTCTATGAAGAATCATGTTTACTACTTTGGCACGATTAAAATACAGATAAGTACACTTTGTTCTCTCATTTGACAAATTATAATTTCTAATTTTGATATTAGAACAAGTACATCACTTCTGAATATACGTTTTAGAATTAAATACACTTCTCTTTCTAGCTACAATAAGGTAGGTATTACATTTTTCCAAATTTTCAATTTAATAGTATTCTGACGAATTAAAACGCCAATCAATATTCTATACGTTTAGCACCATTTCGGATAAGTTGCAAGTTTGTTCCCCAATTATTAAAACAATTTTTCAATATACGTATATACTAGATCTATACTAATTTTATTATTTGCATAATATATATTCAGTCCTATGTTGCACGTAACTCATACCGTCTCTTCCTAAAATTCTTAGACGACAGCTAATACATATATTTTGACATATTCTCGAAAATACTGAGTCAAAATTCCTGAAGTGGGCCACTTAAAATCGATGTGTTGAATTTTATATTTATTTTTTAGGGATATTGAAGGTTTATATTTCAAAATTAATATCCTAAAATGTTTTTGCAAAATTTTGTATTTTTGCAAAAAGTTATAAACAAATTACTTTTTAGGTAAAGTTTTTTTTTGAAAATGCGATTATTCAGCGAGTATTTCATAAATCTTTACGAAATTTGAATGGCAGATACAAGAATAATAGGAGAATACGACAGTATATTCACTTTATGAAAAAAAAAATTATTTATAAAAAAATAATTTTTTTAATAAACAAAGGTAAATTAAACAATGTTTTCGGCTAGGTAGGAAAATTTTGTTTTTAGGTTTTCTTCATTTATCCTTAAGCTAACGATCCCCGCAAAAAAAAATTGTAATCTTCAGAAAAACAAAAAAGTTATGAATTTTTTTACCGTATTAGTACATATGCATATACGTGTTAGTGCATATGCATGAAGTTAACACATATGCAATAAATAATAAAAAAGTTTACTTATTTTATTTCGTTTTAACAATAAAGTCGATAAATTATTTACATACTTTTAGTACGACAACTTTGGTATGATCGGAAAAAGTCTTACATTCTAAATTTTTTATATCGAACGGTTTGAAACGATGATATTGTCGGGTTCCTTTTTATGGTTTTAGCATTTGAAAAACGTGATTCTAAGTGTTTTTTTGTGTTTTTTGTATGCATCCGATGAACAATATTCACTCCATTTTTTTTGAAAAATTCACGATTCATACAGTTTTCGCGATGTTACTATGGTTTTATTTTGCAAACTTGCGCGGTAAGCGCTTCTTTTACACACCCTCCAATGCCGTCGCAAGCTCCTTTGCCATGAGCATTAACAAAAAAGTTCCGCTCAGCTTTAATACCAAAGTCTTCTTCGTGGTGTAACAAATTCAGCAAATTGAATCGATTTTTATAAATACAAAAAAGCTTGCGACGGCATTTGTGGGTGTGTAAAAAAGAAGCGCTTACCGCGTAAGTTTACAAAATAAAACTATAGGAACTCGTGAATTTTTCAAAAAAATTGAGTTTGAATATTGTTAGAAAAACACTTAGAATCACGTGTTTCAAATGCTAAGACCATAATAGGAACCCGACAATATCATCGTTTCAAACCGTTCGATATAAAAAATTTAGAATGTAAGACTTTTTTCCGATCATACCAAAGTTCTCGTACTAAAAGTATGTAAATAATTTATCGACTTTATTGTTAAAACGAAAAAAAAATAAATAAACTTTTTATTATTTATTGCATATATGTTTGTTAGAGAGGTGTGAAGGAGCGAGGCGCGGAGGAGCAGGTCGCAAAGGCGCGTAAAAAATGCGACTACGGTAAAAAATTCATAACTTTTGTTTTTTCTGAAGATTACAAATTTTTTTGCGGGGATCGTTAGCTTAAGGATAAATGAATAAAATCTGAAAAGAAAATTATCCTACCTAGCCGAGAACATTATTTAATTTACCTTTATTTATTAAAAAAATTAATTTTTTATAAATACATTTTTTTTCATAAAGTGAATATACTATCGTATTCTCCTATTATTATTGTGTCTGCCATTAAAATTTCGTAAAGTTTTATGAAATACTCGCTGAATAATCGCATTTTCAAGAAAACCTTACCTAAAAAGTAATTTGTTTATAACTTTTGCAAAATAAAAAATTTTTCAAAAACATTTTAGGATATTAATTTTAAAATATAAACCTTCAATATCCCTAAAAAGAAATATAAAATTCAACACATCGATTTTAAGTGGCCCACTTCAGGAATTTTGACTCACTCTTTTTTTGTTCGACTATGCCATTTAAAAATACAAAATCAGGTAACATAACCATGCACCTACAACATAGGAACCATTATGTTATTAGGTAGGTATTCTTATGGGGTAAATAGTATCACATAATAATTTCAGCTACAAATAAATAAGATTTAAGACCTAAGAAGCGGTTACATGAATAGGGGAATGGGACCAAGACGTTTTTCTTGATGCATATTTCTGGTATAGTCATGGTGGATGTACAGTAGTGTGCAGAATAACAGGTGTAAGTTATATTTTAATCAATACATCACTTGTTATGCCATGTTTAGCAAAATTATTAGTATATAGAGCCATCCAAAAAAAAAAACTCATCAAATCTGGCTGTGAACGACAGAGATGGAAATAGCGGTTATGTCAAAGCTCGTAGCGAAGCGTAGTTGTTGTTGTCAAACTTTTGACAAGCAGCTGTCACAATTGTAAAATAAATAATGACTGTCACATAATGTAAGAGCCTTGACAATTTAATAAGGTTATAAATTTAAGATAAAATAAAATTATAAATTTAAGAAATACGTATTTCGGCCAACTTTGATGACGTTTTTTTTGGATGTCTCGATATTAACAACTAATGACAAGTAATAGAAACACCTGTGTTTTTTAAACTGACTCCAACCCCCCATTTTATCGACATAAATATGGGAATCACATGTTTTGTATAACAGATGGCGGATTGCGCTGTGCAATATATTGGTATACTTATATGTCTGCAAATATATTATTTAAATTAATTTCACTGCAGGTAAATTTGTAACTTGTGTTAAATAATATTTAAAATGATAAAACACGATTTTCAACTAGAACATGGGACGGGCAAAGCATTGTTCTGAAGTAGAGAGACAATTAATTAGAAATCTCAAAGGGGGGAAAAACTTATAGATGCATTGCGGTAATACTAGGATACTCGCAAAATAAAGTCACAAATGCTTTGAAATGGCGCCTACACTCAGAAAACCGTGGTAGACCTAGCAATACTTCACTGATAACAAACAGACGAATAACCCAATCTCTGAAACGATATACATTTGTCACATCAATAGCGATTAAAATGTAGCTACAGCTAAATGTTGATAGTTTTCTTATAAAACGAAGACTACTAGAATATAAAATGCCTACGAGATCGTCCAGAAGAGAACCATTGTTAAAAAGATTGAAACTCACGAAGCTACGTACGTGAGGCCATGGAACATTCTGTCTTTGGACCCATGACGTCATGCGTCACATATATGATGCTCGATAGAGTTTTTCCCTACCCCAGATTTTGCCCCTTCAGGTTAGGCAAATCATCAAGACCCATGACGTCATGCGTCACATACATGATGCTCGATAGAGTTTTTCCCTACCCTAGATTTTGCCCCTTCAGGTTAGGCAAACCATCTTTACCAAGCGTGACGTGACGCAAAACCATGACGCAGATCGCAATATTTTCCAGGGGCAATCCCATAATAAAGACAGAATGTCAAAAGAAGACATGATTTCCAACGACTAAAATTTGCCAGAGATCATATTGCATGACCATCACAAAAATGGAGGAATATCGTTGTTTGGAGCGCCGAATCAAAAACTAATTTGTTTGGGCCTGAAACTTTAACTCATCGTCTTTATGTTGACATTGTGGATACTGTTATGTTACACTATTGTGAGGAACGTAGAACATAGCATTATCGTGGTCGTTCCAGCAGGATAACGACCCAAAACACACCTCTAAAGCAGCTAAGGCATAATTCGATAAAAATAAAATAAAAGTGTTAAATTGGCCAGCTCAGTCGCTAGACCTTAACCCCATAGACAACCTGTGAGGTGAGGTTAAGAGGGTTATAAAAAAAAAACATGGGAATAAATACGAATTATGGGAAACACTTCAAGTCGTATGGTGAAATATTCCATTGGAAACATGTCACAAACTAGTGGACTCATTTCCTCGCCGCTGAGCTGCAGTAATTAAAAATAAGGGATGGTCTACTAATTATTAATTAGAACTTACTAATTATGTTTTATTCTTTTGATTTAAATGATATTTCATTTCTTAATGGATTTCTAAGAAATACACCTATGCGTTGGCTTTGTCCATCTTCATAAATTAATTATTTCAGCTCATAGAGAAATTTTACGCAATACAACATCTTGACATAAAATTAGTCAATTTTGTTTTATACGTTTATTCACATCTATTACTTTCCACACCGCTGTATTATGAAAATACATTGGTGTCAACCCAGCACACTGCAGAACATTTCCAGAATATCCTACTTTCTTTCAATATTCAAATTTCAATATTCTCTATCAAATTTCAAATTATTTGTTATAAATATTCTTGAGATATTCAGTAATTCGAAATAATATACATAAATAAACAAATTATGTATCTGTACACGCTTAGCAAGTGACCACCGACATCAATATGTTTTGTTGATCATCACATAATTTTTGGGGTAATTAATAGCTCAAACAATGTTGTCCTATTCATGGTAGTAAAACATATTTAAAACCTTTTTTATTCCATTGTTTTATGTACGGTACTTATTTTATTGTTTTGATGTGATGGTTAAGGTAAAACAGTTCACTAAAATAAATATTTCATCAAACAAGAGGTACCTATATTTTCATAGCTTTAACTCTGAGCCCTAAATTACTTAATAGTCGAGCTACTCCTCCTCTTATACGAACTCCTCGAGCTTTCTAATTTATAGATATGCAATTTCAATATTATAAGAATTATTATGGGTTATATTTAGGTTTCCATCCCTACCCACATACAGAACCAAAAACTTAAGGTGGGTTCATGCAGAAATTAAAAAGAAAGATAGTAATAAGCATAAAAGTTAAACCCGTTTTATAATAACCTTACGCAGAGACATACATGTAAACTTAATAGCTCCATAATTATTGTTATCAGTCATTTTTTTTCGCTACAAAAGTTAGTCACCACATTTGTTCTCCTGCTATTTAAAATCCTTTTCACTTTTCGTTGAACGATCCAAAGCTGGTTGTCATTAGAAAAATGGAATTCCTTCAAGTATCTCTGTTATTAACATAATTTTTGTTACATCAGTAGAAGAAAAGTTCAGAACTACAGAATCCAAAAGAGTTTCAGAAGAAAAAAGAGAATCAGAAGTCTTATTCGTGCTAAACTTTCTAATGGTTGTGGAAATCAGAAGTCGTCCAGTCAATTATTATGGGCATACTCGTGGTTTCCAAATAATTGGAGGTATAATTATTGGATTACTGCTTCTAATAGTATACTAATTGTCATAAAGTTTTGTAGGCACGAAGCATTATTATTAATATGTTGTTTAAGTTATGGAAATATAATGACGTTTGATCAAAGAAACGAATTTACGACTACTTTTAATATCAAAACCTATGTGGTAAGATGATCTCTAAGGCAACGTTTTTCAAACGTGGAATTCTGGGACTGGGACTGGGACTCGGTGCTTAATAGCATTGTCTCACCGGTATTCGCACAAAGATTGCTAAAATGAAGTAAAAAGTCAGTCAGTCAGAAGAAAACGACTTTATTTTACTACACTTTATTAATATATCACACTGACTGATTTAGCCATCAACAGCTCCTTCTATAAAACGATATCTGTTAACCAACCTCGATGTGTGGCTTCAATTGTAGTCAGTTGTGTCTTATACAGAGCAAATTGATTTAAGAAAAACTGGTGGTAGATCTTCAAGAAAAGAAGCATGGACATCTTAAACTGCTGCCAAAGCAATGAACACGACATATATTATTCGACCTATAGCTCAACTCAGCCAAGGAGAGAGGGATTTTTTTTATCGACATTCAACTATAGTTCATACCTACAAAATAAAACAATTTACTCAGTCGGTAAAAACGGGCATTCGCCTTTCGTGGCGATGAGCGTATTTAAACGGAATTAACCTCTCTGGTATTAACTATCAGTAATATTGTACAGGGTGACTCCTTTAGATTATCCTCCTCTTTATTTCGGTTAATATTTGAAATAAAAATATGGGGAAAAAACTGTGTGAAATGGGGCCAATTTACTTTTCTATTATTAAATCTACGGTACAGGATGTTTATAAATACGGTACAGGCAGCAATTATTTTTCTGCACAAATGGATATCCCATTTGATCCCAAATACAACAAAATAATGCAGTATGGGTTTATCGTATAGGAGTCGCTGAGCGCGTATTTCGGACCCACAGGGCCTATTAAACAGATTTCCCATACCTAAACAAATATTTATTTTCATCAGTTGTTGACCCCCAAAATCGGATAAGTATTTTCGATGAACAAAAATGGCTATTTTAGCTATTATGAGTTGTTTTTTGAGGTAGGGGCAAATTCTGACCTGATGATATCAAACAGACCGCGTATTCAGGTTCAGCTACCCCGAAAGCATAAGTCTAACGTGGTTCGGTCTCGTATGTTCTTTTTTTTTTTCTGTGTGCCTATGCTATATCTCCAAAATGGATAAACCCTTACTATACTCGAAATGTATCGTTGTATTTAGGATAAAGTGGGAAGTGTATTCTTTTTGCAAAAAATTGGGTCATTACATTAAAAAAAAACATATCATATGTATTTGCCCACCCCCAATGGTTGAAAAATACATTTGAAAGTTACATTTGTTCTTGAAACTGTATGTTATACATAAAGTATCATATATGAAATTAAAGCTTTTTGGAGCTCTTTAAAATAGCGTTAAAGATATTTTTTTAAAATTATTATTTAACTATTTTTTTTATTCGATTAAAAAATGGTAAAAATTTAAAAATTAATTGACCACCTTTAGATCACACCACATGTATCTCTAAGGAAAATAACGATAACAATCATTTGAAAACACGGTTTTGTAGCTTTTTTCAAGACTTTTCAAATGCACGTTTTACTTTTTTTAAACTATTGAAATTCAGTTTTATCGCGTGTTTCATAAAAAAGTAGACATTTCGAAATATTGGTGAATATTTCGAAATCTTTACAGTATGGAAACAAATTTGTTTACGAAATATGTTGCATTTTGTCAGCAGAATATAGGTACTGTAATTTTTTTCAAGCTTTCCAGGAATTTTTTTTTTCGGTTTTTTGTGATTTTATGTATGTAAATAAAAATGTATTCATTTAAACATATGAACTTTTATTAACACATTAATTAACAATTTTTATAGAAATGAGTAAATTATACGTAATAATAGTAACGTAATAAATTAAGTAACAATTTTGTGATTTCACGAATACATAATAAAAAACGATTTTAAATAAATAATATTAGTGGCATAAACTACACCTTTTTTTCATCAAAATGACCACCTTTACTCTTAATTACAGCCTTGCAGAACCTTGGCATTCTTAATATTAATTTTTCTAACTGAGTTGAAGTAATATTTTTCCATTCTTTTTGTAAAATAGTCCACAAATGACTAGCAGATGTCGGACATGTTCTCCTAACTGCTCGAACGAGTTTTTCCTACAACAATTCTATAGGATTGATATCTGGAGATTGTGGAGGCCGATTCATTATTTAAAATTTTTTCGTTTTTGATAAACCTTCCAAATAGTTTGCATAATTTTGAACTGTGTTTAGGATCATTATCCTAATTATTACTTAATTTATTGCGTTACTATTGTTACGAATAATTTACTAATTTCTATAAAAATTGTTAATTAATTTGTTGATGAATACATTTTTTATTTACATACATAAAATCACAAAAAACTAAGAAAAACAAAAAATTCCTGAATAAGCTTGAAAAAAATTACAGTATATTCTGCTGACAAAATTCAACATTTTTTGTAGATAATTTTTTTTCTATACTGTAAAGATTTCATATATTCGTGAATTTTATATATTCGACTTTTTTTTATAAAACGCGATAAAACTGAATTTCAGTAGTTTAAAAAAAGTAAAAAGTGCATTTGAAAAGTCATGAAAAAAGCTATAAAACCGTATTTCTAAATTATTTTTATCGTTAGAGTTAAAGCTACAGAACCGTGTTTTCAAATTATTTTCCTTAGAGATGCACTGATCTAAAGATGGGCAATTAATTTAAAATTTTTACCATTTCTTAATCGAATACAAAACAGTTAAATAATGGTTTAAACACATCTCTTTAACGCCATTTTAAAGAGCTTGAAAAAAGCTTTAATTTCATATATGATACTTTATGTATAGCATACATTTTCAAGGACAAATGTAACTTTCAAATGTATTCTTCAACCATTGGGGGTGGGCAAATACATATGATCGGGAGTGTATATTATACATACATATTATTATCTCAAATATTAACCGAAACAACGAGAGGCGCCCTTCTCAAGGAATAGCCCTGTACATGTATTGCTCGAATATTTGTCCTTTCGGTACTGGACCAAGGTAAACGTCTTGGTCTCGTCTGCAAACGTTTCGCACATCGATTCAACACAAAAAGGATCACGACCCCTCCCTAATCAGCTAACGAAACAGTCTCTTGGTCTCGTACTCTACCACCTGCAGAGTTCGCACTCGTGCTATTTCTTCTTCTTGCTCCTGGCGGGCTTCACCACGGGGCCAGTCCGCTCGTCGACCGCCGCCGCCGCCGGCATAGGCGCCGGCTTTGTAACCCCGTTGCCCACGTTGTTGTTGTTGTTGTTGGGCACGTCGCCGCCGCCGCCGCTGTTGGCGAGCGTGATCTGGAGACGGGGCACGGTGAGCGGCCGTATGAGAGATTTCACCACGGGCGGCACTGTGGGGCCGGAAGGAAGCACGGGCGAGCTAGCGCAGAGGGCGGCCGAGGTCAGCTGGGTGACTAGCCGGGCGCTGGAGAAGGTGTCGTTCGGATGGGGACCGGAAGACGTGCGGAATACCTTCCTCAGCTTCGATTTCAGACCTGGAAATGAAGGAAGCTATCAATAAACACACTCGCGGATGTTCTAGTTGCAGCATCTTGTCAAGTAATCCCTTTTTTGAGATTTAGTATTACAGTACCTGGCAAGAATGGTAGTCAGACCGGTTAAAACTTATCTACAAAATAATTTTCCATCAAAACCCGTACTACTACAGGATAATGCGCATTATTTTGCACAGGATCTGATCTCAGAGGAATGTAACACATTTCTAACATTTTGGAATGTGCCTGGGACGGTATGATAGAAAAATATTAAACAATGTTGCACAGTAATGTTTTACATTAAACAGTTTTACATTAAACAATGTAAAACAGATCTGCAAAAAACACCCTAATAGGTAATTCCGAAGGTTTTTGACATGCTGAATATAATACCGTTTTCCGATTTGCCCTATCACGTCACAATTTTCAGAAAACCTAACCTAAAACTGCAAAAAAAGCTTTATTGGTCTATATCAAGGCCTTCATAGCTCGGCAACGAAACGAGATAAAATGGACTCGACCATCGTATTCAGTAAATCTAGACCTACAAAAATTGATAGTAAAAATAAAAAAAAGAACATTACCTACTATAGATGGCGCAATTATTATTTTATTTAAGTGATTTCACAAGAATTTCCAGAATCTATGTTTCTAAACACGATGTCGTTACTTGTTTTTCTCCATGAAGTTAGAACTATGAAAAAACATAACCTTAAAATTGATATGAAGCAAGTAATCATATTTATTGGGTAATATTAGCTATCACTGCCATTGTCTATCTTAATCAAATACATTATGTGTTTTTTAATATTTCTGAATACATAAATAAAACGTAGCTTTAAAATGCATCAAAGATATAATAAGTATCATATTCGATAGATTTTGACGTACTAAACACGTCGGCGTTAACTGTTTTATTCAACTAAATTCAGGATATTGACAAAATATAAAACATTGGTTTCAACATGCTAAATTAACATCATGCAGTTCCTGTTTTTACTCGATCAGAACAAATATTACTTATGGCCAATAAATAAGAAAATACTTGCTTTATATTAATTTTAAGGTTATGTTTTTTCATAATTCTAACCTCATGGAGAAAAACAAGTTACGGCATCGTGTTTCACAGCAAATTCCTTTGAATTAGTCTATTTAATTTTGAATTCTTTGTACGCTTCCGAAACATATGTAGATTCTGGAAATTCTTGTGAAATCACTTAAATAAAATAATAATAACGCCATCTATAGTAATGTTTTTTTATTTTAACTATCGATTTTTTTAGGTTTTGATTGAATGAATGCGATAGTCGAGTCCATTTTACCCAATCTCGTTTCGTTGCCGAGCTATGAAGGCCTCGATATAGGCCAAAAAAGCTTTTGTTTGCAGTTTCAGGTTAGGTTTTCTGAAAATTGTGACGTGATAGGGTAAATTGGACAACGGTATTATGTTCAGAATGTCAAAAACCTTCAGAATCACTTATTAGGGTTCAACAAAAATCCTTGCAGGTCTGTGTTATTAATTGGTATTTTGTAGTCTGGGAATCATACACACCCTAGGAAATTGCACCTTTACTTATTGGTGATACATGTGTAGAAGAGAATAAGTTAAAAGACACCAGTAAGGACAGACAAAGACAGTTAGATGCAACAGTGTTTCACGCTGGTGCACGTATTAGAAACGTATGAGACCTGCGCGTAATAGAAAGTGGAGAGGGGTATTGGACACGGCCCACCTACCGCCTATCGCCGAATTTGAGTGGGACTTTTTCGCAGCTATGGGGGTGTACATCGACTTAGCTGTATGAAACGAAATTCTTACGTAATTCTGACTTTTAAAATTATCCCATACACTTAAAAGAAGTGTACAAACATAATTGTATTTATATTAAAATTTTTGTATTCCTTAACTAACCGGTCTGCAAGAAAATAAAATTGAAGTTCTATAAAAAATAAAAAAAATAAAAATATAAATCAACCCGGTTATAAGACGAAAAAAAAGAAAAAATGACTATTAAATAAGTGGTTCAAAAATGTCGTCCCTTTGTGCTTCGCAAAAACCTAATCTATGGAATACCACTTAATTATTTGCACTTTTTCCTCCTTAGTGTATACCGTCATCGTTATTGTTATTATAGTAAAAACGTTTATTTAATTACAATATGAATATTTTATTTACGCAGACACGGCTAAACTGATCCCTTATTTCGGTTATTGTACTTTAGAGTCTAGACAAGAATTCAATTCACACGTGCGCATTATAATTTATGGACGGGGCGTCCCGCCTACATAATGTTATTGACTCCCTATTGATGTAAACACGAAAGACAGAGAATAAAAGAGAAGACAGAGAATAAATCATAAAAGTTTTAAAATGACATATCCGTCTGGCAACTAAGGATATAATAGATTTCTCTGTCAGTTCCCTTACGTGAAGAGTTTATTCTTTTCTATCTTTTAATGCTTTCACTTGAACAAGCACTACATTCTTTTATGACCTCACAGTGGTCCATGTGACAAGTCAAGCCATTCCGTTATAGTGATGAGCAAATGTGTGGAACTAAGTAAATGTCTCTGAAATTAATAGACATATCAATAAGAAATTTAAAAAGCGAAAAATAGCGTTAAAAAGCCATAACTTAAACTTAGCTTAAAATATACAGTGTTCCAAAAAAATGTGCCGAAGTTATTTTTTAATGGAATGCCCGCCCTGTAATTATCACATTTTCTATTACTCATTGATGAGCTAATTTTAACAGACTAGGAATACTTGGTATCTTCAGTGAATATTTTGGAAACTACAGACAAATGGAGTGATTTTAATGTTTTTACATATTTTAAAAAAATGTGATAAAATCTTAATTATTAGATAATAGATTTCGTGACAAAAACTAATTTATATTATTTGAATAATAATTATCTTTTTCGAAAAGCATAAACAATAGAGTAAACAATCGTTAATCCAATAAAATAAAAAAGAATGATATAAGATAAAAAATGGCAAATAAAAGGACCAACAAATAGTTACACTTAATTTATTAATGGTAAGATGTGTCATTAAGCTATGAGTACTTGAATGACAGTAAGCTAATCTAAATGCAAATTGTCTCATAACCTTCGCTACATCCGGTGTAATTTTTTTGAATTTCTTCAGTTATTTCCTGAGACAATTGTGCCAATCTGAAAATAAATTTTGAACTTCAAATAACCCCACAGGAACTAATCCAGTGGACTAAGGTCGGTGGAACGCATAGGCTATTTAGTTTCACAAATCCATAGTCCAATATATATGCGTATATAAATCTAATCTATAAAAGTGTTTCTATAAAATCTATAAAAATTTAGTTGATCTCGAAACTCGAAAATACGAGCAGAATGAGGTGATGTCCCATCCTACTGAAATCAGATATTATATGGAAGTTGCCCTTCTTCCGCTAGTGCAGGAATTATTTATTTATTCAAAAGCTCTAAATACCTAGCCATATCCGATTAAATTAAAAATGGCCCTAGAATCAATTTATGTAAATACCTTCTAACCAAGAACCATCGTACTTAGAAGCTGTAGCTTATCATAGGCATTATATGGAACTAAAACGTGTTATCTTTAGAGTTGATACCAACGAAAGCAATGCCATACACTTTTTACGCACACTGTATAAAACAAAAGGTTAACTTGATCCAGTGCGAATTTGAACTCAGGACTGTCAAATCGTGTTACCACTCGACTATCCGGAGTGTTAAATAACACTTTACAAAACAACTACATAAAGAAAAAATGTAATATGTTGAAACGCCTCTTTTGACAAATAAAATCATACTATTTTGATTTTAAAATATTGAATTGTCATCTAAGGTTAGTAAGTGTGCATTTCAAACCGATTGGGATTATCAGGAGTGGGTGAAAATTTAGTTACAATAGTTGCATACATAATACAACATACAGGTCAAGCTAATAAAAGTGTGTTAAAAAATATAATTTCCTAATCAGCTGAATGAAATATAATTTCGTCGAATAATCTACCTCCAGATGTATGACAAATTCACTCTACCTTGGGCAATTTCCCCAATTTTAATTCCCTGTTCAATCATACATATTATCAGCACGAGCATATGTTAAACCAGTTTTTTGAACCAACAATCGACGTAAGCTTTCTGGGAAACACAATTTAGGCCACATCAATTACCTACATACCGTTGGAAAATAAAAATGTGAAAATTAAATTTAGAGAAAATTACTTCATTTACAAAATTACAGGTACAATTAAGAATAATTGAAGAATGTAGGTATGTTTGAAGCCATAGCTGACTACTGACTACATTTACTTAGTTAAAAAAGTGATTGATTAATGATGATTAGTGTACTTCTAAAAATTGTAATCGATTCCTAATTAGTTTGGTAATCGTATATCAATCATGACAAGCAGTAAAAATGTGATTGCTTTAGTTTGATTTTTATTAAAGCAATAGAGTAAGAAATTCTTATACAGTGATATCCTAAAGTAAGTACTGTATAAATTTGATAAGATATTCGATAATGATGTCACTATATATTTCTTGGTATTATGTTTCTTTTACATATTTTCTAGTTTACTTATTCAACTAGTGAAAAAAAGATGACTCCAAGTGTTATAGTATGGGCTCATGTTAAAGTTATCGTTGTTGATATTGCGACATTGTTAAATGAAATAAAATCTAAGAAAACAAAGACAAAAATAAAAGAAAAACAAGAAAAAGGAAAAACAAATCCTTTGATAGTTTTGAGTTCTTTTAAATCTTGGTTGAACGCATTATCTAATTTGAATTTATTCATGTGATCTGTATGTCTTATATCTCAAAGTATCTAAATTAGATACATGGCATATTTTTCATAAATATTTAGAAATAATGCTGTGATCTGGTTATTATTCTTCATTTTTAGGTAAAATTTCTAAACAAGTTTGGAAAAATTGTTCACATACGGACACTATACAAAACATGAAAGTTAAAACGAGAAATTTTGCCCGTAAACTAGCTGGTCAATCAACTTTTACTTGCCGTTTGAGGGCAAAGTTGTCAAATGTAAAAGAATCTTAACATTATTTTAACTTTACGAGATTATGGCGAATGCGCCAATGTTATGGCCACTTGATAATTATTCTGAAATTAAAAGTAAAACTTATTAAAAGTGATAAGTTCTATAACAGTATATTCAAAAAATACATAGTAGTTCTCCAAGGTGTTTAACGTTATTATTTTGCCAATCACAAATTTCCACAATCGTATTAAGCACCAAAATAATAAGCACGTAATACTTTCACGCTCCACTTCATTCATCAAATATTTAAAATGGAATTTTTCCACTCGCTCAATAATCCGTGGGAGCAATGACATAATTTAAATACCTGAAAATGCGTTCCACATCATACATTTCACACCTATTTTAATGTTCAATCGTATTAATGTATGAGACATTTTAAATGAATTATTCCCATATGCCCCGAGGGGCTGTAACTGCTAAAAGGGTTCGGCATGTGTCATCTTTCGTTATTTTTCAGAGGAAATACAATGTTTTATCATACCACGTGTCGATGTGACACACAATAGTGCATGACGTGATACACAACAATGTATCACGTCCGCAAATCACGTGCATAAAAAACAGGCAGAAAAAATAAAGTCGACAGACTGACTGCTCCACTAACATCATTCAATAAGGTGGTAACAGAAAGTTAATACATCAAGCCACTAAAAGTTCACCTCTCGGCACGTGGGATAATGGGATTAGTTTATCAAGGAAAAACAGTTTCCATAAAATGTATGCATATTCTGAAAAATAGAAACCGCTTCGTAGCCCTGATTCACCGCTCTTTTTTCGAATAAACACGTGAAAGTCTTAATTTTACTCCCCAGATTATCAGTTATATGAATTACTTCCGTTTTCAAATATGCAATTTGATGGACCAGACAAGTTGATGTTTTGTTGCGGTTTTTTTAAGCTGTCTCTCTAAATTCTCACGCACTTCGCAAGTTGATGTAAACATGCAAAGATCTAAAAATACATGGATTAATTGTTAAATACGTACCTACACATAACATAAAGATGGGGATTCCATACTAGAGGTATAGAGATATTCAAAGAACTAAATCAAAAACCCATGTTAAACATGCGGTCGGGCAGAATTGGCCGTGTCATAGTCTTCCACAAACCTTATCGGTTGATTATACCGAATGAGGAAAAGGAAGACAAGATACATTCGCCAGTTCAGCAGAATGGAACCATGTGGTACACAGATGGATCCAAAATGAAACAAAGTACTGGAGCGGGTGCAACAAACACCAGGGTGCGAAATTAGGATAAACTTGAGGAACTCAGCAACCGTATTTCAGGCAGAAATAACTGCAATATCCGCTTGTGCGCAGATGATCAAGACGTCTTACACAAATAAGAGCAGCCAGATTATTTCTGATGACCAAGCCCTGGGAGCCGTAGAAATACGAATGTATTTCTACTGCTACTGTATGTATGCTACTGTATTTCTACTGGGAATTCGGACAGTTAAAGACTGTATGGATTCGCAATACAATTAGCGGAACGCAATAGTATCACTCTCAAGTGGGTGAGAGGACACCAAGGCCACGAAGGGAACGAAAGAACGGACTTTCTCGCAAAGAAACTGAAGGTCCACTGATAGGTCCTGAACCCCCCTGCGGTCTGGCCTACTAGATAGCCAGGAGGGCCATAAAGACCCTATTAAGAGAAAAACATTTCTCACTGGGCGAAAGTCCCAGGGGTTGAGACAATCGCGGATGTTCATTAGCGAACCATCCTGGGACAAGTTAATAGACCTCTTAAAACTGGGTAGAAACCAACTGTGATAGATAGTAGGACTGTTCACAGGATACTGCCCACTCATGCGATATCTCACCACAATTGGGGTAAAAAATGATCCCGATGGCAGGAGGTGTGGAGAGGAGGAAGAAACCCCCTTCCACATATTATACGAATGCCCAACACTGGCAGCCGTTAGACATTCGAAGTTTGGGGCTACAACAATTGAACCAAAAGAAGTAACAGACGCTCCACTAGAATCTGTCCTTAAATTTCTTAACGAAACAGGATTAATTGCATGACTAGCCTGTGGGGGCACAATATGCATCGGCTTACGTGCACAGAGCTCGCACCTACCCCATACGTAATTGTAATTCTACACATAATGTATAATTGACAGTTTCTGTTTTATGCATAAACATTTTCAATTCGAAGATTTAAAAAGGAAACTACAAATCCAAAAGGTTTTTTGGTTTAAAAGAAAATATGCTTTATGTTTTTCGGTCTATTAACTTTTTTACGTACACGATAGCTCTAAACATTACATAATTACAGATATTGTTGTTAGATAGGTACATATATGCCATTGTCTTCGACATCCTTCAACATTAGTGTATAAGTAAACTACGTTCATATAGGATGCCCTCTTTTTAGATGGGATTGCATTGGTAACTTCCAAAACCGCAAAGTCGGTTAAATTACAGAAAAGTAGCAAAATTAAAAAAAAGCACGTTTAAGTTTTGAAGGTTTCTGCTAAACTGCTGAAATGTTTCTCTACCCAAAGACATTAATTTTATAATTAAGCACAACAAAAAGTGTGTCAAGCGGTTCAATGTAAATGACCACATCAAAAGTAATAAAAGCCTTATATGCCTATGTACATTCTATATGCCTAAGTATTCTTATCTTGCATTTTTTTTAAGAATTTGGGGATTCTTTAAATTTACGGTTTCCTTAATTTAAGAGCGATCCTGCTTTTTGAATGGGATTTTTAAGAGATTTTTACTAATATATTGCGTACCCTCATTTATGTGTTTTTAAACACATATATGCGAATTAAAAGAGTTCAAAAAAGCTCCATTTGGTATGGAATAGACTGAATAGTATTTCTTAAGTGACTTCGCCTATTTATAACGAGTTTTAAAGGGAGACAAAAATCGATCTTAGGGGGACCCTCAACCTTTAGACATAGGTAATATAATTGAAATTTGTCAATAGTATGAGAGCTGTATACAAATTCATTAGAAAAATAAAGTGTTCATATTAAAAAAATATATATATGTATTTTGTCGCGTTCTTTAAACAAAAGGGAAAACGGCCAAAATTTGCAGACCGACCTTGCAACGAAATAAAAAAAACTGATAATGAAATATCGACATTGTTTGAACTATCTTTTTTTAATCGAAAATTGTAATTGTTTTAAAAACTATTGGATATACCTATATGTATTGGTATATGAATTGTAAACAGACATATAAAAAACGTCATCAAATCTGGCTATGAACGAGAGAGATGGAAACAGCGGTTTTGCCGAAACTCAAAACGCATCTTTGTTTTTGTGTTGTTACGACTGTAAAATGAATAATGGCTGTCACATAATGTAACAGCCTTGAAAATTAAGTAAGGTTATAAATTTAAGATGGAATGGAAATACGTCATTTTTGGCTTGGTCAACTTTGATGACTTTTTGTATGGCTCGTTATATTATACATGAAATATTATACAATTTCCGTGCATTTAAAGCATTTTAAATTGTAATAATATACAAAGTATTCCATTGAAAGAAGGAATTTGACATCTCGTTCATCAGGAAAAAAGTGACACAACTCAAAAAAATCAGTTTTTTTTAGTAATGCCGTTAGAACGTATTAAAATTACATGCATGTTCTCCAGGAAAAGTGCCATAAAGATTAATATGGTCTTCGTATTTTTAATTAAATATTTCAGTTTTCTAGTACTTGGTACCTAGAAATAACATCAAAAATGTAATAGGAATAACTTTCATTTGCATTTTCCCAAGAACAGTGTTTTTATGAGTTGTGTCATTTTTTTTCAGATAAACGATTGTAGTTGTAAGCGAAAATCACAGATATCTCAAAATAATTTAGTTGCAACGTATAGACCAGGGGTGGCCAAGCTTCTTGATAGTCCGAGCCATTTTTCAAAATCTGAAAATCGCCAGCCGCAATTAAATACGTATTTAAAAGGTATGCAAAAAAAGGTATTATAAAAATTAAATTACAGAAATTATATTTATTGAAAGCATATAAATATGTGTATTGAATATAAATATTAAAAATTAAACACATTTATTTTACTTCTCTCGATAATTCTTTAAAATTTGGTGAATAATTGGTGACAGCACTTCTCAGTAATTCTTTGAGATGCTGGTTATTTAATACTGATTGGTGTTTGGATTTCACAAATTTTAAAGTGGAATAAAATGATCCACATAAGTACGTTGTTCCGAATATTGAAATAATTCAAAAAGCAGCCTTTTTTAATTCAGGATACTTCGACTCTTGTACAAATTTCTAAAATTCAGTAATCGACGTCCTTATATTTTAATTGTAGTTCGTTCGCGCCGTTTTCGATGAGTCATATATTTTCTTAACTTGGAGGGAAGTGAAATATGTTACAACGTTGCACTTAGTCTTTTATATTTGTTGTCAGTAATTTAAAAGACATTTTGAAACACATAAGGAGTGATAATAATTTTTTAAAATATAATAGCACAAAAATGAAAAGGGAACTCGGGTACATTTATCGAGAGCCACAAATAATCCTTCAAAGAGCCGCATGTGGCTTGCGAACCGCAGGTTCCCCCCCCTGGTATAGACTTAACTTTGCAGCCAAATTTTCAGAATTTTAATCCCCATAATTTCTATAGTATCGATATATAGCCTATGTCTAAAATATAGCCTATATATAGTCCTGAAAATTGGCTGTGTGATATTATATAATACGTTCTATAGAAAATATATTAGTAAAAATGGCAGTTACGACGGATACATTTTCCCAGAAAAAATAGATTATAGTCATTAATTAAACCTCGACACAAAGGAAGTTCGGCATTAAACCGTTAACGAAATAACTTTGGTGGGAATATAATTTAATTTTATTCCGATCCACACGAAAAGATCGATTTCTCATCAAAGATAGTCATAAAACTTTTACTATCCATTACTGAGTTGCTAAGAGTATAATAAAGTAGGTACGCCATAGACTGATGACTTCAAATAGGACGAAATAGCCGCAGTGCGTGTGACTCAAGTTATGAGAGAATAAAATGAAAAAACAAAAACCTGGCATATAAAAGAATGTGTTAGAAATACCAACTCAAAATAGATTCTGTAAGATAATAGGAAATAGATTCAAGAAACTAGTTTCACTACCACATCGACGAAATGGAATGAAAGAGAAATAATATTAAAAACATATAATAGTATTGCCTAAATAGACCTAAAATATGCTGACGTGTCAGGATATTCTCGAAAATATATGTCTGCATAGGTCTACTAAAATATGCCCAATCAACGGGAAAAAATCGGTACAAGGTTTATATTGGAGAATACATTTTTATTGTATGCAAGATTGCACTCAAAGAACGTTTTTTTGCAAATAAAAAAAAGCTTCAAGTCCTACACAAGAAAGTTAAATTAGAAAGTTGTAATAAAACTTTTTTCAAAAATTCAAAAGTTTTATTTTTTTGAGTTATAACGATTTAAAAAAAAAGACGTTTTCAAAAATCAGCTTTTACAGAGGCAAACATTATCATACAGAAACGATCGTGGGCTCATTTTATTCGCGAGGCCTTGTACTTTCATTCTATTAAAAAACCAAATCGCTTTTATTTAATTTTTGCAAAAAAATGCGTTGTAAAATTGTATCATTTTTTCGAACCGTTTGTTTTCGAATAACTTTTTAATTTTGGTTTTACATTTTTGTCGTTGCATATTTGAAAATTGGCATTCAATACACGCATTTAAAAAAAATGAAGGTCCTACGAGCTCCGGGAGCCGAGATAATTTTTTTAAGCGGAGGAAAAGATAATTTTGTGAGCGCGATGGATTTGAAATCATGTTTAGTTTTCGATGCGTCCAAGCGTGTCCCTCCACTCTGTCGCCGTGCGGCTAACGCCGTCCGCCTAGCGCGTGCCATACCCAGCGTTGTTGTTTCGCAAACAATTATGTCAACTTAATTTATGCGAAATGATTTGAAAATATATATTTTTTTTAAGAAAGTAAAAGTCTTTGAGATCTATTTCGTGTAAAAATGAACTTAATCGGACGTTATACAGCGCTGCCAGGAATTAAAAAAAACATCTCGTCTCCCTGAGGTAGTGGGACCTTCATTTTTTTTTAAATGCGTGTTTTGAATGCCAGTTTTCAAATATGCAACGGCCAAAAATGTAAACCCCAATTAAAAACCAAAATTAAAAAAGTTATTCGAAAAAAACCGGTTCGAAAAAATGATACTTTTACCACATTTTTTTGCAAAATAAAAAAGCGATTTGTTTTTTTAATAGCATGAAAGTACAAGTCTTCGTGAATAAAATGAGCCCATGATCGTTTCTGTACGATCATTTTTGCCTCTGTAAAAGCTGATTTTTGAAAACGTCTTTTTTTTTAAATCGTTATACTCGAATTTTTTTTTAATATATGAAAAAAGGATCATTTTCCGCTTATCTTGGGCTATATTTGTGGTTAATAAGAAGTCTGTTCAAACAAAATTGGAATTTATATAGCAAAAAATACGAAAACGCGATTTTTGACTTTTTTTTTAATTTTTCTCAAATGTTTATGAACCGATTTTTTCGTTCAAATTTCATTCGATGCGCATTTTTAAGACCTACAACTTTCTGATTTAACTTTCTTGTGTAGGACTTGAAGCTTTTTTTTTATTTGCAAAAAAACGTTTTTTTTGAATTTTGCGAATTTTTTTGGTAATGCTCGCCATTAAAACACGAGTCGCAAAAACGCTATCTATCTTAGAATTTTTTTCTCTATACGACCATATTTTTTGTTTGCTGATAACAATTAGTGACCAATTTACATGGGGGCTTTCGCTCGTTGATTGGACTATTATGATATCAGCTTGAAATCTGAAACACTAATCGTGATCTGGAGCTGATTTTGAACTTGATCGGTTAAGGGATTATGGATAAATGGAGGTACATTATTCCACTAGACAGTCAGAAGTCCATCGAAGAAAATTGAGCCAATTGTTCTCATTTGACTAGGTGCCAATTTTCTGCGCATGAAGAGCGGCTTCGACAAAAATTGTCTGGTTTCTCTAAACTCCACATTCTCATAGGCTACGAATTCACATAACCACTAAAATGAAACCATCATCCTTCGTCGGAGAAGAAGGTGTGTAAACACCATTTTAAAAGTGTTCGTAGAGTCTACAGAAACTGTTTTGGTTAAGCACTTTAATCTTGACAGTTTGAAATCCATACGCCACATCGTAATGTTAGGCCTGAACCTATCAAAGATATACGTTTGATTTAGCAGAGCCCTCTTTGTTAAACGCTATAGGCATAGCAATTTTTAGTAACGTTTTTATAAATGTCATCACCAAGCACCACTAATTATGTCGATATTTAGTCATCAGACGTGAGGTTAGATTATCTGAACTGTATGTACAGGGTTTTCGTATGTACTTTGACACCTACCACCTACTCCACGAGACATAAAAGTTTCTTATAGAGTTATAAGTAGAGACCGTAGGTCAATAATAGATTACAGGATTTGCCTTAACGCGACTGTAAAGTAAAGACGGTAAATAAAGTACTTCGTCTACTCCTGTACATACTACAATCGTAGTTGAATCAAATAACGCCATTGTATTTCGGAATACAACACGTCTGTCGTGTTATGTGCCCCACTCTTACCAAGTGACAGAACGTGTTGACGACTTCTTGTAAGTATTAGTTAAACTGCGCTGGTCGTTGCATCATTCTTGTGTACGAAATGCATCGTTCTTGTGTCGAATAAGTTTGTAAAAATGTCTGGACAGCGTCTGTCCGTGTTACGATGAAGCGTTGGATAAACTACTTTTCGGAACTGACCTTTACTGGCAGTGAACTTCGTTGTACTGTATGTGACAGTCTACTGACAAAGCAAGTAAAAACAGCCGTTTTGAAGCATGTTGCTACAGACAAACATAAAACTCGTGTAAGTGGTAGTGTGAGCGGGCGAGACAGACAGAGACAATTTAACTTGGTACAGAAAAGTAAAAAATATACAAGGTGTTCCGTTGAAAAAAAGGTGTTTGTTTCGTTTCAACGCTTAAAATATAATACAGGGCAGTTTTTTTTCTATTTTGTGCCATGAACCCTGTACCCAAAGAGTTATTTTTAATGTTTTAGGTGTCAAAATACAAACGAGTACCCTGCACCTCTAGTAAAATTAATACTTTATAAAACTTAACTTAACCCATTTATAACTAACTGAAAGATCCCTGAAACTTCTCGGTGTACGAGAAAACGAAAGTTTTTTTCTTTCCATAGACCTGCGTTTTAGAGTTCCATTATTAGTGTCCCACTTTCGAATGCTCGCACGTCACGATGCGATCGCCGAATCGCCGATTGTACTTACCGTGCGAAGAGGGCTGGGGGATAGTGGGCACCGGAATGACCTTCCCCATGAGCACCCGGGCGCCTAGCTCGTTTTCTCCACCCCAATTCCCGTAGGAAGTGGACCTCTCAAGGAGTCTCTGCCTCGCGTGCTTCTCGATGACATCCGCGCAGACATACCGACCGCAGAATCTGGCCCATTGGTCGGCCCTAAAGCCGCGACCGTTGTCACGCAACGTCGGGTTGGCTCCTGGAACGAAAAGTTTACGACTTATAGTTCAGTAGGCAGAGACTTCTTGAAACATATAGGGCTAGTTTTGACGGTCCCTTATGTATTTTTTTTGCGTAGAACACAATGCGCGGGGTCCGTAGAACTAAAACCGTCCGCTAATTTTTTTAAATTAACTTTTTAATTAATTAAAATTAAATTTTTTAAATTTGTGAAAAAAAAAAAACGTGTTTTTTTCATATTTCCGCTTATATCTCCGTTTCTTGGCATATTTTAAATAGCATATGCATTTAAGAAGTTGTTGCCTATTGAAATTTGAAGAAGCCTATTGATTAATTTAAAGACCAACCCGAGGTCTCCCAGTGCTATTGTTAACTTGCAAATGACCCCTGAAGTTGAAAAGGTGCTTTTTTCACTATTTTTTTACTTCGAAAGTAGGGCGACTATGATCATGAAATTGGTCTTGGAGGGACTGCTATTTGTGGTATGAAGTTGCAAAAAAAATTTCAGCTCTATCCGTTAATCACTTTTCGAGTAATTAACAATAGAATTTTTTTAAGCCTTAATTAAAAATGACGCCATTTCTTTGTTTATTGTACGATATTGACCGGGTTGGGCTAGAAAAGTCATAAATCTCTTCAAGTTTGCGAGACTTTTTGAGATTTTGAAAAAATATTAATTTGGGCCAGTTTTATAACGTTTTCTACGCGACTACCTTTTTTGACGCGATGTCTATATTGGTTTAGCGTTACCGCTTCGAAATTCTAGTAATTGTGACTATAATATCTTGACGCCCATTTTTTTATACGCGTCTTGAAGCGTACTTTCAAGATATTACAGTCATAATTTCGAGAACTGAAGTCGCGTAGACAACGTTATAAAACTGGCCCAAATTAATATTTTTCAAAATCCCATAAAATCTCGCAAACTTGAAGAGATTTATGATTATTCTACCCCAACCCGGACAATGTCGTACAATAAACCAAGGCCTCATTGTTAATTAAGGCTTGCAAAAAAATTAAATCGTTAATTACTCGGAAAGTTGTTAACGGATCGAGCTGAATTTTCTTTCGTAACTTCCTTCATACTACAAATAGCTGTCCCTCCAAGACCAATTACATGATCATAGTCGCCCTACTTTCGAAGTAAAAAAAATTGTGAAAAAAAACTTCATGCAACGTCATTTGCAAGTTTACAATAGCACTGGAGACTTCGGGTTGGGCACAAAATTTTGGAAATTCAATAGGCTACAACGTCTTAAATGCATATGCTATATGAAATATGCCAAGGAACGGAGATATAAGCGAAAATGTGAAAAAATACGTTTTTTCACAAATTGTTAATTTAAAAAAATTAGCGGACGGTTTCAGCTCTATGGACCCCGAGCATTGTGTTCTACACAAAAAATACATAGGCAACCGTCAAAACTAGCGCTATATGTTTCAAGAACACTTTTTGATGATTTTAGCTCCCTGCCTACTGGACTATTAATGTTGCGGGGCAGCTTGAAGTGTCAGCAGTAGCGAAGGGGGTAGAATTTGAAATTCACATAATATCGTACAGGCGGGGTTGTTGGCCACAAACGTCATACTAGCCAAATATAAATGTAAGTTTTATAAATACAGGTGATATGTTATCAAGACGAATTGAATCCGGCCGGAGCCGGTTGGTTATTTGTTCTTCCAAAAAAAGATTTAGGTATTATAAAGAGTTTGTATGACATCAACTTTATTTACACTTATAATTATCAACAATTACGTTGAATCACAATAAAGATTAGTAGATATAGTGTAACTAGTTAGATTGTATTGTTATATTAGTTTAATAATAATTAGAAATGGCGGGCGGTTAAGTTCAGTTTCACTTACTAGATTTCACAAATAACATCAATGATATCTTGTAATGTAACTTACATTACATTATAAATCCATAAAAAGAATGTCGTCAAATCTGGCTCTGAACGAGAGAGATGGAAATAGCGCTTATGTTGAAGCTTAAAATGGAACTTTGTTGTTGTCAAACATTTGACAAGTAGCTGTCAGAATTGTAAAATAACTAATGACTGTCACATAATGTAACAGCCTTGACAATTCAATAAGGTTATAAGACTAAAAATAAAAATACGTCTTTTTTTGCTCGTCCAACTTGATGATTTTTTTTTTGGATGGCTCGTTATAAGTAACTTATATTAATTCTAACTAAAATTAAGCTTATCAACTGAGATCACAATAATTAGGTAATTTGGGGACGCCAGGCAGTTTCAATCTTATAATTATGACAGCCACCAAAAATATGTTTAATCTGTAGGGTCTATTGTTGTTTAATAGGTAGGGTCTAATTTTTAGTTGAATTATGTACGTGGTAGGTACGTACCTACTTATTTATGTATATTGCTGTAAAACCCTAATTATCACGTTTCGGCATGTACCGTTTGTAGATTTATGTAAATACATGGTACAGCCTATTTGATTTCTGTTAAAAACACCCGCATAATAGTTTGGTTTTCCCAAACTGACCTGCGGTTGGGCTGTCCCCTAATTCAGTTTACAACTGTTTATTGGAGACTGGTTTCGGGGAACCTACGTACCTAGCTAGGCCTGTGTATAATTATTGGTTTAGGGGACTTTACTTTCCGTTCGGACGGTCAGTCTCCGACAGTTCATCTTTTCCGTTCACCGGCTCCAGACCGGAGTCTATCTCCGCGTTTTATCGGACTTCCCCGGTCTTTCATATCTTGTAAATATGAAAATAAATAACTGTACATATAGCCGATTAAAGTGCTTTACTTACCACACCACCCATCGCCATAAATCAATGGCACAATTGTCACAATAATGAGTTGATAAACTTCTTTTTTAACACACTTACTTTAAATTATTATTTTAAGTAAAACAATCATAAAAAATCACTTGGTTTTGAAAAAAATATCTTTGAAAACAAAATCTTCCAGTAGACTTCTTACAGAGCTACAAATGTAACCAGCGGCTGAGAAGGCACTTTCTGCTTTTACTCGTACACTAGTCGGTTTTATTGTTAACAAATTCATGTTTCATGTATTTTATTGAATCTACCGGATCCGGTGACCGGATCCGGCAAATTAGATGCCGGATCCAATAGATGTCTTATGATGCCGGATATTATAAGTTGTTTTTGGACTTTTTCAAAACTTAAAAAACATTTTTGAGTAGCAGAAATTAACCGTATTGAATGAAATACGATGCTCACACCGGTTCACTAGTTGTTTTTCTATTTCACAGCCCACTATGCTTCAAAATATTTTGGACACCGTGTCAAGACTTTTTTATTGACGTTTTTATTAACATTTTTATTAAAAATGCATTTTAACTGTCAATAACGAAAAGTATGTCACATATGTTTCAATGGAGAATTTTAAGATGAATCAGATAAGCTAAAAATATACAGTTTATATTTAAAATAAGAAAGTTAGGACTTCCGGTTAAGTCGGAAGTTGGAAATAATGCCTGTTGTTGATAAAATCTTATCAATTGTTACGTAACTCACAAGTTTCTCACAGATATTAAACTAGAATTCAATTTTTTCTTAAACATTGAATGGAGACTGAGAATGTTTAGTTCTAAATTCTTAGTTTAGTTCTATTCTAAAAAAATCGACTCAACATAACAAAATCACTAAACTAATGCGGCGCAGCTCTTAAGAGTTGATTCGCTAAGATTTAATTGATGTCAGTTAATTTAGAGACACCGAAATAGCTAGGGCTTTACAACTTCTATCTACTTCGGCTTGATCCCCATTTATCGCTGTAAGCTATCAAACTATTCACTTTAATGCGGTTTCTTGAATACGGCATCCATTACACCGAGATAAAGATTTATTCCTCCCAAGTTTCGATCCATCCACTTTTTATAATTCAATTTCACTTCAGAACCCTCCCTGGTACAGAAATTTCCAATATATGTACCATATATAAATATCCGGTATATAAATACCAGTATATGTTGGTATATATGTATGTATTTACATGAACCTATACCAATACTAAGTACCACATTTAGCAGAATAAGTATTTGTATCACTATTAATTTATGGTTACGTGGATTACAGAAAACTGAAATGCCTATTGATTATACAGTCATCACAACCGCAATTATTTGTTTAATATTTAAATATATAACAAATTTTTAATAAATAAGTAACTAAACATAGAAAAAATACGTAAAGATTCATGAGGATTCTTAATACAAAGCATTGTAAAATTTCTCCAATATTTTAACTTTTACGGTGGTTTCAATAGTGGCTGGTGGAATTTGAAACACTTTTTTTCGTAAGGACGCAAGACACTTCCTCCAGATTTTAGTAAGTCGTTACTAGACTCAAATGGAAGGCTAGGATAGCAAAAAAAACTTGCGAAATATTTTTAGAAAAATTGTCTGTGCAGAACAGCTTAGAAACAGGCTCCTAAATATTTTACTTTTTTTTTTCTTAATCATCAAGCAAGTATAAAGATTTTCGTGTTTTATTAATAACATTATTTGTAACTGGGAAATATTAAATGTTTCTGACAAACAGCAATAGTCACAAATCATAGATATCTACACATTTTCCAACTCCAACAATGACGAAGAAGATACTATATCTTAAAGCCGTGTAAAAAAGTATTTATTTTAACATTTCGAGCTCTTGAAGATTTTTTTGATCGGTTGATTATGGGGAGGAAAATGTCAAAAATCCAGCCAATTTCACCGAGGGGTACTTCCCATAAGGATTGTGCGAGGTGAAAAACCGTGTACAGTAACGTTTTACCGTGTTAGTCGTAAATAGAAAGTGTTTTGAGTTCAAAAAATTCGGAAATTGTAGTAGTTTTTATTGTACCCCCCTTCATCATGGATAAGCACATACAGTCAACCACCCTGGCAAAATTTTTGGGCACGCTACTGTTTGGATCCGGTTCTTTTTTGTTTTACAAATGATATTTTATTAAACCTTCAAAGATATTTTTAAAATGTGTTCACCTGTTACAACTGTTCACAATCCATAAACATACTGTACCTACGTACTTTCTGACATTAAACTACGAGGTGTGTAAATTAAGTAATAAGATGTAGCAACGTAGCGCCCGATCTAGCAACACTGCGGAGACGGGACTTGGAAGGGTGGTATGTTAATATATAATGCACCTTTAGTACAAGTTTGAATTTGTTATAATCATTTGTTTGTTCTTTGTGACTGTTTTCGTAAACCAGTTTTTTCTAGTGCATTTTAAAAATGTGTGAGACTAATTTTGAGCAACGATATAGTATTAGGTTTTACTTCAGACTTAAACACAGCTCAACGAATACTTTTGCAAAACTTCAACACGCCTACGGCGACAGTGTTTTTTCAAGAAGCCAGGTCAATTGAAGATGAACCACGCAGCGGAAGTTCTTCATCTTAACCTTGTGTGTTCAGACCGTCGGTTGACGACAAGAATGATCGAGGAATCACATCACTGTTCATCAGATTTTAACTAATGAATTGGGGATGAGAAAAGTCTACGCAAAAATGGTTCCAAAAAAACTTTCGCAGGAAAAAATGAACATCAGGAGAGAAAGGTGTCTTGACTTTTTGGAATCGGTTGAAATTAATTCCCAATTTATGGAACGTGTCATTACAGTTGACGACTTTGGCGTACGACCCGGAAAGCAAACGCCAACGCATAAAATGGTACACTTCAAGCTCTTCAAGACCCAAAAAAAGCAAGGATGAGCGAGGATCAAATGTATGCTGATTTGCTTTTTGAAAGCCAGGAAATTGTCCACAAAGAGTTTCTGCCTCCAGGCCAAACGGTAAATCAACACTTTTACAGAGACGTTCTTGAAAAACTTCGAAAAGGGCTATGCGTGTGAGACCAAACATCAAGAACAACTGGATGTTGCATCACGACAATGCGCCTTGTCACACAGCCATTGCAGTAAACGAGTTTTTAGCCAGTAAAAATATTCCTCTGGCTCCTTAGCCTCCTTGTTCGCCTGACTTGAGTCCTTGTGACTTTTTTCTCTTCCCGAGATTGAAAAATCAGCTCAAGGGACGTCATTTTGGGACCACAGAAAACATTCAAACGGCTGTAACCGACTAGCTCAAGGTTATTCCAGTATATGAGTTCCAGTTCCAGACAATACTGAATTGTAATTCTATTCAAATAAAAAAAAACTCATTACCTACTTAAGTTACACACCTCGTACATAACCAGTCTTATATATTTAAGAAAAGTCAGTATTCTATAAATAACCACATATTTATTTCTTGTTAACATTTGCTTCACAGTGCAACTGAGCTTCCTTGCTTCTTGACAGTGCATTATAGAATTAAAGTGATGCAAGATTAAAATAAAAATTAATACATATTTCCCAGCACTTTCTTTGAAAACAATTTAGATCCATATAAAAATTTAATAGTTGATTGTGGCCCTTACGAAGTGTTAGTTAATTTGTTTAGCTCTGAAAATAACGTCGGAATGTAATTACAACGAAAATAACTTTTCCTTTTTGCGAATATCCCGGAGAACATAGTGACCATAAAAAGCATGCCTTGCTTCTGTCCCTTAAAAATCCTGTCGTCTAAAATTTTAAATTTATTTTCTAATTTATTTTATGTTCCGCTTTCATTTTAGCAGGAGATGCATTTGAATTCTAAACCTTGTGTTTCGTGAAGGTCCAGAAATATTGTGAAGGGGTGTGTGTTCGATGTGAACCCTTGTACAGCTATAGCCGGCACTTGGTGGACATTTTCTTCATCCCATGCAAATTCAGTTTGTATATTTTGCTAGATCCAGGGCCCCGAATTTATAGAGAGGTTTTCGCAATTTTGTTTTGCCGTGGAAGCGTCGTCGTCGGCATAGTCCCCATATCCAAGAAAAAAATGCGAATACAAGGAGGGTAAATAATTCATTCTAAAGGATATAAGCCCCGAAAAAATGTCAGAGAGCGGTGCCCGATGCGTGCTGAAATGAATTTAAATTTTGCGCAAAAATAAATTGGCGACGGCAAAGGTAAATTGTACATTAATAAAAGTTGAGAAAATGTGTGGAGAGGAAAACGTAATAACGGAAATACCGAACAGTACCCTTGCGTTGATTACTCAAAGGGGCTTTCAGAAAGTTGAAGGGTAAGAAATTATTCTCTCGGGTTTTATAAGCTGTCATATACATACTGTTACTTAAAAAAAAAATGGTTTTCGGTTAATCGGTGCTGTAACTTCGCTTACCTTTTGTTTTAACCTCGGAGAAAGTTTGTGAATCCTATGGAGTAACAATAACATGTTTTTATGTACGCATGAACTTATCGATTTTGTTTAGGTAGGTGTATTTTATAGAGTAAATCGTAAATAATCATGAAGTGTGTACAAAAATTCTTTTAACGTCTGAAAAACGGTTGTGATATAATTCTTTGAAATATATATTTTCAAACAATGTATATCCAAGACTAATAAAGGTAGAAAGAAGTGATTGTAATTGCAATTTCAGATGGACAATCTGTCAAATGCTACATGTCCCATCAAGAGATTTCTACGAAACGAACTTTCAATGAATGATATATTTTGTACAGTTCAGAATACGCAACAAAATATCGAAAGAGTCAGAATTGCTATTAAACTTAGTCCAGTGCATTTCGGCACTTGATGCACTGCTAATTTCAAAGCGAGAGTTATAGTCCAAGAATTATAAGCAAAAATTCACTGCAACCTCAAAAAAAGCGTGTAGTTGTGAAATTCACAGGTTTTGTTCAGAATGTTGTGCTCTTTTCAAAAATGTCGGTTCCAGAAAAATCCCATGGTGGGCTTTTTGTATAGTGCTGCCAAATTTCGAAATTTTCAAAATTTTATGACTTTACGCGCTATTTTCTAGTATGATGCAACAAATTGGATTAGTTTGAGTACAGAATAGTCTAAAATTAGTAACCAAACAGTTTTGTATGAAAAATTGCAGTTCCGACTAGAGCTGTCAACGTTATTTTTTCATACTTACAGCCATTTTTTGTGCTGCCCGATCGTGTGCGTTTCCGCTGACTTTGGTAGCTACTAGGCGTCATTGTTACACAAAAATAGATGGCTATGGCTGAAAAAGAGGACTTTAAGCTAATAAATATAGTGCTGTCAAAGAAAATTCGAATCCCTTGAACATAGAGCTGTAAAGATTTTCGTATTTCTTTCATTACAAACGACCACTTTTACTGTTTCATCTGCACCCTTTCGGTATTTTGTAATTTAAAAAAATGTATAGTGCTATCAAAAGGAACAAGTACCATAAAAGTAATGATTTTCCTTAATTCGTTTAATATTTTTAAATAAGTATTTAATGACATCTAAATTTCATACTACTCCATGTCTTCAGTGTCATCTGGATCATCTACCTCTATTTCCTTTCGTACATTACTGCAATCTACTCCAGCACATGTTGAACACATCTGGGTACAGGGAAGGCCGGAGCGGCGGCACTCACATGCCCGTTCACAGCCCTTCTTACAGCCGCAGCGAACCATCTTCATAATGAGGTCTGGAGCCGGTGGACGAGAAGATGTCTCTGGGACTAGTCTGTCTCCTTCACTTCTCCATCCCCACTCAGTAGGTGGATAAGAATTCCCCCACCATTCCTGAACCTTTTTTAAAAGAAGAAAATGTATGATTAATGAGGTTAAATCGAAGGAAAAGAAAACTCACATGCGGATAAACAATTAAATATAAATACAAATAAACAAGGTGCATACCTGTAACTAGACGCAACGTGAGTGAAAATCTGCAGCGGCGCTAGTCGGGCATACGGTTCGAAAGTCAAAATTGTCATCAAGCTTTTGCTTTCCTACAGTTCTTTTGTACTGATGTACCCGAAAGTCGTCTAACGACGCGCTCTTCTGGCCATTGTACAGAGATAAAATGAACTCTTCTCCAGCCGCAGCAATATCTTGCACCGACGCCTCAGGTTCGTTGAGTACCTGCATTTTTTTCGCTAATTCCTTATTGCCACGAATCAGGTTGAGGGTGGTGTGCTTTCCTTTCCCAAAGAAGCCAGACGTCGTGTCGCATCCCGACATGGCATGGACGAAAAGCAGAAGACCTCTCGCGTCACCCAGCTCCCGCTGAAGACTTTTGTCATACAATGTCATGAACTCTGTCTTCTTTGAATTTTAATCCAGGTAGGATCATGATGACATTGGAGGTAACTGTACAGACATTCACTAGCAATGCCAGTATGTCAGTGTCCGTGGCCACGACACCAACAATTTGTCCATCTTCCAAGGTCAAGAGCTCTTCTTGCAATCACGGTATCAGCGTCGCTTTCAGACAGAAGCACATTGAAGCCAGCTTTCAGTAGTACACCTCGAAGCAGTTTGATGAGACGGGACTTATTACCGCTGTTTCCTAAAAAGTTTTCCTTGGGAGTAGTGGCAAAGTTTTCTGGCAGCACTTCCAACGGTCAGGGTCAACAGATGTCTTCTTTGACGAGCGCCTCATCTGTTCCTGTGACTTTGTGGACGGCGGCCCATCATATCCGTTCAAGGGATTCGAATTTTCTTTGACAGCACTATATTTATTAGCTTAAAGTCCTCTTTTTCAGCCATAGCGTTCTATTTTTGTGTAACAATGACGCCTATTAGCTATCATATAAGTCAGCGGAAACGCACACGATCGGGCAGCACAAAAATGGCTGTAAGTATGAAAAATAACGTTGACAGCTCTAGTCGGAACTGCAATTTTTTCATACAAAACTGTTTGGTTACTAATTTTAGACTATTTTGTACTCAAATTAATCCAATTTGTTGCATCATACTAGAAAATAACGCGTAAAGTCATACAATTTTGAAAATTTCGAAATTTTGAGTTTTGGCAGCACTATACAAAAAGCCTACAATGGGATTTTTCTGGAACCGACATTTTTGAAAAGAGCACAAAATTCTGAACAAAACCTGTTTCACGACTACACGATTTTTTTTGAGGTCAAAAACCTAAAATTCTTGTACTATTACGACGAATATTATATGTGGAGTTGATAGATTGTATCATACTGACAGTCAAACAAAATATTCGATACTGGATATAAATGCCTAAACATGATTAAAAGGTAAAAAAGTGTGATATGGAACGTCCATATTTGGAGTGCTCGGTTTATACTTTTTTGAAAAAAAAAGGCCACTCCCACTGTTACAGTCAATTCAGTTCGATATGTCGAATATGTTGGAAGCATTTGTGACTGCGAAGCGTCAAGGAATGGATCAAACAGGTTAAAGTGCTTGTTCAAACCGCGTTTTCAATGTTTGGCGATATACAGCAAAATTGCCCGACATTATTATGCTGAATATTTTCCTGTGGGGATTTCTAAAATTTATCGGTATAGGTACTCGACCCGTCCCCAAACACTCAAAGAGAGAATGTACGAAGAGATCATTTCAATAAACGATTATTTATTCAGACAGATGCCTTATCCTCAATTTTGGGAACAGATTACAGCAATTTATGGAATAAAACTGATCACTTGGATGATATCCTTAAAATAAGAACTATTATTATGAAAGTTTCCAGAATTGTATTTTTTAGTTTTAGTACGAATTAAATCTAGTCGTTCAAAATATATTCTTTGTTCCCTCACAGTGGCTTATTTAAAGCAATTTAATCGTATTACCAGAACCAGTATTTTATACGTACTAGTGCTCAAATAAAGTCACATATATTGCTAAAATAAAAGTTGAGCAACACACACCGAGCATGCAGCAGAAGGTCATATAATTTGTTTTTATGTGACTGTTTGCTTTCTGTGGTCTCTTGGGATGCGTTCAAGGTCATTGAGATATGATCTGTACGTACGCCTGTCGATGTGGTTAAAGTTCGCTACGTCGAGGTATCCAGAATTCTATGGTAACAGGTATGATGTGTTCCTGTTCCAAGGGCATGCCTGTTTTAAATACGTGTTGCAAAATACCTGTTTTGACAACTGCGACTCGTATATTTAGTAAATGGAATGTTTATATGTACTAGGGAAACTAAAATTTGGTCAATCAACCATTTTTTTTTGTATAGGTACATAGCTCCGTTTTATGATTGGGAATTAAAAGTGTAATTAAGTAATTGTAACATTATAAGTGTATCGTGAATCAATGTTCTTCGCGTTTTGGACCCAAATTTTATGAATTTTTATGGGTTAAGTTCCTTTGAGTCTTATCTTTCGTGACACTGACGTTGCCGAACTTAAACACGGGCCTGGCATCTAACACAATGTTTATCACCTACTAGGTATGTATTCATCCAATCATCCAGTGGGCAACTGTCAAATTATAACGCGTATGACAGTTCAGGTAAATTTTAAAAGATGGGTAAGGATTATTACAAAATTTTGGGAATCTCGAAAGGCGCTACCGATGACGAAATAAAAAAAGGCGTATCGGAAACTCGCACTTAAGTTCCATCCGGACAAAAATAAGTCTGCGGGAGCTGAAGAGAGATTTAAAGAAATAGCTGAAGCCTACGAGGTGCTATCAGATAAAAAGAAACGCGACATTTACGATTCCTATGGTGAAGAAGGACTCAAAGGTGGCATTCCTGGTGGAGCAGGTGAGAATTATTTACACTAAAAATTGTAATAGACTAACTACCAGTAATTGTTTGTTTTGTTGAGGCACTGTTTTTATTTATATTTTCTGACATTCCAGTCTTAGACCAACGAACAAAAAAGTTTATGTTTTTTTGTGTGGATGAACTACGGATGTTTAACTGCATTCACATAGAATTACACATATGTATGTATATGTAGGAAATTCTATGTGACTCCAGCTTCGTAATATTTATTATATTGGGTGACAGAGTAAAATTTGGTTTTTAAAATATTTTTTTATAATTCCATTACAACATTATGTCAACTGTTAGAACTATGGAAAGAACTATGCCCAGTTTCTTATGGAAAATGGGCCACGATAGAGACAGATCAAAGCCTAGCTAGAATTATAGGGCATCAAGAGAGCATTAAAAAACTCCAGGTTTCAATGTTCTTCATCTACAAGAAGACGTGTGAGCATCTGCAAAATCTGCCGAAGACATATGTATTCTTGGTCTTGGAAGTTTTGATGAAGAAGCTGAACAAGAAGCTGAAGTATAATAACGCCCCTTCTTTCATATATACCCAACAGATCCAAGTGAATCATTTTGTTTTAGACTCAGATAGTGTCCCCATAATCACTGACATATTATGTCTCCGTTGTGGCCCAAACTGGGCATAGTTCTTTATTGACAAATTAAAAAAAAACCGCAAATGCGGATTTTATTTTTTAAATAAAATATTGTCCAAGTGCAAACCGTCTCGCTCATAACATTCCTCCAAGCTTGTCCTTAAATGCTGGAATACAAAGGTTGTTACCTGCCCAATATGTATAATTTTGTTTTTTTTTTATGTAGGTGAAAGTGAGACTCGTCACTGAAAAAAAAAATGCCCATTCTTGACATTTGCATAAGTTCGTTACCTGTCAGAGACTTAATGCCCCCTACATCTTTCACGGTTTATACACAAACCCCGTTTGAAAACTGAAATTTACTCTGAGTTACCCTGTATTATATAGATGTATGTACATTGTCAGAGTGAATTTTACGACGTAAACTGTCAGATGAAATTATTACAATTCAAAGGGAAGAGGGATTAGATTAAATTGAAAGAATAAATGTTGCACATACTGATTGTAAGCCTCAGTTGACTCGATATGCCTCAGTTGATCTTTTCAATGCATCTTAATATATTATGTATGTTCTATATTTTGTTAAATAATGCAGGATTTCCAATGAGTTATTGGTTTGAAAAATTTTTCTTTTAAAAAATTTATAATATGTAAATATCTGTCTAATTATATGTTTGTACTGTTATATAATATTGAGTCTTTTCAGTCAACAAAAAGATAACTCTGTCGAAGAAAACTTATCTTCGTAGAAAAATTAGGAAAAAACTCGAATAAGTATACATATGTATGTATAGGTAGATAATTGTATTTTATAAACTCATGGTGAACCGTTTATAACCCCACACAAAAAGTTGTTGTTAAGTTTATATTTCATTATTTATATAATAGCAAACAGCTTCGATTGGAAAATGTATCCATAAGAATTGTAATATCACAATAATTTTAGTTCATCGTTGAATTAACATTCGAAATCTGTATACACATATGGCATGTTCATAGCCAGATTTGATGACGTTTTATTTGATCTCTTTATTATTGAAATACTGGGTATTTATGTAGAAACTGATCCAATAACATTTTTTTCTTTTGACAATTTTCTTTTTTTGTTTTCAAATGAAGCTTTTTTAAAAACCGTGACTTTGAGGTACAGATTTTTGTTACATTTAATTTTGTGATTAAAGAGGGTGTAAAATATGTCAATTACTTTGTAATATAACTTAATAAAACTACTAAATGTTAAAACTAAAGTATGTTACATCATTGTACTTGGAATAACATGGGGACTAAATTTAAGTCTCTGGGGGTGGTTTCTTAAGGGTCGTAAGCGCAACACGGATTTTGATGTGGAATCAGATAAAAAAAAGATTTTTTCATGCCATGCCATACAGATTTTTTTGTCCACATTCGTATCTTTTCAAATAACGAAGATACCTGCTGTTAACGTCATGTTAAAACCATTTGTAGGTAACGTAAATGGCGAAAGCTTCACCTACACGTTCCACGGCGACCCCAGGGCTACGTTCGCCCAGTTCTTCGGCAACACCAACCCCTTCCAGGACTTCTTCGGCTTCGAGAACGCGTTCCACACCGAAATGGACAGCGATGATCCGTTCACGTCGTTCTTCAGCGTCTCGAGGAGCAACAGGGGTTCGCCCAAGCAGCAGGACCCACCCTTAGAGCACGACCTCTACATCTCCCTCGAAGACATCCTGCACGGCTGCGCGAAGAACATGAAGATCACGCGGAAGGTGGTCAAGAACAACAGAGTGGAGAAGGAGGACAAGATATTGAGCGTCACGGTGAAGCCGGGCTGGAAGGCCGGGACGAAGGTGACCTTCCCCAAGGAGGGCGACCAGGGGTCGAACACGATCCCGGCGGACGTGGTGTTCGTCATCCGGGATAAGCCGCACCCGCATTTCAAGAGGGACGGCAGCGACGTGCGGTACACGGCCAACGTGACCCTGAGGCAAGCGCTGTGCGGATGCACGATCAACGTGCCGCTCCTCGGCGGCGGCATGCTGCTCCTGGACTACACCGACGAGATTATAACGCCCAACACGCTGAAGCGGGTGCCCAGACAGGGACTGCCCTATCCGAAGGAGCCGTCCAGGCGCGGGGATCTGGTCGTAAACTTCGATATTCGCTTCCCCGATAGCCTGCAGTCGAGGGCAAAGAGAATATTGAACGAGGTGCTTCCCTAGGTGTTTTATCGGGTTACGTACGATCGAATTTGTTTGAAAGTTCTTGTTTGCTCCCGAGCTGCCTGCGTATTTGCAGCGCTCGTATTTCCCTTTGATCCGATTCAGTTTAGTAAATAGAGAATAAGTAGCCCTAGCTGTTCGAGTAATGTCTTCAAAATGTTAGTATTTTTTCCCATACCCTAATATATGCATCCAATGCATATATGTTTACTACAGCTCAGTACTTTTCAAGGTTCTCTGATCGAGATTTATGTTACCACAGCTTAATATTTCCATCTTATCTAACTGTTCTTTCTTAGATGTAAATGTTGCCTCTGTTGAATGTTATTTTAAAATATGTTATAAACATAAGTTCCAAAGTTATTAGGCTTATTAATGTATTTTGATACAATAAAACTCCTTTGTTTTATAATTGTGCAGACTTTTTTTCTGTATAGACAGTAAACTAAATTGGTAAATATACCGGGTGACAACGAACTCGTTGTACAAGGCGTCACTAAGTTGTCTTTAAAGTTAAAAATTTGGAAATCGGGTGAAAATGGTCAGCCATTGAGACGCACATTTCTGATAAAAAAACAATTGAATATCAGTACCCGTTTTTGCGGAAATGGACCCAAATCAAGAAATTTTAATGGAACCCTGTATATTTTTTTACACAATTGGATAGAGCTTAAAATTTCCTTTTCAATGACATATCACTAGCTGCATTTGTTTTGAACATGGCGGCGTGAGAATGTATTTTTATTAAATTCAATATGGCTGAATTATGAGGTAACCGATGAAGCTTCTGTCAAAAAAACGGGTAAAACAAAAAATAGTTTGAGATTATGTACTGTTTTTTTTTGCTCAAATTAAGAGAAAATGATTTTTTACGAAATGAGGTACATTTTAAAAATATTTCGAAATGTCTATTTTTCCCTTAACTTTTCTCGAAAGTTTGGACAGGAAGAAGTACTTTTATATTCTATAATTAAAATGTGTTTAATGACCTAACGAAAAATGCCTCATACAATACGTAGGTATTCATGGTAGATACAAGCGAATGTGTTTTTTTTTCTAAAACAATAAATGAAACCGTATTGTATTAGATTTGCAGGCATCTTTCGTTAGGTCATTAATAAAGTTCGGAAATTTGTGCTACAACGCAGGGCTGGTCAGTATAAAACTCCATGGTAGTGAAAGTATAAACCGTATTTTTAAGAGCCTTGTAAATTAAATACGCATATATATCTTACCTCCGCGTACCCACGCCACTGAGCGATCCTTCCCGATGTCCCGGAACTCTAATCATTAAACACATTTTAATTTTAGAATTAAATAAGTACCTCCTCCTATTCAAACTTTCGAGAAAAGTTAAGAATAAAATTGACATTTCGAAATATTTTTTTAAAATATACCCCATTTCATGAATAAACATTTTTCTTTAAATTTGATAGTAAGATAGTTTTTTTAGTATCCATAAAGAAACAGAATGCATTGTGGCAGGAATTGAAGGTCATGTATGTACATATTTTAACCAAAGAGCCTCATTAACTCGGCCACAAGTAACCGCATTATTAATATTATTATTAAGAATTATTTCGAAAATTTGTTGTCGCCATCTTATATTCAAATAGAATATTTTTATTTTTTATCAAATGATGCACCATTGCAAAGGAAACAATTCAAGAAGTAATTAAAAATGGGTTGCGACACTTCAGTCCGTCGCAACCCTTTTCACCCACCATATTTATATAGAACTCACACAGAACTTGATACTTGTCACTGGATGTGACATCGGAAAATGGGACGGGACTCTCAATTCGAAAATTCGTCGTCGAATTTTCGGAATTTTAGAGATATAAAGTCGGACAAGGCGTCAAAACGAAGAGGAAAATCATCAGGAATCAGACCGGAACCATTTGACGTCTGTCGCTAGAGCGCACACAGGCATTTCGACGACTTCTTCTTAAGTAGCACCGTCAAGTTTGAATTTGTTAGAGCCATTTGTTCTCTACGACTGTTTTCGTAAACAGTTTTTTTTTCTAGTTCTTTTTAAAAATAAGTGACGTTAATTTTGAGCAACGGTGTCCTATCAGGTTTTGCTTCAGACTTGGACACAGAACAATAGATGCTTTTGCAAAACTTCAACACGCCTACGGAAACAGTGTTTTTTCAAGAGCCCAGGTTTCTCGGTAGTTTAAGGCATTCTCAGAAAGAAGAGAGTCGCTTGAATGTGAAGGCCTTCATCTTCAAGAACCGATGAAAATGTCGATAGAATGCGGGATCTTGTGCGTTAAAATCGTCGGTTGACGACAAGAATGATCAGGGAACAGTTAAATTTGAATCACACCACTGTTCATCAGATTTTGACTAACGAATTGGGGATAAGAAAAATTTGCCCAAAAATGGTTCCAAAAAACATTTCGCAGAAATAATAGGACGTTAAGAGAGAAAGGGTGATTTTTTGGTATCGATTGAAAATGATCCCAATTTCATGGAACGTGTTATTACTGCTATTTCTCTTCCCGAGATTGAAAAATCATCTCATGGGACGTCATTTTGGGACCATAGAAAATATTCAAATGGCTGTAACCGACCAGCTGAAGGCTATTCCAGTGTATGTTCCAGCACTGCTATGAGGAGTGAACAAACCGTCCCCAGCGCTGTGGAGCTTCCCAAGGAAGTTATTTTGAAGGAGACAATACTGAATTGTATTTCTATTCGAATAAAAAAGATTTAAAAAATCAGTCTCATTAGCTTAATTTACACACTCAGTCTCATTACTTAATTTAAAACGGAGAACCTAGTAGTCCTATTATTCGCAGTTAGAATGTTTTATTAATTCTTTTGGATTCATTTTTCATCGATAGCTGGTCTCCAATTGGTCAGTTTTACCTCCAAAAATTCAGATGAACTCATATTGGGACACTTTCCTCATTAAATGGTGTCCAACTTGTATTCAGCATTTTATATATTATAATTTGTAAATCGTTGTATCGTAGGTGATATTTCGTTACCAACAAACGCAACATATTTTAAGTTTTATTGCATATCGTGACAATTCCTACATGGTCATATGTATATTGGCACGTGTCACAACATGAACAATTATCGCTGTAATAAATTAAAATATTTTATTCTGTATTTCAATAAGCTCATTAAACAAAGTCATTTAGGAACTTTACCTTTTTTTTTCAGCGTGATTGTTGATTAATTACCATATCCTTATACACATGATATATCCATTATAATATGATAATAAAAGGAACTTTCAGAAAAAATCATTTCTTCTTGTAAAATTATTTCTACAGAAGGACGTTTTACTTTTCAAAAAGACAATTTGCGGATCAGAATTCTTGTTTCACAGTTTTTGCCTGTACTCACCGTCACTGGCAGGTTTATGTATTCAGTATTACAGTATTACAACACCTATACAATTCCCAACAGGGAAATTAATGAATATATAAGTAGATATACTTTGTACAAAAATATACGATGAATATCATGGTGCTATTAAATGAATGCAGTAATATCACCGCTCAATTATATTGAAATAAAAACTATGATTTGATTCAAATTTAAATTTCGCCCTTGAAATTCGTTGTTATGCAGTTGGCAACAGACGCGAAGTTGCCGCGTCATAATTCTTGACATTTGTTGACACTGAAATTGTCTGAACCTTACATTGGCTTTAACATTTGTTTGTGTCATTTTTGAGCCTCAAACTGTTATCTTGCATTGAGAAATTGTTATTTTGAGAACAATCAAATTGTTTTAGTTATCAGACTTCCGTTTGCGAAATGCCAAATCAGCTGCTGGCAAGAGTCAGTAGCATATTTAATTTTGATACGTTATTATGAAACAGAACGAGACAATAATGGTCCATTGATAAATTGTCTTTCTAACAGCTGTTAGAAAGGTAATATAAAATTAAAATAATAATTAAAACTACAGTCCTATACATTATTTTAGCGTGTAGCAGCAGCCCTGTACTTGAATATTTCTACGATTAATTATTCCATTTCACAAAAAAACAGTAAACTTTTAAAATCACATAGAAGGTGTTACTAAGAGGGTTACAAAATACTTTAGCATTTAATACAAGTAACATTTATAATAATTAAAATTTATGTACAAAAAAAATTACACTGCACTATTTGTAGCCGAATGGTGTTTGTGTGAATATCTTAATTTTTTTACATATTTTTAAAAAAATGTGCCTGTTTATACAATTTTTTTTGCTCTCAATTAAAAACAAAAAAAAATACTAACTCTAACCAACTAACTTTACTAACTTTAACTAACTAACATCAACCAATGTCTTTTAAAATACATACATTTTTAAAATTATCTTTTTAATGTTGAAAAAATAATTTATTTAACAATAAACAAAAACAATGAATCCATCCCTATGCTAGTCAAGATTATTTCTAAGGACTCAATAGTGTTATAACAATCTGGCATCAATGCGCTCTAATACTTAAACACCTATTTGATGACGTGCATCGGTTTTTATTTTGTATGTATTATAAGTATAAATATATAGACATCCAAAAAAAAAACGTCATCAAAGTTGGCTGAGAAAAAAAAGACGTATTTCTATTCTTAATTGAATTTATAACCTTATTTACTTGTCAAGACTGTAACATCATAAGACAGCCATTGTTTATTTTACAAATTGTGACAGTCACTTGTCAAAAGTTTGACATAACCGAAAAGCTTAGACATGACCGCAATTTCCATCTCTCGTTCATAGCCAGAGTTGATGACGTTTTTTTTGGATGGCTCTATATTATTAACCTCAATACAGTTTTTCCATCCAGTAATTAGGTTTTTGTCGTAGAATTTCAGAATTTGTTGTCATATTATTATTATAAAAAATCCAATTATCTTCAATGATTAACCAAATGTGCTTGTTTTAACCTATAAATACTAGGATAGCTGTTAAGACGCATGTGCTATTCTTCATTTACTAATAAAACTGTAAAAAAAGTTGGCATCTTCAGGAGAAGATTAAAACTATTTTAGAGTTTTAGCAGTTGTTTTAGCAGTTTTTATCTTCTCCTGAAGATGCCAACTTGGTTGGCGAAACGCGCGTCGAGAAAAGTGTTGTAGTTCGGTGTTTCCGTGGAAAACGTCCAGTTTTTTATTTCTACGCCGAAGGTTCCAGTACCCACTCCAGGAATAAAACTGTATATTAAGTTATAGATAACAAAGCCATTCAAAAAAAAAGTCAGTCAAAGTCCGAGAAAAAAGACGTATATCTAATTTAATCTTAAGTTTATAACCTTATTGAATTGTCACTTTATGTCACACCTATTGTCACTTTATGTGACAGCCATTATTTATTTTACAATTATTGTGACAGCCACTTGTCAAAAGTTTGACAACAACAAAGTATCGCTTCGAGCTTCGACATTTCCATCTGTATCGTTTATAACCAGATTTGATAACGCTTTTTTTAAATGGCTAATTATTTGGGACTCTGTATATCAAGAGGGATGTAGCAATGGATTAATTTATGCTAAAACAGTGGTTTAATAAAATGTACTTAATTTCAGATACGACTTTCTTTAGGTCAGAATAATACAAATACCGATTGTTTCCTATTTTCTTGGTCGACAATTATTAGTTTATTTTTTGTAACATAATAGTCTTTCTGACAAGGTATTCCCTGACTGTAATATGGAGTCCATTATTTTAATGTCTAAGTCATATATTTGATCCAGTATTTACGACCGCTAAACACAATTTTTTTGTTTGAGCATTAACCAATATCGGTGAATAATATTGTCAATTAACTACATTAGGTGACGCAGGGGATAGGTAGGGGAGAGTAGCCTAAAGCGGGTAGGTCGCCTAAAGCGGGTAGGCTTTCGTATGCTGCCGGATCCCGCGCATCGTGTCAATGTGTACGTATGCCGTGAGTACCCGAACACTCCCGAGTTTCAATTAGTGCGAATCGAGTATCGGCGGTGTGGCATGGCGTAACTAGGCGCAATACAAAAAAATTGGTAAATTTATTAAAAAAACTGAAGGTATGTAACTTTTGACCAGTCGATAACTAGTACATTTATTGTATTTTTAATGATATTATATTATTCTGATACTGATTGACCTTTAAAATTTGATAGACGTGCCGGCTTTTTTTTTTCTTTGTATTTGAGGTTATAATTCCTCAAGTAAAAAATATGCTTTCGGGCAAAGCGGGTAGGGCAAAGCGGGTATCTACCCGCTTTGCCGTACGGAAACGGAGCCACGTAGGTAGAGTAATTTCTCAATATGAAGTGGCTAAACTCGTTGGAAAAGCATATTTAAAAGCAGACAGTGCACAAAATGCTATCCAAGGATTCAAATCTATTGGAATATGGCCCACAAATCGACATGCCTTTAATGATGCAGATTTTTTACCATCTACTCGTAGTCTGACATACAGGGCCCAAGTTGTTGAAAATACCAACGATGATACATCACAGGCCCAATCTGCTGATGTTGGTCGTCTTTCTAATGATTTTGATCGCACTGTTTCTCAGTCTGTTTTTGAAAACGTAAACCACAATCCCTCTCAAGTCCCTCCAATTGCGACACGACGCACAAACAGAAAAATAACTGATGTCATGCCTATGGAAACTCCATGTGATCCAGCTGTTGAAGATGAAGCTTCATGTTCTACATCAGTGAGTGACAATTCACTTCAATCAGTAGTAGAACTCTTAAGACCCCATATAAAGCCAATATATATCAGACCGTTACCTAAATTGAGTCCAAACAAAACAAACCGCAAGCGAAATATTCAAAGAGCTGAAGTATTAGTTCACCGATTAAAAATATACAAAAAGAAAAAGAAGAAAAAAAGAAGCGTCTCAGTGTCAAAGCTGCTCTTAAGTAAAATTTGAAAGATCTTTCGTCTACAAGTAAAACAGGCAAAACTAGAAAGAAAAGTAGAAAGATTGGATTAAATTTGGAGACTGTGAGGAGTGGGCTCATGAAGCTTGTACAAGTTACTCAGGAAGATGTTCTTATTTTTGCGACTTATGTCATGAATGAGGCGATTGTTTTTTTTTATTTATAATGTTTTACTAACAAATATACCTAATTGAAATTTCTAGTTTAATATTTATATATTAGACTAAAATTGATGTTTAAAAAGTTATTTTTTTACGATAATTAGATATATAATCAAAGTCTCATCATTAATGACTCAATCCCTATCCCTACTATTAAATAAAATCAAAATTGTTATTATAATCAAACAAAAACTAAGACTTTTAGGCTTTTTATCGTTAACCTACCCGCTTTAGGCAACTCTCCTAACACTGATAACAGTATATAACCTCTTTATTTATGAATTTAAAATTCATAGGCGTTGTGCAACTATCGATAAGGCTTTTTTTCAATCAATAAAGGCTTTTTATCTTAGTTATAAATAGTTGCATATAGTTACATTACTTTATCATTTATACTCCTACATGTTGGAAAATTTTATGTTATCATTAACAAAGAAAGAAATTAGAGGTTGTTACATGTCCCCTGTTTCACCCTGTATGCCTTTTTTAGGCATATTCTTAAATAATTCTACAAATGTAGGTACATTATATTTCCTATCCACTATACTCAGCAGCTTCAGTTCAATATTATCTTCCGTAATACTTTTAAACGCACATATTAGGAGTAAACTATTATATTCCGTGATAAAAGGATGTTATATTATGAAAGATACAAATCTGGTAAAACGTTTTTATAAATACTGGTGCTCTATCCTAATATCTCGGAAAAAAGTTAAATGACAGTAACCCGACGTCACTTTTCTTTTCATATAGTTTGATTTAAGCCACTTTCTTGGTAAAGCGTTTTCATTTCAGCGACGCAATTCCGCAACATGAAAAACGTCTCAAGGGTTGAATTTGAGAGAACGTCGTTTACGAGGCGCTAAAACCATAAGTTCTTGTCTACGTTTTAGGAAATGGGAAACAACCACCTGATATTATATTGTAATGGTCTGGGAGAAGACGTTAATGAAACTAATTAGGTATATAAAGTCTAAAAAAAGGTGAGTAACTTTAAACAAATATTTATTAGTTGCGTATAAACATTAACAGTGCCTCAAAAGTCCTGCGCATTTCGGAAAGGGTAATTTTTGGAAAAATCACTCGGACAGGTCCATTTTGTTTTTTTTTTCGGGTATGAACTTCGGTAGAGTTATATTCTCAATAACGTAACCATTGATGACGGGAGGGAAGTACTCTATTTCCATTCTAAATTGAAAATAGGTAGAAAAAAAGCAAGGTTGTCAGATATATTTTCTAAAATTGCTAAGCTCACTATACAAGTATACTTCATACTTCAGTAAACTGTTAGTTCGTGACGTTCTTAGAAAGCTAGTTTGGAAATATTAAAAAAAAAAATACATAGATATAAATTTATTAGTTAGCATTAAAATAAAGCGTTTAAAATTGCTGGAAAAAATAATTATAAATTCAAACAATTTTATGTATATTACTATACTTAAGAAAATTTTGAAGAGCCGGCAACGGCGGCTCTTGCGGCTGGCCGCACAGAGTAAAACCACTGGCGGTAACACCGGTCAACGAGATTATTAGACTACTTTGCATTTAATACATTGCTAATACTTCTTCGGTCCACTGTGCCATAAAATTTTTACGACGTCGTTAAAATGATTTACGGCTTTAGGCACTCAACTTCTTTAAGACGCCAGTGGCGTGTATTTCAGGTAGGTTTATTAACACAGACAATTTTTTGAGATTGTCTGGTTAAATGAGCATTATTTACAGCAAATTATATTACAAATATTAAGAGTTTTGTATGCAGGCTAATTTTAATCTCCTATATTGATTTGAATGAAAAAAAAATATTTCACAATTTTCGAATTTATAAAAGATATATGCACGCCCATGGAATCATAAAGTTTCACCGCTTTTTTGTTCCCCAGGCGTATTTATCATTTTCAATTAAAATTAGAAGGACTATAAGGTTGTTTTGTTTTTTTAATGGCACCTACCTTTTTTATTGCAAGTACGTCTATATGAAAGTAGGTCTTTCTGATTAAAGGGTTACACCTACTTGAATTCTTTTTTTTTTCATTTGTTTTATTGGAATAAATGACGTAAAAACAAAAATGATATCCAATAGCAATCATGGCCCAAACATTTAAGCAAATTTCTGAATCAACTTCTGATGCTCCGAAACGGTTTGAACGCTTGGCACGTTTATAGTAATAGTTTGGAGTCGTGTAACTCAGCAAGTAGTTACTTTATAAATGTTACTCATACTAAGTATAGATAGCGCTGGTACAAGAGTACTCAAATTTAATCGAGTGGTCAGTCTACACCTGCATAACCTTTATACCTTTCAAAACTTTAAACGTGATTATCTCAAAACCATGTTTTTCAACACGGCCTTATAAATAACTTCTGCAGTTTTCATCGACTTGAAATTTTAACTGTAGCTTCTTAGATATGTGGATTTTTAAAGAGAAGTACACACGATTATTAAGATTGATTAACAATTACGTTTTTTATAAACGTTTAAATGTCAATTTTGTGTTAAAAAAAGAAACAAAAAAAAAGATCAAATTCATGTCAATTTGCGAAAAATGATTTTTTTTTTCATAATCGTGTGTACTCTTTGCTAAATTTAATATAGAATATGAATATTTTTTTTGTCCTAGGTGCAAATGGAAAGCTTTTATTCGTAAGGCTGCAGACCTACTAAAAAAAAGACATGCTGCTTCAGATGTCTGTACTGGCGTCATTTTGGAAGAAACAATTAAATAAAAACTTTTATGCACCTTTATGTTTAATAAACCCTGAAAATTATATTTTGATTGTTCAATTGAATCATTAAAAAAGTCCCAAAAAAAAGTTTAATTTCAGACAATTCAAATAGTAACCCCTTAATTTGGTTTGGAAAATTTTGGAGAAAAATAGAAAAACCCGTAATCTCCAAATTTCTCTTTTTCAATGGGATAGCTGAGTCCCGGCGCCTGAACACAATCAATTTTTGTTGAAACAGCACTTTTTATTTGATTTTTATGGATCAATTATTTAAACTGCTGACCGTCTGCAGATTCACAATGACCCAGCCTGTCGACAAACTCTCTCTATACATTCCTAATTGAAATTTCCCAAAAATAGGACTTGTGATATACACAGTAAAGAAGCTTCAGGAAAAATGGCTACGCTTATTGTCAACTGTGGCGCCCCCTATAGACAAAATATACTTGTTTTCACCTTGAAATGTCCTATGACGTCATCGGACATTTTTTCAATCGGAAAGATTTTATGAGTACAGTCGAGAAGAAAAAATACATTTATTGATTGAAAAGATATTTTAAAACATCAGTTTTAAAAGGGAAAACTTTTGCGATATAATTGAGTCATCGTGTCGAATCTACGCAATATCATCATTATCAATTATTTAACACAAAACGTTTATCATAGGGGGGGGAGCTCAGTCATGTGCTGCTTTTATCATTACGCCTATATTTAATGTATGTTATAATCATGCTATGCGCACTCTAATTAGGAAATATGGTCAACATTTCTTTCCCTCCAAGCTATATAGGTGGTGCTTCAGTCGAAATCATAGCGCAGCCGCAACATTGCCATGGTTATTATGAGTTTGTTTTACCAAAATTAGATGTTTGTAATGGTGGGTTCATGCAGAAATTTTTAGTAATAAGAATAAGAATAGTAATAAGAATAAAAGTTAAACCTTCGTTTTATAATGACCCAGTTCATGCAGTAAATATAATTTTTAGTAATAATTTTAAAAATAAGGATTTACTGCATGAACTGGGTCATTATAAAACGAAGGTTTAACTTTTATTCTTATTACTATTCTTATTCTTATTACTAAAAATATCTGCATGAACCCACCTTAAGTTGGCGGATCTTTCAATTCCTATTTATTTTGAATTTCGAATATGTTCGTCTTCCTTTCCACGTTATTTGTGTGGTTCGCAAACGCTGTTGTGTGTATTTGTGCCTCAGTTTTGTTCAATTTAGTGAGTTTGTATTGAAATGTGAACTTTTTTCATTAGCGGACTAATAGACTTTGAATTAGTGAATATTTTTTTCTCATTGAGCGGTAAGTTATCAAATTCATAAAATATATAGATCAAGTCGATTTAACTATGTATTTTCAATCATTCATGTGTAGTATGGTTATTAATTTTATCTGGATACAGTAATGGTATATAAACATATTTCACTTGAAACTTGTTTGTCTTGATGTTTAGTTGAGATTTTACCTACATTTTTATAGCTAAAGGCTTACATATGGTAAGATTTATTATATTTATGATGTATTTTCAGAAAGTAACTAGAAATCATGCCTTCAACTCCGTGTATTATATGTACCTGTTGGAATAGCAGTAATTCCAGACATCGCTTCCCAAATCCTTCAAAGCAGAAAGTGCTGTTCGATAAATGGGTTGTTCTATGTGGAAATAAAGAATGATTGCAGTTAACACCTGAAAATGTTTATCAAACTCGAAGAATCTGCTCTCTTAATTTTTTCCCAAAGGATTTTGGTAATAATAATAAAGCTAATGTTAGAAGTAAATTGTAACATTATAATTATTTTCTTAATGTTTATATTATTGAATATTTTGTTGCTATTATTTGTATTTTCCTCTTCTTTTTTTTAATAAATCTTATATAAATTTTTTGGTTTTTCATATCATTCCTTAGGTAGACTAGCTATGTATAATAGCAGCATATTTCAAATTATCACCACCCTATACACCATAGGAAATTGCACCATTACATATTGGCGATACATATGTAGAAGAGAATAAGTTAAAAGACACCAGTAAGGACAGACAGACAGTTAGATGCACCAGTGTTTCACGCTTATGTACGTATTAGAAATGTATGATGTAAAACGTTACCTGCGTGTTAACAGAAACTGGAATGTGGAGGTGGAGAGACACCGCCCATCACGTAACGAATTTGAGTGAGTCGGACTCAGTACTTTTTCGCAGCAGTGAGGGTGTACATCGACTTAGCTGTATGAAACGAAATTCTTACGTAATACTCTTAAAATTATCCCATACACTTAAAAGAAGTGTACGAACATAATTGTATTTATTTTCAAATTTTTGTATTCCTTAACTAACCGGTCTGCAAGAAAATAAAATTGAAGTTCTATAAAAAATAAAAAAGATATAATTATAAATCAACCCGGTTATAAGACGAAAGAAAGAAAAAATGCCAATTGAATAAGTGGTTCAAAATGTCGCCCCTTTGTTCTTCGCAAAACCCTGGTCTATCGTAAAACTCAGTTCTTACGCGTTCTAACATTTCTTAAGCGTAACAATTTAGGACTTGTACAATTCTGGCCCGTAAATCATTTAAATTTCGTGGTCTTTCATATTAATGTCCGTAAACAGTTTGTTTTATTTGTTAAATATTTGTTTGCATTTAAGGATCCGTTTATAAAAAATGGCCCAACGATGGAATCGCCTAAAATACCAACTGCATACGCAAGGAATACTCAAGTGCTTTTTTTCCGTAGACCAATAACGATGGAATAATTCAATTCACACCTGCGCATTATAATTTATGGGTGGGGCGTCCCGACTACATATTTTATTGCTACCCTATCACGAAAGACAGAGAATAACGCTCATAGAGTTTTAAAATGACATGTCAGTCTGGCAACTATGGATATAATATTTCTCTGTCAGTTCCTCTATCTGTCAGAGTTTATTCTTTTCTTATTTATTAATGCTCGGCTTGGAAATCTTGCACTTTCCTAACTGGTATAGCGGGAAGCCAATTTCAATTTTGTGTTGGTAAAATCGTTCCCTAATTTTTGATGCGGATTGTAATTGCCCCCAATCTCACTTGATGGCGCTGCTATAGCGATCATTGCAATACTATAGGAGTGGCAATTCTATTCCCCTTTTTCTATGGTTATAATGATTATGGGTTAATATAACTAAAAAACCTGAAAATAGGTAATTCCTCGAGAGTAACATTGATCCTAGGTGAACTTTACATAATCGACTGAATTAAATTGTTTAATTTTTTGTTTCATTATATCGTGTTACCTACTCTTATTAATTTAATAAATTTAATGAATTACATCATGTCACGAAGACTTTATAATATCACGTTACGAGGGTGAGTTACATGCTCATTGATTTTCTTATAACATTGTACTAGTAAGAGAAATAAATTTGACATCACGTTGCACAGATCTACGGGGTGACATTGTTCAGAAACTCCCAGAAAACGTAACGGCAATGTAATGAAAAAATGGAAATTATATTGGATTTGACTAACCTCAGTATGGACGTACAGAGTGTTCAGTAAAGAATGGGCTATACTTCAGGAATAGATTTTTTGTACGAAAGTAAAATAATTTTAGTTAGCTTAGATTAGTACCATCTTGTTTCCCTAAGAAGTTATGAGCCTTGGAAAATGGTCTTATTGGACCATTTTTAATGATAGTTTATTTAGTTTTTGGGTAATCTGCTCAAATTTTGGAAAACCTGTTTTTATGTGGTAAATGCGAATATCTCCTTGTTTTTTGCGTGAAATATACAGGTCGTTCTAAACGTCACACTATATAGTTCCCTTAAGATTTCTTTAAGATTCAGTTTGCTTTAAAAAAGGTATACTTAATGAATGTCGCTAAAATGAACCGTTTGAGAGAAACTTCATTTAACGTATATGTTAATTTTGTAAAATCATAACATAGTATAAAACAGTCGCTTCCCGCTGTCTGTCTGTCCCTATGTATGCTTAGATCTTTAAAACTACGCAATGGATTTTGATGCGGTTTTTTTTTAATAGAGTGATTCAAGAGGAAGGTTTATATGTATAATACATGCATAATATAGTAGAGAAACACTGATAATTTTAGAGGTTTCTAATGTGATGTCGTAAACACCGTGCGAAGCCGGGGCGGGTCGCTAGTAATTCATAAATTATAACTTATTATTATTTCAAAAAGTTTTTGCTTAGTACTTAGTACGAACAGGCAACATTTACAAGAAAAATAATTTTCAACGACAAAAACTGATATGCATGGGCACTTTTATGGCGAATTTAAGGGGTCTTTCTGGTTACAAATTTTCAAAAAATCTAAATTTTTTTTACGGATTTTACTAATAAATATCTTCAAAAACATGATACAAAAGGTTTTAGAGCGATACCTTAATTCTAAAATTATTTTTTAGCGTGTACAGTGAGACTCTGTGAGAGCATTTTTTCGACGCTCGTCTGTGTTTCGATAATCTCGACCTCCCACCTGTTTTTAACATCTGCTTCGATCTGATTCACTCTATACCATGATCTCTTTCTATAACAAACATCTCGCTTGTTATTACACAACGTGTTAGTCTATAAGCAACGTATATTTTTTAATTCCCTTAACAAAAATTTAAACGCGAAATTCTAGAAACCGTGTTTTTTAGGGTTGGGGTTTTAGGGTTAGGGGTTAGGGTTAGGATTTAAGAAAAACTACTTCACCAATTGCTCTGATTTTTGAATATGTTATTGTATACATTTATGGTTATCGCATGAACTAGAATCATTTTGATTGGTAAAAAAATTTCCGATTTTCACCCGATTTTCCACCCTCAAAAATTGTTTTTTTTAAATGGCCGCCATTTTATTATTTTTTTATGAAAAACAAATATTCTAGTTCATGCTATAGCCACTTCAACAAGGATTCATTTGCCATTTTTTATTTTTTTTTCAGATCATCCAGTCGCCCAAAATCATGCCCGCAGTTATTTTTTGATGTTATTTAAAAAAAATCCGTATGTCAAAAATGATATTTACTGATGAAACATACCTACAAATTTTCAAAACGATATCTCTATTCTTTCTATGAAAAAAAAATGTTTAAAAACAAATTTTGTTTAGAAAATCGTAAATTTAACCGCCGGTTTTCAAAAATTTTATATCCGAGTGTCCAGTCAGATGTTCAGGCGTTTTTGGTATCGGTAATCGACATATACCTACTTAAAAGAAAATTGTACTTTACGAAGTGCAACGAAAAAAAAAAACCAAAGATATTCACTTTTCTTGATAATCCTAACCTTTAACGATTACTTTATTTTTTTTTAATCTTATCTTATATTAATGGATAAGAAAAACTATAACGTCGCTTAAAAATATAATTAACTACGTTTGACTAAGAACCTGAAGAAGAAATAAATGCTGAAAAGATAACACGAGGCAGACGAAAATTAATTATTTATTAAACAGACAGAATTAAATTTTCATGATCGTAAAACGTTTTAGGGCAAAAAATATGCTTTTTGTTAAAACATTTAAGAAGTTACTGCCTTACAAAAATCCCGGTGTCTGTGTTTAGTACGAAAATCCACAAAAAAAAAAAAAAAAAAATATGTAGCACCATTATTTTCAACATGGCGTTATTTCATCCGATCAAAGGTGCCTAATAAAAACTACTTCAGGGAATCGTAGAATAACATTATAAACTATTCAAATCGTGGTTTAGGTTGTATGATCATCAATAGATCGCTACCGAATAAAAAATGAAACGCTAATTTTTCAGCATTCTCTGCAAGTGCCCTGCAATAATTTAATTAAAAATGATTTTAGATGCTTACCTGCAAATAACAATAATTTGGCACATTTATTCCTTCCTTGAAGGGCAGCTTTCATAAGCGGAGTAAATCCTAGATTATTCCGGGCATCTATTTCTATCCCCCTACACCGACTTAACATACAATTCAGACATTCAATTTGTCCTGGAAAAGAAAGACAATTGATATAGGTACAATTATTAATAATGGCATAGATGTAGAAAATTGCAAGTAAATTTCTCACACATAAACATAGACTAACCTATTATGGCATTATAGGCACTATATGGGGAGGTTCCTCTAATGCACATGACGTTTTTGTAGCACAAAAGCGCATTATAAGATATATGATGGGGGTACCACCAACTCAATCATGTCGTAACCTTTTTAAAAGCTATAAAATTCTTCCTGTACCAAGTGTGTATATTTTGGAACTGTTGCTGTATGTTTACAAGAATCAACAGGACTTTGACAAGAATGAGACGATACATTACCATAATACACGCAATAAAAGTAATTTTCATATTCCTAGTAGACGTTTGAATATATCTTTAAAGGCCCCCAGTGTCTTGGGACTGAATCTGCTATTAGAATATAAACATTTAAAAACTGTCCTTGCTTTAAAGCAAATGTTAAAGAATATCTTTTGAGTATATGTGCATATTCTGTTCAAGAATATTTTGATAATTGTAATACACCTTAGATATGTATACGATGATGAATTTTAACAAAAGGTTATATTATATACAACAACTTTACTTATTTTACTTATGTAATTTTATTATTTTTAATTATCTGTAACTTTAATTTATATGTATTTTAACTCATGTTTGTAAACATTATGTTGACTTGTCCTATACCTGTTATATGGTCTTACGGCATAAATAAATAATAATTATTATTATTATTATAAAATGTAGAAAAAAAATCATGTTACTATATTTACTAATATTTATAATTTAAATTTGTAAATTACTAATAAAATTGAGTTTTGAAGAGAAATTTTTTGATCAAATTACAGTGCACCAAAAGTAACTTTGCCCCTGATCGAAGTAAGCAAATAGTAGTGATATGATAATGAATAACAAACCTGAGTACTGAACTCAAGATTGAGAAATGAAGAGTAAGAGAACTTAAGTACAGTCGGTTATTGTTTGTCAGTATCTTATATGTCTCCGTATATGATCGTTCAATACGCAGGAAAAGCTATTTTTGCAGTTTTTGCTATTTTACAGTACTGTTTCGAAAAAAAAAAAAAGCAAATGTCAGATTTTATGTATTATAAAAAAGTATAAAACAAAAAAATCGGATGTGATATAATATTCAGCTACCATCCTCTTTTGTGTTCGATACTTTTTTAGTCTAGGATATGGAGCGTCAAAAAATCCATGACCCCTAAGTGTCTGCCGTGTGGTAATTCTCATATCAAGTATATAACGTCATTTTCGGTCGGGGGGGGGGGGGGTTGATGAAAGGCGGAAAAAAGTGGATCCTAACCGAATCTACCAAAGTGCAAATTTTCTTGTTCCAACATGCACTTTTATTGAAAAATAGTGGCAGACACCGCAGACTGGCAGTATGACGGTAATTTGCAATCCAACGTGGAAGAATGTCTCAAAACTGCTATAAAATTGCATAAAATGGGTTTTCGTCAATCCCACCCTCCCTCCGACACCACCATAAAGTTTTATCTGCCACTATTTTTCCCGGTTTATAAAAAAATAGATACTTTGACTTACCGTTCCTTCCAGACGGTTAGGGTGCACTTTTTTTCCCAGATTCCCCCCCCCCCTCTATCTCAAAAATGGCCGATTTGCCATATATACGTGATATGAGAAATGGTCCACATCGACTCGGCCGCTTATTTACCACACGGCAGACAGTTAGGGTTCATGGATTTTTTGACGCACCATATCCTAGACTATTTAGCATGTAAATGACATACTTCAAGTTTGCGTAGGCGATGTCCTGTATCTTTTTCATTTTACGAATCATCATGTATTTTGTTTTTGATTTATTCTGAAAAACATAATACCTATATTTTTTTCTGTGACTAAGACTTTGCGTGGGGAAATTTGAAATCGCCAGCCTATAAAATGAATGACCATCCTTAAAAAAATAACCGTTAATTGACAGAACAGGTAAAATAGTTAAAACCATATACAGGGTGAGTCTATAAAACGTCAGCCCCTCCCTTTTATTTCGGATACGAGGAGTGAGAAAACATTGAAATTTCCTGGGAAAAAAATTTAAACTTAAAATACTACAAGAATATACAACAAAAATTAATTTTTATTTTTTGGAAATCCTTTTTTTTAAGAGTGACACAAGTGGGTAGGCCATTCAACACTAAATGCAAGTCAATAAACTTAAAAGTCAATGTAAAATTAGGTGTTAAATTATTACTGGAGCTAGTAGTAATTGGGTTAATTCATTATGAAACGTAATTAAACAATTCCTAAAAACTTTAGTCCACTGAATGACTTCCTGTGGTTATTTAAAATCCAAAATTTATTTTCAGAGACCTGAGAGGTTGCCACAATTGCCTCAGGGAATAACCGAGGAAGTTCAAAAAATGACACCAAAAGTAGCGAAGGTTATGAGACAATTTACATTTGGATTAGTTAGATTAGCTTACTCTCATTCTACTACTCATGGCTTAATGACACATCACCATTAATAAATTAAGTGTAATTCTAATTCTAATTGTAATTGTTCGTTGGTTTGTTTTGTCCCTTGTGATTTGTTTGCCATATTTTATTTTATTTTTTGTTTTAAATTTGTTATTTTATTTTATCAAAAAGATGTTATCATTAAAAAAAATATAAACTATCATTTGTTGCAAAATCTAATAATATTTACATTTTATCACAATACTTCTTTTGAATTTCACAATTTTACATGAAGAATTTAATGAGATGTAAAAAAAATTAAAATCACAATTTTCCTCTATCTGTATCTCCTAAAATATTCACTTTAGATACGAAGTTTGCTAGTTTCCAGGGCATTCAATTTAAAAACAAATTACTCTCTTACATCACCATTTTTTGGAATATTCTGTATATTTCAAGCTGAGGTCAGGTTATGGTTTTTAACTAACGTTAAAAACTTCACATTGCCATCAATATTTCTATTAATTTCAGAAATATTTACTTGGTTCCACACTTTTGTCCATCACTGTATATGAGATACCCACAAACAAATAATAACAGACGTGCTTCTCGAAGCGTTGATAGCTGCAGCTGCAAAAGAAATTAGCACAATTTCAGGTTTTCTCTACTACAGCCAGTGGCAAAGCTACTTTTGGTGCATCCTGATAAATTAGTAAAACGGCACGTAACATAAATATTGTATAAGTGTAAATGTACGTGTATTTCAAATTAATCCCCATGGCCGTTTTTTATAGATCTCGATTATCTCGAATAAGAACACGAAATCTTTTCCTGTATTTTCCTGAGTGTACATATGTATGTAAGCACTCTCACGAATACATTAAAAACATTTTTGGAAGAAGAGTAGGTCTTTATATTTTAAGTATCTTTTTACTCGATAGAAAGACAAAACATATACTCTAACGCAAGATAATACCGGCATCGACGTAACGAATAGCCGACCCTGGCAAATATGTACGGAAATCCTAGAGCCTCGGCGAAAATGAAAGGCACTCACCGGCTTGAGCAGCAAAATGTAACGGAGTATTTCCCTCATTGTCCGGCTTATTGGGGTCCAATCCGGGCAGTTGCAAGATTTGTTCCAGCAAGTCTATCGATCCATTAGAGGCGATGTAGCTTAATACTGTCTGAAACAAAAAAAAAAAAGGAAATCATTCCCCATTTGATATTTCCAAACATAACAGGCGTGTATACTGCGCGCAAAAAGTTAGGAGTACTATGGACATTATTAATAGTACGGAGGAATTCTACTGTAGAACCAAAGAAATGAATTGATTTCATTCGTTTGAATTTTTATAATTGTTTAATTGTTTTGTAAATGTAAAATGTAAATGTTACATGTAAAATTAACGAGCGAGAGGATTTTTTATTATTCTCAATATATGAGTCAATTAATCGTTTATCGTTGAGAGACAGTCATATTTTCTAAGTCTCTAAGAAAATGGAAACGCAAAAATTATGTAAAACTGTATTATACGAGGTGTGTAAATTAAGTAATGAAATGATTTTTTTATTCGAATAGAATTACAATTCAGTATTGTCTCCCTCAATAATATCTCCTTGGGAAGCCACACAGTGCTGAAGACTGTTCTTCCATTCCTCATATCAGTGCTGAAACTCATATACTTGAGTAGCCTTTAGCTGGTCGGTTACAGCCGTTTGAATGTTTTCTATAGTCCAAAAATGACGTCCCTTGAAGTATTTTTCAATCTCGTGAAGAAAAAATCACGATCATTCAACAGGCGAATATGGAGGCTGAGGAGGCACAAGAGTGTTTTTACTGGCTAAAAACTGCCGTTTACTGAAATGGCTGTGTGACAAGGCGCATTGTCGTGGTGCAACATCCAGTTGTTCTGGATGTTTGGTCTCACACGCATGACCCTGAACAGTGGTATGATCAAATTGAACTCTTCCTCGATCATTATTGTCGTCAACCCACGATATGTACGCACAAGATCCCGTTTTTTATCGACATTTTCATTGGTTCTTGAATATGAAGGCCTTAGGATATAGTGCACACGTTTTGGCTGACACTGTATAGAGTAAATGTTCTATGTAATTCTTATCGCTGCCTTCCCTCGATATCACAGTTATTCGAGGCAATTCATTAACGAAAGTCAGTGAGATTTATTTCATTAGGCATTAAGTATTAAATTGACTGTTCAGTATTTCGTTATGCTCTGCCACCATATGTTCGTATCAATAAGCGCAAATTAAATTTGTACATGCTTATGGACGTCACGGTTTCATTAAATGGAAGTCCCTTTAGCGATATGCTCGTCGTTGTTTATTCATTAGGTACCCGCTGCTTGAAATTTATTGTCAAAGAAAATCTCCATTTACTTTAGTAGAGCGGTGTCTCTGTGTGAAACAGGAAGCTCTTACAAATGCAGATATTTCTGTCGCAGGTGAATATGGCGCTTAGTGGCTATGTAGGCCACCAATAGTAAGCTTACCTCGTTCTAATGAATACTTGTGTTGCATATTAGGTATCCATAAACTCACAAGCAGGATTGAACGGGCCCTAGGAAATAAAGAAATTGCACTAGGAACCTTTCTGGATATAGAGGGAGCATTTGACAACACCTCTTTCAACTCGATTAAAAGAGCTGTCGAAAATCGAGGAGTTGGACAACCTATTTCAGACTGGATCAGCTCCGTGATTAGAGACAGGACAATAACAAGCTCCATTGGCAATGTAACCAGAGGGATAGTGGCTGCCAGAGGCTGTCCGCAGGGGGCGTACTGTCGCCTCTACTAGTGGTGGAGCTTAATGGTCTAGTTCTCTGGGAACTAGAACAAGGAGGCACACATGCGCAAGGATACGCGGATGACATCACTATTGGGTGCTTTCCATTTACCCGACTCCCAGCGACTCCTGTGTCGACTCGTGTCAACTAGTGTTGACTCTCATCAAATGGGTAAATGGAACGCTCGCTAGGCTAGTAGTTTCTTACAAAAGTTATTGAAAGTAGTTACTGCAAAATAATTACATTTGTCACATACTTTCATTTTCTTCAATCAGATTTCGCATTAACTCTCCACTATATATTCTGCTTTACCGCGTTCGTTTAGATTTTCACTTCTTTTACACTCACCCTCAGCGTGAACTCAGCTGTCTAGGTGACTTGTGTCGTCGACTCACGGCGACACAAATCAAATGGAAAGCACTTTCGGAGACACGAGTCGACTTGTGTCGACTTGTGTCGACTTGTGTCGGTAAATGGAAAGCACCCATTCTAGTCAGTGGGAGGTTTGCAGGAGTTGTATCCGATCTCATGCAACGTGCCCTGAGAATAGTAGAAAGATGGTGCAAGAAAGAGGGGCTAAGCGTTAACCCCTCAAAGACAACAGTAGTTGCCTTCACAAAAAGAAGAAACCTTTAAGATCTGAAGGGACTCCACCTGTGGGGAAGTAAACTCCAACTGAGCAACGAAGTTAAGTACTTAAGACTAATATTAGACACTAAACTAAACTTTTGGGGCTCACTTGGAAAAAACTGCCAACAAGGCTACCAGGGCCCTATGGGCCTGCAAACGCATGGTTGGTAAAACATGGGGATTAAAACCAGCAATGGCGCTTTGGATATACTCCAAAGTGATAATTCCCATGGTAACATATGGGACAACTCTCATCTGCTGACACAAAGCTAGAAAAAAGGGAGCCATAGCAAAACTAGGCAAGTTGCAAAGACTTGCCTGCCTAGGAATAACAGGGGGCATGCAAACAACGCCCACTGCAGCTATGGAAGCAATGCTATGTCTTCCGCCTCTACACATTGTGCTGGAGGCGGAAGCCCTGATGGCAGCTTACAGGCTAGAAATTTCCGGATATGGAGTAACCACCACAAAACGGGGACTTCATACAGAGATATTCGAAGAATTAAAGCAAAACTGTATACTAGTTGATTAGGGTTGATTAGGGATGATGCACCATTAAAATGTGACAGAATTTTTTAACCCGTTGGTGGACTTAAAAAAAAATTATTTCATAGGGAATTTAATTCTAAAACTTTTCTTACTCCTGTTATTTTTCAAAAAACTTTGTCGTTTTCAAGAAAAACTCGAATAACTAAAAACACTTATTTCAGCAGTGTTATTTAAAATCATCGAAAATTCAAAAGTTGGCTATGAAATTAGATGTCAAACTTGACAGTCAACCAACAAGTTGGAAAAAGAATATTAAATAACAGAAATAACAGATTTGCACTGATAAATTATTGAAATTGTTAAAAATGATAACCGTTTTCTCTCAGGCATAAATTTATTCTTCGTCTACAATTGAAGTCTACTCTTTCCAATAACCGCTGATTGTTTCTAATGATATTACATTTATCTGTAATGCGATTCCACAATTCTGCTCGGGACGCAACTGGCGAGGAATACACAAATTCTTTTAACGTCCCCCAAAGAAAGAAGTCACATTTGTTGAGGTCTGGTGATCGTGGAGGCCAAACTTGTGGGCAATTATTTCCTCGTCCAATCCATTTATTTGGATATTGGTCGTTTAAAAAGTCTCTAATCTTAGTACTAAAATGAGACGGTGTTCCTCATGCATAAATCAATGTTCCAGTATGAGTTGTAGAGGCACCTCGTCAGTAAATCCGGGAGAGATTTTTGGGAAAAACTTAAAAATTTTCCCCCTTTTTTTTGTTCTTTAAAAAAAAAAGACCCCAAAAAAAACCCCCAAAAAAACACCCCCCCAAAAATTTTTTTTTTTCCCCTTGGGTATGGGGGGGGAGTTACTGAATGTCATTCATTAAGCTTGTGAAGCTTGTTTCACCGGCAGAGGTATTAGAAATCTACATAACTATCATGAGTATTTCGATGTAAACCCTCATTCAGTGAATGAGGTCTTGATGTAAAATAATCTAACAGAATATCACTCATTTAACCAAATCTTCCGGTAACAATTCTTGCACTTTTTGAATATGATATGGGTGTAGTAGATTACGTCTGAAGACTCGGTGAACAGAAGTTTGCGATATACCAGTTTGTCGAGATAAATTTCTAGTATTGATATGCGGTTCATCTTCAATTGTGTTCAAAATCAGTTCTTCGTCTTGTGCCCTGATTGCAATAGCACGTTCTCGAGTGCTACTGAAAAACTTGCCTCTTTCTTCTTCTTTCTCTTGCCTCTTGCCCGTCTTTCAACATTGGAAAATGTTTCTCTATGGGGATCACACGATTAGGATATCTTCTTCGATATCCTTCAATACTTCTGCAGTTTCCCTCACAGAAACCTAACACTAATAGCATGTCAACTTGTTCGCTAAATGAAAACTTTCCGGCCATTTTCAAAACACTCAGCAAACAATTAACTAAAATTAAGTAACATTTTTCCTTATTGTCAAGTTTGACGTCTGATTTCATAGCCAACTTTTGAATTTTCGATGATTTTAAATAACACTGCTGATATAGGTGTTTTTAGGTATTCGAGTTTTCCTTGAAAATGACAACGTTTCTTGAAAAATAACAAGAGTAAGATAAGTTTTAGTATTAAATTCCCCATAAAATAAAATGAAAATTTTTTAAGTCCGCCAACGGGTTAAAAATTCTGTAATATTTTAATGGTGCATCATCCATAATCAACTCTTTAAAATGCTTCAATTGAACTCTACTTTATATATATATAAGACCCCCTGTCGATTAATGCACTTGGTACACTCACAACATCTACCAAATTTGGTTTTTCTAATTTCAAGTATTTCAAAGTTTTTTTTTTGTTAATTCATTTTAGTTTCTGTTTTCTTTTTTTTTTGGGTGGTTTTTTTTTTTTCCCTTTTTTTTTTATTGTTTTTTTTTTTTTTTTTTTTTTTTTTTTTTTGTTTTTTTTTTTTTTTTTTTTTTTTTTTTTTTTTTTTTTTTTTTTTTTTTTTTTTATAAAATTTTTTTTTTTTTTTTTTTTTTTTTTTTTTTTCCCCCTTTGTTTTTTTTTTTTTTTTTTTTTTTTTTTGTTTTTTTTCTCACCCACCAAAATTTATATTTTTTTTTTTCTTTTGTATAATTTTGAGATATTGATTTTTTTTCGAAATTTGAAACCCCACTTTGAAGACCTATAACTTCTCAGGGGTACAACTTAGTATAAAGGTAAGTTGCGTTAAATCACCATACTTTAGATTCCTCTACATGCCCCTGCTCTGTGTCGGTTCTTATGCGAAACACCGTGTATATATATAAATCTCGTGTGACGTTGTTTGTGGTCGCACTCCTCCGAAACGGTTCGACCAATTTTTATGAAATTTTTTATGTATATTTGCTACGTATGTGAATAGGTCGTAAAGTATATTTCATACCGCTAGGTGATTCGGGGAAAATTTTTTGGGGAGGGGGCCATTTTCAATTTTTTTTTTTTTTTTTTTGATTTTTTTTTCTATTTGTATTAAAAATGGACTATAAAAATTTTCTGGATAGGGGCATTAGCCAGAATTTGCCGGTAGAACAACGTTTGCCGGGGTCAGCTAGTTTCTCAATAAAACAATTTGCAATGTAGACAAATTTATAATTAAAATTCTTAATATCCGATACTTCAAGATGACCCCTTTTCGGATAACATAACCGCTTTTAGGGGGCACCGAATACAGTGAAGTACATAGTTTTCACGTAAAAAAGTCATTAAATGTTTTATCTAATTTTCCCTAAAAAACATTAAGCAGCAAGCTTAAAGCAATTTCGCATAAAAAGTAAGCTTGATTTTTGTGACAGAAATTTGTTAATTTGCCACAAAGATTTTCGTGAGTAAAATCTAGGAAAGAATTGATCGAAATTCGACTTAAAATTGTCACTTTATAGTGTCCTAATTCCAAATGGATCACACTGTATTTAGTGTTTGAAATATTAAATTATTATCAAAAATGACAAGCAAATGAAAAAAAGAGTAAAAAATTTGAAGTATCTAAATTCTTTCAAAGTATCAAAATCTTTCATTTAAATTCTTTGGTGTTTGGTGTTTAATTTATGTAATTTAATTTGTATCAGTATTGAAATACAACGTGTTGTATTTCCCATAAAAAATAGTCACAAGGTGACAGGTCTGGGGACGGAGGAGGTCACTCCACATCTCCACGTAACTCAATTAAACGTCCTGGGAAATGTTCCCTTAAAAAAAGCCATTGCTGCTCTGGATGTATGCCACGTTGATCCATCTTGTCGAAACCACACAGAATTGAGGTTAATGCATTGTCTTCTCAATGAATAATATATATATATATATATAAATCACACCCCATAAATTGACATTCTCACTCTAAGAGTCATTACAACTGTGCAGAGGAAAAATACACATGAAAAAGACGTAGGACATACAACCAAACTCTGTGACAGGTGCTAATTGCCACAGGCGGGATTCGAACCCGCGCGTATAATAGCTCTCGGAATAGTCGCCATCTTCTCACCTGGCGCTTTACCCACTGAGCTATCGCCGCGGCAGAAAATTATGGCAGAAAAAGTCATGTAACATCACTAAGTAGCGATCTGCAAACAATCTGTGTTTATAGCAACTGTGCGTCCGTTTTCACGAAAAAAGTAAGGGCCAATAAAAAAATTAAACCGATCGAAACCGTCGCTGTGTTTGAATCACAAAACGGCCCGGCCCGTCTCAATGAAGGTGTTGTAAACAAACACGCGATGAGCTGTAGTCCACGGCTCCATGGGAACTGAAATGGAAACTGAAATCTGCCAACGAGTAGATACTATCTATTCATAAAACCCCAGCTCATATGACACGCTCTTCAAAAATTCCATACCTCCCTGCCGGACCCTGTATATGCCTTATGTGTACAACAAACATCGGCCAGTTATGAAAAAAGAACAAATAGAAGCGAGACGATAAATAAGAAGCAACCATGCACGCATTGAAGGTAGTGAAGGAATAACACCGGCCCTTCCAAACCTACGCTAACTGTTAGAATGAGAAGTATAGAATTTGTCCTTTTTCCCAATTGGCCGATGTCTGGTATACACATAGTGTATAGGCAAGGGCGTAGCCCGGGGGGGGCGATGGGGGCGAACGCCCCCCCAAATGGTCAAGTAAAAGCCAAAATAGTCGGGGGGATTGCGCTTGCCGTTGCCTCCAATGACTTTTTTTTGCTTTTTTGTTTAATCTGCATTGGTCGCCCACCCTCCTCAAAGAAAAATACTGGCTACGCCCTTGTGTATAGGTACTTAATAAAGTAGTACTTCATAGAGAAAAGGTAGTTAATTCTATGAGGGGGTCAAATCAAAAACATATTTTCATAAGTATACATAAAACAGAGTTTCATAAGTATACAAAACTACAGCCTGTTATATAGCAAACCCCATTTTTAAACGCCCAAAATTAATTATTAATGCTTGTGGGAGCTTTTTAAATTTTTTACAATATTTACTGACGTCAAAAAATTCTATATAACCAAACCTTGATGACGTTTCATCACAATTTAGTGAATTTATTGATGAAGAGGAATTTGTTTATTTTTATATTTATATGTGTGTCGAAAGCATGCAGACTAAAAAAATTGGATCGGATTCAAAACTCTATAAAAACTGGTGTAGGCATGGTTTTAAAATAGTATGTGGCTGACAATTATTAGAGTACTCACTTTTTTAGTGATCATCTTTTTTATGGCATATTTTATTAGTCACTAAGAAACTGAAATAATCTCTGATTCAGTCATTTCCGCGATTATATAAATTATCTAATTTTCCTCCTCACAAAAATAAAACTTTAATGCTCCATAAATTATGGTTAATTACTAAATATATCAGTACAACATTTGGTCATAGCTTTCTAAATATAATGTGAACAGACACAACTACATTCTCGCTTTTTATTTTCTACCATGTGATTATTTTGTTACGTGATTATATTCGGTAAATTTGTGTTACAATTCAATATTTACAAAAAAAAAAAAAGAACAAACTAAGGAATCACTACTTCCACGCCCAATTGGAAACGACTTTTTCAACTATATGACATTTATGACCTGTATGACAAACATGACCTTTATGACCCATATGATCTTTATAACCTACATGACTTTTATGACCTATTTTGGAAATGGACACGGCAATAAATATGATAGTAGATACTTACTGTGGTATTTGAATATATCTACCTCAAAAACTAGAGTTATCGTGTATACGAGGTGCGTAAATTAAATAATGAAAGGATAGCGATTTTTTTTAAATGTTTTTTCAATTTTTCAACCTCGGGAAGAGAAAAAGTCACAAAGTGAATGTGACTTTTGTGGTGTCAGTTTGAAGTGTCAGGTGAATAAGGAGGCTGAAGAGCCATAGGAACGTTTTTACTGGCTAAAAACTCGTTTCCTAAAATGACTGTGTGACAAGGCACATCGTGATGCAATATCCAGTTGTTCTTGATGTTTGGTCTCACATGCAACGCTTTTTCGAAGTTTTTCAAGAACCTCTCTGTAAAAGTGTTGATTTACTGTTTGGCCTGGAGGCACAAACTCTTTGTGGACAATTCCATTACTATCAAAAAAGCAAATCAGCATTCATTTGATCTTCGACTTCTTCATTCTTGCTTTTTTGGATCTTGGAGAGCTTTAAGTGTGCCATTCCATGCTTTGGCGCTTGGCTTTTGTTCCTGTGAAAGGCTTTTTGAAACCATTTTTGTTCAGATTTATCATACCCCCAATTCGTTAGTCACAATCTGATGAACAGTGGTGTGATTCAAATTTAACTCTTCTTCGATCATTCTTGTCGTCAACCGACAATCTGAACGTACAAGATCCCGTAATATAACATTTTCATCGGTTCTTGAAGATGAAATCCTTCCGCTGCGTGGTTCATTTTCAATCGACTCTCTTCTTTCTGAGAATGCCTTAAACCACCGAAAAACCTGGCATCTTGAAAAAAAAACAGTCTCCGTAGGCGTGTTGAAGTTTTGCAACAGTATCCGTTGCGCCGTGTCCAAGTCTTGAGCAAAACCTGTTAGCATACCGTTGCTCAAAATTATTATATTAAATAAAATAATTAAATGTCATTGGTTTTTAAAACGCAATAGAAAAAAAACGGTTTACGAAAACAGTCACAAAGAACAAATAAATGGCTCCAACAAGTTCCAACTTGTACTGAAATTGCATTACATGTTAACGTACCGCCCTTCCAAGTCCCGTCTCCGCAGTGTTGCTAGATCGGGCGCTACGTTGTCAGTCTCATTACTTAATTTACACACCTTGTACAAGAAAGGTTAACAGAGAGGCAGACATTTTTCGCTTAAACGTTTCGCAAAATCTGGCCGTTTCAGAACATTTGATGCCCACTTAGCCAACAAAAATATTTCAAAAACATCTCATAGATACTTCACTCTTTCACTCCACTATGAGGATATGGATCTAATAAGGTAATTATTGATAATATTGATAATAGACAAGTAAATATTGTATTAAAGTAAGTATTGGTAAATAATAAAGTAAGTATTGGTAAAGAAATTAATAAACAGCTGAAAAGTACAAATAAAAGGACAAGAGTTAAAATGTCGAGGAGATATCAGAATATCTACTACTTAACTATCAGAAAAGTCCTCACAATAAATAACTGACAGTAGTTCTGGAACAGTACCTCCCACACAAAAATTGTAATCTACTATACATATTTTTTGTCTTAATAGCTTTTTGTTTGCACTGTATAAAAAATATAACGTACATACCTACTTTATTATTATCGGCGTGCCAGTCCTCAATTCCAACAATTGCCTATCAAAAGTTTTATTTCCATATCGTACACGCTTATTTTTTAATTTCATTGGTGTAGGTATACGATATCAAAGTATTTTAGGAATCTACTCTCATCAATGAAACTTTGAAGTGCATTCTGATATATAAACATATATGTACGTAAATTCGTATTATTAACTTCCGCATTTAATTATTGCTTATTGATTATTCGGCAATAAATATCTCAAGTGTTATCTTTCCATATTGAGGAAGCACAATTTTGTTCTGACGTGACGTCCACGAAAAAAATTCATAAAGAGTATCAATCATAACTAGATTTGTTCGAAATGTGCCGCAGGACATTGGCGTACTCGTAGTACAAGAAACAAGAAAGTAGCTAATATTAAATATAATAACAAAAGCAATAAATTGACACTTTATAATCATGTGTATGTAAATGATGTCCTCTTAATTAGCTTGACGGCGTAGTGTGGTTAGCAATACTATCAAGAACTCGAGAAGATTCGTAAAACTTTGTAGCATGAGATAAGTTTATATAGTTGTCACTATAGTTTCTATATGCTTAGATTTTGACAATGACCATTCAACATCTACTGATGTAATACAGGCATAATTAAAATACTCTTTGCACTCACCTATCGGTTCTGTAGCACCACTATCACAAATAATAATAATAATAATAATATTCACCCTATAATTACTCCGAAGAGTAACCCCAGAGGTCCCTCTCAGGGATCTGTGCGGGGAAGGGGTGGCTATTATTATTATTTGCCACGGCGCACTGGGAGCGACTTAAGATTATTTCGGTAACGCATTTGCTTTACAGTTCTGAGGAAACTCAGAAAACTCAGAACATTACCAAATCTAGGACATGTGCGGTTGGATTGGCATCTATGCATCCACACCTATACTAGTGTGTACTAGTGGTTGCATATCAAGTCCTGACAGAGAAAGCGAGACAATTAAAAATCCTCTACCTCGGCCAAGACTCGAACAACGCGCACAGAGGTATCGCGACTGGAAAGACATACCCTCTTTTTATTTTTGTTTCACTCTATTTATGTGACGGCTACTATCGCGTTTGACCCTACGCAGCAGATTTTCCTTACAGACTCTACACATTACGATCGCGCCGTCATAAAATAAATGATAAATTTACTCACTTTGTCAGCAAACGGCAGCTTTTTAGGCGTATAGACATGTGACATTTTATTATTAATGTAATGTAATACCAACACCGACAACATAAACACCTAGAACACACTAATGATGATGCTAGAGTCTGCTAGACGATCGGGCGAAACGACTGAAGTCAATCACCGGCAATCGGCGAACCCTACTCATCACTATTTAATGAGTACTAAGTTGGTGATTACTGAATTTCAAATGGACGAATTAAAAGATTCAGATGACGTATTTACTAAGCATCAATTTACTAAGCATAGAGCTACCAATTTGAGAGTATTTTGTGTACAAGGTGAGCTCACATATAAACAATTATGTTATTGTGACCATATAAACTGGAACAAATTGACTAAAATTGAATGCAAACCCGGTAATTTAAACACTCATTGTAACTTTTAACAGAAGCAACTAACCCCGAAATATAAAGTTGTGTTATTAATTTTAGTGGTCCAATTCATATGCGATCGGGCTCGTATATAGAAAGCTCAGCAGTTGGTAGCTGAGTCAAACTTTCTGAAGTGGGTCACTAAAAATCGACTGGTTGAGTTCAATATCTTTAATTGGGGATTTCGAAAGGTTTATCTGAAATTAATTATCCTAAAAATTTTTAAAAAAATGTAAATTTTGCGAAAGTTATAAACAAATGATTTTTCAGACGCTTTTTTTGTCAAATGTAAATTTCTCAGCGACTAGTTGATAAAAATTAACGAAAATTTAATGGCGTGTACAAAATTAGTTGCAGAATCAAAAGACGTATCGCACATATGGAAATTTTTTTTATTTATCAATAAATAATTAATTTTGCAATAAACAATTGACGATTTTACCATGTTCTCCTTGTGTTAAAAAAAATACGATTACATTCCTTAAAATATACGCTAATTGATCCTGCAAAAATATTTCAGTGCAATCGATACGAAAAAAAGATATAAATTTTTTAACGTTGATGAAAATACGCGGGACTGCGGCCGAGGCTGGAGCGCAGCGCCGATTAACCGAGCGCTCGTGCCTATTTGTTCGCTTATGTTTTTACTGAAGAATCTTATAAAAGATCTATGCATTTTTAAAATAATTACGCCTGTTGATTTATGTATTTATTTATTTACATCGATTATTTATTTTTTACTATTTTTACAACTGTAGATTCAGAGTAGCTTGAAAAAATCTTACATTCTGAAGAATTTTGAATGCAGACGACACGCGTCTTCTGATTCCACTTCTTCTTTCTCTTCATCGTCATCTTTTTTTTTAATTTTTCTTTTTCTGCTCGATTTTCTGAAACTTCGACTGATTTTTTAAACTGAGCGGAATCTTTAGTAGTCTTTCACACAGCCGCCTTTTACTCGAAACACAAACAATCGATCCACACAAATCACTGAACTTTTGGTCCTGCTTATCTGACAGAAAAAACAAATTATTTTTCACACTATTATGTCTTCCTTTATTGAAAGGATTACAGCACGTTGGAGGTGGTGTCATCGTAAAAACAGATTAATGCTTATGAAATGAAAAAATAAGTCGACGCGTGTCATGCGATTTTTTCATATGTTTATACGCGTGTCGTCTGCATTCAAAATTATTTAGAATGAAAGATTTTTTCAAGCTACTCTGAATCTACATTTGTAAAAATAGTCAGAAATATATTAAGTTATATTTTAAGGAATGTAATCGTAATTTTTTTTTTAACACAAGGAGAAAATGGTAAAATCGTCAATTGCTTATTGCAAAATTAATTATTTATTGATAAATTAAATTTTTTCCATGTGTGCGATATGTCTTTTGATTATGCAACTAATTGTACACGCCATTAAATTTTCGTTAATTTTTATCAATTACTCGCTGAGAAATTGACATTAAAAAAAAGCGTCTGAAAATTAATTTGTTTATAACTTTCGCAAAAATTAAAATTAAAAAAAAAATAGGATAATCGATTTCAGATATTAGCCTTTCGAAATCTTCAATTAAAAGCATTGAATTCAACCAGTCGATTTTTAGTGGCCCACTTCAGAAAGTTTGACTCAGCTCTACTAAGCAATGTGTAATATACTCGTAATACATAAGAGTCGTAGGTACAATGTACTGATATTTTACACTAAAACTCACTGTTATAGTCTCCATGATAACTCATGGATACTATACATACTACAAATTTTATATGCCAATTAACGCTTTAATGTACGATATTATGACCTGGTTATTTTGCTATTTATGACATACCTAATGGAAATTATCTTTATAATGAAGTAATAGAGCTACATTATAATAAAGCACCGTCTCACCAGACACTTAATTTGATTTTCAATATAGAAAAAATAAATGAAAGTTAACTTAAAGAAAATTTTTCAATTTTAACTTTGCTATGGATATTGGGCATTATTATTAGGATACCCATTTGATTCTTTTTTTAAAGTGTATGTTTTAAGATTTAGAATATCACTTAGGTATGTTTGTTTACCCTACATCAGTACAGAAATCCTTTAATTATGTCTTTATATCTCCTGATACCAATCGTTAATCTTGAAAATACGAGGTGTGTAAATTAAGTAATGAGACTGGCAATGTAGCGCCCGATCTAGAAACACTGCGGATATGGGACTTGGAAGGGCAGTGGGTTAACAAGTCATGCAACTTCATTACAAATTTAAACTTGTTAGAGTCACTTGTTTGTTCTTTGTGACTGTTTTCGTAAACCGGCTTTTTCTAGTGCGTGTTAAAAATTAATTTTGAGCAACGGAGTGCTATCAGGTTTTGCTTCAGAGTTGGACACAGCGCAACGGATACTTCAACACTTCAACACGCCTACGGAGACAGTGTTTTTTTTAAGAGCCCAGGGTTTTTGATGGTTTAAGAAGACTTCTCAGACTGAAGAGAGTCGATGGAAAATGAACCACTCAGCGGAAGGTCTTCATCTTTAAGAACTGATGAAAATGTCGATAAAATACGGGATCCTGGGCGTTCAGATTGTCGGTTGATGACAAGAATGATCGAGGAAGAGTTAAATTTGAATCACACCACTGTTCATCAGATTTTGACTAACGAATTGGGGATCAAAAAAATCTGCGCAAAAATGGTTCCAAAAAACCTTTCGCAGGAACAAAAGGACATCAGGAGAGAAAGGCGTCTTGACTTTTTGAAAACGATTGAAAATGATCCCCATTTTATGGAACGTGTCATTACTGATACTGAGACTTGGGTGTTTGAGTACATCCCGGACACCAAGCGCCAAAGCATAGAATGGTACACTTCAAGCTCTCCAAAACCCAAAAAAGCAAAAATGAGCAAGTCGAAGATCAAATGCATGTTTTTTTTTTTGCTTTTTTCATAGCCAGTGAATTGTCAACAAAGAGTTTGTGTCTTCGGGCCAAACAGTAAATCAACACATTTACAGAGAGGTTCTTGAAAAACTTCGAAAAAGGGTCATGCGTGTGAGACCAAACATCAAGAACAGCTGGCTGTTGCATCACGATCATGTTATTCGCCTGACTTGAGTTCTTGTGACTTTTCTCTTGCCGAGATTGAAAAATCACCTCAAGGGACGTTATTTTGGGACCATAGAAAACATTCAAATGGCTGTAACCGACCATATGAAGGCTATTCCAGTATATGAGTTCCAGCACTGCTATGAAGAATGGACGAACCATCTCCAGCGCTGTATGGCTTAAAAAAACAGTATCATTACTTACTTTACACACCTCGTATTCTAAAATGTCATAGCTATCAAGAAAAAATGTCTACTTTCCTTCTTTCAGGACGTTCAGGAAGTATTTCAAATTTTTCGTTCATTTCAATTATTTCAAGTATTTCGAGTTGCATCGGGGTATACGTTTATCAGATCGAACCATCAATCAGCATAATTTTTCTCGATTCTAGCTAAATCGCTGTTCCATCTACATTAATAAATTAAATGAAACGAGCCAGTTACCGTGACCCTATTGTGAAAAAAATTTGCATACTAACAAGAATGTAGGTCTCGCCAGCAGTCAACCTAATTCCGTTTGACAATTTTTATTCAAATGAAAACACTGACCTTAATAAAACAGACAGCGCGGTTTAGACGATTCCGATTCAAATTGTACGTGCAATCCAGACTCCGCAAACCTTTGACATTTAAATATAGCCCAGGATTTGCACCGCAGGGAGAGAGATATACTTCAAAGTAACAAATGAGACTGGATGATCTTTGTTTCTAATATTTCGCCCTCACTGTATAGGGTGTAGCGGTATTAATCTGTGTCCAAAGAAGCCAAAAAAATAAGAGACTTACGTAACTAATGAAATTAATCTTCTTACTTGTCAGAAAATTTTCAGATATAGGTACTTTTATAATAAACAAACTCATCTAACTCGGTCAGAGTTTACAAAAGCCACAAATATAACTTTGAAATGACATCTGTGCTTAATGATGCCCACAATATTTGTATATGCATACATAAATTTAGGAAGTTTTTTACAAACGATATTACTGTCCCATCTGATGAGATTAAAGCGATAATATTTATACATTGTAGTCTTCCTCTAGAACATAGGAAGTTATGTTGTTTTCTATTTGTCAAAGATTTTCGAAAAATTAGCTTGCCTTATACAGCTTAAAAATAGCTGCGTTAGCTTCTAAAGACTTGTTCAACTAACTGTTTGTTGTAGTATAAAAATTTGAACAATGATTACACATTAATACAAAAATCAATCAAAAACACTAGAGACCATTCTTTACGTATTTTTCCCACTGATCCGATGTGAATCCATTATTGCCATACCGACTTTGCTCATTTCATCTCAGTTGCTCTACCACTTCAGATTTTCAAGATATCCTAACCAAAAAGTACTGTTTTGCGTTACTTTCGAAGTTATCCAATGCCGTGGAGAAATGTTCTTAGCTGGCAGAACTACCTACCTATGAGATCTAGAAGTACTGAGTATATCTCAAAGTCTGACGTGATAGAGCAATTCTGAGGCCATTTTTTGGATTCTGTGAAAAAAATTACATGAGGAATGACCTCGCTCTTACCCTCGAAACCCCCATACTTTACTGTGTTATTAAATAAAATACATATTTTACACTCGATTAATGTTTCATCGAACTGTAATAAATTTTTGTGTTCTTATATAGAATATCGACGGTATGTTAGTCTAGTATAAACCTAGTGTAACTAAAACTTAATTAAAAAAATAGATAAACGCGTGACAATCGATTAGACGGAAATAATACAACTGTTTGGTTTGACAGATCTAACAATATGTCCGTGGTATGGTGTTTGTTTGTAGAGACTAAAATAAAAGCTTATCAGTTTATCTATTAGTTATGAAAATAAAACATCCGTAAAAAAATCCATAGTACACAAATTACTTTGATGAGAATTTTTCCAATAAATCAAATTCTAAAAGAATTTTTATTGCAAAACCGTTTCAATATCTATTGACCAAGTAACCTTCTAACGTCCTTTTGAATGATAATTTGTAGAATTGACTTTAATAATATAAAATACATAAAAGTAGTACAAGTATGACCTTTACAACTTATTATAGACGTATTTGTCGGGTAGGTATTTAAAATATTTATTGTATACACTATTATTTTTCCGATACTTGGCAATTTAATACACTTTAATAAGATTTATGTTTTAATAACGTGTTTTATTTATTTGTTTATTTTATTGGATGCCTCTCAAATACGATCATTTGTACTTAAGTACTTTAAAAAAAAAATAGCTGGACTGGTTAATATACTTTTTTAAATATTAACTACGTGCAAAATTACCTGTTATTACTTTCATCCTCTTACTCAGATCATGAACTAATAATGGAGAAAAATGGAGAAAAACATTTGAAACAGTGAAAACATGTGCATATGCATAATAACTTTCTAAGTAAGGAATAACATCTTTTATACTGACATTTATTTAAACATATTTTCGCAGTATTTCAATTTTCACAACAAAATCATTAAACTCCATTTAATATTAAATGTATTTACTTATTGCAGTATTTGTTGCCAAAAACCCAAATACATAAAAAATCAATAAAAAACAAAATAGGTTATTTTGTCATACAAATGTGAGCATGTGTAAGTTTTTTAATAATACTTATTTCCTATATCTACTAAGGGTACGTTTCCATTGCACGCTATGCTATGGTATGCCATGCCATGCGAGGCGATGCGTTGCTATATTTCTTTCTTTTTTAATCAGACGTGTTTACATACACCGCTATCCGGCTATCAGTGAGTTTTTGTCCTTCGTTGCGATCGGTCATGAATACTAGTGATTATCTGATCGAAAACTCTGTATTAAAATACTACATGATTATGAAGAAAAAAATAAAAAAAGATCGGAAAAAGAAACCTCTGGATCCATACAATTAATAAAGGTAGAAGACGATTTGGAAAGTTTCACCATCTGTTTAAAGAACTTGAAAAGGATCCCAACAAATTTCATGAGTATTTTCGCATGTCTTCAGAAACATTTCAATATATACTGAATGGCATCTCTCCATTGTTACAAAAAATTACTACGAATTTTAATGGCTAATATTAATTTTTCAGCGTCCATGCGTGAAATAGGTACAAACGGCTTCACGATACTGTCTACTTTGGGCTAATTAGCGCGATAAAATCAAACAAATTTTCAAACATACGCTTCAAATTCAAACATACGCTCGCACCCTTAGGGTACGTTTTCATTACACATTTTTCCTGCCTTTAAATAGTTATTCCATATGCATAAAAATTATATTTAAGTATTTATAAACGTGTACATATTTTTTTTTTCATATAAAACAAGTAACAAAAGAATATGAGGAAAATATTAAAACACTCAGAGGCTACGATATTATTTAAATCTACATACATTACCACGTCGATTTTAATTAAGTGCATTTGAAATACAATAAAAAAACTTCGCATATCAGCTGAACTTTCCCTATTAAAGCTCCAACATAAAATCCAGTGAACTTTGACCTAAAAAACGTTAGCATTTCACGGCGTTCAGAGCGACGTTGTTTTCAGGACAATTACGGCGAACTAACGGTTTTCGTAACGTAAACATCAATCTACGTGATGGACTACACGTTTCCATCACTACTTGTTACTTCCACATCCACGTAGTGGAGTGGAAGCATATTGCCGTCCTTAGTCAGTATGTCTTAACTGACAGTCAGTTTCCTGCCACCTGTCTTTTTATATCATACCCTAAATTTTTTGTGTTAACTTGTTTTTTTTTTAATGTAATATTTGTTGTTATTAAGGGACATACGCTAAGCCATAGTCATAGCCATGGACATGGTTTATTGATATTATACGAGGTGTGTAAACTAAGTAATGAGATTGGCAACATAGCGCCCGATCTAGCAACACTGCAGAGACGGGACTAGGAAGGGCTAACATGTAATGCACCTTCAGTACAAATTTAAACTTGTTAGAGTTTAGTAGTAGAGTTAGTATTTGTTTGTTGTTTGTGAATATTTTTCGTAAACCGGGTTTTTCTAGTACGTTTTAAAAATGAGTGACATGAATTTTGAACAACGGGGTGCTATCAGGTTTTGCTTCAGACTTGGACACAGCGCAACAGATACTTGTGCAATATTTTGCAATATTTTTTGTATACTTTAACACACCTGTGAGAGACAGTGTTTTTACAGAGAGTCCAGGTTTTTCGGGGGTTTCGGCATTATCAGAAGGAAGAGAGTCGATTGAAGGTGAACCACGCAGCGGAAGGTACGTGAACCACCGGTCTTTCTAGTACGTTTTAAAAATGAGTGACATTAATTTTGAACAACGGAGTGCTATCAGGTTTTGCTTCAGACTTGGACACAGCGCAACGGATCCTTTCGCAAAACTTCAACACGCCTACGGATCAGTGTTTTTCAAGAGCCCAGCTTTTTCGGTGTTTTAAGGCATTCCCAGAAGGAATAGAGTCGATAGAAGATGAACCATGCAGCGGAAGGCCTTCATCTTCAAGAACCGATGAAAATGTCGAGAATATGGTATCTTGTGCGTTCAGATCGTGGTTGACGAGAAGAAAGAATGATCGGAAAAGTTAAATTTGAATTACATCAACAACAAAAGGACATCAGAAGAGAAAGGTGTCTTGACTTTTTGAAGATTAAAATTTTATGGAACGTGGAATAACTGGTGATGAGACTTGGATGTTTGAGTACGACCCGGAAACCAAACGCTAAAGCATGGAATGGCACACTTAAGCTCTCAAGACCCAGAAAAACAAGAATGAGCAAGTCGAAGATGCATGCTGATTTTCTTTATCGATAGCCAGGGAATTGTCCACAAAGAGTTATTGCTTTCCAGGCCAAACAGTAAATTAATGCTTTTACAGAGAGGTTTTGGAAAACTTCGTAAAAGGGTCATCCGTGTGATCAAACATCAAGAATAGCTGGATGTTGGTTTCACGACAATGTGTCTTGTCATACAGCCTTTTCAGTAAGCGAGTTGTTAGCCAGTAACAACATTCCTGTGGCTCCTCAACGTCCTTATTCGCCTGACTTGTGTCCTTGTGACTTTTTTCTCTTCCGAAATTGAAAAACACCTCAAGAGACGTCAGTTTGGCATAGAAAATATTCAAACGGCTGTAACCGACTAGCTGAAGGCAATTCCAGTATCTGGATTCCAGCACTGCTATGAGGAATGAAAGAACCGTCTCCAGCGCTGTGTGGCTCCCCAAGGAAGTTATTGTGAAGGAGAAAATACCGAATTATAATTATATTCGAATTTTTTTTTAATCAGTATCATTACTTAATTTCCACACCTGACATATATACAGAATGGACAGTACCTACATATGTACATTGCGCCCTAATTCATTAGATCATTAGGATATTTTTACCGAATTGAACACTACTAAGCTTGGTTTAAGACTGATCGCCTCTGTTTTTTTTTTTAGATGAGAAAAATCTAGAAAATTTCATTCTATAGACCTCTATGCTATAAAGTTGAGGATATATGTAGGATAAAAAAATGGTGACCAAGGGACCTCAAGCCCTATAACTCTCTAGGATGGGAATCTGCGGAGAGATACTCAGACTCTAACAACAAAACCCCATAAACTCAAACCCAATAAACGTATGCCAAAGTGACTGTAGATTTGAACACCAAAACCATGTATCTTGAAAACTAGGAAGTAAATGACCTCAAACTCAAATAACCCATAACCCAACAAACTCATAACTACAAAACACAAAACCTCATAACCTATTATTGTTGGATTATGGGTTATTTGAGTTTGAGGTCATTTACTTCCTAGTTTTCAAGATACGTGGTTTTGGTGTTCAAATCTACAGTCACGGTTTGCATAGTCGCACACCCTAGTGTTACAACCACCAGTTAGGACAATTTAACTTCATATACGTACTAAGGACACTAACGTTGTAAAATGTTCAAAAAAATAGTTAGGACAAATAAAAATGATCGTTTTAGAAGTATTAGTTTTATACAGGTTTTTTTAAGTTAATATATCAAAGAGGTTAAGTAAGGCCTTTTAAGTTAATACGAGTATATCAAAAATATGCTAAGGTTCTAGTACGTTAAAAAAATAGAAAATGTGAAAGGATATGACATTGACTAAGGATGGCAATTATCCGTTAGCCGCAGGAAGTAAGGTGGACACTAATTAATTCTCTTTTTTAATAAGCAGTTACCAATTTTTTATTGTTACATATTTTTTTTATAATTGATACATGCTATACGCCGAGAAAAACCGTGTCAAAAATATAATACTAATAGAAAATAAAATTGATGAGGACCTATTTTAAAGAAGAGATTTTAATTTTAGATCAACAGAAAGCTTTATGTATAAAAACTTATTGGAAAAGAGGTGTCTTATTTTAAATTTTAGATGAAGACTTTAAGTTGTTAACTTTATCTATACAAAGTACGTATTGTACGTACAAAGTTGACGTACAATATTTCTTGGTAAATTTTAAGATTTTAAGAGATTCGAGGTAAAAGCCCCTACATTCTGTTATAAAATATTTTCCACTCATTGTACATAATAAAAAGTAAAATAAGAATCTGCTGCTAGGTTGCTACTTGAACCATTTGAACAATTTACATTCATCTGTACATATCAAAATGCCCATTTCAAACCTTTTGATTTGAATATCTTTCTATATTTAACATCTAAAAATGCTTTAAGCTCAATAGCTTTTGAACTTACTGTTTAACGACAGATCTTCACACAAATAAAAATTAATAAATCGCGTTATTCTCAACTATATTTTTGTAGCTGACGAGAGATAAATGATTTGTCCTTGAAAATTAAAAGCATTTCTAGACCATTCTAAATTTAAAAATTAGAACGACTCTATATTAAAAATTCATTGACCATGTACAATTGATCCACGGGTTTTAAGAATGCAACTCGCATATCCAAGCAAGTAATATTTAATAATAATTTGTAATAATTTTAAATTCATGAGCATGAGCAAAATGATCAAAATACGAGGAAACTAAAAATAACTCCGGTTCAGGGGTAACAGGAGGAGTAGATTCTGATTATTCTATTATTGATGAAAGTAAGAAAACCAATTATCCAAAGGTGTCATTTAAAACATAATACGCCCACGAGATATTATTTAAAAATAATTTTTAAATAATATCTTGTGTCTCTGCGTATCTCCTTTTCCTACGTTTCTTCTATCTTGGCTCATAAATTTTCGCATTGTTTCTCATCAGTTGAAACTCAATGATATGATCGAATTTTAACTTTAATACGGCTTTTAAAATTATTTGGTTTCCTTACGTTCAACATTATAAACTGCTTGTTAAAATTAGCGTAACACTTTTTATAAGAACCCCATTTGCGTCCTATTCAGGCTAGAGACGTGCGGTTTTTAAATTTTGGTAGCCTATATGTGGAATATTGTTTGGTCTTGAATTCATGTTCAGGTACCACTTAAAGACTCATGAAGTTGAAGTCGCACCGCCGGTTAAGCGTCATAAGTGATTTTCCACCTCCAACCCACTTCTTGGAAGTTGTGCCACGCTGCGCGCTGAGGAGTTCAGAAAGTCTTCCTGAGAAACCTCGATTCCTTTTCGGCACACCCCGAGTCGTTCATCTTCTTCAAATCCTCTTTTCTGACCCCTTCCAAACAATTATTGAGTGGGTAAAATTCCTGGAAGAGGACAGACGCAGGCCCGGCAAAAAAGGGGAAAAAGGGGGGGGGGGAAAAAAAATTTCTTAAAGAGGCCCAAAAAAGAATGTTTTTTTTGTTAAAAAAACAAATCAAAAAAAAAAAGAGCGATTGGTTTTTTGTTTTTTATTTTAACCCACAAAATAAAAAAAAAAATATAAAACCACAAAAAAAGAGGGAAAAAAAAAAAACAAAAAAAAAAATTTCTCCGGGCATCCCCGCCCCCCCCCCCCCCTGGTTTTTTTTTTTTTTTTTTTTTTAAAACCCCAAAAAAAAGCCCCCCCAAAAAACCCCCCCCCCCCCCCCCCCCCCCCCCGAAGGGGAAAAGGGGGGCCGCCCCCCCCCCCGGGCTTTGCTCTTTCCTCGTTCCTCGGCGGGCCCCCCCCCCCCCCAAAAACCAAACCGCCCCCACCCGCGCCCCCTCCGGTCCCACCAAAAAAAATATAAAATCCTTTTAAAACCCCCCCCCCCCCCTTTTCCCCCCCCCCCCCTTTTTTTTTCTTTGTTTTTTTCCTTTTTTTTTTTTTCCCCCCTCCCCCCCTTTTTTTCCTCCCCCCCCCCCCCCCCCGGCCCCCCCCCCCCCCCCCCCCCCCCCCCCCCCCCCGCCCCCCCCCCCCCCCCCCCCCCCCCCCCCCCCCCCCCCCCCCCCCCCCCCCCCGTCCCCCCCCCCCCCCCCCCCCCCTTCCCCCCCCCCCGGCCCCCCCCCGTTTATCACCCCCCCCCTCCCCCCCCCCCCCCCCCTTTTTTCTTTTTTTCTTTGTTTTTTTTTTTTTCCCCCAAAAAAAAAATCCCCCCAACAAAAACCCCAAAAAAAAATTACACACTACCCCCCCTTTTAACACCCCCCCCCCTTTTCCCCCCCCCAAAATTCCCCCCCGGGCCCCCTCCCCCCCCCCCCCCCCCCCCCCCCCCCCCCCCCCCCCCCCCCCCCCCCCCCCCCCCCCCCCCCCCCCCCCCCCCCCCCCCCCCCCCCCCCCCCCCCCCCCCCCCCCCCCCCCCCCCCCCCCGGGCCCCCCCCCCCCCCCCCCCCCCCCCTCCCCCCCCCCCCCTCCCCCCTCCTCCCCCCCCCCCCCCCCCCCCCCCCCCCCCCCCCCCCCCCCCCCCCCCCCCCCCCCCCCCCCCCCCCCCCCCCCCCCCCCCCCCCCCCCCCCCCCCCCCCCCCCCCCCCCCCCCCCCCCCCCCCCCCCCCCCCCCCCCCCCCCCTATCCCCCCCCCCCCCCCCAAACACCCCCCCCCCCACTAAATTACCCCCCCCCCCCCCCCCTTTTTTAATCCCCCCCCCCCCCCCCCCCCCCCCCCCCCCCCCCCCCCCCCCCCCCCCCCCCCCCCCCCCCCCCCCCCCCCCCCCCCCCCCCCCCCCCCCCGCCCCCCCCCCCCCCTCCGGTCCCGTCCTTGGACAGACCCGCCATCTTCGCTTTCAGCATTTTGGGCAAAAAAAACCGGGAAAACGAACCCCTGGGGCCCCCCCCCCCCCTTTGGACCCGTGTAAATCGACCTGCAAAATTCGTGGGAGACGCTCGGTGCGCGCGACAACTATTCTTTGCGATCTGGGCGCGCAAACTATTGACTGGACCAGCGCCTGCAAGGTGAGCCACCCAAATAACCTTTCAGTCGCAAAATTTCGGAAACAGAAGCTGTTTCTGAGGAACTACTGGCTAATGGTATATTGAATTTGGTATATTGCTATAAAAGCCATTAACATTTTACTAGAAACTGTAACCTCCCATTCTCGATTGTAGTAGGAAACACGGTGCGTCTGAAATTACAAGTTAACAGCTAATAATGCTATAAGAAAAAAGTTGTAAGCTGTCTCTCGTTCATTTTAACATTTTTTAACTGCAAGTTAAAACAACATATTCGCACTTGAACACATTTCCACTTAACGTCGTAACACTTGTTTGCATTAAACGCGCATTTCGCTAACTGTATTGACATAATCATTGTCATCACAAATGATTAAAACTTTATTATGGAATTTTAATCATATCTTCAAGGGAATCATCTCTTGATGATGTCAATATGAAAAGTGTTCGAGTGTGAATTTGTTTCCACGATGAAGGTTCCAATTCTCCTTCTGAAAACAATATACGAGGTGTGGCTATTAAATAACCGAACTGCTGTCATAACACTTTTTATTCGTTACCAATTACAGTAACAACTTTTTCGCTTTCAATGTACCCCTTGGCGACCTCTACACCGCTCCATAAGACTTTTCCATTGTTGAAAGCAGTGCTGGAAGTCCGCTTCTGTCAGCTGGTTCAGAACCTCCGTCGCTTTTGCTTTAACCGCTTCCACACTTTCGAATCTTGTTCCCTTCAGTGTCATCGTGTCTAACAAGCCTGGATTAGTGTCAATGTTGTTTTGAATGTCAGCGCAAATGTTTATTCTTGATTCCTCTTGTTCAGAAGTTTTGGCACCATTTTTGCGCAAACTTTGCGCATGTTGAATGATTCATGCAAAATCTGTCGAATACATTCTTTGTCGATTCCTGTTATTTCAGCAAGCCCTAGGATGCTTAGACGACGATCTTCGCGGATTAATTTACCAATTTGTTCATGTTTTCGTCCGTTTTTGACGTTTTGACGTTGAGGGCAGTCCAGGACGCGGATCGTCTTCGTTTCACGTCCCTCTTTAAACCGTTTAAACCATTCAAATACTTATGCGGGATAAACACTCATTCTCGTACACTTCTTTGTTAGTAGCAACAATAATGGACAAAACAGGCGGTTACTTGAAAGGTTCGGGGGGGGCGGCCCTTCCCCCGTGTTTTTTTTAACAAGAAACTAATAAATGTAATTTTTATAATCTCCGTTGCTAAAAAGCCCCATCTGAACACCTAACATTTTTTCGACGCGTCATTGGTGCGTAGACTAATTAAAACGATTGCTACAGACAAACTGAGCTACCCACTGGCTTATCCTGCGAGCTCAGGGTGGGAAAAGTATCACCAGACACAGTTCTGCTCAAACTTGTCGCGACACGCTCGCAGCGCTGTTGTGCATCAGTTCGATTATTTAATAGCCACAGATCGTATGTATGGATATAAGTTTAATTACATAATTCATATCATTCGATTGCTCTGACGACTAGGTTTGATTTTTATTTGATGGTTTATAATTGTAGTCATTCAAATGAAATCTTCTACTATGATTTACAACGTTGTTATGTATTAGGTTTCATGTTCGTTAGCTAAGCTTTTTAGTCGGGGTTTTGTTCTTAATTCAAATTTCAAATTGCCCCGTAAACCTGTTCACGACACACTTTATGATAGATGAGTCTGCATAATACACTGGATCCGATCAACTCGCATTTATTACTGCATATCACATTTTACTCCCTTACATTCCGTAACCATCGATCTCAGCCGATCGTAAACGTGCCAATTTACTGAACATCAAAACTACGTACAGGTCTGTTTAGTTTCGCTTGGTCGCCTGTAGAGAAGGTCGATACAAGAAAACTATTATATCACATTTGAGGTATTAAATATTTGTTGATTGTTGAATTTTCATTGATTTTAATGTAGCAATAGATAGATCAATAAATTTAATGAAAACTTATTCAGTTGATACTGTCTGAATACGTTTGTAGTGGAAACTAAGCCAATCATTCTGAAAAAATAAAAAATCTTCATAAAAAAAATAAGGTATCAATATTTTAACAAGAAGGCACGTCCGGAGATATGATAGGAAGCTTCAACAATCGATATTCTGAGTTTGTGGATCTATTCTGACATCAAGATGGCCACCAGCAAATATTTTCGATGTTTTGTATCGGTGTCCTCTACCATAGATAAAAGAAGAGATAGATGGAACTCTCTCATAGAATTAAATGAAACCGTGAAGCGCCATCTCTTGAATTGGTCTCAAACTAATTTTAACTAATATGGCGGATGGCGCTATATTCAAAAAATTATTCAAAAATAAAATACAGTTTGCGGACTCTTAAGAGTTCCATTTTGGACAAAACGTATGTATATAAGAATAGCATAATCATACTTGGTTACATATTTTTTTATCCTTATCTAGCATAAACTAAATATGATTTTGCTATTCTTGTAATATAATATATACGTTTCGTCCATAAGGGAACACTTAAAAAAAGTCCACAAACTGTATTTGAAACCGTTTCTCAAGAAATAATGCCTAAAAATTAAATTTTAAAGACATGCTGTGATGAAAAAGGAGGATATTTGAGATATTGAAACCATTAAATACCAAAATCAATTGTTTTTGATGTAAGATTCCTTTATTCACAACCACATTTATACGCATTCACAATCACATTTATACACAAGACACAATAACATTTAAGTATAAATTATTTCCAACTAACCATTTATATAAACTAAAAAAAAGTAAAGGCATAACTTTCTTTACATGAAGTTTCATTTATCACACATCTGGTACTAGTTCTAGTTCTCCTTCTTTTAATGTAATATCAACTCAACTAATTTCTGTCTCAAATAAGAATATATAATACCCAATAAACAAATAAAACACTAAATAAATTAACACATGGAAACAAATTAAACACAAAACTACAAAACTTAGGTTTGTTTTGGTTTTACTTAGAACCAATTCAATCGATACGCCCAGATAAATATTGACGTAAGAACATAACGCAAATTATAAATATTAAACATTTGGGCGCATGGACTGAACTAGTTCTTCCGGACTACCAATCTCTTTTTTTAGCAGTACAAACTATACATAACTAACTAAGCTGGTTGCGCCATCTATAGAGTTGGTCTCATACTAAATATCACATTTCAGGTAGGCTCATAAGAGTGAACATCCCCTGTCCTCTACATCCTGTACTTTTTAATATTCTCTAAATTATTTTCCTTAGTACAAATTGGAAGGTAATGTACTTTCCATTGTTGCCAAGCTCGTCGAAATAGATAATTTCAGAGGTTCAAACATGGAATTCAAATTGCCGTCGAATTGGAGTCGAATCCATTGACGACCAGTTTAGTTAATAGGGTGAGAACCAAATGGTGCTTTGTGCAACTTAACGATATCTCCAGATAATTCTCCTAGATTATTCCTCTGGAAGTATGTGACGTAATCAGAGACTTATGGCAAGAATATGGCAAGAATATTGAACATAAATGAATTTTCAGCACATATTTACTGAGTTCGTATGGCAAAATAGAGATCAAATTCATGTCATAGTTGCACAAAACACCATTTGGTTCTAACCCTATTAATTAAACAATTCATAAATTTATGTATAAATATAATATTAAAACAATAGCATAATATTCTTGTGTATAACTGAATATATTTTGGAAACAAATTGTTAAAAAATAATCGTTATTGTATACCTTAAGTTCACCAAACCATATGTTTGGTGAACTACATATACAGTTCACCAAACATATGGTTGACAAGAAACTTACTTATTGAAGTAAATTATTTTAAAAACTTGTATACACTGGTATAAAATTTGATGTGTACATGGTTCTGCAACGTTAAGATTGTATGTCGAAATGAAAAAAAATATTTCTGTTTCTCTTTAGGGGTGTGTAATAGTGCATATCTGTTACTTAAAACGGGCAAAAAAAATTAACAAAAGAAACAATGTTCAATACTTTGGAGTTGCAATTTAGTAGATACTTCCACCTCCTATCTTACACATCGATAAGGAGTTTGCACAGATTCTTCGTCAATGAGGATTAAAGTGAGAGACTATTTATACTACATTCTAAAAAAAAAAATGGAAAAAAAGTTATACTCAAAGCATTTGACAGATATTAGTTACGTATCCTCACAATGCAGTGTACGAGTCGTGACTTTTTGTGGTCGTTGCAATTTATTTTTACATATTATTATCAGGCCTCATGTAATTGATACACCCTTATAGGATTATATTTTAATGATTTCTTTACTGGTGTGATCAATTGGTTATTTATACTGAGTTGTCTAGTTAGTGCTATATACTGTTTTTCATATTATAGAGGGAATTAATAATGGAAATGATAATCTGATACTTTATTTATAACACCCACTTAAGTATCTGATATATTTTGTTATTACTTTCCAAATAACTACAAAGAAATGTATTTTAACACCCGACTATAATTCGTAAGACAGAAAATATTTATACCTTTTAGCAAGAACGTTCAATCAAAACTTTCAGCGCAATATTTGAGAGATGGAAACAAAGTTTAAAACGTTTACATATCTATTTGTTATTTTAATATCCCTCATTTTATTTATCAAATCTATGCTAATTAATTGATATTGTACAATATAAAGTTCAAGCAGATGTTCACGCACATGAAGTAAAGGTTTTTGGAAAGTTAATGGAAAGTTACACGCGTAAAATGAAAATAATCGGATGATTTCTTTGTATATCGTATGTCTTTCGACAATCACCCTGATATGTTATTAACAGTAATCGATTTAAACTTGAAAACTTTAGCCGCAACACGTTTTCTCTTATGTTTCCAATTTACTGTTAGGAGTGTAACACACCAAAATCTGAATTTTGGGGGTAGATATATAAATATAGATAGATAGATATGGTAGATAGATAGGTAGATATATTTTATGAGGTTTATGGGCTTTATAAATAATTTGTTTGTATTGTGAGTATAAATGAACAAAAAAGCAATCTAGAATGTGATCAAAATATTCGGTGTAATTTCACCAGTAGGTAGGTACACACCATAAGTAATAACGCAAATCAAATACTACTGTAAATTATCTATGTAACATCCACAAATATCACTCGAACATTACTTATTTTGTCACTCAATTCCTTCAATTTGCTGTGTGTAAAACAAAATTATTTCACTGCTGATATTCTAAATGTCGCTTATTTTGGCACCACATCCATAAGTGATAACTGATAATAGATGTACTATCAAAGTATGTAAATAAGTATTTTTTTACTTACAGAAAAAGATCATATGTATTGTTGTAAAATGTATAATACTTTATCAACAGTACCTATTTACGCAACATATCCTCAATGTGGTTTAGGGATAGTTCCCATTTTGTTTCATTGTAGTGACATTTATCCATTAGTGAATTTGGCAAATAACAATAGTTATTTATTGTATGAGGTTTTATAAACTGTTTATCCACGAAAGGATGTTTAAACGCGAAAATGAAATCTGAACGTTTAACTTTCTTGAGTGGATAAAACACAACTAAAACACGAAAACAGTACAAATTTTTATCCACAATCGGAACAAGTAATATCTGACTTTATGTTTTTTTTACTTTATAACTAAAGTATTCAATGTTGGAATCTACCATAAAAGTCACGAAAATAGAGATACGAGGATAGTCCCAGAAGTACCCGACCTGACGTATAGATGGCGGTTATTGTTTGAAAATAATGCCTATGGTAGAAAGTGCCAAACTTTTAAACTTTAAGTATGAAGTTTGGCGACGTTACATTGTTTGGTATTTCTTTGGCAGCCCTCAATAGTAAACGCTTTCCGTGAGTTTGGAAGCATGGAAAAAAAGGTCATCTTTATGTGATTAAATACTCTTATTTAAAAGGCCTCCGTCCAGCCAATATCAAAGTGGAGCTAAATTCTACTCTGGAGAGTCTGCTCCTTCGTTTACAACAGTAGAATATTGGATGGAAGAGTTTAAACGAGGCCGTACGAGCTGATCAAGAAAAAACGGCCGCATTGGACGAAGAAGAAAGATTTATTTCACCAAGACAATGCACCAGTTCACACATCCGTTATCGCGATGGCCAAAATCAATGAGTTAAAGTTCGAATTCCTTCCTTACGCATCCTATTCGCCAGATTTAGCCCCGTCGGATTATTTTCTGTTTCAAACTTGAAAAACCTTCTTGGTGGTAAATGATTTGCCAATAATGAAGAGGTCTGCAGTTGATGGCTATTTTGAGAAGCTCGACGATTCACACTATAAACAGGATATCGAAGCTATTGAACATCGCTATGAAAAGTGTATCGAACTATAAGGAGACTATGAAAAGAAATAAAGATACTTTTCCCAATTTTTTGTTGTTGTTTCTTTTTTAGATCGGATATCTACTTCTGGGGCTACTCTCGTATTTCCAAATTTGTAAATTGACCGCTTATTTGAAAAGTGAATCGAAATTATATAAACATAAGAAAGCAGAAGTTTTGGAGAGATAACATGTTGACAATTTTTAACAAAGGCTTCGGATGACGAGTATTTGATGATTAAAGTAATGTGTTTCATTTTTTGAACATAATTAGCAAGGTAATCAAGGCAGAATATTTGAAATGTCTTAGATTGCACTAATAATAGGAGTAGCTCGTGCCCGTCGATGTTTTGAATACCGAGAGCCATATTTCGCGTAGATTCGCCATTATCGAGAAAATATTTTCTTTTAATGCTATGGAGATGTTTGGAAATGTGCGATATAATAATAAGAAATTATTTATTATTATGTGCACCCTGCTGGAATCAACTTTTACAAAAGGGCCTTCAAAAGATACCTACCTCGTTTTTGAACTTACCAGACGCGAAAATACTTTTTTTGAACTTCGATAACTTTGTTGGAGAACAAGGGTGCACATATTACAATAGTCAAGCAACAATCAATATCACATAAACCAATTACAACATACAAACGGTGGATGAAAGAGCTCCAATGTTGTAGAAAGCTGTACCGAGAAATCCATAACAAACACACTTGATATTGAAATATCTTCAATTCATACTTCAGAAATTCTGCCTGATAATACGGTTGTTGTCGAATGTTGGTAAAACTAACTTGTTCATTAATAGAAATGAATTTAAGTTTAACAAATCAAAGGACTTCAGCATCAATATAATGTTAAAGCATCAATGGAAATTTCAAGCATCAATGTAAATGTTAATTAGTATATACAATATATCAATTATAAATAAATTTGTTTAATTTCTGTTCATCATTTTCTCTTTAGCGAAATAAAGTTGCTTTATTCCACTAGTGGAAATGTGTAGAAAGAAAAGGTTTTAGTCGAAATTGATTTTCAACTACTCTTTTTTTGAAACGAACTCTGAACTGCTGTAGCCAATGTAATTAGTAATTGTTTTCAGACATCTACTGATATTTTTTTTTATGGGTCACTAGGACTATTGGAGTGAAAGTAAGTGATCATGGCACGCTTAAACGAAAAATTTAAAAATTATTAAAATGCAATTATTTGGTACCATTGACCTCACTTGGTAGCATTGAATTAGCAGCAATATATAGAGTGTCTCATTTGAAAATCGTAAGTCAGTAGCACCTCAGGTGAAACCGGAATTTTCTTTTCTTTTCCGGAAGTTCCTTTTTTTGACACCAATTTTTACAAATTAAAAAAAAAACAAACGAGTGTATTCATTAGTAAAACTAATCCTGTAACTTCCAGAAATTGAGGCGCGATTTATATATATACGCGAGGAAGAATACGTACTTCATCCACCATACAATATCAATTTCAAACCCCCGTCGCAACTATGATTAGTAGTTCAGGGAACGTAATAAGGCCGGATTGAAAGCGGATTACAGAGATCCAGCGCAGGAGAGCAACGTTACGGCGAGGTTACTGACCAGAATCTTGGCCGATGCATCAGAGGTGGAGTAAACGAAAACCCGGAAATTTTGTTATACGTTATTTAGTTACTAAATAGAGCAGCCAGCCACTACACGCATCACAAGTTTTAATAACTGGCGTTCACATTAAACATAGAAACTAAATAATACACTCAAGATACATATTATAGGCTAGCCTGTGGTCATTTATTTTTCGGTAAAACATTTATGTTCGCTAATTAAATTCCTAAAAACTGAGAAAGAATCTCATTTCATGATTGGTGACACTACAGTGTGGGTCAGGTAGATCCAAATCAACAGACAAAATAAACCCCACTGTAATGTTTTTTAATCACAATGTATTGTTAACAATGCAGTGATAACACCAACTCGATAGACAACTTTTCAGGGTTATGCATAGCTTTATAACGAACCAATCCTGAAATTTGGCTTATTCATGTTTTCTATAGCTTCAGTAGTAGTTTGTACCATATTTGAAAATTGACTTTTTTTTAAAAAAGAGGTAATGGTCACACTTTGTTAATCACAAAAATACACAATTTGGTACATAAATGCAGAAACGTTTTCCCTTTCAGTGATTAGGGGGACACTATCTGGGTCTAAAACGAAAGGATTCACTTCGGTCTATTGGGTATATAGGAAAAAAAGGACGCTATTATACTTCAACTTCTTGATATTTATCAGAACTTCTATATGTGCTCCTCTGTGTTTCTGCAGGTGCTCGCACGCCTTCTTATAGGTGTTTTCCATGCCCCAGATACCACACGACCTTTATGACATTCTCCGCTCGTTGGTCTTCCCCCCAGGATCCCAGAGGCACGATATCATAATAACAATATCCGAATTTTTCTGCCATGATGACATCAAATGCATCCAGGGACTTCCAAACAGGAAGCACCAACAGGAAGTACCAAACAAATACGTTACCAAGATACGTTACTTAGAAATATTTTGGTAATATCTGTTATCACCATTACCGCGGAAAGCTGCCCTGAACGTAGGAAAATTGAATATGCAATATGAGACTTCGGAACCCTCAAAAACGTAAGGGACCCGAATTATAACATTGAAACCTGGAATTTCTTAATCCAGTCTTAATGCCCTTCAATTCTAGCTAGGTTTTGATCTGTCTTTATCGTGGCCCATTTTCCATAAGAAACTGAGCATAGTTCTTTCCTTTTTATTGAAGACTGTATTTTAAATCAACATTTTCAGAAATCAACGTTTATGAATGTTTTAACCAATTTAGACGAGTTTTGGTAAGAAATATGTTTAGTTTTTGTCTTGTCTATATACATACACGGGAGTATCTATTTAAATCAGCAAATAAACATGAAAACTAGAAAACAAATATATCCGTTTTTATTTTTTCTGTAACCGATATTATGGTAACGTCACATCATTTAACTTGTGATTCGTTAATTATGACATAATGCCAGATACTCAGATTCGCTAATTCAACAGCTGCAGTTGAGAGAACTTCAGATACATATTTTGGATTTGAACGCATCTTCAGCTTTTCATTAACCAGAGGCACAACATGGGGTTGTAATTTTAATTAAACAGTTATTATGGAAAAAAAATTAAGATAACCTCTAGCAAATAAATAGCTCGTTTTTAAATGTTGAAATAAGTTTTCAAAAGTCGTGTTAAGTTATTTTACTCATCAAGTTTGAGTTTGATAACTATCAAGTAATATTACCCCCAAAGGAACTTAGTTTACTAACTTCAAAAAACATTTTTCTTTTGAATCTAAACTTAAAAATCTAAAAAAAATCGAAATAGAAAAAATTGTATCCAATCGCCAGTTAATTCCAGCTTTAGAAAGCAATATTTTGATGACTGCCTCAAGCGTGGAATGTAGAAGAAAAACTTGCTGTTACTTTAGGGGTTGGAAATAAGGTAAAAATGAAAAATATGACAGTCTATTTACCTCTATAGGCAACTAGCTCTATAAGGCCTTAGTCTCCGCCCTATAAGGGCCTACGTGTTTTGTGACATGCAGTTCATGATATTTGAAACCCCATTTTTCAGGTTTGTGACAGATGCATCTAAAGCAGCCACAGTACAACCAAAATGTCTTTGCCCGCCAATTGCGCACAACGAACGTAGTAACAGACTTGTCGACAACACTATCTTATTAGCATTCGCAGTCGAAGCGTTCACGGCTGCAGCTACAAAAGAAATAAGCACATTTCAGTTTTTTATATTGTGGCGAAGGGCAAAGTTACTGTTGCTGCTCTGTACCTGCACCTAGCGTTCACGGCTGCAGCTACAAAAGAAATAAGCACATTTCAGTTTTTTATATTGTGGCGAAGGGCAAAGTTAATGTTGCTGCTCTGTACCTGCACCTAAGTAATAAAAATTATATAGAAATAAAATATGAAAGAAAATAATCATCGTTGAACATAACGTTTTTCATTGTTTACGATCCTTGAGGCACTTTAAATAAGCTAAAATATATCGAAATAATACTCTCTATAAACATAAAACTATGAAGTTTCTTTCTAGAGTTAACACAACTATCTTAGCGGTCAATTGATAGGTACGTTTATTATCTAACTATACTAGAAACAAGTATGAAAAAATGAAACTATTGAGGAAATTAGTCACCGAACAAATACAGTAATAAGATGCTATCGGATAAATATAATGGAACAAAGTGATTGCGTCAGGCATCCACAAAATCTTTTATATCATCATAACCATCACTTGAAAGGCCATGAATTTATGGTCAGGACAAAGTAAATAATCATCCTTCTAGATCGATGGTACTGTTGTAAATATATATTTTCCAGTAAAATATGATACCCCACTAAATTTTAACGACGAGGTAAATTTCAACTAAAAATAAATTTGAGTTACAAATTATTACCGATTGTTACGCAGAATAAACAGTCTTATGTTTACAGTGCACCGATTTGTAATAAATCAGGTTAGAAATGCTCAATAGTTATTCAACTTTAGATCCACAGATCCAAAAAAGGAAATCAGCACCAATTTAGTTAGAATTATTAAATTCATTTTATCCCATCAAAAAACAAATCATTTTAGAACAATTTCCAGTCATTTAAAGTTATTCCTTCCGAAACTTATTCTAATCTACTCGTATATTTTTGACAGACAATTTTATATCAAAGTGAATTTACATCAAAAGATATTTTTTACAGCAATTAGGGCCATAGTTTATGTTACCATAGGAAAAAAAAATAGCTCGAATATACGCATGCGAGGTGAATAAAAAATCTTGGGGGTAAATTTGAGGGTCAGTTTCGTCCTCTTAGAGCGTTTATTGATAACAGAAAATCGAAGGCCAGTTTCGTTATCTGTCTTTGTAAACACATATGTGAGTTTGACCAAGGGGTCAAACAAATATGTGATACATACTGATTGTAGGAATTAATGAAACCTGTTTGATATTTCGACAATTGAATCCGTAAATACTGAAAGTGAAAATTATACATCATCTGAAATATAAGTAATGGATATACATACATCAGAATATCAGGAACTCATCATTTTTTATATAGATTTCGAAAAATAACATTAACCAAATATAGGATGAGTCATAAAGAATGGGCCAACACTAAAATGGAGATAATAGACACCAAAATATTATAACTGAACACAACATGCCTTATACCAATGTCGCTGATTTAAGAGATACAGCGTGGTCATAGTTTAAATTTTATTGTGAAATTTCTCAATTGAAAAAAGTTTTGATAGTATAAATCTGAAAATTGGTAGGTAGTTTTATGTTATTTGGTGTGAGAATTGCGAATTTTAAGCTTATTTTGACTTTGTTCCTAGAGGGCACTAGTTTCACCATATTATTTAGGTAAATTAAAACATATTTTTTTTATCTGTTGAGCCATGCGTAAAACACAGAAAAGATCTAAAACAACCCTCAATTCTACAGCGAAAAGGTATTCTTGTTCAGGTGTTGTAATTCTATCGTTTTTTAATTCTATCGGTTTTTAAGTTATTTTCATTTAAAAGGTTCATTGTATTTTGTTGATTTTTTTTTCAGGTGCCTTCATTGCTATATTTTTTCTAAGTAGGCTTGTGTCAACATTTGTCAAATTTACATATCATTTATAGAATTTTGAAAACAGAATGCTCCATATCATTATACTTCGGTTCATAAGTTTTGTCTCAAGATTTACCAGCTCGCCTACAATTTGCTCTTTCTAAAAAATATGTAAACCGAAAACCCAGACTTTCTTAATAAAATATTATTTACCGATGAGGCGACATTTACTAGACAGGAGGAACTGTTTTTAATTGGAGGAACAATCATTTGTGGGATTCCGAGAATCCACATGCTTTAAAAGAAAGTCATTTTAAGCATGTGTTTAAGGTGAACACTTGGAGTGGTGTAATTCCTAATTTTGTCATTGGAGCTTTTAAATTGCCACCCAATCTAACTGGACCTTGGTACTTAAACTTTCTTCAACATCATTTAAACGACCTCCTAGAAGATGTACCACTCGCATTAAGAGAAAATATGGTTTATATACGACGGAGCACCACCACATTTTGCCTTGCCAGTACGCCAATTTTTACACGAGCATTTTTGTCATCGGCAAATTGACCGTGGAAGTGAATTTGTTTGGTCACCGAGAAGTCTAGACCTAAACCGTCTGGACTTCTCTGGATGGTAAAATTTGAGGGATTTGGTTTATCAGGAAGAAGTTAATTATCTTCAGGAGTTGCGGCAGAGAATACAAGAAGCCGCGAATACATTTAAAAATAATATAGAAATTTTGTTTAACATTTAAGAAGGTGTAAAAGGTATTGATGTAGGTGGTCCACTTCCAATATTTGAGTTTGTCATTATCACTTTTACCAATAATTGTTCTCTGTACCTTTTCATCTTTTAAGATTAAGAAAATCATTGAACCTTTTAAATGCAAATAACTTAAAAACCGATAGATTTAGACGACCTAAACCAGAGTACATTTTCTCTGTAGAATTGAGTGTTATTTTAGATTCTCGACTTGTTTTAGGTCGAAATTTAGATGCTCAACAGATAAAAAAAATATGTTTTAATTTACCTAAATAATACGGTGAAACGAGCAACGACAAAATAAGCTTAAAATTCATAATTCTTACACCAAAAAAAAAAAAAAAAAAAAAAAAAACAACATAAAACTACCATTTTCAAATTTATTTTATCACAATTTTCACAATTATTGAGAAGTTTCAGAATAAAATTTAAACTAGCAACATTGGTAGAAGACATATTGAGCTCAATTATAAAATTTTGGTGTCTAGTATCTCCAGTTTAGTGTTGGCCCATTTTTTCTGACTCACCCAGTATTTGAGGATATTATCCGCGACAAATAAAATCTGCGTTCTGTCATGATCTGATTTGGTGGGCTTCAATCTGATACGGTCCCGTGCAGCGTAGTCGTAATCTAAGGCTGCTGTGACCTTTCCTCTGACATGTGACTCTTACGAACCAAAAAAGCCGCACAATATAAATAGACCTTACGGCGACGGTTTTTATGAGTCTTTTGCCCCCGCAATTGATGCATTATATGTGCCAAATAAAATAAAATAGGACACTTACTATGCCATCCTATATTCAGACACGCGTACTCTGACATAAGATGCACCGAAGTAGGGGTCATCCCGACAGCCTTAAAAATAGTACTCCAGTCTGTTAAAGAGCGTCCCGACCAAATATCACGGACGCATTTGTTTTGATATTTTTTTGGCTCGCGATCAAAATCCTACGTGTAATGTACCATATTATGTTGTACGTACGAGTAAAATTAGGATACTACGTAGTTAGATAAGTAACGATATTTACGAATACGAATTGTAAGCTCTTAATTAAAAATTGGCTACAAATATGATATTTAAGAGGGTTAAACTACTCGTAAAAGTAAGGTATACTTCTCGATTTTGAAGAGTAATGGTGCTCACATAAAGTAGGTAGGGATCAAGCGATATTGAAACACTGTATTTCACTGAATGGCCGCCTTTCACCAATCACCTTTGGCATCATTAGGATATGATTGAGTTTTAAATACGATGGATGACTGAGAAGACGAAAAGGCAAAAATGTTATACCGGTTTTTATGTCCACATAAGCCGTATAGAACGCCCTCTGCAATATACATTAAAATTATTGACAAATTAAAATTTCTTGACCCAAAAAACTAGAGAATCATCAAATTTTGTGTTAAAATATTGTTTTTCCAGAAAGTTATTTACGAAAATTAAAAATAAAATTGTTCCTGCGTTCCTGCAATAGTGAACATAAAAAAAGATATTAAACACAATATCTTTCACTTGGACTTAAAATCTCGAAGTCTCAGAACAATTTTGGCCTATTTAGACATTATCTTTTTTAAATATATCAGGCAAATTTTACTTCAATTCCACTAACAATAAGTGGCTATAGAAGTAATTAGATATACTTTTCCATTTAAATATTTATCGAGCATTTCTATTCTATCGAGCATTTGTCGTCAACACAAACAAATTATCATATTCATTAGGACTTTTAAATTGCAAATCTTGATTAGGTCCTAAAAAATTATTTTGCATCTTGACCAAAAATCCATTATGATCAAAATTGCTCAATAAAGTTCTGAATTATTGCTGGTAACACTCCCCTCATCTCATTTGTAATTTTCCGATGGTGATTTCTTGACCTAGTCATAAATATTTAAATATCGCCAAAGAAAAAGGTAAAAAAAGGTGTAGGGTCCGGAAATCGTATAGGCTATTCTACAGTTTCATTCCTGCACAACCCACTTGTTGGGAAATATAGAGACATCCAAAAAAAAAACGTCATCATCTCTGGCTATAAACGAGAGAGATGGAAATAGCGGTCATGTCTAAGCTTTTCGGTTATGTCAAACTTTTGACAAGTGACTGTCACAATTTATAAAATAAACAATGGCTGTCATATGATGAGACGGTCTTGATAAGTAAATAAGGTTATAAATTGGATTAAGAATAGAAATACGTCTTTCTTTTCTCGGCCAACTTTGATGACGTTTTTTTTTTTTTGGATGTCTTCTTCTGATTCTGCTGAAACCAAAGAGAATGATGTGATACATCTGAATTCTCCAAATTGAGACACATAACAACCAGTGCTGGAATATCGGAGTTGGAGAAACATCTACCTTCACATTACTATGGCCTTAAAACGTAATTTGAAACCACATTTTATTTCTATCAATTTATTAGACTTTTTTCATCGATAGCCTCAAATCTTATATCGAAAAAGTCAGTGCTTTACCTTAATTCTTGATATGAAAATGGAGATTGAAAGTTTAAGAAAAAACTGACAGACTGGTGCGAAGCGTTGTGACTATATTTTTGCGAAATCCATTTGACGTATTACATCTAAAATCACGAATAACTATTGACAAAATATTTGTTTTTGGGGACATTGGACAAATAAACAAGCACTAATTATTGCCGACGTTTCGTCTAATGTAATCGGACTTCTTCGGGGATTAATTAGTGTTTTATATAATGGTCTATGTCAGTTAAATGTTTGATCCCTTTCTTCACCTGCATGAGTTTGAATATCCTAATAATTTTGTAGTATTTGTTTCCTTTGTTTGTATAATAAACCACATTGAACGAATAATAGCCTAGGCTCAATTCACTTTTATTGGGGATGGTTTTGTCTAACATTGTTATACAAATTAACTCTGTAATAAATAACATTATACGAACAAATACCACAACAGTATTAGGATATTCAAACACATGTACCTGCAGGTACAGAAAAGGATGAAACATTTAACTGACATTATAAAAAACACGAATAAGCCCTGAAGAAGTCTGAGTCCATTAGACGAAACGTCAGCAATAATTACTGCTTCTTTATTTGTCCAATATCCCCAAAAACAATTATTTTGTCAACTTATATTTTATGGACGCAACTGATAACTACTGCTAATAACCATTACCTTTTTTTAGACTTATGGATTACACTGTATACTTATAGATACATTTGCTACACTAATAGGCATGGGCGAAGTAGATCATGCCTTCAGTTAAAAATATATTTACGAGTTTCGTCATCTAAATGACGTGTCTTTATCAAAAAACAAAGTCTAGTGTGAATTTATTTCTCGCTAGGCGGTCCCAATCGTCCATATCGAGTCGTCGACCGATGTAATAGATATTCGCACGACATCACGGAAAATTGCCGTTGATAAATGTTTTGTTTATTTCGAGGTTCACGACCCCGCGTCGCGACGACAACATCGTTTATAATCCTAGCGTCCTACGGAAAATTACAATATAGCAACAGTTTCGTGTACAAGAGAAATATTCTGGTTAAATTTACGCTTCTTTGTTGAAGATAAGGATTTTATCCTGCAGTGGATTTCTTTTTTTACGTTCACTAGATATAACTGATTTTATTGATATCTACAAAACGTCATAACACTTTTTTTCCTTAATACACTAATGGAAAACATTAAAGGGTCAAAACATTTTTCCGAATTTTTAGTGATTTTTCAGAATGCTGTATCTCAGTGAAAAATTGTCTTATCGAGGTCTAAAAAAAAGCATTTTCAAGCTTCAAGTTTCTAGTTTTGAGATATTTCGGCAAAAAAATTTTTAGAGCTACATGTTTCGCATAATTTTAGGAAGTAGTGTGAGAAAAAAAAATTTGCGAATTTTTTCGCTTTTTTTCTAGTCCACGAGCTTGAAAAAAAATGTTTCTAACTTAGCCATGATATTGACCAGATAGCTTGTTTATTCAGCTTCAATTTGCTTTTTTTTTTTTTAATTTAGATACGACCATTTGTTGCTGAGATATCAAACTTAAAATCAAAAAGGACCCTTTTGTCTTTGATCGATGATATCTCAGCAACCAACGATAGCACAGAAAATCTAAGGGCGGTTATGAAAACTGAAATAAAAGCCCTACAAGGTTCTGCTGCGATTTTTGAGAAGAAACATTTTTTTTTATCCTTGACATGAATTTGAAAAAAACAGGAAAAAACGTGTAATTGATGGTTTTTCAGAACATCAACGGCTGAAATTTAAATCTTCATGAAATGACTAATGCTGCGTGTGCCTTTTACAGTTGAATAAACCCCCAAAAACCATGCAAAGTTATATTACGATCTAACGAACCGTTTTCTTGTTGCAAACGGTCAAACTTTAAAAAAATCGAAAAAAAAATTCGAATTTCGAAATCGAAAAAAATTTGGGCTTCTTACACACGAAGACGTGTGTGTAAGATTTATTTCAATTTTCGAAAAAAAAAATTATTCAATTTTTTTTTTTATTTCAACGGTATTTGCAAAAAAAATTGTGGCTAACCTTGAAAAAATTTTTTTTTCAGTTTAGCCATGATTAGGACATGTTTAAGCTCAAAAAACATGACCCTTTAATTTTTTTCAAAAGTTTGACCGTTTGCAACAAGAAAACGGTTCGTTAGATCGTAATTTAACTTTGCATGGTTTTTGGAGGTATATTCAACTGTAAAAGGCACACGCAACATTAGTCATTTCATGAACATTTGAATTTCAGCGGTTGAAGATCTGAAAAACCATCAATTACACGTTTTTTCCTGTTTTTTCAAATACTTTAAGATACTGTTTAAAAGAATTATCTAGATATTATCTTAAGTATCTTTAGAAAGCATCACGCCCCCAGTGCAGCGCAAACGCTTCTTCCATTAGACATTATGAGGATTTAAACGGCATGGGATGCTTTCATAGGACATATCTACACCATTTTCTTTAATTTTTATTGTCCCTCACACAAAAATAGTCGAGGATTCCGAGAAAGCATCACCAGACAATTGATTTTCCTAATTAATTAAGGTCTTAATGAAAAAGACCTACCATCGATTGAAACAAGAAGAGGTCTATAGAAAAACTTGCAAGTTTTACATTGGAAACTAAAACTAAAATAATAAAATTACAATTTATGAAGTTTGGACTCCCTATCAACAAATACACGGTATGTAATTAAAGTGTGAAATTTTAATTTCAAGAATAAGTCTTAAGAATTTTGTTTTACAATTTTTGATATGGTAACAGACAAATATGGCTCTAACCGCGATCCGGATAAGATTTCATCAATATTTTTTTTAACAACCTTACATTTTCCTGGCAGACTCTTGTAAAGCATTTTACAAGTATGGCTACATACTACAGTTACACCTTTGTCGGAGAAATATGGAACTAGGAAAATCAGATACACCAAGTCATTTATAACAAAAGAAATTGATATTCTAAAATTCAACAAAACAAATAATATGAACGTAAAACTTAAAACTAATAAACCAAATGTTCAAAATTGAAGCCATTGTCACCTAAGCATAGTACAAAACAGTCAAAAATTTCTGTGTAAAACATTCTGGTCGACTGCATGCATATGGTACAATATTTGTCTGGTTTTGTCAGATGAACAAAGTTTTAAGACACCGTGTAAAGTAAAGAAACTAATACCAATATGTATCGCTGAAAATATAATTTTAATGCAAATGAGATACATAATAAGCTAAAGCGATATGCATGGTTCTATTTACATTAACACTAAGAAAATTTAGTCAACTTCCTGAGTAAAAATTGCTTGAGATTCCACCCCAGCAAAAAGTATAGATGCCATTTAAAAAATATTGATCACGTCATATTCCTTTACCATATCAATATCCTGTTGCAATATCAAAAAGTGTAAAACAATAAAAAAATTGACCTGTTCGAGGATTTTTTATGGATTCGAGCCAATTTTTGTCATACTTTACGCATTGTACATTTCGAAAACGTGCCTAAAACTAAATGAATTCTCAAAACATATTCAAAAAATGTATTTAGCACCTCCTGTTGCTTTTCAAACTATGTAGGTGGCCATAGAGAACGAATGTCATTTAACTTCCAGAACTAAAAAAAAAAATATCAATTTACGTTAAAGGGCAACCTATATTTGGACGTGTAATTATTTGCGGATAAGGTCCTTAAAATATACGGCCACCCAAACGTGGAGTTAGACGTAAGAGCACCGACCACATAAATAACGGGAAGACCATTTACGCATCAAATCCCGAACCTCGATTTTCCTCTTCAGTTTATGGGCCCCAATCAATATTGGTACACCTGACCCACATTCTGCAACACCAGGACGGCGTAGTTTGTAATGTATATACGTATGTACACGGCAAAATCATAAATTAGAGCTTACCGGAACGGAGAAAATACGCAGATAATCTAGAAACGGGACGCGTAACTGACAACGTACCGGCGGCGGCAGCATTCAAATTCTGCGCTCGAGCTCTCGAGATAACGGGGTTTATTTATAGTAGGCGAACCGTCCTACACCGGGAGATATACAGGGTTTTCCTCTTCGACTATAGTATCAAGTGGCTCCCTCAAGACTGAATACCATTTTTTCGAAATCAAACGAAGACCACATCAGAATTTTGTACATTTTTGTACAACCAAGAATGATTTTTGTACACCCAGAAAAAAAATTTGTAGACCCTCCAAAAGTGAAAAAATCAAGGGTCAAATCTGATACCCAATCCTGAAAATTTTTGAAAATTTTGAAAGATTAATATGTTTGTACATCATCATATAAAGCGATTTTTGTACATCTATTTATACACGTTATTTAACTGGTCAAACAGCAAAACAACAACAATGGTACTCAAACTTGAGATACTATGATATTTAAAGTTGATGTTTTTTACCTTCTAGTTAATATAATAATTTTACTGAATGTACCTACTCAACAGACATTATTAAAAATTCATTATAACCAACTTTCTTCATATTAACATATGAATCAACATATGAATATTAGCCCAGTTGATGCGTAGCCTCAGAAGGGTTCAGCTTGCATTAATTAGGGCAAATTATTTTTCTTTCTAGGATTGTTTGATATAAGGTGGGAAGTGTGAAACTAAGTTTTCGACCTCAAAAGCCAGGGGGGAGAACTTTTGGCAGGCGAAAAACCACGGAATTTTCGCGCTTTTTTTTAGTTTTTTGCTTATATCTCCTAAACGACTCATGCTACAGAAAATTATATACGTTCCGAAATTAAAATAGACAAAATCTCCTACTAAAATTCATTGGTCAAAGGTACTTGTATGTCGTTTGTTTCATATTTTACCGAAATTTGAAAATCGACGAATTTAGATGGGTTCGCCGTTCAGTAGGCATAACCTTCGAAAAAATAACTCTTCCTCCTGCTGTGTCCCAAACCTGGCACATGCTCCTCAACATTATCGTATAAGTATGATCCTAACTACATTCTTTTTGCTCACGTCTTCTCCGGTTGTGGCACAACGTATTTCCCTTTTGGACATGACAAGACCAAAATATCTGCCCTCCTTGTAAACAACCCTGAATTAAAGGAAGCAGCATCTACTTTTTATGAACAACAGCATCAACGTCGATTTTCAAACTTCCGTAGAATGCGAACCACACGACATACTTGGAAATTGGACAATGCATTTTGTAGAACATTTTGTCTACTTTAATTTTGGAACGTATATAATTTTCTGTAGAATGCGGCGTTTAGGAGATATAAGCAAAAAAACTAATAAAAGCGCGAAAATGTCTTGTTTTTTCGCCTGCCAAAAGTTCTCCCCCCGGCTTTTGAGGTCGAAAACTTAGTTTTACACTTCCCATTTTATACCAAATAGTCCTACAAAAAAAAATCATTTGCCCTAATTAATGCAAGGTGGAGTGTTTGTATCAATTGGACTATATTTAAATGTTTTCAAAAATTGTTAAGATTGAGTACCACATTTGACACTTGATTTTTTTCATTTTTGGAGGGTGTACAAAATTGTTGTTTGGGTGTACAAAAATGTACAATATTCGATCTTTTTACTGGTACAGTTAAAATTTGTTTTTGGTAAAAGTGTACAGAGACCTCAAGGTTGAGTACCATTTTTGTATTTCGATTTTGGCCGGTTAATAGGGTGCACAAAAATCATCATTGGTTGTACAAAAATGTACAAAATTGGTACAAATTTCTCTTGTGGTCTTTGTGTGATTTCGAAAAATGGTACTCAATCTTGAGGGAGCCGTGTCAAGTAGGTACAGACAAATAATGTCAAACACTAACTTAAACACGTTTTCCACCAACATCGAAAATTTTTTACACTTAACTCGCGCGTTTCTCAACCATCATCAGGAATATTCAGATTTTATGATATAGTTTTTTAAGTAATCCATATAGAAGTATATTGGCAAATTATGAAAACTGAGTTCCAATAATGATTCGCAAATACACATATCATACAAGGAATATCAGTAAACAATGAAGGTGTCCATTTGATGCCGCATTTATTATGTTCCATTTCAGATGTACAATATGTACATTGTACATATGTATATCAGATTTGATCCTTACTGACGGCATATTTAGATCGACTTAACTTAACCCTTAAAGTACACACTGGGATACAGCTGTACAACGATGTAATTCTTCAAATTTTGAGTATCTAAAAGTAAAAGAAACTGATCTAGTGCGACATCTGGTTAGTAAAAATATAATGACATACATATATTATTAATACATTTTCTGATAATTTTTGGCAATAACAGGAAATACATTTTTTCCCAAAAATGTGACCCTTCATTTCCCAGAATAAATACATTTTTTTAAAAGTCCAATAAAGTAATATTTTTTTTTTCATATAGTGGCACATCAATAGAAGACACTTCAATTTTTAGGCCTTAATACCGACAAATTAAAAAGTTATAAATTTTTTAATGAAAATACCCATTTTTTCGCACTTTTTTGATATTTTCATTTTTTTAACATACTTAATTTTAATATCTAGCTTTATTATCTATTTTATTTTATGAAATATACCTTCAAGAAGCTACAAACCAAAAATCAAGTCAAATTATTAAATAGTCTCGTATTTGTAAAGGTTTTTTCACTGGGGTACAGGTGTAGCCAGTGTGTACTTTATGAATCTGAAAATAAGTGTGTACTTTAAGGGTTAAGTATGCTTTAATATACGTATAAGTGTGCTTAAACAAGCTCCAGTTCGGTTGTAAACTATGTCGAGCTCGGACCATGATGAACTCGGTTTGACGGCATGTTTTCTTACATACAAAAAACAAAAATACGAATAAGTTTGGAGAACCCCCAAAAAGACGAACAAGATGTAATATCAAAGTGAGGGATCTTACATTTCGTCTGTGCCAATCCCAGAATGTTTCAACCTCTTTTTTCCCTTTCGGTAATTTGTCCTGAAGGCATCTTCTTCCTTACAGCTGCATATTTGTTGGCATTGACGTCAATTAACAGAGATGTTATTAATAAAAAGTCACAGGGCGTTTCTCTCTTCTCCTTCCATTTTATGCGTCAAAAGCATGATTGCTGGTATTGTTCAATAAATTCTTGTAATAAGTCTTGATTCGTATTTTGTTTTAAATCGCTAGACATATTGTTCTTTTTATCCCAGCAACTTCAACTAGACGTTAAAATGAAGATGTTTGTTTACACAATCCTGCACAATATGTGTATACAATATGTGTATACATATTGTGCAGGCAGGGAAGAACAAGCCGTTTCTTACAGGACGACTTGGTGCAAGCAGGCACACTCGAAATTCAATCAAGACATATGTACAATTGAAATGCTTGCTCAACCTTCTCAGACAGACACTCAAGTCTGCCTGTACAAAAATATCACACGTGTTTGTCAAATTTGCAGTTACGTCTGTAGCTGCCTTAAGTCCTTGACATGCTGTTTTATATTATTAACCCTCTGACCGGAACATCGGTCATTATGACCGGTATGGTTCATATTATCACTGCCTCGGCGCGCGTGCGTGGACATCACTGTGCAAGCAATATTTTTTCTTCTTCTAAGCACCATTCCGACAATTCTTTTATTTTTTATTTTCACCTACATATGACCTAACCTGGACCACACAAAATGTCTTCATACTTCATAACACAAGTGACTGACTCGGATATTGACCCATATGATTCATATGTTCCTGAAAATGTGGATATCTCTACTCCAAGCGATGAAGAGGACAGTCATTCACAGCTGGGAGATGAACTTTTGGATGAAAACGCACTGCTCACTATTCCTTGTTCACAATACATCTTAGCCTCCGAATCCTGATCAAATTGAAGTTTGATCTCATCGACTCTAGAACTCATTCATCAACTTCTTACCAAGACGTAAATGATTTGTCAAACGAATGATTTGCCAAATCTATACTTTTTCGTTACTTATTCTTCTGAAATATAAGCTCGTTTTGTTTTTAAATTGTATTCTGATATACAGTGGACGCCGCTTATAAGACTCACGGATATAAGGTTCAGTCGCCTATAAGACCCAAAATCGCCAGAAACAGTCCGGACGTATCCGAATACATTGAAAAAAACTCGGTTATAAGACTCACCACTTCGGATATAAGACTCAGTTTATGTAAAATACATAACCAAAATGATGGAAAGTAACAAAAAACAAACAAAAATAAAAAATTTCTTTAAACCATCTTAAACTGAACTGATTATGTACATATGTTTGTACGTATGTATTTGGAGAGTTACCTTTTTTTATAAGTAGATAAGACGCTATTGTGTTGTATTATGTCTATTCACAGGTAAAATAAAGTTTGTGTATTACATATATTCTAAAATCTTGTTTTTTCCCCCTTCGCTTATAAGGTTCATCCGCTTATAACACTCACTTTTTCCCTGGTCCCAAAGTGAATCTTATAAGCGGCGTCCACTGTACCTCATTCAGTTACTGAAGTGAAAAAATCGATTGACAAATATGAAAACTGCCAGAAAGAGACAGGTAATCACTTTTTCGGTCATAATGACCACTTAATGACCGATGTTTCGTGTAATGGGGTAGGGGAGAGTCTGGAACAGTGGCCACGTTTTTTAAAAAAACTTGTAATAAAAACCAGAATTAACCTTTTTCTCCATCCTGATAGCACTAGGCGACAAATTCTATATTCCTCTCTACAGATTTTCACTCTGTCTGAAAAAAATAATATTTTAACTAAAATTTTGGAGTTACAAAAATTTAAAATAAAGTGGCCACTGTATCTACCCTAATGGTACACTGGCCATTAGAATATGGTACAGCGGCCATTACCGTTTAAAAAATAGAAAACAATGCAAACGGGTGATATTTTTTAGAATAAAGATATATTATGTTAGAAATATGTCACAAAAATAATAATACCTAGTAATAATGCAGATTAAATTTATTTAAAAAACAACTGAAATGTATACAGCGAAGTAGTTTAACTGCTAATCGTTAACAAATACTATACATGGACAAACTAGGGTAGAAAATAATTTAATTTACCTGCTAAAGCCATTCTAAATAGTCCTTTTTCTAATGGTGGTACAGCAGTCATCACTTATTAATATGATAAAGTAGTGGCCACTGTACTTACTTTCAACCTGACCACTGTACTATCAACTACATGTTTTTTGAAACAATGGATAATTACAAAAGCTATTTAATATAATAAAAATATTGTCACTATTAGTTCACTTCGATATGTAGGTATTTATTCCTATGCATAATTTTCACCGCTCGTATTTTACTACATGTGGTCAATTTAAAGTTAAGTTCATACAAAAAGAAGTAACTTTGAAGCTCAAGGATACTACCGGTTAATATGCTTAAGATGTTACTTGGACCCCTCTGCAGTGGGTGGCACTACTTTTTATAGATAAAAATATAGCACGAAAGTGGCCACTGTTGCAGACTCTCCCCTACTTATAAAAAGATGTTTCGGTCAGAGGGTTAATATAAATGTATTAATTTAAATATAACTGTATCTATTACTCATGTAACACTGAAATATATAGTGCTATATCCACAAACACACGGTGCAAGTTACACAATATTACATTTCTAATACATTTCATATGTAAGAACAGGTCTATTGTAATCACCTACCGATGATACCAACATGGTTGACGAAACGCACGCTTTGTGTGGAAGTGGAATATGTTGGTGTTAGCGTTAAATTTTTCAATGTTTTATTTGTATTTTAATTGAAATATAAGCATCTAGCTTATCGATTAACCTTATCGATTATGTATCTATTTTCTTTCCGTATTTGTAAAAATAAGAACGGAAATTTACGCGGTAATGTCCGTTTGCTAACCCTACATAAAACACTGAAATTGTTTTACCAGTAAAAAACATTACTTGCATTAGTCGGTTTATTTACACAAGCCTGAATGTCTAAAAGCTTCTATTAAATCTTCCTGTCTCACTTCACATTTTTTTTCAATTTCTTAATATAACAAGGAAAGTCTGGCCATGTGCCACACGGGAATTCATAAAAATAAAGTCGATTGAAATATTTGTGGAACATGTAATTTCGACAAATCGCTACGACTGTACTTACTGAAAAAGCTGAGGAAATGTTTTTCAAATATTTTTATGCAATTTGTTACTCCACCTATTCCAATATTTTAGTGCCGTAAAACAGGGATATAACACATAGAGATACATTTATATGGGGTATATTTAAATACACCCCAAACATTTTATTACGTTTATTCGCTTTTTATTTATATTGTTCTTGTAAAAATGTTAGGAACATTTGTATTTCTCACATTAACAAGAACACTTGTGAGAGGTGAAAAATAATTGTTAAAAAGTGAAGAAAAAAACACGCTGTTCTGTGGACCCTCGCTTAGAATACATTTCGCTCACACAAGGTGTGTGAGCAAAATAATATAATTTTTATTTTGAAGATACGAGATTTAAATGAAGATTTGGGACTCACTCTAAACTCCACGTTGAAATTTGCCTTCGCATGATCTTTAAATCCGAAATCAAATTCAACAAAGTGGCCCTGAATATTTTTTCCAAAACACATCTTTGTCGAGATATTCATCCGTTTCGAGACTTTTAGCGGACCCTGTATAGCAGAATACTAGTATTTAAATGTATAAATCTGTCCAGTAAATTGATTTTTTGTAGTACATAATAAAATTTTCTTAATCATTCCTTTTCCATAGTTTTTGAGTACCTACCTGGCTAAATTATTATCACCGGATACTCCGCCATTTTCTCGAAAGATTGTAAAGCAATGTTAATACGCTTAATTGATATGCTTATACGAAGTATTATGATAAACAAACATGTTCCAAGTAAATTCACATTGGAGCCATCTATATATCAGCTCTAAAGTTAGAAGTTAAACTTAAAAGGTTAAAATTAAAAAGTTTAAAATTATAGTGAAAATTATAAACATTTTAGGTTTGTTTATTTGCCCTGCTTGAAGTGATTGTAGCAGAAGTAGCAGAAAATACACGTGTTTATTTGTCCAAAACAAACTGATTGCAGTCAAATGAACTTAATGTTGTGATTTCCGTCAACGTCGGCATTATTTAAGTTAAATGTTTATTATAACAAAGTAATAATATAAATAATAAAAATGAAATATAATTTAACAAAGTATCAAGTAAAATTATTGTTGTGACGGTGGATGATGTTGAGGATAGTGGCGTTTATTTGTCTTTCACTGCATGTTTCTGCTTGATAATTACATAGGCACACAAAAAATATGTTGAGTGCTAGAAGACAAACCTATGTGTCCTATGTATGCATTGTGATCCGTTAAATGCGAATCCGATGTCCATTTTGTCCTATTAGCTCTTGCAATTTTCCTAACCTCAAAAAACACATTTACGTACGTATTTTGAGGCGGATAATTGGCCGATCAGTTAGGAATTTTGATATAACCTCAAAATGCGCTTAAAAATTTTCGAAAAATTCCAAACAAGTAAATAAAAAGGTTAAACGAGCTAATGACTATATCTATACGTAATTTGAGGCGCTGAAACTGAATATGAAGTCAGAATTATTTGAACAATTAGAAATTTTGACATAACCTCAAAAAAAAACTAAAAAAATGATTAAAAACTTAAAAAGGTCTCTTGCCTTAGATTATGTTTGCCTTAGGTTAACATTTTTGGTTAAAGCTTTTAATTTATTTGTTTTGGATTTTTATTTACTTTCGGTCTCAGCGCCCCAAAATACGTACGAAAATAGTGGTCAGCTCATTTAAGCTTTGTATTTACTCGTTTGAGATTTTTCGGGCATTTGTAAAGAGTTTTTTTGAAGTTAGGAAAAATGCAAGAGCCAATAGGACAAAACGGAATATATAGGTCTGCCTTCTAGCACTCGACATGTATTTTTTTTGTGTGCCTGTGTTATTAGCTGATTGAGTTGAGGCTGCTTAAGTTAGGACAAATAAACAAACTAATTGTATAAAATATATTTGGTATTAATGACGTTTCTAAATGATGTCAATAAATGTCAAAAAAATGTCTCATTATACCTAACACAGATCGTGTGAGACAATACTTAAAATAGGCATCTATATAAGAAATTACCTTTGAGACCAGAATTATTTTTTTTCAGAGAAAAACTATTTTTTATTAAAGCTATACTATTTAAGTCTTATAGGTCGTATTCACCAACATTTATAAAAAAAAAGTCTTTTAAGAGAAAAAAAAGTGTGCATTAGTACGCTTATTATAAAGAGCCTCCTATCCTGGAGTGGGTACTGGAACCTTCGGCGTAGAAACAAAAAACTGGACGTTTTCCACGAAACACCGAACTACTACACTTTTCTCGACGCGCGTTTCGCCAACCAAGTTGGCATCTTCAGGAGAAGATTACAACTCAGTTCTCTCTCAGAAGATTAAAACTCAGTTCTCTCTTCTCAGTTCAAACTTCAGTTTTAATCTTCTCCTGAAGATGCCAACTTGGTCGGCGAAACGCGCGTCGAGAAAAGTGTAGTAGTTCGGTGTTTCTGGAAAACGTCCAGTTTTTTTATTTTTTTTAAGAGCCTTCTAAAAAAACATTGTCAAATCTGGTTATGAACTAGAGAGATGGAATTAGCTGTTATGTTGAAGCTCAAAACGAAACTTTGTTGTTATCAAACTTTTGACAAGTGGCCGCTCCGTCTTGTTGAAAACCCAAATTAAAAATACCGCACCACACATTAGTTTTAAAAGATTATTGGTATCTACACTCTATTATTGGCAATTCTGAGAGGATATCGTACCATTGGAGGTAAAAGTAGCTTCGTCCGTAAACATAATGTTTTTGAGAAATGTATGCTGTCTGCAGTCTCACTTTTATTAACGCACAAAATTCAGATCTTGGGGCAAAGTCCCCTTTTTTAAATTTATTAATAAATTTAAGCTATAAGGGGATACCGGCGTTTCTTTAAAATTCTCCTGACAGTTGTATTTGCTACATTTATCCTATCCGCTATTGCAGCTACAGAAGTAACCTTATGCCCCACAACATCTAGCAAAACATCTTCCTTTTCCACAACTTTCCACGCACAATGCGTTTTTTTAATCATAACTCACTGAACCGCTGTTCTTGAATTTAGACAAAATTTTGCCGACCGTCGCTTGGGAAATAAATTTTTCAAGATATCTGGCATTAAAAATTTCGGCAGTAGCTCTATTTGTACGATCCTCGCCATGAATTAAAATTATTTTAATAATAATATTTTACTAATGAACTGTCATTTTATTTTTACAAACTATCATAAGATTTTCTATAGCAACGGCATTTTATGGATATTACTGTTTTTTTTGCATATTTACTTACAGTAAAAAGTACACAAGTCCTTTTTTTTAAAGTAATTTATTTATTATTTGTTATTTTTAAACAGTAGTTTCATGATAAGACAGCCAAATTGTAATTGAAACCATTTTTGTACTAACAAAATAAAGTTTAATAAAAAAACCAGTTGAAAAACAATGGGTGATTTTTTTTGGAAATAGGAAGATAAACTAGAGAGTACCCTTTTTTTCGATTAAGAATATCAATAATCTTCAAAATAAACGATTTCTACTAATATTATTAGCACAGTATGGATTGCAATGGTAGACTTTATACTGCCTTAAAGCATTTTAAATCTTTTCAGATCAGTTAGTTACAGGAGTAAATCGAAAACTTCGAAAATATAAAATGTTTTCCATGTCAAAATGTTTCGCTAAAAATCGGCATATTGGCGTAAAATGATTAGGAACATATTATACTAGTGACATTTTTTGAAATATTAACAAATCAGCCAATTTTCTGAAGATTTTTTTTGGAAAATCGCAAATTTGACAGTTGCCAGATGTTAACTGTCAACTTTGGATTAGTGCATTTTAAGGGGGAGATACAATTAGAAGGTTCAAAAAATCGTTTTTTTTTACGTAAAAAGATAGTAAATGTATCGTGGAATATGCATGCAATGTTTTAAAATCAAATTCAAAGCCCTTCTATTTTTTTTTGTCGTTCTTCGAAGAGAATGCGTAGTAGGTACGTAGTAGGTACTTTTGTCTATTCCGTCCTCTTTTGAAGTACCCTGGGACGAATTTATACAGGCTCGCCAAAAGTTTTAGCAAAGCACAAATGTGTTTTATGGAGAATCTGAAGTCCTACTATATGCCCCTGGCATCGCTGATAAGGCGTAAGTATTGTATCATTTTCGGGTAGATAAAATTTTAAACGCGATATTCTCGAAACAGCATTTTCGAAACTTGTGTTGAATATAACTTAAAAACGGTTCAACCGCTTGACATCAGTCTTATGACTTCAGCTTCTAGTTAAACTAAAAAAAAAAAATGAATTGTATTTTGTAAAACTCAGTAATTATTGCAAAAATTTTGGAAAATTTTTAATTTTTTCGAAATACTTCTTTTTTTTACTTTTTTGTAGTTTATCGACGAGCATGCTCTTTTTAGACACATTTGTTGTTTGGACTGTTACAGATAAAAATTGCGACGTCCAGGATCAACACAACGGATTTCCTATTTCTCTTTGTGCCATTGTATAGCCGTCATTTAGATTGAAAAACAAAAAATATTTTTTTTGTATACTTTATTGTTTATTTAATAAGTTTACAAAGTTTGATCATGATTAAATAAAAACTTCTTTAAAAAATGCTTTTTTTGACCTGTCTAAAAATGTGTCACCCACCTTAATTTATTTTGGAAGCAAAAGTGATTGTCACCAAAAATGTTCATCAAACTCTATTATTAAAAAAAATCCCATATGGTTCCAACTTTATGGCGGACAATGTATATGAGACACGCTACAACAGCATACAGGGTGGTCCTCCGGGAACTGCATCCATCGATTATGGGAAGGCTATAATTAGAAAAAATCTGAAAATTTGGTGACATACTAAGGTCGATGGGAGACATACGCCTAAAATATTTTCACGTTAATCGCACTTCCGGTTATACCGGAAGTAGACGTCAACTTTGTTATTTTAAATGGAATGTCCGGTATATGAATACATTTTTAGATTATATGCTGAATTATAAAAATATTTCATGTATAATGTCCTATACCTAAATTTAAGTGGTTTTGAGATATTTAAGTTTTTATGTCAAAAATGAAGTCTGCAGGCCCTAAGATAATTACCAATTTTTCCTTATAAGAATATTACAAAAAAATCTATTAAAGTGGATCATTTTCAACAAGGAATCCCACCCAAATTGAGTTCTAATAAAGGCTTTCTTATAAGAAAAATGATTGGTAATTATCTTAGGGCCTGCAGACGTCATTTTTGACATAAAAACTTAAATATCTCAAAAACGCTTAAACTTAGGTATAGGACATTATACATGAAATATTCTTAGAATTCACCATACAATCGAAAAATGTATTAATATATAGGGCATTCCATTTAAAATAACAAAGTTGACATCTACTTCCGGTATAACCGGAAGTTCGATTAACGCGAAAATATTTTAGGCGTATGTCCTCTATCGACCTTAGTATGTCACCAAATTTTCAGATTTTTACTAATTACAGTTTACCCATAATCGATCGATGCAGTTCCCGGAGGACCACCCTGTATACATATGTCTATACGTTAAATACAGGGTGTTCCACCTAAGGCGGATTCATCCATAACTCTATTATTAGAAATTTAACAAAAAAGTGCTTTAGGTGGTAGTTGTCTGGAATAATTGTGCATATGAGGAAAATATTTTCAATTATATAGGGTGCTCCGTTTATTCTGCACGCCACCTAACTTTGTTATTTTAAATGGAACACCCCGTATATTTTTACATTTTTTTGATTCCCCGTTTAATTCTAGGTCGACTTTGTTAAGGGTTCCCTATACCTATCTCTTATAGTTTTTGAGATATTCAACTGTTTTTGAAAAAAAATGACGATTTCATCTCTTTGAATGAAGCCCAATAGCATTTAAACCATAAAAGATAGAAACCTGCGGTTTGGACGATTAGATTTAACAAAAATTACCCTTTCTATCTTTTTCACTATGGGCAAACTGGATACGTTATTCAGAGCCGGAAATATCGGACCCTACATTTGACAATTTTAAAACGTGAATACTATTTTTTTTTTCAAATGGCATGACCCATATTAAATAGTGCCGTTGGATGCGAAATTAAATGCCCTTTCTACTGATATCGGGTTATCAATACTTATTTCCAACAGTTTTCCAAGAATAATCTATTCTTTCTAAAGTTTGCAAAAAATCGGATGTCTACAGCGTCATGTAGGCGTTGAAATTATGTTGCTTATTGCACTATTTGACGTATAAGCCAAACTAAACGTCACTTTAGAGTTGGCTAGCTTTGACTTGTTATTTTACTGTGAAAACGTGTTAAAGTGTATCATAATATTTGTGTATCAATGTCGCTGACGCAGATGGTTTTGTTCTTGGTGCGTGCCACCATCCTCCGTTAGCGGCCCCAAAGGGTTCTGCCAACGCTATCCGGACATTCTTCCGGAAAACGAATCCACATGTGTATTAACCAAAACGGAGAATATTTTGAGCAGTCGTTGTAAATCAACAGGCTAAGTTTATGTAGCCTTTTCTTGATTGTGTTCCCTGTCTTTGTTTGAATTTCGTTTCACTTGTGTTCTATTTTAGTTGTTCTTAGTGGTTTAGTTTTGTTTGATAAACCACTTTTTGAACATCATTTTGAGCAGTTGTTGTCATTCAGTAGGCTATGTTTATGTCGTTTTTTTCTTGATTGTGGAGTTTCGTTCCATTTGCGTTCTATTAATTGTTGTTAGTGGTTTATTTTCGTTTGCTACACCACTTTTTAAACATGCCAGTAAGTATTATTACTGCCAGTCCCAAGCCTAGCAAAATGTGAGGGAAAAGTGATTTTGCAACGCCTACGTGACGCTGTAGACATCCGATTTTTGCAAACTTTAGAAAGAATCGAATATTCTTGGAAAACTGTTGGAGATAAATATTGATACCCCGATATCAGTAGAAAGGGCATTTAATTTCGCATCCAACGGCACTATTTAATATGGGTCATGCCATTTGAAAAAAAAAATAGTATTCACGTTTTAAAATTGTCAAATGTAGGTGGCGTGCAGAATAAACGAAGCACCCTATATGATTGAAAATATTTTCTTCATATGCACAATTATTCCAGACAACTACCACCCAAAGCACTTTTTTTGTTAAATTTCTAATAACAGAGTTATGAATGAATCCGCCTTAGGTGGAACACGCTGTATATGAGCAGATAGTGAATTTCTAAAACATGTAAATCTGTAGACTAATAATTTATTCCTTTTTCCCACAGTCTAGCGTGTCGGATAAATTATTCTTTTTGACGTGACCGCCTTACTGCATCGCTTATTCACTTTTAAACTGTCCTGTTACAGTAGATAAATCAATGGATTTTTTAGTCACACATCTGCGTATATGTGCATGTTCTACTTATATGGTTAGCACAAGTGAACTTTAATTGATCGGCGTCTGTCATAAATCGTAGCATAGGCACATTTGCATGCTCGAATACATTATTACGCGCTACGCGACAAGCCGAGGGTCCCGCGCTGATTAATACGTTATATTATTAAGTGAATAAATTGCGTGTGCGGCCTGGAACTGAAGCGGACCTAGTTAGCTGTTCAAATTAACGCAGAAATTGCAAATAACGGGCGGTCCTGTATAACGCCCTTTGATGTAACCTTGTTTGTGTACCTGCGAGTCGTAGTCACTGGCGGCCGGTGGAATTTGACATGCTCGTATTTCCGTAAGGAGGCATGGGACCCACACCATAATTTAGGAAGTTGGTTACTAGACCTACAGCTATGTGCAAAAAAATAGCACCATAGTGAATACTCAAATTAACTCCATAATCACGTATTGACTGCTCTGCTATATGCGTTCAGAAGTATTCTCAAGATATTTGTTTGAGATCCACTGAGTTTCTGAAACTAATGAGGTCCGGAAAATTCTCTTTTCGGTAGGGAAATCCCTGTTTCTATAAATAAAATCAATATTGACCTGTGTAAAATAATAGCACCAATTCATTCTATGATAGCAGTTCAACACCGTAACGTCTAAACATCTTTCAGCATAGAACAATGAAGTCAAAGGTAAACTAATATAAGCCTATAGTTAATATCTGAATTGAATTTTAATTTAATTTAAATATTAAATGGGTTGTGGAAAACATTGCACGAGAGAAGAACGTTTGTTCATAAACAAATTATTGGTTAAAGGAAAACATACAAATTTATTAGGGAAGTGGTCGGATGTTCCAATAAAATGATCAGTAATGCCAAAAAATTTAAAGAAACAGAAGAAAAAAGAGGCCGAAAGAAAAAAATATGTTTAACTGATGAAACAAGCATCCTAAGACTAACAAAAAAAATCTTTTTCATAACGTCAATCTCAAATTAAAAGGCAATTAAATCGCAGTGTAGACACATCTACACTGTGATGTGAAAAACTGGATGGCCAGAACTCCTAGGAAAGTACCGTTACGCAAGACGAAACATCTTCATGACAGAATCTAATTCGCTCGGGAACATTTAAACTGGCCTCTCGCACAATGAACAAATATCCTCTAGACCGATGAGTCGAGAATTGAGTTATTTGGAACTCCATGCTGTAGAAAATTTGTCCGCAGACCAACAACAGATGAACTTAAACCCCAGTATACAATCAAGACCGTTAAACATGGCGGAGCATAAATTAATGTGAGGGGTTCTTTCTCGTATCATGGTACTGGGCCAATATTTTGGATCAAGCCTACGATAACCGCATTAGTCTATGTTGATATACAGATATAATGAGAGAAGTAATGTTGCCCTATGTGGACTGAAATATACCGCTCAGATGGGTCTTACAGCAGGACAATGATCCAAAACATATCAGCAGACTAGCAAAAGGCTTTTTTTGCACAAAATCGAGTTCAGGTTATGGTATGGCCCGCTCAGTCACCAGACCTGAACCAAATTGAAACTCTTTGGGAAGATGTTAAAAAAGCTGTTTTTAAAGCAAAACCGAAGAATACATCAGAATTATGGTATGCTGTGCAATCAGCGTGGGAGGCTATTTCATTACAGCGTTGTCAAACGCTGGTTGACTCTATGTTGTGCTGCTGTTTTGAAAAACAAAGGTTATACAACAAAGTATTAATATGTTACAGTTTAACTTTTTAATTTTATATGATTCCTTGTACAGTAATTTGTATGTTTCACGAGCGGTGCTATTTTTTTGCACAGTAAAAACATATTAGTTTTATAAATTATAAGTTAACTGAAGGTGTTACATTTATTTTTTAGTTTATTTGGAACAATATGTTATATATAATGTTTGTTATATCATTACTCTTTTGTAATAAAAAGATAAACAGATGCAACTAAGGCTTGCCTTTTATATTTCATGTTTTTAATGTAAAATACAGTCGGTGCTATTTTTATGCACAGAGCTGTAAGTAGAAGGCTCTATTGGCAAAAAATCTTCTGAGCAAACTTGCGAATTTTTTTTCCAAAAATGGTTGCCTCCAGGAAGATCTTGGAAACGGCTTGCAAAATATTTGCGAAATATATATTTTTTTCATAATCAACGAGTAAATATAAACTCTTTTTATACTTGTGATTTTCATGACATTTGATATTTTGAGATCTGTAAAAGTTATGGTAGTAATTTGAATTTTTATTACATCATTTGATTTTACAATAATTGTGTATGCAAAATAAGAATTTTGCAAAAATCACAAGTAAAAAATACTTTGTATTTACTCGGTGATTATGAAAACAAATATTTCGCAAATATTTTGCAAGCCATTTCCAAGATCTTCCCGGAGGCAGCCATTTTTGAAAAAAATAAAATCGCAAGTTTACGTGAAGATTATTTGCCATTATAGCCTTCTACGTAGGTCTAGTAACCACCCCCGAAATTATGGTGTCGGTCCCATGCCTCCTCACCAAAATACGAGCATGTCAAATTCCACCGGCCGCCACTGGTCGTAGTTTATTTTTGCTTTGCAGTGACACAAACATCTCTGAAAAGAATTACACCGCTTTTATTTACTAATTAATAAATAAAGCTCTAAAAATAACGGAAAAAATGGGGTTAAAAATTGTTAATAACACTCTGTCAGAAGGAAAAAATTCCACAGATCCGATTCATATGTGAACACGCTATTTGTTTCTGAAAATTCAGCCTATGCTATCAGAAACATCAGAAAGTTGAAAAAAATATATTTTGCCCTAATTAATACAAGTTCAACGCTTCTGAGGCTACGCATCAACTGGGCTATTACCATTCATTTCAATGTTTTCTTTCACAACTACTTTAATAATCATTTGAGCTTTGAGGTATTTTATCTCAAATAAATCTTATTTACAAAAATATGTGAACCATATTAACAGCCCTTAAAACGTGCGATTCACTGATATAAGCAACAAAAAGACCAATATAAAATCAGAAGTCCGAAAAAGATATATATATATATATATATTAACATTTTTTCCACGGAAAAATCTACTTTTTTTCGTCAGACTATTTAGTTTAGGAAAAACTGAAAAGCTCTTTTACAGGGCAGTACAAATTACATTGTACTTATTCTTATTATTCTACTAATTTTTGGCTTAACTCTAGTTTGGTCAAATTTGAACTTAACAGGTTTTTGCAGTAAGCCCAAGAAATATCTACATATGTTTATTTTTGACAATGGGTCAACCAAATGAGAACAAAAAAATTCACAGCTTAATATAAACTGCGTCATATTCCTAAGTCTATTTATATTACATTCGATGCAAAATATTTCAAAAACCTTTGGAAGAAAGTAGAAGTATAGTATATTGTTATAGTCAGAATAATAAGCGGGATTCAACAAATAAAAAATATACAGGGTCTTTTATTAAAAAGAGTTAATTAAACAGCTGCAACATTTTTATTTAAATTATTTCTCTGACAGCACATTCCCATATTTCAGAAAAAATAAGTTAGTACTCCTAGTAAACTAATTTTTTCGTTGCTCTAAAATTACCGAAGAAAAGAGATATGGGAATTTCCACGGACTCACCCTGTACTTTAAAAATATATTAATTCCTAATATGTTTAATGCCTGTGATGTTTTAAATGCCTGATTTCTACTTAATTGTAGCTCATTTTTTTTCGGATTACATGGTCGCAGTATGTGTGCAGTGTGCGAAAGGATTTTCATAAGGACACAGGGAGATGCGCAGCACAGTCACCTGCTTTGACCACCTGTGACATTTTCATACGGGGTTATATTAAACCAAGGAGATACCAAGACTAATAAGAAACGATGAAATACTGTGAACGACTTAAAAACTCTGATTATTGTAATGAGATCAATGATGAGGTGTATTATGAGTGTTGGTACGCATTATGACCACTAGATGTGGCTAATGTGATGAAGGCAAGGTAGTTTTAATGGTAACTACTAGTTTATATTACGAGTTATCATTAAATATAACATTATCAATTATATTTGGGAGCCAAACCTTAATTTTCTCGAAAAACGAAAAACTGAATAACGTTTCTTTTCTACAATTTGAAATTAAATATCGTATTTCAGTACAATTTTACACATTTTAGTATCTACCACCTTAAAAATGTTAGAGTTTAGCTCCAAAGTAACTTCTGCAAACAACACGTTTTCTTGTTGTAGTTGATATTAATTTAAATGGAATTAAAAAGGTTCATTCGAATTTGTATTAGTGATTAGTTTTGGTGCAGAGAGATAAAACATGATAAAGAGATGCAGAGAGATAAAACAATTTCCAACCAGTTAAAAGGTCAACAGCAAAATCAGTTGAATGTCAATGAAAGATAAACGCGTCGTTTTTATCTTAACGTTCTTTTGGATCGAAGCTTTGTCAGAATAAATACAGGACAATTTGTAAAAAGAAAACCTATAGCCAGTTATCGCCGTTGTCTGTTTTTCGCATATTTTACATTCATTAATCAACTAAATTGAAGTTGACGTCATCAAGGGCTGTAAAAACTTTATTTTACTACACCGTTCATGAACAACTCTTTCAATGAGAGTAGAGAAAAAATAAAGCCTGGTTATTAAAATGTGTTAATGACATATCGTATTTCACTAAATCGTCATCGTTATTTTCATTTCTTTATTAAATTTTTCAGAAATTGCCAATTCAAAATGTTATAAATGTTTTTCTTTGTTCGTTGATATACATTTTAACGTGATTATTTTATTAGGCTTAGGTGATTCGATATAATTTTTCTATTTTCTTCTTCTTTTAATTTCAAGTGTAAGTTTGGTGCACCTTTCAATGCCTATGATTGAAATTTTTCTCCAATAAATAACAAAATTTAAACGAAATAAGTGTTTTTGTAATTTGTTTTTTATTATACTTTCTGTGTGTAAATTAAGTCTAGCTGGCAACGCGTCTCAATCTACGGGACTTGGAAGGGCGGTAGTCATTCCTCACTATATACGTATTTACCTCGCAAGTTTACTTGTTATTTTTTCTGTACTTTTTTCAGTGCATTAAAAATACTGACATTAATTTTAGCAACGCTCTATCAGGTTTCTTCAGCTTGACACAGCGCAACGGAACTTTTGCAAAACTTCAACACGCCTCTAGTGTGTTCTCAAGCCCAGGTTTTCGGTGTTTAAGGCATTCTCAGGGGGGTTTGAGAAACGCAGACCTCTTCTTCCGTAATAGCTCTTCTCGGTTACGACAAGTTCGGGGTTAATTTACACCCACTCTTTGACTAACGGAAAATCGGTAAATGGTTCAAAAAACCTTTCAGAAAATAACATCACAAAGGTTTTTGACCTTTGGAACGTTGAAAATGATCCCCATTTTTGAACTTATACTTTTGAAACTGGGTTTTGAGTACGACCTGAAACCAAGCGCCAGAGCATGAAATGGCACACTTCAAGCTCTCCAAGAGCCAAAAAAAACAATAATGAGCAAGTCGAAGATCAAATGCATGCTGATTTGCTCTTTTGATAGCTAGGAATTGTTCACAAAGAGTTTGTGCCTCCAGGCCAAACAGTAAATCAACAGTTTTACAGAGAGGTCCTTGAAAAATTTCGAACGAAAACGGGTTATGCGTGTGAGATCAAACATCAAGAACAACTGGATGTTGCATCACGACAATGCGCATTGTTACACAGCCATTTCAGTAAACGAGTTCCTTATTCGCCTGACTTGAGTCCTTGTGACTTTTTTCTCTTCCCGAAATTGAAAAATCACCTCAAGGGATGTCATTTTGGGCCCATAGAAAACATTCAAATGGCTGTAAACGACTAGGTGAACCTATTCCAGTATATGGGTTCCAGTACTGCTATGAGGAATGGAAGAACTGTTTCCAGCGCTGTGTGGCTTCCCAAGGAAGTTATTTTGAAGGAGACAATACTGAATTGTAATTCTATTCGAATAAAAAAAATAAAAAAATTGGTTTCATTACTTAATTTACGTTTATTTATGTTTAACTACCATGTGGACATTTGTACCAATTTACAAGCATTTTTTTGTTTATAATAGATTGTTAAGATAATAGTAAGTATATATCACTTAACTATCATGGTTAGTATTAATACCATAATTAAATTAAAATCAAAACTATCATTATCACTATTTGTAAAATTGTAAAAAAATATTTTAGAAGGAATGGACATGCTAAGTAGATAGCAATCAATTATTTATGATCATTATCAATTAGCATAGGACCATAAACACGAATTACGTTTAATAATGGATCACTTTAGAATTACTTACCTACACCAATTCGGACGAACACAAATTGAGAATAAAAACAGCATACCTATTAGAATGAAAAAATCATTCTTGTACTTATGTATATTATTAGTCTATATACATATGTTTACTATTAACAAATATCTCGTCATCGCTTTAATCTATTACAAACATTTTTGAAACTTTTTTAGTATGTTCACCACTGTACATGTCTAAGTGATAACAAACTACTGTTTTTTTGTTTTTTAGAAACGAATGACAAATTTTATATTTTTTACTGCAGCCGTACTAAATACTTCAAAAACCTGTAGAAGAAAGTATGACATATGTATGTTACGTCGGTGTAATCACAAAAACAAGCGGAATTCAATTAACAAAGTATACAGGGTATTGCATTACAAAAACGTTATCAATTAAAGAGTTGACACATTTTTCTTTGAAGTATTTCCTTTAAAAAAAAATTTTTTTAACTGTTTTTTTCGTAACTCAAATAATAATGGAAAAAAGGGAAGAAGGGCGTTGGTAATTCTCACGAATTTTTATATAGCAGATCTTTACTGATTATATTTGTACAGTCATAGGGAACACATTTTAATTATCACTTTTTCAGAATTATTATAGTTATTGTTACTAATAACAAAAGCTCGCAAACATAAGATACGAGCTGAAATCAATTCAATATTTTTGTATTTGAAAAAGCTACTGAAGGATGGATAAAGGTTGGATAATTTTTAATTAGACATAGTTATATCCATAATACACAGTCTGTCCCATAAGTTTTAAGATTGTGGCTATAAAATCGGTACTACTAGCTTCATGAAATTTTGTGTTCTAGTTACTACAACCTTCCTCTCCTTCAACGAAGTTTTCATGTCCATTGGATCACATGCAGCTGTTCAGTAGCAGTTCATGTGGTAGCATCAAAGTGGTCGCGGTCATAATTTCACGATGAATAAAAATTATGAACAACTTGTTGCATTTAAATTTTGCTTTAAAGCCGGTAAAAGTGCGACGGAAACGTTCGAAATGTTAAAATTGGCTTATGATGAATCTGTTACGTCTCGCGCTTCTGTTTTTCGATGGTGTAACCTTTTTGCGGAGGGTAAAGAGTCGGTTGAAGACGACGAAAGGAGCGGACATCGTCCACAAGAATTTGTTCCTCAAGGTACTACTCTGAATGCTTCATTATACCAAGTGCAGGATCGCCTTTGAAAATGAATTGCGCGTGTTAGACCCCAGTTGTGGAGAGATCGTTCTATTTTCCTCTTGCACGATAACGCACCAGCGTATATCGCGGCGATTAACATTTTCAATCATTCCTCAATCATAACCTCATTTTTTTGGCTAAAAAAATGGTTTCTGTGCTCAGCCACCCACCGCACTCACCTAATTTGAGTCCTTCTGACTACTTCCTGTTCCCCAAATTAAAGACGGAACTGAAAGGGAACCATTTTGCGTCGATAGACGAAATACAAGAAGACGTGGCAACAAAGTTAAAACAGTATTACAAAAGAGGAGTTTTCGAAAGGCATGAAAAGTATGAAAGATCGTGCCAACATGTGTATTACTGCTAATGGAAACTATTTTGAATAAAAAATTTGTTGAAAATACGTTTGTAATTTTTTTGCGTCTTTTTATAGCCACAGTCTTAAAAATTAAGGGATACACAGTGTGTATTATTTGAACTTAGTTTTTTTAATAAGTTAAGAGTTTTATCAACACCTTGGTTCCAATTCGTTCCAACGTCATCTAACCACGATTAAATATTCAGGAAGTACGAAATATCTAAGGAGGAGTAAACAATAAAATTGCTTTCAACGCACGTGCCGCACGTGAATAATCTCCATACAACCTTTTATTCCAAAAATAATGAATAAGAAATTTATTAGGACTTGTTTATCTCGACGTCTTTTAGAATTACTGCTTCTTTGCCTGTCGTAAACTTTGAAATACGCGAAGAAATGGACCAAATAAATTAAATCATAACCTTCTTTTATCAACGAGGATAATGAAATACTTCATAAAAATCAAGAAATACTGTGCGATAGCTGGGGTCCGCTGAAGGATGCTGTCACTCAGACAAGTCACTATATAACTCAATGATAATTAAAGCATAAACCATATTTTTTAAGCGCATATTTATTGCCCCTGTATACCCACACCACTGACGTGCGTACAATGCGCACTGGATTCCTGTCCGGGAACATAAGACGCCTTAATACAGGCCTCTCCGCCTCTCCAACACGAGCACTCGGTGCCTGTCCAATGCCTTCTCACTCGTCCGCAGCACAGCCGCCTTTGCGCGACAGAGACAGACAGCATCATATTCTTGCGTTTAATTCCCGTGCTTGGCCGGCGCTCGGTAACTCGATAACTCGATAACCGCATTGAAAACAATTTCTTGTCGCGAATGACAAGTTTAAATGTCCCTACGTGTTTTGCAGAAATGATAAAATAAGTGGTGCTTCCTTAGCCACACTTTTCGCAAATTTGATATAACTGCCACACGATTGCAAAATAAACTGCTCGACAAAATTAGCGTAATAGTGAAAGCGAGTTGTAGCACCCCAAACCAATTTATTTGGCAGCAATAGGATCAATGGATTCGCCCAACAGAGGTCAAACCACGCACAACCTAGTGTAAATGTAAAGGGGTTCCTTACGGGGTATGAAAATGGGTTGAAGAGTCAATTGCTCAGAAATTCTGAGCCAAATGCTCAGAACTTATTAAGGAGGTCTTATTGTTTGCGGGGATGGAGTTTTTACCCGACAACGTCTTTCTTAGTCCATCCCGTCTCTGTCAAGTCTCTGAATTGCCGTCAAAATCTTGAGAATTTATATTTCCACATGGGGTTGGTTTTTTGGGGTACGGGCGGCAAATCGTTTATGTCACAGCGTAGGAACTTCGACACATTAAAACCAACATTATATACCTCAAGTCTTTAACTTGAATAGAACGCAAATGGCGCTAATCTACAAAGTGTTATGCTAATTTTCACGAGCAGTTTATTTGCGAATTATATATTTTTTTTCATAATCACCGAGTACGTACAAAGTCTGTTTATAATTGTGATTCTTTTGAAATTTCGAGGTATGTAATAGTGTTGATAGTGAAATGAATTGTTATTACATCCCACCATTACATTTTTCAAATTTTACAATAGCTGTATCTTTCAAAAATGAAAATTTGGCAAAAAACACAATAGATTTTTTTATATTATCTTGGTAATTCTGAAAAAAAATATTTCGCAAATATTTTGCAAGCCGTTTATAAGATGTTCTGGTGAGGCAGACGTTTTTTGAAATTTTCTTTCGCAAGTTTCATTTGAAGTTTTTTTTTATTACAGCCTTCTACTTAGGTGTAGTTCAACCCCTAAACTATGATGTGGGTCTTATGCTTCTTTACGGAAATATGAGAATCTCAAATTCGACCAGCCGCCACTGGAACTCGCCACACCAAATACAAAAGCATTAAAATGAAAATGGCTAACAAATTCAAACATTTTCATAACTCATTTTATACATGACCATACATTATCTAACTTGAAAATCTCGTATTCTGAGAAGTAATGTGAACCGAAAGATGAAATCACTATTAAACGGTTTTCCTGTTGTTATTACTGAACTCTTTAAAAAACCGTTGGTATGACTGTAGTCTTAGAAGTCACATGCTGTAAGAATTTCATATGACTTGCAGACGATATGGATGAAGGTACAAATCGATTTTCAAAATTCAGCACCACTTGCTGTGGGAGAGGCATACTTGTTGACAAATATTGCTAATTGCTGTTCTTGGATTCTCCATTATCATTTATTACTTTATCATATCAAAGTTTCCTTCTGATCTGACTCTGGGTCTGTCACCTCATTCTTTGAGATTCCAATTAGCTTGTACAAATCAAGAAATTGATTTTAATTGCTAAAATAATTGTCATCAAACATTTACATTTGACGATTTCCTTCACCTTTCTGGCAAGATTTCCTCGCATCCTGCATATGAATATGTCCAGTTTCATTGATTTCACTACTATTTCTCGCGTTGATTTGTTCCAATATTTAATAAAATTTCTTTGAAGTTCTTATATATATACATCCTTCACCGAACACATCCAGTTTCTTAGATTTTACTACCTCCTTCTAAATTTTTTACAACCACTTTGAGAGCGTAAAGTAAAGTATCACTATTATGTACGTTTCACTCGTTGATCTTGATTTGACGAGTTTTTTAATGGCTTGTTAAATTTAATACAGCTATTCGTTTTAAAAATATTCGGCTTCAATAAAGTTTTCATTTCTTTTATACAGCAAATTTTGACCTTTAACTAAAATGGGTTTGATAACATGAAAAAGTAAAAAAAAAAAGAAAACGACAGTAACAGACCGCTGCCTCTCCACACGTAAACAAATGTGGCCTTTCCGTAGTGTGAACTGCTTCTAACCTGTTACATATTATCGATTGAAACGGAATAAAAACTAGAATAACTCAGACGGTATCTGCTTCAATCAACAAGTGACCTAAACGAGTTGTGGAATAAATGTATCCGGGCGAGGATTGTACCTTGACCCTGTATTACGCCCACAAAATGGGGTGATTCTACAATCTATAAAAAATGTGGAATGAATTGATTATTTGAAACAATAACAATATTATTTGAAATCGTATTTCGTATTAAATCCTCGAACAGCTTTATTTCAACTTTATGACATTAAAGACTTAACAGATTAATGGGTATAATGTAAACAGAGATGGTGCTAACTACAATCAAGATACGACTTCATTAATATTTTTTGAACGGAATCTTATAGAAAAGAAAAGAGAAGGAAAAAGTTTTTCCATGTGCAGCTTATTCACTAGATCTTGCACTGCTACAGACACGATCTTTGTGCCCAAAGATTGTGCTTTAGATAAGCTTGTGCGCTAAAACTAATAGAAGGTAGGAGCTGTGAACCACACAGCTGTACACTAAAGTGTGTTAGTAGACGTTAACTGTCCATATACACTAACGTGCAAAAGTATAAGGACATCATCACATTATGATTGTTTTTTATTGTGTTCAATAGCATTTTATGATTAAATATTGTATATAAACTGGAAAATAGATTATTTTGTTATGATTTATGTTCATTACATGCAAATTTTGTAAAAATAAAAACGACAAGTCAAATCAGGTTTTTTTCATCAATGTGTCCACCTCGTGATTTGATGACTGCAGCGCAAGATCTTGGAAGCCTTTCGACCAATTTTTGAAGTTTAAAATAAAATAATAGTTATTATATTTGAAATGACAGCGCAAAAATGATGTTACTTAAAAATAAGAATTTTTGGTTCCTTCATAACTCCATCATTTTGACTAATAATAATTATCTAATTCAATGCAAATGTATGTAAATCATAACAAAATAGTCTATTTTCTAGTTTATATACAAGATTTAATCATAAAATCCTGTTGAAATCAATAAAAACCAATCACAAACTCAAAAAATCGATTTTTTTCGATGATGTCCTTTCCTTATACTTTTGCACGCTAGTGTACATCTAAAGATTGTCCCTAGATTTAGGAGTGTTGAAAATATTTGTTGAACATCTCACTGGAAAGGGAAAGGTAGGGGATAATCCCCTAAATACGAAGTCATAACCGTTAAATAATTCTAATAACTATATGTATTTGAACCAGTTGCACCAATGGTCGCGAAAATTAATTACCTATTCCCCTCCCCTCATGAGACGCCGATAGTACCGAGATTATGCGAGGACTTTTAAAGACTCTTTAGAAGTGAAACGGAATTGTCTTAAGCAATTGTCTAAAAAGAACAGAATTTATGAAAAACGTGCATTTAACTGATACAAAAAAATGTCATTCTATCTCCACTCCATAGAGCTTGATCGTTGAAGAGTTTTGTGAAGGCAGTGAATAAAAACGGTGAAGATTTTTTGTATCTTAAGTCGATTTTCACAATATTATGTGAAGCAAAATTAAAACCATAAACGTCAGTTACTGAAAGACCAAAATTTCAACCATAAGCTATAATAGGGGGATCTGGTGCGTTCAGATCGTCGGTTGACGACAAGTATGGAACGTGTCACTTGCTTGTTTGTGCGATCCGGAAACAAAGCGTCAAAGCATGGAATGGCACATTTTAAGGTCTCCAAGACAGCAAAAATGAGTAAGTCGAATATCGAATGCAAGCTGATTTGCTTTTTTGATAGCCAGGGAATTCTCCACAAAGAGTTTGTGCCTCCAGGCCAAACAGTGAATCAACACTTTTACAGAAAGGTTCTTGAAAAACTTCGAAAAAGAATCATGCGTATGAGACCAAACATCAAGAACAACTGGATGTTGCATCACGACAATGCGCCTTGTCACACAGCCATTTCAGTAACCGACTTTTTAACCAGTAAAAACATTCCTGTGGCTCCTCAGCCTCCTTATTCGCCTGACTTGAGCCCTTGTGACTTTTTTCTCTTCCCGAGATTGAAAAATGACCTCAAGGCTGTAACCGGCCAGCTGAAGGCTATTCCAGTATATGAGTTTCAGCACTGCTCTGAGGAATGGAAGGACCGTCTCCAGCGCAGTGTGGCTTCCCAAGGAAGTTATTTTGAAGGAGACAATACTGAATTATAAATTCTATTCAGTCTCATTACTTAATTTACACACTAGTTTTGAATGATGATGAAGACAGTGCCGTCGTTGTTCTGCTAACAACACCCTAAGGCTTTTTCCCAACTCTCGATGCCTAATAAATATACATATATTAAAAATATTTCATCCTGTTCAAAAATACACTACAGTTTTTATGTCCCGCATTTTGTCACCAAAATATGTCAAATTGGATAACAAGTAAAACAAAATTAAAGGAGTGTTCTAGTTTTCAATGGACCACATGTCTAAACACTTTTAGATTTTTATTATTACACAGAAAAAAAAACTTTTGGGATTAATTTTATATTTAAATATATGACACTTGCTCTGACATTCGCTATTTCCTGCAACAAATCGAGCTATAACACCATTACCATATTGTTATAACCTGTGTCTGCAATAGAGTGCTAGTAATATACTGCTAGCAAAAACTACACCGTAGGTTTAAATCCATCCATAAAAATGCGTCAGAAACGACGACTGAAAAAATAAATGTATCATCGGGTCCTACAATACTATGAACTAGTTGAATGATTGGCACAGAGATAAATCGGTGAAATGTTTATCCCAGTTTCCTTAGACTGTTATTTTGGCTGGCGTTAAATAAAATGGCACAATAAAATTAGCCAAACAAATCAAGATTTAATCTCGCCCTATGCAAATAAATAACAAATTCAGTAAAAACACACACGAGCAACGGCCGGCTCATAGAATAATCCAGGAAAACAATGGACAAGATCGATAGACGTCTGTTTTAAGACCATTCATATTTAATGGATCGAAATCTTAATGGATTGACATGTAAAATGTCTAAATGTTTTTAATAAATATGTCTCTATGTTTCAAAATAGACTGACACACGTTTGATAAATGATTTTCTAGAGAATAATTCTGTGTGAAAGATGAGTCTCACCTGGACACGTACCTAATATAGGTAAATGTAGGCAGCTGCAGCCTAGTGTCGTCTAATACCGCCAGAGACGGTGGTTGCATACGATGCGGTATACTGTAAAGGTGGGTATACACGGACAATTATTCTTAGTCGAATCACTGCAAACGTTGAAACGAGTGCTAGACATTATAAAGCTCGGAAAATTTTTATTATCCCTACATACATGATCCCCAATTCCCAGTTTGTAGAGCGTGCTTTTTGATAACGCCTTTCGATATTTGTCTGTTATAGTGTTACATAATAAGTTATTGTGTATATAAACAATGTCTGTTACACTACTCCCACAACCAATTCTTCCACATTCAATTAGACAAAATAGAAAAACATCAAGTTATGTTCTGAACCGTCTGAATCTCAGAGTGGCCTCTTTTGGGGCCAAGAATGAATATTTGTTCAGTGAGTATATAACAGTGTTTTATGATTACCTATCTAATATGAAATAGCATAGATTTGGACTCGTCCATGAAGTACAAAACGTGCCGACAGATGTCGTAGTCCAGTCCACAGGAAAAGTCATCTTGCAGATTCTATAATTCCGATAATTTGTCACACTTTTCTTTTAAACCTTTACTGAAAATCTGAGCCTTTATTTTAAAATGACCAAACGTAATAAAAAACAAAATTTAAATACAAAATAAAAAAAAGAAATTTACAAAACATAAAATAAGTACAATAGAATAATAAATAAAAAAAACGTACTATATAGTTTTACCGTCCACACAACTAGGCAAAAGGAAACTTTTATATGTAAATGAGACTCGTAACGCGTATTTTTATATAAAATTTCTTTAGTTTGACATCAAAATCGTAATCAGAGGTACTAAAAACCTATAGAACCAATTCAAATGAAAACTGAATCATTTTGATTATTGGTCGTTACGTTGCGTCCTGAAGTAGTAACCTCTTTAGGGGCCGGCAGTTGACTTGGAAACTTTTCAGAGGACGCTGCTTCGATTTATACATGAATTTTGTGTAAAGTAATACCTAATTTCTTAGAAAAAATCACTAAACTCTAAAGGTTAAAAGTGTAATATTTGGATATGACCTTTGTGACTTATACTCGGTATGTATGACATTTGACCATAATGTATGACATTTGACCATATTGTATGACATTTTTCACCATAATGGTCTTTATGATCTGTATGACCTCTATGATTTTTTTGACTGATATGACGTTTGTAACCTATATGACATGTATTACCAATATGACTTTTATGACACATATGGGGTTTATAATCTATATGACCTTTATAACCAATATGGCCTATATGACCGAATGACCTTTATGATTCATATCATAATTATGTATTACCAATATTAACTTTATGACCCACTTGAACGCTGTAACCTACAAACACATATATCCACCGGCATGACCTTGTGGGCTTACAGGGTTTGTCCGGAAAGTAATGTCAGTGAGCTTTGAAAAATGGTTTTTATTGGTTCTATGTGTACAAATATTTAAAAACTTTCAAAATACATTCCTCCTGCGTCCACACATCGGTTACAGCTGGTCTTCCACGCATCAAAAGCCGCACGGTAGTCGTTTTCCGGAATCGCCTTTAAAGCGTCGGTGCAAGCCTTCTGAATATTTTTCACCGACCCAAAATGCTGTTCTTTCATTGGGGTTTTGAGGCGCGGAAACAGAAAGAAGTCTGGGGGGCACATCGGGGCTGTAGGGAGGCTGGGGAACAACGGTGATGCCTGCCTTGACGAGATAATCGGCCACGAGGAAGCAGGTGTGCGAAGGCGCATTGTCGTTGTGAAGCTTCCAGGATTTTGAAATGTCTGAGCGGACGCGATTCACCCTGCATATCAGTCGCTTCAGCACCTCGACGTAAAACTTTCCGGTTACGGTTGTCCCCTGCGGAACGTACTCATTATGGACCAATCCCCGGCAATCAAAAAGACAATCAGCATTGTCTTGATCTTTGACCTGGACATCCTGGCCTTCTTGGGGCGAGGGGAGTTCGACGTGTGCCATTCCGCACTTTGCCTCTTCGTCTCCGGATCGTATTCAAAGACCCAACTTTCGCTCCCGGTAATGACGTCATCAAGGAAAGCATGGTTGTCTTCGCAGGTGTCCAAAAGTTCTTGGCAGGTTTCGACGCGCCTCGCTTTTTGATCGTCCGTTAGCACTTTTGGCACGAGCTTCGCGCACACCTTCCTCATTCCTAAAGACTCTGACACAATTTCGTGAACAATAGTTTTCGTAATGTCTAATGTTTCGGAAATTAAACGGACACTTAGACGACGGTCAGTGTTCATCAAGTCACGCACACGTTTCACATTGTCATCGGAACTGGAGGTTGATGGCCGTTCAGCGCGGGTCTCGTCGTTGACATCTTCCCGACCTTCTGCGAAGGCCTTGTGCCACCGGAAAATTTGCCTGCCCGAAAGACAATCGACGCCGAAAGCCTTCTGCAACATTGGAATGGTTTCCGCAGCACTCTTCTCCAGTTTCACACAAAACTTGATCACCATCCGTTGCTCAAGCGAACGTTGCATTTTTTTCTTGCACCGGGTCACTGTAACGACTCTCAAAGAACGAGTGATGCGACCGCTACAACGATCGGTAGCCAACTGAAGCTTGTTGGATCTTGTTGCCAGATCCCCCCACCACAATCCCAGCACGTAAAGCGCGGGCTGGCGCGTACAGTCTCGGGAAAAAAATTCACTGACATTAATTTTAGGGACAAACCCTGTATATGACCGTAATTATCAATTGACCTTAATATCAAAATGGTCTTTATGAGCCATATGATCTCTATAAAGTCCTACCGTTGACGTCAGTCGCGAGGTATATGGCCTACCCGTCTTCAATTAAAAGCGTTATTCTACTCCTTGTACTAAAAAATTTGTAGATCTGAAAAAAGTTGTGAATATCCAGAAGCAAAGATTTTGTTTTGTCAAACACTCAGTTTTAACATTTGTACGAAAATTCTCAATATTTCCAAAGAAAAATATACATTATTGAATAACTAATATCACTCTGTGCAATCCAAAAAATAATGTTTGGTTTTTGAACTGGTTTGACCCTTGAACTGGTTTGAACTTATGACCCATTGAACGTTGCAACATACAAACATTTATTATCCACCGGCATGACTTAGAGGACTTATATGACCGTAATTATTAATATGATCTTTATGACCTATATGACATGACCCATATGATATCAATATGATCTTTATGACCCTTTATCACCTTTAAAAGTGCTACTCAAAACAAATACCACCTTGTATACAAAGCTGGTTATACTGTTACAGTCGCCCATCCATTACTGCGTTTCGCAAGGTGTACAGCCTACCCGTCTTCAATTAAAATTGTTATTCTACTTCTTGTACTAAAAATTTATAGATGTGAAAAAGTTGTGAATATTTAGAAGCACTATTTGGAAGCACATTATTTCTAAAGGAAATTATATATTATTGAATTACTTATTTACTATTTAATATTACTTTTATTACTATTTTAATATTACTCTGTGCAATTCAAAAAATGTTTTTTTGGTTTTAGAACTAGTTATTACTAAGCATCAGATCAACAAAAAAAAAAAAAAACGTGTGGCAAACGTATTTTATAACAAAAATATTTACTGATTTAAATGCAAAGTGAAAACATTTATACAGAATTTATTGCACAATAAAATATAAAATAAAATCATTTCTTTCGGAACCATTTCATTTAATAGCTGACCTAATGGAAAGTGGGCATAAAACCAATAAATTTAAGACAGTCTAAAGATGAATTTTTACCGTACGCCTGCCCTCGAGACATGAGCTTACACGTGCGGAATTAATAGGCAAATACAGGATTGAAATTATTGGGGTATTTCTTATCGACCTTTTTTTAGGTCAAAAGTACAGAAGTTGGAAGTTTTGAGGCTGTGAGTTCCAATAAACTATATATGTCAGACGGAAATTGGATCAGGGGAACTCCAAATACTAATACGATTCTAGGAGGCAAAAGAAACCCTCGGAATGAAATAAAAAATAGTTGATTCCGCAGTTTCGACACTACGTGAAATTAATATTATGTAAATTAATCTATGAAATTAATATAATTTAATCTATTTCACTCAATTAGAGAAAATCAGTTATTTAAAGGTAGTTTTTCCATCAACTACAAAATAAACAAATCCAGTAATTATATGAATGGGATATTCGAAACTCTTATTTATTTCAACAAAACTGGTATAACCAATATTTAAAAGTAATTTATATACAGGGATGGAAAGTCCAAGATTTCAAAGCCAAGCATTAAAAGACAGAAAAGAATAAACTCTTCAAGTAAAGGGAACTGACAGAGAAATATTATTTCCTTAGTTGCCAGACTTACATATCATTTTAAAACTTTTATGAGCGTTATTCTCTGTCTTTCGTGTTTGCATCAATAGGGTAGCAATAAAATTATGTAGGCGGGACGCTCCGCCCATAAATTATACTGCGCACGTGTGAATTGAATTCTTGTCTAGACTCTAGAGAACAATAACCAATTCGGCGATAGGCGGTCGGTGATGGGCCGTGTTAACTACCCCTCTCTTCACTTTCTATCACGCGCAGGTCTCATACGTTTCTTATACGTGTACGAGCGTGAAACACTGTGGCATCTAACTGTCTTTGTCTGTCCTTACTGGTGTCTTTTAACTTATTCTCTTCTACACATGTATCGTCAATATGTAAAGGTGCAATTTCCTAACCTGTACATATATACCTATAGGGTGCTTCACGCTGAGTAGCTTATTTTAATAACAATTTGGGTGAACTATAAATGATATGGAGCTGAAAATTTGTATCTGTGTATCGGGGATGTTTTACATATTTAAAATGTGAATAAATGAAGTGAATACTTACATAATACATTCATAATTTTAGATACATGGAAAAATCTACCGGGTGCTCAAAATGCAGGGTCCAACTTGAACAACTTTAAATGGTACTAAACGTACTATATTTTATAATTTATTCAGGTTCCTTTCTACCCTCTTTCAATACATAAGGACCATTTTCTAGTTATTTCAACTTATTTAACAAAGTAAATAGAAAGATGACCAAATTTCAATAAACCTATACTTTCTAAAGTCGATTATTTTAAATAAAACATGCTATTTTTATAATATTGTTCCCTTCCCTCTTTCATTCTCTTTCTATAAATATTAGTATCCCCTGTACCTAAACTGTATGGTTTTTAAGTTATGTATTAAGCATGTATGTATTAAGCACTGTACTTAAGCAAAATTTAAATTAAGCAAAATGATAATTAAAGCGAGAGTTACATTAGATACAGTATACCACGGACAAAAAATGTATTGTGACACAATTAAATTTATTCTATTAATATGTAGATATAAAATATTTTCAACCGTCCTGAAAAAGTATGCTCATAAAGAGGTTGAAAAAAAGGGAAGCGAGCAGTATAGTCAAAATAATATACTTAAGAAAAGATAAAGTTGTTAAATTTTAATCTTTTATTCACTTAATTAAATAATTTGAAATAATTTGAACTCGATACATTTTAGGTATAGGGAATGCTAACATACAGGTATATTGAAAGAGGATAAAGAAAGGAATCATAAAACATAGTACGTTCCATTTAAAACAACCGACTTAATGAGGCCCACCGTAAACGACCGACTATCGGTCACCTACAGTTGTGTCAGTATGAAAGTATCCTACACGTTTCAATGAGACACCGCAGACGACCGACTAAAAAATTGGAACCTGTTCCATTTTTGCAACCGACTCGATTGTCGGTGACAAGTCGGTAACAAATAGAACGAATGCACTAATACGTGGTAACGCACACGAACTGCAGTTTAGTTGGAGCTGAGTGAAATATAGTAGGCATGGTCAGTAGCGTACCACTTACAAGTAACATTACCCAACTGTCACTCATCGATTTAAATGAAACTTTGCACACTCATAGAATACTAAAAAATATTGAATCCCTGTTTTTTTTTCTTCCGAAATATGCTTTTTAGGGGTAGAGAAACCACCCCTAAAAGGTGGAAAAGCAAGAATCGCCATAAATGAAATTAAAAAATACCAGAATATGTTACAACATAAAATTCAATATATTTAATTTTTTTAAAAAAATGTTTTTTTAATATTAATATTTTTGAATAATTTTGTGTACATCTCTAAATAATGTAATTTATTTTAATAAGCAATTTGAGTATTTGTTGTATGGCAAGATTTGCAAAAGTTCTTTTGCAGACCGCAGACGCATATTCCGGAAGAAAAAAAAAACAGGGGTTCAATATCTTTTAGTAGGTATTCTATCAATGTGCAAAGTTTCATTTAAATCGGTGAGTGACAGTTGGGTAGTGTTACTTGTTAGTTACAATCTGGTGTTGGATACAAGATCATCAAATAGTATATGAAACTTTCATTTCATTAAACTTTGACTAGGTAAATAAAAAAATCGTAAAAAAAATATTATTCCTTCTTTTTCGACGTTTTAGTAATATTACCACGCCCATTAATGTTACTATATACATCACCCCATCTACGTTATAACTAAAAGCACCATCTACTGTCTTTACGTGTGCGAACAGTGATTCTAGATTTCAGATTTCTCACCTATTGTCGGTCGGTCTGCGGTGTCTTCCTACAAAATAGTCGCTGACCGACTGTCTATCGTCTGCGGTGGGCTTAAGAGATACGTTTCATCCTCCATTTTGAGCACCCTGTAGATTTTGTCGTCTATCAAGAATTAATAGAAGTTGTAAAAATAATAGCTTAATTTGTTTGTCTTAGGTTTGTATTTCTTAATCTTCAGTCCCAGTGTTGTGTCTCACGAGAGAGATGGCACTGGAAGCACATTTTTTTACAAAAAAAAAAAAAAAAAAAACACTAGTGTTTTTAACGATTTTTAACATATTTAGTTTTACAACTTCAAGAGCTATCATTTGAAAACAATTATTGAAATTACACTGTTTACGTGGACCACACGTGGTATACCACACCGCAAAAATATTTTTCCAGTTAACCATGTTTTTTGTAATCAAACTTTTCTAGACGTAATTGTATATAAACTGTTGCGTACGTAATATTCGCTTTACATTAAGCGATACCTTTATTTTTAGTCCGTGTATATACATGTTTGTGTTAGCTCTTATACATGATTTATTTTTATTTTTAACGTACAACATTATTTTTAACCTGCACTTCAAGTGATCTTAAAAATATACGTACGTCACATAAATCGGTTCAAAACACAGTTATTATAAATTTAAAGATTTTACCGATGTTCCATGTTTTATCTAACTACTAGAGTGAGAGAATAGTGACCAAAATAAAATTTTAGGGGTTTATATTTAGATTAGATATACGAGTATGAGATATTGAGTTTATTTTGTGTTAGATGTTCGCACTGTTTTTCGATAAGACATTAAGACTGTATTATAATACAGGCATTGAGGAAAAAATGTCGTTATCTGCTATACTATAACACCATGCCCATAGGTCTTTGGGGTCCAATGAGCGTTTAACTTGTTTTGTTTAAGTTGACTAGAAGCAGTTAAAAATACACTGGTATTCCATAATTATTATGTACGAGGTGTGTAAATTATGTAATGAGACTACGTAGCGCCCGATCTAGCAACACTCCGGAGACGGGACTTCGAAGAGCGGTAGGTTAATATATAATGCACCTTCAGTGCAAGTTTGAACTTGTTAGATTCATTTGTTTGTTCTTTGTGACTTTTTTCGTAAACGGTTTTTTTCGGTTTTTTCTACTGCGTTTTAAAAATGAGTGACATTAATTTTGAGCAGACGGTGTACTATCAGGTTTTGCTTCAGACTTAGACATAGTACAACGGACACCTTTGCAAAAGTTCAACACGCCTACGGAGACAGTGTTTTTTCAAGAGCCCAGGTTTAAGGCATTCTCAGCAGGAAGAGAGTCGATTGAAGATGAACCTTGAAGATGATGGCGTTTTTGATAGCCAGGGAATTGTCCACAAAGAGTTTGTGCCTCCAGGTCAAACAGGAAATCAACACTTTTACAGAGAGGTTCTTGAAAAATTTCGAAAAAGGGTCATGTGTGTGACACCAAACATCAAGAACAACTGGATGTTGCATCACGACAATGAGCCTCAGCCATTTCAGTAAACGAGTTTTTAGCGAGTAAAAACATTCCTGTGGCTCCTCAGCCTCCTTATTCACCTAGCTTGAGTACTTGTGCCTTTTTTTCTCTTTCCGAGATTGAAAAATCACTTCAAGGGACGTCATTTTGGGACCATAGAAAACATTCAAATGGCTGTAACCGACCAGCTGAAGGCTATTCCAGTATATGAGTTCCAGCACTGCTATGAAAAATAGAAAAACCGTCTCCAGCGATGTGTGGTTTCCCAAGGAAGTTATTTTGAAGAAGACAATACTGAATTGTAATTCTATTCGAATAAAAAAAAATAAAAACATCAGTCTCATTACTTAATTTACACACCTCGTATTATTAAACTTAGAAACCTTGAACCTAAGAACTTAAAATCATAACGTTAAGAAATCTGTAAAAACACTCAGAAGACGTATACAGGTCAAGACAAGAACATATCGAGACCATTGGCAATTTTTTAACACCTCTTTTAGTGACTACAGAGAAATATAAACCATGGAATCTGAATACCGTGACCACAAGAACCTGAAACCTAAACTGCAAGTTATTTGAATCTCGAGATTTTCTTCCTGTGCGTTTTTTGTTATATCTTTTATATTTTCATTTCTATGTGCGTTTAGTCATTAATAAATTGCAGATTTACTTGCAGACCTACAGCTCAACAGAAAATCTGTGGTAAAAGCGGTTAAAGAACAGTTACTAAAGATATTACAAAAACTCTATAGACTAGATAAAAATTGAATGAATATTGTACGTGCTAAATTATTCTAACTGCAGAATAAACAGCGATCCTTATTAATTGGCTACAAGTGTTTCATTTTCTCAGAAATAGAAAATCAACATACATATAATATAAAGAAATATGTTTATTCGGCAAAACATCTTCACAGACAAGTTTTTTCTTTGAATAAGTAATAATAATATAATGTTAGTTGTAAACAAATAACATTGTGAAAAATATTACTTGCACCTGAAAACACCTATCTAAACGTTTACTCTGTTTATTGAGCTAATATTAACTTTTTAAGTTTAAGACTAACATATTTTATGAAACCAAAGTGGACTTTATAAATATATCGATGAAAAGTATTTCATTGGATATTGGAATTACATAATGTGTAATGCCATTAAAAGTGATGAAATACTTTAATCTGGGTAACATAATATGAACCCAGAAGTCATTAAGAAACTAAAATGTATATTTTGTACCTTGGACATTTAAAATGAACAGGAAAGCCCTTCACTGAAATCACATCTAGGCTACTTTATTGTAATCATGGCTAGGTATTTATTATATCACTATTCATTATTACTAGATAGTATTTTTACTGTAAATTTAGCCTCACCACACACACCATCAGAAGAATAAGTCATTCAATACGAGTAAGTATAATATATTTAAGACCAGACCATCGCATGACTGGCGAACGCTGGGGTAGAGAGGCTTCGTAGTCTTCCGTCTTCGTGTTGTCCTCCTCTGTTTGGTTGTGTACGCAATGACGGTTGTGGATATGAGGTGACCTCTGTCTATCCATATTTCTTTCCATTTCTTCATGTGTTTATTTATGTCTTTTTATTGAGAGTGAAAAAGACAAAAACGGTTCTTGGAGGCACTCATCGCTCAAAAACTAGTATTTTATATTACTTATATCTCAGGTATTTAATTCTGGGTATGTCTCCGGTCAGGAAGGGGGTAACAGAGGGGGAGAACATAGATACTCTCACCAAACCTGCTTCTTCCTGCACATACCCGAAAACAAACTTACCCTCATTAACCTTGTTCTCCATGCACAGCTGGGGTATGTGGAATTGGCACACAAAGTTGCTCTTGCCAACATTCCTTTACAACCATACGTATAGGTCCGCCCCCCTGACGAAGGAAAATGTAGTTTAACGAGGCCTTTTGAATTTCACTGAGTTCCAGATATCTGGAGTCAATGTGAATAAATCTCCTACAAGCCAACGCCGGGCAGAAATAATATAGAGGGGAGTTTCCTCCTCCACACATGTACCAGTATCACCAGCTGCGGTATCCATAGAACAGTTCCACGAGAAGATCCTTGTGACAGTCTTAGCAGTTCTGTGCTGTACTTTGAGTCAGGGTCCTTAATAAAGTTCTGACTGACGGAGTCCCCTTTGCATTCGTTACATTTGGTGGTGGCCCGATGTTGCCCACTCTTATTGGTGTTATAATGGCTCTTTGGAATTGGAAGAAGCGGCTCTGACCCAAGAAAACCCATTTTTGAGCCTTCCATTGCCATTGCATCAGCTCTCTCATTGCCGTGTTGGCGCTATGATCCGGAGCCCAACACAGTGCAACCTTTTGGTTGCATCTGGTTGCATGGAAACTTCGAATCAACTCTTCATGACTGCAGAAATAATAAGTAGCATGCATGTTTTTACCAAATTTTCTTTTCTGTATACAAACGCAAATTATAATTCATGAATAATAACAACAACATATAAAGACATTGCACAGAAATAAATTTGGGTTTGGGTCATTTAGCAGATAACTTTTTATATTTTTTCATAATTTTTCTATGAAACTTATAACGTATGTATATTATATACTACACGTAATATGGTGAAAATTACCCACTAGTTGTGAGAGAAGAGAAACATTTGGTAAGCTGTTTACGCTTCAAAATGAACGTGTTGACGTTAAGTGTTTATTAATTTTAATGTTAACTGTGACTTACACGCGCTTATGTATAATTTTTTTGGTTATAAGTTATTTTTGGAACATAGTTGGAAATTGCCTTGTTTGCAAAAAAAAATTAATAAAAAGAATGAACCAGCAATTTTTCTCCTATTTTCTAAAACGAAGAAACCAGTTATTCAGTTGATTTGGTGTTTAATTATGAAAACTAAAAATGTGCTGCATATCCAATATCCCTGAAAAGTGAAACAATTAAACATAATATTCAATAACAAATTCCTGTATCAATCATTTATACGTAATTTTAACTACGTAAATTTCATAAAATACAAAATACATGTTGAATATATCAACGAAATACCTCAGATGTTGAACACTCGGGTGTTCAAAATTCTAATTAATTTAATTCGAAGTAATTTATGTTCATCATGCAATACTGTGAATCTGCAAAAATGAAATGAAAATCTCGATCTGTTGGACGTGTTAGTTAATTTTTGTAATTTGATACAATTGCAAATTTAAATTTGAAGCACAACGTTTGAAGCTGATTAGATTTTCAACATAATCAGTTAATGGGTTGAGACAGAGGTCTAGAAAGTCTAATATTATTAAAATATTATGAACTATACATTATTAACTATATGAATTAAAATATCGAATAATTAAGCAGATACTTTTTGAAATTCGATGAGGAAAACTGTGAAAATATTGGACGGTGGCATAGTGATTCCTTATCCAGCGATTCATGGATCTCTGTATATATGTATGTATATACGAATGCTCCAAACACGTCTACACCTCAGTTTCATGCTGTGAGACACCTGCAGAGATTTCTCTACTTGTTTTTGCAAAGCAGCATGTGTTGGAATATAAATAAGTGACAGTCGTGAAAATATGCTTTCCAAAATTAAATTAAAGCTGCCGATATAGTTTAGGTTAAAAATAAACTATTTGTTCCCGCGAAAATAAGTTTCTTACTCTATTAGATAACTAAAATAAATTTTACTTTATCTTACGAGGCCTGTGTCAACCTTTTGGCAAGGAACCTATGATCACAGTAATGTCACACTAATTCATAAACTTAAGATTCATTCATTTGGAAACTACAAAGAAAAATTAAGCAAATATATTTGTCTTTCGCTTTACTACAATTAAAAATTTAGAATTAGAAGCCAATATATAACTGATTTGTTTTTCTCACATTGTTAATAAAATGTAAGTGGTTGTTTGTTTGACGTTCAAAGTTCAAACATTCAAACGTTTACTTAACGAGTTAAATTTTTTTACAGCGCTGCCAAATTCAAACATTACAATTATTAATGATCTCATTCCTCTATACATTTTTACTTGTTAGTACGTTATTTGATAAATTAATAAAACAATATAAACAAACCGACAAATAATAGCATATTTTTTTGAGGAGCCTTCAGTTTTGTGAGGCATCTGGAAACTAAACTCCAACAAGCTCATCACAGGATGACGTCTTGTGATCAACTTCCTACTAAGGGTTAAATTGAAGCTTCCAAAATGTCGAAAAGAAAGACAGTCATTTAACATCTAGTTCAGGTCTATATTGAAGAGGACAAAACCAGTTTAAGGTCTGTGTCAAGGTTTTAATAATTTTATTATTCTTCATCGTTTATTTATATAAGTTCACTTAAATTTTAACTGATGTCGGATTTTAATCCTTGTAATTTTTGCTATAGTTAATTTCTTCCAAATTTTTATTTTATTTATTTATGTTGCAGATATATAATATGAACCGTTAATAGCTAGAACACATATCTAAAATTTTATGTATTATCCAATTTGAACAATTTTGGTGTCAAATATGTCAACTTACAAGGAGAGTTTATTATTAAAAAGGATATTTCCAAATGAAGCATAAATGACACGGTAGCAATTAGATATCATGGGATGTAATGGAATAAACATATTGACCAAATGTATTTATTTTCACACTGCGAAGTACACACTAAAATTCCAATGCGCGAAAAATAGCAAGGGTATCTGGACTACAATGTGGACTTTATGTAATTCTAGTTTACCGTGTCTTAAAGTAATTAATGGTACTGGCTGACAGATTATTATTAGTAAATAATTATATATAAAAATTCGCCTTTATCAATACCCACATCGCATGGGTTAGATCATTCCATGTTGTAGTCTAGATGTCTAGATACCCTTGCTACCATTTTCGATTTGGAATTTTAGCATGAATCTAATCAGTTGCTCCGTACTGTACTGCACTAACTGTTAATGCGATTTTAGATTATTTATTTATTAATTACAATGTATATTGATTTGGAACATTTTAAGACAATCTGTATCTCAAGAGGGGTGCAACATTGGACCATCCAAAAAAAAAAAACGTCATCAAAGTCAGCTGAGCAAAAAAAGACGTATTTCTGTTTTATTTTAAATTTATAACCACCTTATTTTTTAGTTGTCAAAGTTGTTGCATTATATGACATTATTTATTTTACAATAATTGCGACAGTCACTTCGACGTTGAGCTTCGACATTTCCATCTCTCTCGTTCATAGCCAGATTCGATGAGGTTTTTTTATCTCTTTAGTTTCTTCCGGGTTCTGCCGTGGTAGCCTAACTTTTCTTGACCTTTCGCTGACCGTGCTGTCATCTTCTGCTATACAGAAGCAGAAGACGACAACAATATTTGGAAAGCTGAAAGCATGATAAGCGAAATGTCAAGAAAAGTTAGACGACCGCGGCAAAACCCATAATAAACTACTTCACCATTAGATAACAGCCATGAAAGTCTGCATTCCACCAAGGTATGTTTATTACAATGGACTTATTTTCAATGGAATTATTTACTGGCACCATTTATGCTACTTCTTTCGAAAACACCCTGTATAAACATACATTTAACACAAAACAAACAAAATGGCATAATACTTGATATAGACAGAACACAAATTAGACAGTAGATAACCAATATATGAGACACCTTAGAGATATACAGAACCATTTGACTTGATGTCGCCCCAGATCCTTAGGCTCAATGAATTAAGTCATCTAGTACAGTGAAAGGAGATGGTAAATCACTAATCAAGAATAAATATATTAGTAGTGGCGAAAGGTTCAGTTCAATATTAAAAATTACTTGTTTTCTGGCTGACCTCTTCATTTTGTTTAGTAGGTCACGTTATAGCTCCTACCCGTTGAAATAATAAACTGTCATAAAGAATTATATAATAACATATTTCCAGTAGTTTATAATATATTATGAGGACCAAAATGATTTATAAATAGGCCACCTAAGCTTAAGTTAGTTATAACAAGAGTTGAAACATATAAAAATATGAAACTAACATGAAAAATATATTCCTGTAACAGTCTAAAAAAAATATTTATATAGAAAACCCTAAAAAAACAGTCTCGCTTAATCACAGGGTTGGTGAAAATGTAACTGACGCATCATTTTGTACTGCGTAATTATGACTAACTAAATGGAAAATGCAAATCAGAAGTGATCTAAATTAACGTAGATGTATGTAAATGAATCTACACACAACCTACATGTAAAAACTAGATCTTGTTCTAGTTATATATAAATAAAATTCTGTTAATATAAATTAATAGGCTACATTTATAATAGGGTGTATATAGGCATTAACATAAACATTAAACGGTGCTAATACACCTGCCTACACCATCTTGTAAAATAACGTAGAGATTATTAGTCTCTTGTTTCAAATAATACTGTTCATGTGCAAATAAGAGAAAGCGTTCTAAATTTTGTAGTATTGTAAATATGCGACTTACATATTTTACTCTACCTAATAAATAACTACTGTCGTTTATAAAAATACAGTCAGTTGTAGCTACTATTGATTTTCATAAATTAACTACGCTACCATTAAAAATATCGACATATATTATATTGAACGATAACTATTACATGCCACAGAACACAATTATACAATGTTAATAATATTATGATAGACAATCGTTTTTTTTTTTATGGGAGAGCTTTTTTTAATCATGACTTCCATTAGAAACATTAAACCTAAATACCTCTATAGGATCAATGAGAAAAATATAATCATTATCAACATCACGCTATCGTATGTTCGTTAAAAAATACGTTATTTTTCATTTGCTATAATAGAATACAAAAATACCATTAGCACTAAATACACCGAACATAATTTTATTGATGTACGATATATTAATAAATTAGAGTTAGTAATTAATTCATGGAAAAATTATTTTTATCAGTCCAGAACGAATTATGTTTCGAACGAAAATAAATAAAGTAAATTGTTATTTAACATAACGATATTGACGTGCAGTAGAAATTTGGCAATAGGCAAGGGTCCACACCACATCTTAGAGTTTTACATATTTTACAGAAGTTCAGTAGACGCTGTGTAGTGGAAGTATACAGTTTGTGTAAAGCCGACATCGGCCGGTTGTGAAAAAAGAACAAATGCTACACTTGTCGGTCTAACAACAAGCACAGGTGGTGAGAGGGCCGGTCTTATTCCCTCACTACCTTCGATGCGTATGCGGTTGCTTCTTATCGTCTCACTTATGTTTGTCCTTTTTCATAACTGGCCGATGTTGGCTTTACACACACGGTATATTTTGGCTGCATATGTTAGTGTACAAGGTGGTCATTTTTTATCTCCTTGCATGGGCAACTGTTTTATTAGCATAGCTACACAGTCGATTAAATGGGCAAAGTTGGGCAGAATTTTGAGAGGAATTCACTTCCGTAGTGAAAATCGTGTTATGTTTTCAGGATTTACTGAATTATCCGGAAAAACACGGAAAATTGTCGTTTTCTTAAAAGGTACTTAACCAATTTCAAGACAGATAAAACATATATGTAAAACATGTAAAACAACACAACTATACCGTTTTTTGTAACGGAAACCATGGTTTGTATTTGGCTTCTAAAAAAGCTTATTTATTCCGACTTCAGAGATCTATCTTTTTTCTTTATGCTGAAAATTAAGAAATTAATGTGTTTTGTTTCTTGTAACCGTCAAATTCACTAGTTGGCTGAGAAAACAAATGACGTTAGACTGGCTGATGTGTTTATAACCTGAATTCAAGTTCTTCCTGTACATCTTTAAAAATAATTAATATGTATACCTACCAATAAAGAAAAAACGGACATGTTATTAAGAATAAGGCCTATTCTATGAAATACGTATTAAATAGGTACATATGTAACACGATATCTCAATATATCTCGAAAATAGTTGAAGTAGTCATACGATATTCATATATTTTTGTAATCAGAAAACTATGGATAACATTTTTAATTAAAAACATACAGGGTGTTCTATTTCAAAAAAAAATAATTTTCGCACTCTTACAATTTGATGATTTATTTTATCTGTTGATGTATTCAAATAATTCATAAACATAACATGTAAAATCTTTTTTCGAATTTTTCGATTACACGAAAATTGAGAGTAATACTGGTCAGTTTTAGGTCATTAACATACATACATATATATAAATACGAACGAGACCACGAGCAGAATTTAATTTCTCTGACATTAACGCATAATTTCTGCTTAAATAGCAAATCAACCCTGGCAGATAAAATGTTCTAGAGCCATTATAAAACACTGCCCACTAAAGTTTATCCAAACAATTATGACCAGATATCAGATAACGCATAACTTGCTTCTGATTTATATTCCGGTCACGTTCCATTTTACGAAATGTACCGTAAATTTAATCAGGTTCTCCTCAAAATATTGCACATACTCTTGCTGATTTCAGTAAAATTTGTGTGATACAATTTTCAATCAGGGAAAACACTTAAAACATGTCTTCAACAAATACATCTTGTTTTCAGTCTCTGTACCGTTTGTGCACCTCAAAATTATTTTTTTTACATAAAGTGTCTACTTAAAGGTTAAGGAATAACGAAAATTAAACCAAATTTAATTAAATAATTTATTTCGTTAAATATATCTGATATTTAATTAAGTAAGTATGTATAATAAGTATGTTTAATACATTCGATAAAAATAAAGATGTGAACCGACACGCAAATTGTTCACCATATCGAAATAATTTTCCAGTTCGTGAAAGAATTACTGCACAGGAAAATCTAGAGCAGGATTTTAAATAGTTTATTATTCCTTTAATCGCTTGTTCTACTTTCTTATATTACAATCAATCTAAAGGGTTAATGTGCCGTAACCTATTTTTCCAGACAATCATATTTATTATCATTAACAGAAAACGTACAAACATATGTCGACCTACGAATCTCGGAGAGAATTTCGATTTTGGATTTGGACTTATTTAATCTGAAAATAATAGCAATAATATACCGCACCTGATACAGGGTGACACAGGAGACATAGCCTCTGATTTATTTATTTATTGATATAAAAATTTATATGACTTTTTGTCAACTTTATGGGCAATTTATCCATACTTCTGGTTCAATCGTAGGTCAACCCAATTTTCTTATAGGGGACTAGGGAGGGTTGAAATTTCGAAAAAATCGATATTCGGTTTATTGCATATTCCGATACAGTAATCCTTTAAGAATATATTCCCGTTGTTTTTTTGAAAAATTTCCAAAATTGAGGTCAAGAGAGCGTAAAACGTAGTGTGGCGCGCGGCCGGCCGAACGCATATATTCGCGCGGTCGGTCCCGACCGAACAGTCTGAACATTATTCTAATTTCTAAGGTTCTCTATGCAATATGGAGAGTAGAATTAAGTTTTAATTTGTAACGACACACTAAAGACGACCTAATAATAAAGTCGAAACGTTTCTGTTTCCGTACCACTGTTCTAACACAAATATTGTACCGAAACTTTAAATGCGATTTTCTCGAAACTACATTTTTTTATGATGATTTTACCACGATATCTCGAGAACCACGAAATATATCAACTTGAAATTTATACAGGAGTTGTAAAACACTATAACGCATGAATTATACCTAAAATAAAATTGAAAAAAAATATTGCTAGAATTTTATAATAACAAATATCTCGAATTTTTCCAAATTTTTTGTTTTCTGGACGCCATTTTGTTAATTTTGTTTTTGTTTTTAATTTGTTAGGTATAATCAATAGAGGGAAGAGGGGAGGAGAAGAAATATTTTTAGAATTTGCCAAAAACTTTATCCGTTCGACTGGAATCGTGGTAAAACCGTGGATTCGACAGTTTTCCTTATCACATTGGGACGCCGATATTATTGTTGTGGGAACGACTTTCAATGAATTTTCTCATTTTATAATGTTACTAGCTGACCCCGGCAAACGTTGTTCTGCCATATAAATTATTTCTAATCGCTATTAAAAAATGGGAGGGTAGGGGTAGGAGGGTGAAAATTTGGGGTTATATGTATTTTGATGTCAAAAAAAAAAAATACAAAAAATAAATTGTCAACAAAAAGAAACAAAAAATTCTGGATAGGGACACCCTAATCGCCTAGCGATACGAGCGCTAGACGACCTATTCTCATACTTACCGAATATACATAAAAAATTTAAGGTACTATTTATTGAGGTAAAATGTCACAAGTTTTAGCAGAAATTAGGCACAAATATTTTGCACATATTTATAAATAGTTTACCGTCTCGAAATATTCACTTTATTTGCAGTTTCTGTTAGATACATACTTTTATACAACAAATGAATCATTGATTTTCGGCTAGTAAACACGATGTTTTCAACAATTGGGACTAGGCAGTTGCAAAATAAAAATAATGACATGGTGCTCTATGTATAAGTACATATATACTTATATGGATACATTATTATTATATGGATACAATAGAAAAGTACAAAAGAAATACAAGTACAAAAGAAAAGCATAACTAGAGGTGAACCATTTGGCCGTTGTGATATCGATCATACAACGTATTGTATATGTATATCGTAAAATCATTTACGATTACAGACACCTTTTTGAAAAAGAGTGGCGCTTTTCCTTCATGGGGACTATCAAGGAAAAGCGTCACTTTCCTCCCTTAGTTTCCAAATGAAAATATACCCTTTTTGTATGAATAATGGTACTTGAAGTTTTTCTAATTCTTATACAAGCTTTACATTAGACAATTTAATTGACAAGAAGTTTGATCAATTTTATTGTAAAATTTGTTTGAACAGGATAAATGTAAAATGCTTCGGAACACTTCAAACACTTCAAAACACTTCAAGAATATACACCAACTTTTTGACGCTTTACACAATTTAGTGTTGTTGTTGTTATCTTCTATTCTAAACATAACCTCTCTGTAGAGTCTTCTATGACCATACTTTTTCAGTCTTGAAAATTTGGTTTCCATTTCATATGAAACTGAAATCTTATAAATGAAAGATGTTTCCATTCGTCAAATTTATACAAGGTTAACTTCATCATTTTATTTAACATGAAAGTTTTTTTTGCTAGTATAGCCTTCTAATCAGGTCTAATAGTCACCCCCTAAAATATGATATGAATCCCATGGTTCCTTCCTTACGAAAATACGAGAATTTAAAATTCCATCAATCGCCACTGAAGTACCAACTCACGATTACTGCGGGTAAAGTTATAAAAATATCGAATTTTTAAATTTTTGATTGGTTATGTTAATAACAAATGTCAATTTTTGACATAAAAACAACATTTCTATAAGTAACTTCCGATTTCACTGGAAGTTGGTGGTCCCAACGTAAGATTTTCAAAATTTTCAAAGATCCTGTGTCCTGTGTCATCCAATATAAGTATATGTATATATATAGATGTGTATCGATCAGTAGCTTTTTGAAACTAATTACTTTAATCCCTAAATGTCACACACCAAATTAATACCATAGACGACACACCCCAGTTTAGAAAACTATTAATAACTTCTCAAGTTTCAAATATCTTGCTTTAATTTTTTTTATATACAGTCCTAAAATCTCCTGATGTCTGAATTCATTGTAATTGTAGTTAAATTGAAATAGTAATAGAGGCGCCACGGTGTTGATTTTGAGCAATAATAACATAAATATTTACGATTGAAGTAGACCTGGGAGCATAAGGGTTAATATAATACTCCTAAACATAAATTTTAAGCGGTATTCAAGCCGAATTATTGTTTGTTTGTTTTTTTTTTGTAGTGATATTCGACGGGATGATTCGTAAACAATGCGAAAAACTTGCAAAGATAATTCCTTATAGAAAACAAACTGAAGCCTTCATATAAAATTATTAAAAAAAAAGATCTATCTAGAATTATATTTAGTGTCCAAAATATCATTAAACAGTCGAATGTCATAAAAACAATGCATTTTATAAAAAAAAAATGTTTCAGACAAAATTTGTATAGTTTTAAGAGCCTGGTGCAGTTGGTTCGTGGGTCCTAAAGTGATCCTCACTCACTTTGGGCCCTAGCTACTGCTTACACTAGTAAAAGGGACTCTTAAGGTGGTCGTCCACTCAAACGACTTAAAATTTTTCTAATGATTATAGTCTAGAGAATGTGCTCTCAAGAATATGCTCGCACATGCCCTAGATTTGGTAATGTTCTGAGTTTTCTGGGTTTCCTCAGAACTGTAAAGCAAATGCGTTACCGAAATAATCTTAAGTCGCTCCCAGTGCGCCACGGCAAATAATAATAATAGCCACTCCTTCCTGCACAGATCCCTGAGAGGGACCTAAGGGGTTACTCTTCGGAGTAATTATAGGGTGAGTATTATTATTATTGTATTTTCTGATATTAAAAAAATCAGTCATCACTGACCCTACGCCCTACTGACTCTAGTGGGGCTGAGACCCTACTGACTCTAGTAGGGCTCTCTAGAGGCAGAAATGAAGATATAGAGATAGGGTAAGCTAACTCAGCTGGAGTTTTTTCAAGACGAGGAAGAATGGTCGGTGGTCCTAGCGTGGAAGATTAATCAAAAGTATAATTGTTCTTAAGAATCCTGATTTTAAACTTCAAACCATGGTTTTACCATTGCGGCCGCGATTTTTTCAATAAACCAAAACAATCATGAAGACATTTTTACTTTAGCTTCAGAAGACATAGCATCAAATATGGAAATGTTAAATATCATTAAAGACAAAAAATACTTGAAAATCTTCAAAGGACCGTCTTTTCCATAGTTTTCAATTCTTTAAAAAGACCTTAGTATAAGGCGTAATTCCGTGTCTTCTGAAGCTGCAGTAAAAATTGAAGCCTGATTAGTTATGTGTTTTGAAAAAATCGCCACCACGATGACGAAAAACATGGTTTGAAGAAAAACACGTTTAAAGTTTGGAACCCGAATTCTTGAGAACAACTTACGATTAATCTGTTAGTCCAGGGTAGAGCAGCATCTTGCAAAAACTCTAGCTGAGCTACCTTACACTGATCATACCTTTCAGCTTCGTAACTTTCAAAATTTTTGAAAATCAAAAAATCAATTTGAAGTCACTCTACTAAAAATGTAATAGATATTGTTTAAGTTGTTTGGATAGACGACCACTTTAAATCAGAAAATCACGTCTAGTATATCTGGAGATTCTGTTTACCGGGGGAGTTTTTTGGCATCCTGTACTTTGAAGATACCTGGGTATCAGTGTAGTTTTTTGAAAACATATCGTAATACTTCAATATCCTATTCGTAATCATAAGTGCTAGGCCCTATTGAAGCCCGTTTTTTTTTATTTTTTTTTTTTGCCATGGTAAAAATCTTCAATGGTTAAAAACTCACCCTTCCGCTGATGTCGACGGCGTTGAGGTCCCCCTCTGGTATGCCGACGAGTGCTCCCCTGCGGAGCAGCTCCCTTAACAGGTTGTCGTCGCCGTCGCGGGCCGCCCTCAGGAGGGCCAGTCCCTCGAGGGAGGCGGCCGCGTGCGGGCTCGTGCCCGCCGTGGGAGACAGCGTGCCCCTCACGTACCTGCCGGTGGGGTGGACGCGTTCGCCGCCGCCGCTGGTGTACGCGAAATCGGAAGCGGCGCGCCGTCGCCTTCTGCTGACGCTACTCGCGGTACTTGGCGCTGATCCTCTCTCGGCGCTCTGTGAACGACGCACGGCGTCTGTACTTCGACTGAGGAGAAGAGCGCGCGTTCGAAGCGGTCCGTCTCCCGCCGTTGACGGCGGAGCGACGCCGGCGTCGCCGCCGCCGTCGTCGTCCGTGCCGCCATCCGGCGGCGGAAGGTCGAAGCGCACGCGGCGGTGCTGCAACAGAAAGGACGCGCAATTAGTAGTCTTTCCGTATGTTGTTTCGTAATTGATGGGATCCACGTGTGGTGCGGAATACGCAATATAGTCTAATGGTGGGTTCAAAATTTTTAGTAAAAGTAGAAATTTGTTTTTCTCGTATTTTATTGGTTTTTTCTTTTTTTCTTTTTCCGAACTAGAAACGACCTTCACCCATCTGTTTAATGGATGAAAAGTATTTTATATCAAATTTAAAATTTTAGAAAATATATCTCGGGTGGGTTGGCTAAAAAATTCCTGGCCAGACTATGAGTAATTAAAAATTGAAAAATGACTTTTTATAAAATATTGCTCTCATGAGTTTAACGAAAAAATTTAATACCAACCGAAAGTATGAAGTCTATAGAATATACAAATGTTGGGTTGTCTATTTTTTGCCTGGCGTAACTACTGGGTTGGCAGGTATAAACAGGTAAATCGCTACTAGTTATTTTCACCCGTCCGTTTCATAAATAATTCTTATATCAAAATAAGCGCTATTTAATTGCGAACACGGTGATGTAGGGCTGTCTGTAAAAAATCTGGCCTGAATGACGGTTGTCGAGTTTTGAAAGGTGTAAAATTTTATGCGAGAGGAAACTTGTGACAAAGAGGTCCGAGCTAACTACACTCACAACCACCATTCCCAACTTTTTCTTCCCCGAAGTTCCCACTTTTCCCAACTCCCCGCCACCTCGGGGAACCCCAATCGCGGGGGCGGGGTTTTTTTTGCCCTTTTTTTTTTTTTTTTTTTTTTTTTTTTTTTTTTTTTACAAAAAAACACCCCCCCATTTTTTTAATTTTTTTTAAAAAAAAAATTTTTACTCAAAAAAAAAAAGGGGGGGGGGGGGGGGGGGGGGTGTTTTTTTTTTTTTTTTTTTAATTTTATTTTTTTTTTTTTTTTTTTTTTTTTTTTTTTTTCTTTTTTTTTTTTTTCCACAAAAAAAAAATTTAAAAATAAAATTTTTTTTTTTTTTTTAACAAAAAATAAAAAAAAAAAAATTTTTTTTTTTTTTTTTTTGGGAGGAACCCCCCCCCAGGGGCCCCCCCCGCCGCGGAGGGGGATTCATTTCCCCCCCACCCCCCCCAAAGAAATTTTTTTTTTTTTTTTATTTTTTTAATTTTTCTCTTTTCTCCGGCGGGGGGTTATTAAAAAAAAAAAAAATAAAAAATTCAAAAAAAAAAAAAAAAAAAAAAAAGGGGGGGGGGGGGGGGCGAACCCCCCCCCCCCCCCCCCCCCCCCCCCCCCCAGGGGGGGGTTTTTTTTTGTTTTTTTTTTTTAACACACCCCCTCTGGTTGGGGTGGGGGGGGGGGGGGGGGGGCCCCCCCTTCTCTTTTTTTTTTCCCCCCCCTTTTTTTTTTTTTCTCTCTTTTTATTTTTTTTTTTTTTTTTTTTTTTTTTTTCCTCTTTTTTTTTTTTTTTCCCCCCCCCCCCCCCCCCTTTTTTTGTTTGTCCTTTCCCCCCCCTCCTTTCGGAAATTTCCGGGATTTCCCTTTTTTCTTTTTTTTTTTTTTTTTTTTTTTTTTTTTTTTTTTTTTTATCCCGTGCGATAGAAGAGGACGCAACATTGCAGCTGCGCGTGACGCGACCGCCAGATGAAAGAGAGTGCGCATGCCATTTGTTCATGCAACAGTGAAAAATATGGATACATTAGTAAATACTGAGTATTATTTTGGAGTGGTTAATAACCTAAAATATTGAGAACACGTGTTACTACGTATCGTTGTTTATTGACAATATATTGTAATAAAAAATGACTAAAACGTGTTTTTGTGTGACTGTGCATTTCAGTAGTACTTCGGAAGTATAAAAATAAAATAAAAAATAAATGTCAAAAAGGCCTATTGATAAAGATATACATATATGTCTTTTTGACATTAATTTCTTTTATAATAAGAATATATTCATTTGAAGTGATTTCAAGGCGATTAAGCAAAAACGATTTTAAATATGCTTTTTTGGTTCCTACAGTGGACCTATGTATGTATAGCATATACCTTTTTTGGCATTACACACGCGATAAATTGGAATGCCACATATATGACATATTATATTATATTAATATAATATTTAATATATTAAATATTTATCGTTGTTTTCTCAACTCTAATGACAGTTGCTCCAAAATAATGTTTAGTATTTACTAATGTATCGCTATCCTTCTCTGTTGCATGAATAAATAGCATGCGCTCTCTCTTTCTTCTGGCGGTCACGTCGCGCGCAGCTGCAATGTTGCGTCCTCTTCTATCGCACGGGATAGTTAGCTCGGACCTCTTTGTCACAAGTTTCCTCTCGCATAAAATTTTCATTTTTCAAAACTCGACAACCGTCATTCAGGCCAGATTTTTTTACAGACAACTCTACATCACCGTGTTCGCAATTAAATTAGTTTAGCGCTTATTTTGATATGATTTATTTATTAAACAAATAGGTGAAAATAACTAGTATCGATTTACCTGTTTATACCTGCTAACCCAGTAGTTACGCCAGGAGAAAAAAATAGACAACCCAACGTTTGTATATTCTATAGGCTTCATACTTTCGGTTGGTATTAATTTTTTTCGTTAAACTCATGAGTGAAATATTTAATTAAAAGTCATTTTTAAATTTTTAATTAATCATAGTATGGCCAGGAATTTTTTAGCCAACCCACCCGAGATATATTTTCTGATATTTTAAATTTGATATAAACTACTTTTCATCCATTAAGCATATCGTTGAAGGTCGTTTCTAGTGCGGATCCTCTACTAATAAAAAGTGTGTAAAAGTGAGCCTATAGTAGGTATATTCCAATCTCAGTTTAAAGCATTATCAAAAACAAGAGCGCGATATTTCCTTTGTAAAAAAAATAAGGTTTATAATAATACACCCTTGCAAAATGTATATGTATAATAATAAGAAGCATTATCCAGAAACTGATTTTGATTTGTTGCGCATTTGTTTGAGCGGAAGATTGTAATATTATTTTTTCTGAATCGAGCAGTGCGTTGGGTACCGTAGATTTGGGTGGCTTGGGACGATTTTCATGTTTAATATATTCTGAATCAAAAAGTATAAAGTTTTTATTTGAAATGGGTTAGACCATACCATGCCAAATGGCAAGGGCTATCAAGTGGCATAAAGTATATGCCACTTTGACCTTTTTGTTACAGAAAAAAAAATAAAAATGTGGCTGTCCCAAGTCACCTCATTTTTGGGTGTATTGGGACGTGCATGCATTTTTATGGATTTATATCTCCTACACTCTATTAGGTGACTTGAGACGAAGCATTATCGAGAAAATGATTTTGATTTGTTGCGCATTTGTTTGAGCGGAAGATTGTAATATTATGTTTTCTGAATCGAGCAGTGCGTTGGGTACCGTAGATTTGGGTGGCTTGGGACGATTTTCATGTTTAATATATTCTGAATCAAAAAGTATAAAGTTTTATTTGAAATGGGTTAGACCATACCATGCCAAATGGCAAAAGGGCTATCAGTGGCATAAAGTATATGCCACTTTGACCTTTTGTTACAGAAAAAAAAAATGTGGCTGTCCCAAGTCACCTCATGTTTTGGGTGTATTGGGACGTGCATGCATTTTTATGGATTTATCATCTCCTACACTCTATTAGGTGACTTGAGACAAAGAAATCGTTTTAGGTATAGTAGGGAAGACCATGGTGCATGGAAATAAAAAAATAATACATGCTTTTGAATGGTTATTAATAAATACTATATGTAATATAAACCGTAGACATCTACAAAATGATTAGTAACAATGGATATAATCTGGTAACTGGTATAAAAACTAAACAAAAAAACGTTCTATACTTTTGAACGTTCTATACGTTTAATACTTTCTTTCCAGGGTGGATTTAGGAATATTCTATTTATCACTAGCCTCTCTAAAAGTTAAACTATTTGTCCTAATATCATTAAGTGCTGTTTGAGACGTTTCGTCATTGAAATCGCGATTTTTGCGACTCCCCACCTTCCTCACGTATTTATTCGGCATGTCCCAGGTCACCCTAAAAATAACAAAACAAAACAAAATATTAGCCCACAGGTGGTTGTGAGGTTGTGTCTTTATCGTACCATATAATATATTGAACAGTGGCGGTGCGTGATATTTCAGTTAGCCATATCTTGAAAACGACGCATGGGACCCACTTCACTTTTTAGGTGATGACTATACACCTCTTACAGAAAGGATTTATAGTGAAAAAATCGTCAGCAAAGTTTGCGAAAAAAATTTTCAAAAACACTGGAGCACTCCCTGGGTTCTCAGTAACGCTCTGTGGGATATTTGCAGTATATTTTTTTTCATAATCTAGAAACAAATATAAGGAGACGTTTTTCGATTTGTTGCAAAATATTTTTTTTTTCAAAGAGTTATGGCCATTTTAATTTTAATTTTATAGGAACATTTTGTTTCCCAAAATTAAAATGGCCATAACTTTTTGAAACAAAAAATATTTTGTAACAAATCGAAAAACGTCTCCTTATATTTGTTTCTGGATTATGAAAAAAAATATACTGCAAATATTCCACAGAGCGTTACTGAGAACCCAGGGAGTGCTCCAGTGTTTTTGAAAAATTTTTCGCAAACTTTGCTGACGGTTTTTTCATTATAAATCCTTTCTGTAACATGTGTATAGTCATCACCTAAAAAGTGAAGTGGGTCCCATGCGTGTTTTCAAGATATGGCTAACTGAAATATCACGCACCGCCACTGATATTGAAAGAATATAACAACTATCCCCTAAAAAAATCCCGGAGCACATAGGTCCAACATACACCCGCGGCCAATAAGAAGTATAAAGGTATACAAAAAAAAAGCCTTATTTACTCACCTGTAATTTAATTCAAAAACACAAACACCTGAAGATATTTTCAATTTATTCATATATGGTCAGCTGGTGTCATCTGTTAACGTCAGATTCAATATAATTTCGAAGTTCGTCTACTTAGGTGTAGATGGTAGCACGCGTTCAAAAAGAAATCTGTAATTTATCCCAAGACACGCTCGTCCCAAGCCACCCAAATCCACGGTACAAATTCATTTTCACTTCCGAGATGCAGAATTATACAGGACCACAAAAGGTTTTCCAATGCGCGCAAGTACAGGCCCGGTCTACTCTATGTTTTTGGGGTCGTTGAACACGAATCAGACCTCAGTTTTCCTCGTTTACCGCTAGTTTTTTTTTTCTAACCTCAAAAAACACATTTTACACAGTAGCTTGATACACAGGCACACAGACACAAGCCAGAGAATCACATCTCCCTTCTACGTTTTTCAACGCACTGAAGCAAAATCTGAGATCAGGATGCGTTTACGACTATCAGGTTTTCCCCTAGGAACAAAAATCCCTATGAAAAACACTAAATCAGACACCATGTCATATACTTGACGAGGCTGGTGACTGTTATGTTACAACAATAATCTAACAATAACTCTAAACCTCAGAAACCTATAGCCCTACCACACACATATTGAAAACTCCACAACCTCGAAAATCTTAACCTCAAAAAAACCCTATATTTGTGTTCTGCAACTGCTAGAGCACAGCAAATGATGAAGAAGAATTGATCCAATCATGACTCTCAACTTCATAGCCACGGAATTCCAAAGTTTCATAATCCCATAACCTCATAACCTCCAAGCCCATTAACCTCAAAAACCTTATAAGTAGGTCCTGCGAAATCTGGGACACAATGACTCTCAAACCCGTAGACCCGAAATCCCTCGCTCTGAAATTCCACACTCTCAATCTCAAACCCATTAATCTAAAAAACCCTATGTCTAGGGCCTGTGAAATTTAGCATGCAGCAACCTAATGAAGAGGCATGAATATGACTCAATCATATATCTCAACCCTATAACCTCGACACTCCATAGCTTCGAAATGCCATAGCTGTGAAATTTCATAACCTCATAATCTCAAACCCATAAAACTAGAAAACCTTATATCTGGGGCCTGCGAGATCTAGGACAAAAGAACCTGAATAAGAGGAGCTAGTATTATAATATTCACAGCCGGTTGAGATTGATTGACATACTCATGCCTTTTCATCACGTTGTGTCCCAGATTTCGCAGGACCTACTTATAAGGTTTTTGAGGTTAAGGGTTTCGAGGGTATGAGGTTATGTGATTACCAAGCTTTGGAATTCCACGGCTATGAAGTTGAGAATCATGATTGGATCATATTGATGCTTCTTCATCATTTGCTGCGCTTTAGTTGCGGAACAGAGATAGTATAGAGTTTTTTGGGTTAAGATTTTTGAGGTTATGGGGTTTTGAGTACGTGTGTCGTAGATTCATAGATTTCTGAGGCTTAGGGTTATTTTTAGTTCATATCCATAACAGTACAATCACCAGCTCGTCAAGTCGTATATGACATGGTGTCTGATTTAATGTTTTTCATAGTGATTTTTGTTCCTAAGGGAAAAACTGATAGTCATAAATGCATCCTGACCTCAGATTTTGATTCAGTGCATTAAAAAATGTAGAAGGGGGAATTATCTGGCTTTGTTTTTGTGTACCTGTGTCAAATTACTGTGTAAAATGTGTGTTTGAGGTTAGAAAAAACACTATCGGTAAGCAAAGAAAACTGATTCGTGGTTAGCGACCCCAAAAAAGTAGACCGGGTCTATACTTCTGCGTATTGGAAACATTGTTGTGGTCCTGTGTAATTAACTCAACGAACAAACGCACAAAATGGGGGTGTAGAATGCATGAAGGATGTCACAAATTTTGACTTAATGGCTTGATTTGGAGTCGTTAGGAGGTCAACATACTAAAAATCCCCTAACCTAATTGGTAATATTTTAAACTGACAATGCTATCAGCAATATTATAAAAGTACGTACTCATAGGATCATAGATGTGTTTAGCGACTTCGTTTTGGGGTAAAATAAATTCATGGACTTTTCGGTACTCACTATTGCGTTCCGTTTCTGCATTTTTATTCGGTGAATATTTTAATGAATCTTCATTTGAAATTCCGAACTCTGTTGTCTCGCATAATGTGTCCAAAAACTTACAAATGAGCTTACGCACTTAAGAATGTTAAAAATCCCGTTCAGAAAGAAGTATTCGCTCTTACTAAAGAACTCGTAATCTCAAGACCTTTATCAAGAAATGGAGAGTACTAGAAAAAAATTACATTAAGAACTGTCATTATTTTTTCACCATATACACGTTCCTGAATTATTGAGTCCTGAGAAACCCTGTATAATAACCGTAGTTAGAACGTACATTAGCTGTTTGCTGACACATATAGTGAGGACTCATGAAAGTGAGAAGATTGAAATTGGTATAAATTATTTTCTAAAGAAAAGAAATTCGTTTTTAAAAATATTTATTTACCTAAAACTGAAGTCTTCAGCGTCTAATTGTTTTGGTTTTACTATTTTATTAGTAAACATTATTAGTATTATGTCACCCAATTAAATTTCGAACTGGTGAGTGTTAGTATACACCCTTTTTAATAATAACTTGATGAGTAATTTCCTTAATAGGGAAGCCCTATATAATTATTACTCCTATTTTATTTAAGTGGTGCATTAACGTAATTAGTTTATTAATAGACGCGAAGTCAGTTTGCATTTGATTTGCATTTGTGATGGTGGCTAATGAGTTTATTTTACATATCACTAGCAAACATGTTTAGTTAAAAATAAAATATAAAAAATATAGCGCTTAAAGAACCCTTACGAATTTTGTACTATACGTTTCTTTTAAATTTCTAGATTTGAAAAAGTTATGGTGATTTAAATTGTTTTACAGTAATTATAATACTCTTTAAGCAAAATGAAAATGTTGCTTCAAGTTTTTATATTCACATGGTGATTGTAGAAAAAAAAATCAGATTCCACCATCCACTACGTATAAGCTGTAGAACGATAAATCAAACGAAAAAAGGAAGATAAAAGAAAAAATGGATACACGAAATCAGTCTCAAATATCTATTGTAAGAAACTTGATTTTTCAAAAGCGTAACTGAAACTTTACGTTGGTTTCTCTAAGCATACTGAAACTTCATTTTTTCGAGAAACAGTCGCCAGAACATGAGAATTATACATAAAATTCGTATCGCAGATTTTGCCATTTTTCGAATACAAGGTGTTACATTTCACTAGCACACAAAAAAAGAAAAGTGGTCATTACTTTTAACCAGACCCATCTAGGGTTATGTATTTCGATGCGCTGAATCCGAATTTGAGGTCAGTTTAACCCGTACACCCTCAAAATTTTGAGTAAATTGCAAAAAACCGCTAAAAATCGCTAAAAATAGCAAAAAAAAATGCAGTAATGCAAGCGAGAAAATTTTTTACGAACTAGGTCAAGTATGTTTATTATGTATTTCGATGCGCTGAATCCGAATCTAACGTTGATATAGTTCGTCAACCCTCCAAATTTAGAATAAATTGCAAGAAACCGCTGAAAATCGCTAAAAATCGTGAAAATTGAAGTTATGAAAACGAAAAAAAAATTTCGATCATGTATGTTTTTTGTGTATTTTGATGCGCTGAATCCAAATCACAAGTTGATTTAGCTGATAGACCCTCCAAAATTAGAGTAAATTGCGAATAACCGTTGAAAATTGCTAAAAAATCGTGAAAAATTACAATTATGCAAACGGAAAAAAAATCTTAAACTAAATCAAGTATTTTTCTTATGTATTTTGATTCGCTGAATTCAAATCCGCAGTCGGTTTGGCTTGTACACCAAGCCAACTTGTTGCCAACTTTAAATACATTGCGAAAAAACGCTAAAAATAGCAAAAAATCGTAAAAAACAGTCATGAAGTAGTAGATAATATCCAAAAATAGTATTGTTCTTACTCACAGTAATAAACAAACCATGATTCCTTTCAAATTATACTATAATATCTATAGATTGTAATTAGAATTAAAAAAAAACGACCTTCCTTGATTTTACACCGTTCTTCGCTTGTATCGAACTCTTTTTTCTTCGAATGTTCTATGCAGTAGGTTTCTCTTTCGTTTTCTATTTTCTCTCGTTATTTCTCTCTTTAAAGTCCAGCAAAAATCGGCCATCATGTTGACATTCCATATTCCTTGATACCAATTCTCCATTTCACTTATGTCTTGATGAAATCGTTCTTATTCTTCACTGTTGTCGATACAAGCGAAGAACAGTGTAAAATCAAGGAAGGTCGTTTTTTTTTAATCTAAATTACAATCTATTGATGTTATAGTATAATTTGAAAGGAATCATGGTTTGTTTATTACTGTGAGTAAGAACAATACTATTTTTTGATATTATCTACTACTTCATGACTATTTTTTACGATTTTGGCTATTTTTAAAGTTTTTTCGCAATTTATTTAAAGTTGGAGGGTGTACAAGCCAAACCGACTTCGGATTTGAATTCAGCGCATCAAAATACATAAGAAAAATACCTGATTTAGTTTAACTTTTTTTTTTTTTTTCGTTTGCATAATTGCAATTTTTCACGGTTTCTTAGCAATTTTCAGCGGTTATTCGCAATTTACTCTAACTTTGAAGGGTCTACCCGCTAAATCAACTTGTGATTTGGATTCAGCACATCAAAATACACAAAAAAACATACTAGATCTAGTTCGAAAAAAATTTTTTTCGTTTTCATAACGTTTTCATAAATTTTTACGATTTTTAGCGGTTTTTTGCAATTTACTCTAAATTTGGAGGGTTGACAAGCTAACTCAACTTCAGATTCGGATTCAGCGCATCGAAATACATAATAAACATACTTGATCTAGTTCGTAAAAAAAATATCGCTTGCATAACTGCATTTTTTTGCCATTTTTAGCGTTTTTTTGCAATTTACTCAAAATTTTGAGGGTGTACGTGTTAAACCGACCTCAGATTCGGATTCAGTGCATCGAAATACATAACCCTAGATGGGTCTGGTCAAAAGTAATGACCACTTTTTTTTGTGTGCCGGTGTTATTAAAGGGCCCCTGCCAAACGACAGATTTTTTAGGAAAAGATATTACGATTTAATCAAATTTATTTTCAATATCTGTAAAGGAAATTCCGAGTTTTTTGAGGAGAGGAATTTTAATTTATTAATCATTTTGATGTAAATTATAGAGGCGTTCTCTGCAGCATTCTGAATACACAAAGTATAAAAAAATACATGAAGTTTTTTGATTGACAAATCAAAACAAAAATCAAAACAAAATTTTAATGATTGACACATTAGAAAATTCCTCTGCTATTTTTGTAAAAAAAAAATGTTTTTTTAAGAAGTCATTACGGAAATTGAAAATGATATTATAACTTTGACACCCTGTAACTTGGTTACCAATAACTTTTGGACTAAGGTAAGTTTGGTTAAATCGTAATATTTTTACCCAAATAATATGTAGTTTCGCTGTGGTCCCTTTATGGGACACATGTATATTTAATTTTTAATTAATAGGGTGTCCCGAAAAGGTTGGGACAGAGAACACCTACGTAGAGTTCAGGTCAAATTATGATGATTTAAACAAACTTATCTCTATACAAAGTCGCACCCCTAATGAAAATTTAGGGATGCGATAAGCCGTCAGTCTGTATTTAAAAAAAAAGTTATATTTCAGAAACTATTCTACCTACCAGTTTCAGTTTTGGCACATTTTTAGGCCAATATAGCATATGTTTCGAGGTAATATCAAGTACAGTGGCATTCTGCAAGGAGTTGAAAGGAGGCAGGTCAAACTTAAAATATATACAACTTTTTTCCCTCATTTTTCTAGAAAATTAATATATCAATTTAATGAAGAATTTCATATAATAGAAACTCTTTTTTACTTATAGAATTTTCTTGTCGAAAGCGTTTTCGAGAAAAATGACCAATTGATAGAGGGTCCAATATTCGTAAATACATACATGTTTTTAAAAGAGGCAATAGTCGGCCGCACATTTTTCACTTTTATTTGTGTTGTAGTTTTTAATAAAATAGAAACATCAGTTGACTGAATAATCAATGGGATACAATAGGAAAACTTGTACATTACTTGTATTTACGAATATCGCACCATCAATCAGTTAAAACAATTTTTCTCGAAAACGCTTAGAAATACGAAAATTTAAAAAAAGACAAAAAAGTTTATAAACGAAATTCTGCATTTAAGGGGTCCTAATTTTCGATAAAACTGACGAACAAAAGAATTCTGTAAATTTTTAAGTATGACAACAATATAATCAATAACAAGTCAAAATTTTCTTATGTCAAAAGATCTGCTCGTTCAGAATTTAGTCAGATTTTCAAAAATTTTCGAAGAAAATACAATATGGCCGACCTGAGTAACAATAGCGACTAATGTTACAATGGCATATGAAAGTTCTTGAAAGTTCCATACTTTCATGAACTTTGTTTTTTTTTTTAATGAAAAAATGGCGTTTTTACTTAGATTATTTTGTTTTATGGAAATTTATAGCAACATAAAAATAAAAACAAAGGATGATGACAATTATGGCGGAAGCAGTATGGCGACTAAAATGCGAAATTTCGATAAATTCAATGAGTATTTTATTGACTATTAATTTTCTACGTTTCGAACTCAGGTCGGCCATATTGAATTTTCTTCGAAAATTTTTGAAAATCTGACCTTAGATTCTGAACGAACAGATATTTTGATGAATGATAAAATATTGATTTATAATTGATTTTAAATATTTTTTACATTTCTTAATAAAAAAACAATCTTTCGATATACACGTGTCCCTAATGAGTTTTCAGGTATAGTGAAAATCACAAACATGCAAATTTCAAAATGCGATATCTAGGCGAAAAAAAAAGATATTTGAGCAAACTCAACGGCATTTGAAAGAGAAGACTTGTACTTTAAGGTCCCACACATAATTTTTCGAGAAAAAAAATCGCGGTGCTACATAACCTCAAATATATCAAAAAATAGTGTTTTTTGCACTTTAATTTTTTGTATTTTTTTTTGGTTGGATTTTACTGGCGTCTACTGCATTAGTCATTGGCCAGTATATATGTATTTGTTCATTTTGCAGGGTTATTATTTCATTGTTAAATTTTGTTATATACTTCGCTATTTTTAAGGAACAATAATAATTGATTTATAGATGTTTTATTATTGCCCGGATTTGTTTTCAGCGGGAAAAATTACTTCGGAAACAACTATTCATTGTCCAGGAGCAATATCTTGCAGGGTAGTGTTATTTTTCTGAAAATGGCAAAGGAGCGGTCAAGTACCTACTTGACCGCTACTTTGCCATTTTCGAACGAAAATTTGGTTCCTCTACTTTATTTTTCGCATGTCAAACGGACACAATTTTTCGTCCTTTTTGGAGCGTCAATCTCGAAGGGAAATTAATGAATTCACTCAACAAAAACCACTTATCCTAATGTTTTCGGATGTGATATTTCGATTTCCGGGGTCAGAATTGTGATTAAATGCTCTAGAAAAAAAATATGGCTGACTTTATGGAGAAAAATACTGAAAATTTGGGGATTTTTTTTATATATGTATACTTTTTTTGTCCAAAAAGTACTCTAACCTATTCAGGATTGTAGAGGGAGGTGGAAGCAATAGTTGGAGTTGATGATAGGATTTTTTTGCCGACCTCAACTGACTAGTCATTTCAAAATGGTGGACATTGCATAAAATCTCATGAAATATGAATTTTTCTCTAGTATTAACGAGAAAATAATGGTATTGTGAGTTTTTCTTGATCCAGAGTCATTTTCCTCAATCAAAACAATACTACAGTATATATTTGACAAAATTTTCAATTTTCAATGATGGCGGATTCAAAATGGCGGCGGGATTTCTCAAGAAATGGCGCGTTTTTCATTATAAAAAGTAAATAGGAGTTTATAATTATACTTTTCCTATGATATTTCATGTTTTAGTAACATTTGGTTTAGTGGGCATTGCATAAAATCTCATGAAATATGAATTTTTCTCTAGTATTAACGAGAAAATAATGGTATTGTGAGTTTTTCTTGATCCAGAGTCATTTTCCTCAATCAAAACAATACTACAGAATATATTTGACAAAATTTTCAATTTTCAATAATGGCGGATTCAAAATGGCGGCCGGATTTCTCAAGAAATGGCGCGTTTTTCATTATAAAAAGTAAATAGGAAGTAAATAGAGTTTATAATTATACTTTTCCTATGACATTTCATGTTTTAGTAACATTTTGAGTTATTCCTGGTGAAAAAAATTCTGAAATCCAAGATGGCGGATTCAATATGGCGGAAATCATTCTTGAAAATTCAAAATTTTAAAACGGAAAAATTACAGTCATTTTACGTAGAATTCTGATGGAAAATGTCCTCTCAATCTTTTTCATAAAAATGCGTTCTATCTGAGTAAAAAATTATTTGTCATTCTAACCTCAAAACGAGGTTTTTTTTCCGAAGTTGAGGTTCTCATGATGAAATCAGGAGAATTATATATTATGCACTTAGGGATGTAGGCGCATTGAAGATTTTTTTTTTTTTTCGGAACTTCTCCCAATATAAATAGAAAATATATATTTTGAATTCAGGCGCATTGACGAATTTCTTTTTTTTCGGAACATCCTTGCATATTTATTCAAAGAATAGTACGTAGAACGTACTTTCTGGTGGGTGTGAGAAAAAATCGTATATGCACCACAAGAAACAAGTAGGCTGTGTACTTCCGGCGAGTAGTTTGCGTCCGAGCATCCCTAAGTGCATAATATATAATTCTCATGATTTCATCATGAGAACCTCAACACCGGAAGAAAACCTCGTTTTGAGGTTAGAATGACAAATAATGTTTTACTCAGATAGAATGCATTTTAATGAAAAAGATTGAGAGGACATTTTCCATCAGAATTCTACGTAAAATATGACTGACTATGTGATTTTTCCGTTTTCAAATGTCCGCCATCTTGGATTTCAGACTTTTTTCACCAGGGATAGCTCAAAAAGTTACTAAAACATGAAATGGCATAGGAAAAGTATAATTATAAACTCCTATTTACTTTTTATAATGAAAAAACGCGCCATTTCTTGAGAAATCCGGCCGCCATTTTGAATCCGCCATCATTGAAAATTGAAAATTTAGTCAAATATATTCTGTAGTATTGTTTTGATTGAGGAAAATGACTGTGGATGAAGAAAAACTCAATAACATTATTTTCTCGTTAATACTAGAGAAAAATTCATGTTTCATGAGATTTTATGCAATGTCCGCCATTTTGAAAAGATTAGAGTCAGTTGAGGTCGGCAAAAAAAATCCTATCATCAACTCCAACTATTGCCTCCACCTCTCTCCACAATCCGGAGTACGTTAGAGTACTTTTTGGACTAAAAAAAAAAATATATATATATAAAAAAAATCCCCAAATTTTCAGTACTTTTCTCCATAAGTCAGCCATTTTTTTTTCTAGAGCAGTTAATCACAATTCTGAACCCCGGAAATCGAAAAACCACATCCGAAAACATTAGAATAAGTGGTTTTTATTGAGTGAATTCATTAATTTCCCTTCGAGATTGACGCTCCAAAAAGGACGAAAAGTTGTGCCCGTTTGGGCGTTAATGCATTAAGGACATATCCACTGTATAACGATAAATTGTAAAACGATGTTATACAGCGAAACACGCTGTATAACAAATTCTTACAGTTTTCATCCTCGAAATGCCTCCCCACGTGTGAATTTTCTCCTTTTTGGATTATCGTCCGCACTATCGTCGAGAAGGAAAATTGTACTTACCGGTCGAATGGGCTTATAACAAGTATCGTCCAAGGAGTAATCGTGGCCGTTGGATTTTCTCGGGCATCGCCTGGGAATCGTTTCGCCGTGATAGTGTGCCGAGACTCTTAGGGGGCCCGTGCTCGTCGTCTTGGCACCGATTGTCCCGTATCGCAGGGAAGGAAGCTCCGCCACCCTTTTCGTGATCGGTTTCGTCGATTGGCCCACTCCCGACTGCAAAGGAACCGTCTCAATTTTATTCCAATTCGCTATCTAGAGTTGTTAATGATGAAGATAATAGTTCAGTAGGTAGGGAGTTTTATGTATTCTTGCGACATGCAAGGCAGGTTTTTACAGATTCCCATGTATTTATTTTTTCTCGTAGAATACAATGAGCGGGGTCCGTAGAGCAGCATCCGTGTGGAACATCGTTTAAATAATCAACTCCGTTCCTGTGCATTAAAAAGTGCTTATTTCTAATTATTTATTTATTCGAAAAGTTAAGCAATTATCAGGCTGAAGTTTCTTGAAAGAGTAGCTATTTGTAACAAGAAGTTACCCTGTGCGTTGCAGCTCGATCGGTTAACAATTTTACAAGTAACGATCGAATTTTTCGAGAAGCCTTAATTAACAATACTGCCATTTCTTTACTTAGAGCACGATTTTGATCGGCTTAGGCCAGAAAGGTCACAAATCTCTTCTAGTTTCTGGGACTTTTTCAGATTTTTAAAAATATTGAAATGGACCAGTCTTATAGCGTTTTATATGCGACCACATTTTTTGATGCGAAGTCATTAATCATCTAGCGTCTGGTCGCGTATAAAAACGCTATGAAACTGGTCCATTTCAATATTTTTAAAAATCTGAAAAAGTCTCAGAAACTAGAAGTGATTTGTGACCTTTCTAGCCTAAGCCGATCAAAAATCGTACTCTAAATAAAGAAATGGCAGTATTGTTAATTAATGATCCCGAAAAATTCGATCGTTACTTGTAAAATTGTTAACCGATCGAGCTGCAATTTTCAGGGTAACTTCTTGTTACAAATAGCTACTCTTTCAAGAAATTTCAGCCTGATAATTGCTTAACTTTTCCAATTAATGGATAATTAAAAATAACCACTTTTTCAGCTTTGTTAGCCAATTGAGGAGCTTGCTGCAAGAACAAGGCAGCTCCATTTTCAACGCGTGACGAGGTTAGCTGTTTATAATATCGAAAAAAATTTTATAATTTCGATAAAAATATTAGACGTTATGTTCGCAAATTCGACGCAGCTCAGCATATGTCAGGATGTATACTCCATGCACTGAGATGTGTGGAATTTGCGTTAAATAACGCCTAAAATTTTTATCGAAATTATAAGCAGCTAACCTCGTCACACGTTGAAAATGGAGCTGCCTTGTTCTTGCAGCAAGCTCCTCAATTGTTAGTTAGCAATTGCACTTAGAGACTTCCGGTTGGGTTTAAAATTTTCTAAATTTAATAAGGAAAAATTTTCTTAATGGTACCTTATATACCGAAAATGCACAGGAACGGAGTTATATGCGAAAATATGAAAATTTTCGCATAAATTGTTTATTTAAACAATGTTCCACACGGCTGCTGCTTTACGGACCCCGCTCATTGTATTCTACGGGAAAAAATACATGGGGATCCGTAAAAACTTGCCCCGCATGTCGCAAGAATACTTTTTGATGATTTTAGCTCCCTGACTACTGGACTGTAAGTCACTGAGTCATACTGGCACTAAGAGGATACGAATGGAGAAAGTTCCCCAGAAGTTTTATGGTTGGCGACGCAGTCAAAAGGTTGCTTGCTAGCTGAGAGGGAAGAAAACTGTTAAGTTTGTACAGAGTGTCAAATTTTCGGCACTTTTGAGGGATAACTCAGTTGTCTTTAAATATAGAGAGTTGCGGTTGCGAATAATTGTAAAACAAATAATGGCTCTCACATAATGTGACATCCTTGACAATTACATAAGGTTATAAATTTCAGATAAGAATAGAAATACGTATTTTTTTGCTCGACCGACTTTGATTACGTTTTTTTTTCTGGATGGTGCATTATAAATCATACCTAGCCAATGTTATTGATTAAAGTGATTACTACAACAATTTTTTTTGGCAAATACAAAAATATTTGTACTTAATTTTATTTAATCATAAATACAGTTGTAAATAATGACCATGTTCTCTAATTGCATACTCACAAACTTTTATTATTCTTCGTAAGACATTTAAAACTATCAAGAGGACGGTCTCATAAAATTTATGGGACAGTTACAAAAAAACTAAACGTCGTTTCGCATCTCCAGGGTGCAAATTTTGTACAACTTGCATTTTGTGAGGCCAAAATTTACATTTTGTTAATATTTTTTCTGGCCAAGACTTGATCACACCGACTTCTCTTTCAATTCCTCTGCATGAATTTTAAGCCGTTGCTACAACAGAGGCTAACACGTTAATCGTCGGTTTCGCGATTTTCCTTATTGTATGAATTTGGTCGAGGTTTCGTGCTCCAATAAACTTGTTTTATTCTATGAAAGATGTCGACAAAAGTCTGTCTTCTTTCAAGATACCTATATAAATTGATTGATGATCTTATAAAGAATTAATAACGAATTTGAAATGTCTACTATCTATTGAAATACAATTCTCAAGCATCACGTGAGTTCTCGTTGGTTTGTATAAAAAAATAACATCATATTTTTCATAATTTTCATAAGCTGTACCTTCAGCCATCGTTAACACGATGACGTAAAATATCACAAACAGCTAATAAAAATTTGACAACAAACAAAACAAATTGTTACTTAACAAAGCCACGGTCTACTTACAAGAATTGTTATATTTTTCATTTAAATTAGCAATTTGTGAGCTTATTGTTAAAAAACTTACCAATAGTGATTTATTTTTGAACTGCTTAGAAAACACACAGGAATAAAAATATACAGGATGTTCCGTTTAAAAAAAAAACGCGTGTTTGCTTTATTCTGAGAAAACAGGTAATCAGAGACAAGAACTAACTAAGCAACTGGATTCTAAGACCGTTTTTACATTTCCAATAAGGTAGTAAAAGAGTGAGGGAGGGGGTGCCCGAAAAGTGCAACTTTTCTGTTTCACACTGTATCTAAAAACTAAAAAAGGTTATGAACATTATATTTACGGCATACTGTATGTATAAAGAATATTGGACTGTACGATGCCGGGCGTCGCAACGCTTCGAATGTCTGTTTCCAGAAATATACCAGTTATCGTTGGAAAGTTCTTTCAATTTACAGTTTTTTTCTAAATAAAGTTTTTTGATATTTCCATTTCCTAAAAAGTTATGATCCAATAAGTGTAATTTATATTAAAATAGTAATAAAAAAATATTATATTGTCAATTATTTTTACCTGACATTAAAGTAGAAACAAAAAAATCCTGCAGTGTCTAAGAATAATTAATTTAATACAAAAAAAATGTTAGTGTTTTTGGTAAGCAGTAACTCATATGTTTCAATTAATAAATGAAAGAAAATTTTCATTGAGTGTTAATCCATTAAGATAGAAACAAAATGGTAATCCTACATACAATCTTATTAATACTACATAACTTAATATGCAATCTATACATAAACAAATAAACAATATACCTATTAGCTTAATATGACCGTCATTGTTATACCTTATTTCGTCACAAGCCCCAACTATTTTTTGTTTTGAATTCCACATTATCAGACAATGTAGGATTACCTCCATTTTATTTTTGTCTTTTAATTTTTTGTAATAAACAAAGACTATTAACTATTTTTTGTCACCACTTTATTGAAAAATGTGAACTACTAAATATTTTGAAATATGATGTAGTATAAATCATACGAATTGGGTCATAACTAAAGCCGGCAGATCCGGGCGGCGGGTCATAACCATACGCGTCATACTACTTACTACTTGTATGTGCAAAAACAAAATTCATGAAAACAATAAACTGTTGCAATTTATAAAGAGATGTGTTAAACTTACCCTGTTATTTATGTCGATATATGGCTCGTTGAGATGGCCCGCCGCCCGGATCTGCCGGCTTTAGTCATAACATTTTAAAAAACGGAAACATTGAAAAATGGTATTTAGAAAAATAACTCATTTAAAATACCTTTAGCAATGAACAAATTAAACAACAAAACCCCTTTGTTCACACAAAAATTACACTGTTTTCCAACGTTGTTGACATCACACAAATTGGCAGCATAATGGTCGCTGGTTTAATCTCGCTTAAACTCAATTTTCATAATAGTCCAGCTCGATTTTGATCATCTCCAATAAAGTGTTCTGCCGTGGATAACGCATCAAGGGTTTTGTTTCCACCCGAAAGGGAATATACTCGTAAACAAATTATCTAAAATCCAACGTGGGTTCCGCGAAACTCCATGTTAATAGCCCATTCATGTTCGAGGTGTAGATAGGCAATCAATGCGAAACACGTTCAAAACGGGGCAAATTTTCCGGCGAATATCGCGAGTTAGCGATATCGCGGCAAAACTGTATAAAAAAAAATAATGAACTGTAATTTTGAAGAAGGTGCTAAGTACCAATAGATACTGGATGAAAAATGAGCTATGAACCTGCCGAATTTTATCTATTAGTAGGGGAAAAATATAACGCAAATAATATAGCTTATATTTTATTCGCTGAAAAAGGTGGTTATGTAGTAATAAACAAAATGCTAACTAATGGTGGGTTCATGCAGAATTTAGTAATAAGAATAAGAATAGTAATAAGCATAAAAGTTAAACCTTCGTTTTATTACCCAGTTCATGCAGTAAACATAATTTTAGTAATAATTTTAAAAATAAGGATTGCTGCAGAACTGGGTTGTCTATTACTATTCTTATTCTTATTACTAAAAATTTCTGCATGAACCACCAATTTTAAATGTAGCAAACATAAAACAGAATAGGTATTGGAACGTAGAACACAGTAATGAAATCGAAAAATCATGATAATAAAATTTGGTAAAACTGTTTGTTTTCTTCTTTGAGAAATGATATAATTGCCTCAATGTTCTTCTTTTTATCTCCTGTAACATGGCTCTCACACTCGAGCCGCGAAAATTTCATTTTTTATCCACTGAATATTCACATTTTTTTTTAAACCCGAATGGGTTTCCATGCTACGATTTCGTTGAAGGTTTCTTTCGTACTCACCATTCCAGGGTTATTGGCGGTAATACGAATACATCGTACTTTGGAAATCTGAACCTTACTTGTGTCTAATGTCCTATCTGCAACATACTTGCATAATACAGAATTCATCATCGTAACAATGAAAGGATTGTTGGGTGTTGCAGTGGCAATTAGTCGAACTAAATCAAAAAGAACCTCACATTTTTCTAAACTTTTCCTTTTTCCAATTTGCGCGAAATTGCTCTTTTTCTTTTTTTTTCTTTTTTTCTGATGATCATTAACCCTGTCCATTGATGAAATACAAATATGCTTGTCAGATACACTTAAAATATGTCAACAGTCTAATTTTGTAATTTTTTAGGTTATGGCACTTAGTCCGGTTTTCTTTTCCTAATGTAAACGGAGTTACCCCAGGCGACATCTTTCACCGAGTAGAATTACTAATTTTAACAATCATGGCACATAGCGCGCGTTATAGATTATTGGCTATGGCAGATAGCTCGTATTTCAAACATTAACGAAGTTTATTTTTTTTGTGGCACTTAGCCCGGTTTTCACTTCAAGTCTTCATTTTAATAAATTAATAAAACTTCTGGATAACTGTTGAGAGTGTGTTATGTCAAACAGCCGAGCAAATAGCTGTAGAACCCTTCGTGTCCGAGTGATTTTTTGAATATACTTTCCTTCGGTTTTGATCGAATTTTAACTTTTGAACGGCCACCATTTTAAAATAACTTGACAGAATCGCGCCAAAATTTAGTCAGTTAGCCAAAATTTTAAATGTATCACAAGCCATATGTTGTCGTTTAAAAAAAAATATCGATGAAGTCATTTCTTTGGCAGCTGTCAATAAAAAAACAAGTGGAGTACGTAAAAATATCTGCAAATGAAAAATTTAATTAACGTGTCCGTGAGCTTTTCTAAAAAAAATCCTTTGATTTTTATCGAATTTATGCACGACTTTAAGCCCTCACTGTATAAAGCACTTCTCAAAAAAATGGTATCACTGTTATCAGCTTCTGTTTTCTGAATTGTTCTTCTTATCCCTTAAGAGCACTACCTTTTGAAGAAATTGAACCCTAACTAAAAATATTCATCATATCGCTCAAAACGTCATCGATACACTTCAAGACATCTTATATTGTGGAATTATACACGCAAATTTATTGAAACTAATTTTTCATTTCGCGTGATTCAAATCATTGCTTTTATTAAAGTTGTTATTCATATCAGATATTTCCGTTGCAGAAGGATATTCGCTTTGTCTGCTACAAATCGAATTCACCTGGGCAAACTCCAAGAAAATGAAATGTATAAAGGTAGGTAATTCCCATCAAAGTCACTATACTTTCTTAAATTACGTTTCGGTAATGAACAGCATCTTGAAAAATGTTATTTTGGCGGGCACTGCCGATATACAAATGAAATTTTCCACACTAAATTTCCGTTTGAAGGTTAATTTATGGAAGAAGGAAGTTGATTGAGTTAAAATTATTGTTCTGCTGAGCAAGCGACTGAAATTTAAAATTAAAACTTTGGAAGCAGTTTAGCTGCAGTGGGCAAACTGTATGTAAAAAAAGACGCCATAATACGTTTACATTTATCTAGAATCAAATACATGCGTAGCTGCCCACAAAATATTTACATTTTGAATTATCTAGAAAAACAAATCACATGACTGTATTGTTGTTGACCTCAAAAACAAAATACTTTATTGAATTTTAAAAATTTCAAAACATTAACCACACTTACTTGCATAGTTTGAATTACAGTGTCGTTTTAAATAATCATGAATCTGAGAACTTCTTGAGTCTATTCTCATTGAAATCGGTTAATATAAACAATTCGTGTGTGTTAAGAATGTATAATACTTACATTATGCCAGTCGAAAAAGAGGGATCAGAATTTCAAAAAGGACGTCGCAACGACATAGATGTATCCCCAATTAATGTAACTTATCCATTTGTTTTTGTCATTTTAGAGAAGAAGACACCTACTTCTATATGATCAACAACAACAACAACAACATCTGAATCCCAGAACACATAACTATAGTTTCAAACAAGCATACAGTTTGGTTCGCCAACATTAGGACACACATGAAATGCGAATTCGATATACACGGTGGAGACATTAACTGGAATATATTCGCTAGCGGGGTGGTGAATGATTTTTCAAAAAATTCCCGAGACACGTCAACTTTTAAATGTATTTACCTACATTTTGCAAGTAATGTGAAAAATATAGCCCTTCAGGGATGGCTGAAACCACCCTCGACATGATTTTTTCAAATGCAACCCTATGGCTTGTGACCCCTCATTGTAAAGCTGGTGGAAAGAGGAATCCAACGCACTGATCAAATTTTAATTTTTAGTATGTATAAATTTAAAAATTAAATTTATTTTCAACGTAACAATTGTTCAAAATGTGCACCATTCACTTGTTGGCAGCAGCCCAGTCTGTGGTAGGTTTCGTCCCTTACATTATGCAACATTTGCGGTGTTATTTTTTTCGATTTCCTCTCTTATCCTTTCCTGCAGATCTGCTATGTTGTTGGGTTTCTGAATGTAAACCCTACTTTTAAGATGTCCCCACAAAAAGAAATCCAGTGGTGTAAGATCTGGAGATCTTGCTGGCCACTCAATATTACCTCGCCTCCCAATCCACCTACCGGGAAAAATTCTGTCCAGATACTGACGAACAATGGCAGCATAGTGTGGTGGGGCCCCATCTTGCTGAAACCATAACCTCTCGTCGGTCAAGTTAGGGTTTAAGGGGTTTGGAAATAAATGACATAGCACTGGCATTAGTTCGTGCTGGAGTAAACGCAAGTATCTTGCTCCATTAAGAGTATCATCAAAGAAAAATGGTCCTACAATTGTATTATTCCGGCTCACACATTAGTTTTCTGTGGACGCTGAGTATGAAGTTCCCTCATCCAATGGGGGTTCTCTTCAGCCCAGTAACGACAATTTTGGCGATTTACGTGCCCATTTATTGTAAAAGTAGCCTTGTCAGAGAAAACTATCCACTCTAAAGATAACTGGTTTTGATCAATACAAGTCATCAATAAATCGCAAAATTCCAACCGTCGATCTGGATCATCTTCAAGTAGCTCTTGAACAGCTTGCATTTTATATGTGCGTTTTTTCTCATATTTAAGTATTTTTAAAACTGTTTTGTGATTAAGATTACTATCACGGGCCAGTTGACGGGCTGGAGTGATTGGATTTTCTTCTAGAGCAAGCAACAAATTCAACTTCGTGTCGTCATCAACAACAGCCTGCCCCTTACTCGGTACTTTCCTGACATGACCCATCTCTCGATATTGTGCCTCAATTTTACTAATGGTACCTTGATTTAGTGGTGGCAAGGCAGGATGCGTTTCTCGAAACAAGCGAACAACTTCGCATTGAGTTCGCGCCCTATCACCATATCCAATCATCATAAAAATTTCGATTTTTAGTGATTCAGTTAAATAAGACATTTTCACCAATTTGAAATAACACTTCGTTTCAAACTCTGAATACAGCATACAAACTAAATTACTCTTTGCGGTCGTGTAAAAACACTAGCAAAAAAATAAAAAACATCAGTTGTGGCAAAAAATTGCTTGGATTTTTTTGGGGGACATATGAAAAGTAAGGTTTACTCGTACATACAAAAACTAAACAACACACATTTTGAGTACGAAATTGTTGCGTTCAAAATAAATTAAACTATAAAATTACGTTTTAATTGTATGCAACCCTACAAACATACTAAAAATTTAAATTTGATCAGTGCGTTGGATTCCTCTTTCCACCAGCTTTACAATGAGGGGTCACAAGCCATAGGGTTGCATTTGAAAAAAATCATGTCGAGGGTGGTTTCAGCCACCCCTGAAGGGCTATATTTTTCACATTACTTGCAAAATGTAGGTAAATACATTTAAAAGTTGACGTGTCTCGGAAATTTTTTGAAAAATCATTCACCACCCCGCTAGCGAATATATTCCAGTTAAAGTCTCCACCGTGTATGTAGTTATCAATGCTGATTCAGAATCGGTCACATCAAATAAAAAATCATCTATTTGATATATCAAATACTTTTCACAATTTTATTTTCTGTCCAATCACTACTTAGAGATCGTAAGTTTGGTCGTTCCTAAAATTGCGTTGCAATCTTAATGTTTATGTCTGAAACCCAAAAGAACATTTAATATTCCATATGATGTTTTATTATTGTCCACCATTTATATTCACCCTAAAAGATTGTTTCACAGATCTAAAATAATATTTTCAGATCATTGAATTACACTATAGTTATACGGGGTGTCCGATAAAAAACGTTTAAAGATTTCCTGGGTGATTAAAGACGGTGGTGATTCCTTAGGTCAAGATAAGAACAAAAGTTGCTACGGATATGTGTCCGGAAATACTTCTCTTTGTCTCATTTTGTTTTGTTTGAAAATGTCTTCTTTTTCAATTGTGTCAGTAAACGGTTGGACAAATTTTCTAAAAATTGCATCTGGGGTATTTTTTTTGGTACTGAATCTGCTAGTATATCAAAAACAGTGTACCGTAATTAGAAGGGGTGTAGTCAGTTGAAGGTGTAAAATTTTACATTGGGAGTAGGTTTTTGAACATTTTAATGGAGATTCGAATTTATTCATCAAAACAAAAGTTAAAAACAAAAGAGCAGCCTGCATCTCAGTGACAGAGCCATCAACCTAATTTGCAGCTTGTTTTGAGTTGTTTTGATAGTGATTACTTTTTCAAAAAATCACATTTTTTAAAGGGGGCTTTAATTCTCTTAGGAAACATTTCCTGACATATGTCTATAAGAACTTTTTTTCTTATTTTGACCTAAGAAATCACCCCTGAAATCTTTAAACGTTGTTCTAGATATCCTGTATTAATTTAGGATTATTTGTTTGAGATGATTTATTTGAGTATTTATAGTACATAGGAAATTGTCTTAATTCTTTTTTGGATATATGTTTTTTGAGAAATAATTACAACTAAATAGATATTGAATTCTATCGAGCCATCCAAAAAAAAAAAACGTCATCAAAATTGGCCGAATAAAAAAGAAGTGTTTCTGTTCAATATTAAATTTGAGGAGCTTTGGAGCAAAACCAAATAAATCCACTTTTTATGAAAATTGAGTTAGCGGCGGATTGCAAATGAGTTTGTTAAATTGCACCTTATAAACTACCTGTTCCAAATCAATACCGAATAAATCCTTGTAAAATTCAGTGTTGAAATCGATGTTTTCGAGCAACAACGAATAATTCCACTTTTAGCTCAAAACCGAATAAATTCAGAAAATTTGTAACTTCTATGTAAAATAATAGGTGGCACCAGGGTTATCTTGGGAGAATAAAAATATGCTAGGTCCTTATTCCCTTCGCCGTCGGGCGGCATAGTATCTTCTCCACGTGCTTGTAAAAGAGTGGGATATGGAAAAACAGTTTCGAAAAGAGTGGGAAAGTGACCAAAATTTTGAATGGTACAGGAAGTTGCTATGTAAAGACGAAAGTGAAAGTAAAGAGGAAATAACTCAGGAAGGGGATGGTATAAGAAATGAATGCGATTGCTTGGAGGAGGAATGTGCGCTCCATATTTAAGTTTTGTTGATGTATTGTTTTTATTTTTTTTAAACCTTTCATGTTCTTCTATGAAAAAGATTTTTATCGTTGTTTTCAATGTGGTAAGTACAGGTTTTTAATATTTTTCGTTTTTTTCTTATGTCATTTTATTTTTTATTTTGGAAAACAAAGCTTTTATTTTAAAACAGTGTTTTTTATTGCTGTTTCTTATTAAAATTTTCAGCAAAACCAAATAAATACATTAGTTTTGAGCAAAACCCAATAAATCCATTTCTGTTTGTGTTATATTTCAAAAAAATAATAATTTTTCAAAATTATAATTGCGAAGGATGTATTACTAATAACGTCTCCAATAGTATTTTTTAACAAAACATAAGAAAAATCTAATACTTTTTGCGCTATTGGAAATCCGGCTTTATCTCAAACCCATTTATAATCGATTTATTCGGTTTTGCTTTTAAGCTCCTCATTTATAACCTTATTTAATTGTCAAATCTGTGACATTATATGACAGCCATTATTTATTTTACAATTTAGTGATAGTCACTTGTCAAAAGTTTGTCATAACTGGAAAGCTTCGACACGACTGCTATTACTATATTATCTCTATTGTCTCTTTATTGTCAGCTACATAGATGCAAACTGTTAATTGTCCATCAATATTAATTTTTTAGGCAACTACAATAGAGAAATAGTGCCCTTTATCAGGTTTTACATGAAATTGTAGGTCTTGGTATCAGAAATACAAGTATATAAACATAAAAAATAGGTATATAAAAATGAATACAAGTATATATGTAAACATAAAAAAGGTATGAATGGGCCTAATATTTGTGGAGTCTTTGCCTATATCTTAAACCAAGACTAATATTTCTCAATATATTTAAAAACTCCATCAAGTTGATTGAAAAGAATGTAGATCATCAAAATGCAGTGCTAATTGAAAATGGATATTCAGTTTATTTGCAATAAAGCTAAATAAGTATCTTTATGTCGGAAAATAAGTTAACGAGATATAAAACAGGAGACAAGATAAATACTATGTCTGGTTAAGTTTACTAAATTGTCCTTGATAATAGCGTAGCATATTACCACCAAATCACCGTCCTTATACGCCTTTCCTATACAAACTACTCACGATTAGAAATCCCGATCTTATACAAAGAGTCTTAAAGGACAAAGCAATCGCTGACGATATTGCCGCTCTGTATACGACACTATTAACGTTATCTCGATTCGCTTAACTGAACTAGGTGAGACCTGCTTCCTAAGACGTATTAATGCCCCATTGACCCAAATCATGCAATTGAAATAGCACCCTACAAGGTTAACGGGGTGTAAAACGCAACCCCAAACGACTTATCTTCTGAGATTGAAATGTTTCTGTACACCTCTGCTTTCGCAATACTACTTACATACAGGGTAAGTCTGTAGTCGTCCCCCCCCTCATTGTCTCGAAAATGAGGAAAAGGGATAAATTAAAATTTTAAGTAATTAAATTAGATTTAAAACCCTTTAAGGTTACATAATAAAAATTAATTTCATGTGAAGTCAAGAACTCTCGTTTATATTAGTATTATATAGTATTATATAAGTAATTGGTTGTTTATTCTTTCAAAACAATTTTCACTGCGTTGTTAGTTATGATTATCCCAGTTCGTAATCAATAAGAAATATGAATTAAGGGTACTCATGAAGTTAAGAAATACCAATATTGAGACAAATAGAACACAGAGTAAGTGAAAATAATCACTGAAATACACATCACACAATAACACTGAAATATATATGTATATATTTGGTGGTAAAAATTTCGAATCACAAGTGTAGGTACTTACAAACAAATACTCATAAACTACCTAAATAAGTATCACTAATATCACTAACTAGCACTGTAAAAAACAATTACTGTGACAATTTTCAGAATTAATTCAGCAAGGCATTAAAACAACAAGGATTATAAAATAAAATACATTTTTGTGTAAAAAAACAGTTACTAACTAAATTTTTTATTTAAATCACATGTTCGAACACTAGGCATCATTCTCTCAGACGCTTAATAAAACTCGGCGTCCATTATTCCTTCAAGAGCAAGTATATTTATTTCAGTTTCTTCATTTAAAATTTTTTAAATGAAGAAACTTTTTTTCAGAAGAAGAGTTTATTTTTTGCATACTCCATGTTTCCCGTTTCTCTAAATCAACAAATCTTTGCTTAATAGTTTTTGCTGGTCTGTTGGCGTTGTGAATATTTTTCTTGATATAATCGCTTTGTTGTCTTTATTGTGGTATGTCCTTTTCGAATAATGATTGTCAATTCTGACAACATGTGACGGTGTGTCCCGCTTTTCATAAACCCACCCTAATTTCTCCTTTATTAATAATGCGATTTTCGTCAAATTTGGGTCGTAAGTGAATGCTGAAAAAATGAAAATTTTGGCGTGGTTAAAAGGGGTATCCCCCCATAAGTATGGTGAAATGCCCCCCTTTTTTTTATTTTCTTCGCATGATGAAAGTGTTTCTTAGGGCTAATTATGAAAGGTAGACCGAATTTTATGTCCAAAAAATTTTCCTCTCAGCTAGGTATGGAAAAAACCCTGTTTTTTACGTTTTATTTTTTTTTCTCGGTTTTTAACTGTCGAAAAAATCTGAAAAAATTCATGAGTACAGAAAATATGATTAATTTTATGTAAAAAAATGTTTTAAGCTCATTCAAGGTCATTATGACCTCTAAAAAAAATTATTCAAACTTTAAAAATCCCATATCTTTTAACCAAAAAAAAGCTTCAGGCTCTGATTTTTAATATGTTATATTTTTACTGTTTTTTACTACCTCAAATTTTTTCAGATTTTTTTGAGTGGTGGGTCATGCCCAGAAGTGCGAAAAATCAATTTTTTTTGTCCGTGAAACGACTTAAAACGGCTTAAAATCGTCATTTTATAGTGTCCTGATTTTTTTCTTGCACTAAAAGGACTCAAATGACTTCAAGAGGTGAGAAAAGAGGGCTTTTCAAGAAAGTATGTTAGGTTAGGTTACGCTTATTCAAAATTTTGTTTATTTTATTAATAAACAACATTAATACAAATTCAAAAATGGAGTTTTTTTTTCAAATTCCGGTCTACTCAACATATCCACCTTCCAATACGATTTCAACAATTGTTAACCGCTCCCTTACGTTTCTTAGAGTTTGTCGAATAATTTCTTGAAAAGCTTGTCTAACGGTGCTTTTATTTTGATGAATGAGGGATTTGTAAAGCAAAAAATGTGACATAAGTTTTCCTTAAATACGATGATTTTGAAAAGTGTTTCGTATTGGAAGGTGAATATGGTAAACAGCCCAGAATTAAAAGAAAAACTGTATTTTTGAGTATGTTATTAATGTTGTTTGTTAATGAAATAAACAAACTATTTATATTTTATCCTACCTTAATCAGTTTTTGAGATATTTCGTAAGGTAACGAGGAGTTTTTGAGAATGCTGAATCAAAATTTTACAATAAAAATTTACAATAGACCCTAATATACTTTTTCGAAAAAATCGAACTCCTTTCCTCCCCTAAAACAGCATCAAAGCTTAGTGATACCTAATCCAAATTCGAAGAAAATCGAATTATTAATTTCAGAGAAATTAGGGTGGATTTATGAAGAACGGGACACACTGTATACAGGATGAGTCTGTGAAGTGTCACCCCCATATGTCACAGACTCAGAGAAAGAGTAAATAAAAAAGTTTTTTATAAAACGCTTCCTAAAGAAATTGCACCCTATCATCACCCCGTTAAGAGGGTGTAATTTCCTATGAAGATGTTTTTTCTTTGCTATCTTGAAAATTGTGCTTTCATACAAATTTTAAAAGCTTAACAATAACCAGCCACATTATTATGAAATATATTCCCGAAGATGTGAAACGCTAAGGGGTGTGGGTGAATTTTACTGTTAGTTATTTTAGAGTATTACTATTTCTGAAAAGATATTATGAGATTTTATTTTGAGAAAATTGGTTTGAATATTTCCTTACTAATGTAAGGAACTATAAAATATACATATAGTCATGGATAACTGGTAACATGGTAACTTTCAGCTACATTAAATTTTCTTTAATACAATATTAATTATTATTCACAATGTGTTGTAATTAAACAATATAGTATAACACTACCGACAAAGAAATAAGTGTATGGATTTCACCATATGCAGATACATTTTACAAAAAAAAAAAAAAAAAAAAAAAAAAAAAAAAACGATAATAAAATGTATTCTTCCTACAGTGTTCTTGTCTTTCAACCGTCACATTAGAAATAAACACCTGTTACGCTATAAAAAAACATATTAATCTTTTCAATGATGGCTATTTTTAAAAAAATGCAGAATTAAATTTAATTAGCACAAAGTAGCTGATAGGACTTTATAAGTCTTTAGGGAAATGATTTGAATATTAATATGGGTGTTGTCCTCACGTATCCGCCGAGTACATACATATGTACATGTTTTGACTTATTATGACAATTTCAAAGGCCATATCAAAAATTCAGTCATGATCGTTAACTGTCGAAAAACAAGTGGGTCATGAAACAAATTTATGTAAGTACCGAATTGTAATGGATTTGATTTAGAAAAAAATTACTAAGAGAAGCGCATATATAACAGCATGCAAAAACTATGTATACCGGGTGTCCCACCGCGGTGGGCCTGTTTTAATAACTGAAAAACTAAATTCAAATTTTGAAAATGTGGCGGTACAGTAAAGTCTTAAAAAGTATATCTTGTAGTTTTTGAAATATTTACAATTTTTGATTACAATTGCGGATTAGTGTGGAAAGAAAATTGCAGATATTTCATAAATGATTCGTTTGAAATTAAGTTCATTTTACATTCGCGCTTCTGTGTTAGTAAAATGTACATTGAAACTCACACGCCCACAGCATATTTTTTATACTGGGTGCTCGCAAAAATAACACCGATCATTTTTTTTATTTGAGTCTATACTTTAATAATTTGATTCGGATTCTCGAAAGTCGAAAAATAACTAAAATGTTCGTTTATTTTTGAAAAAGCTTTTTGTCACTTTTACAATAATTGGAAACTATTATAAATTTTTTATATGACCAGATACAGAGATGCATACAAATGTTATACCTAAGTTCTTCATCGTTAGTGTATGCATGCAGCATGCACACTATAACGATACAACGCATTTTGTATGGTGCTAGGTCCAAAAATGGCGTCACGTAGACTCATTCTGCGATATTTGCGACGCATTTATCAAACTGAGACCAAAAAATCGCTTTAGCCAAAAATTAAAACTTTGTGAACTGTATCCAGGTTATTTTAAATCACCCTTCAAATTCAAGATAACAACTGGGCGCCTCATTTCTAGTGTAATGACTATAAAAACAATTTAGAAAATAAATAGTTACATACACAATACAACTTTTTAACCAATATGAAATATGTTTTCACTATTTTTTCATTGCTTATGATATACATATATTTTATTATTCTTAGCCTGGTATCGGGTAGAAAAAAAATATGCCAAACCAGTGCTAAGAATATAGAGGGAACGAGATCAAAGAGGTAAATAGATTCAAAATTAATATTTTTGTATAGTTAATTCAAGTAAACGCTGAGCTGGCAAAGACACCAAAAAGTTTTTTTTTATCCAGATCTACCACCAACGTCTTCTGCAGTGCCCGATAGTGAACATTGTTCTGCACGGTCTCGTCCGAAACTGATATTCCTGAATTCCCAAACTTCTAGCAGCAGCTATGACAGCGAAAAATTCGTGATCACGAATAAATACGAAAATTATTGATTTTTAAACACTTTTGTGTTACAATAATAGTATTTTTATTTTTGTAAATAAAAGTGTTTCAAAGCCATAAAACATCTTGTTTTATTTTTACATAAAATAAAGTTCTGAACATACGAAAATGTTCTTAAAATCGCTAATATCATTCTAATCGCTACAAAAGCAAACTTTTTCATGTAAAACTATATTTTCTCTAATTGGTAATGTGGAAGACATACGAATAAGATAATCATCACCCAGACTCAAATTTCGTGTTGACCGGTGTAATTTAAAACATTAAGTATTTAAATATAATTTTTTCTTTAATAGGAACTCCTTATTTTTTTAACGGATCTGTACCATTTTGTAAGACTGTCGAATGCAATCGTTTCCTTTCTATTTTGAAACAATTTTCTTTTTTGTTTCAAATACAATTTTGTTAATTACGAATATCTAAATTCATGAAATTGTGATGTTTCTAAATAATATTTTTTTTCTGGTGGCTATGGTCCATTGCGATACTCAAAGTTAAAAGTAGCCATGGCCATTAAATAAGCTAAATTGATTTCAAAGTTGGTTCTTTAATTATCATCCATTGACTTTCTGACAATAGGCAAGCCTAGCTACAAATTCGCTCAATGTGAATGGCTTCTAAAGAAAATTTCACCTTCGTTTCATGTTAAAAATACGATTTCGATATCGTTCTAAAGCTTTATTATTAGACCCTTTCACCTAGAATCTCTATATGTAAATTATTGTACGTTATTACTATGGAAACACTTTTTATTAATAAGACAAGTATTGATTCCGAGGTTGTAAAGAAAAAAAATACTACAAAATATCATTCTTAACTATTGGCGATTTTTTAGGTAGATGGCTGTAGGTATTAAGTATTGTCGACACTTTTTAGAAGTGATTTTAAAATATTGAAACAATTTTAAAGCAATAACACATATATAGTCACAAATTAAATAAATTATGGAAACTTAAGAATCATTCAGGTTTACAAATCATGGGTTTCAAAGAACTTGTTTCGGAACATCCTGTTGCAATAGAGACCGCTCTATTCTATTGAGGCCTCTGTTCATTTTTTTAATTCAATTTTTTCTGTTCATTTATTTAATTCATCAAAAGTACCCTAAACCCAACAAAATTAGTATGAATGGATAGGTGATTTAAATGCCTTTCAAACGAGGTATAACTTGCCATAGGGTCTCATTTAAAGTTATTGGTCACTGATTCATATATTAGATGACTTTTTGGTCGATTATGTTCACTGCATATTTTCCTCGAAATGTAGTTAGATTCGAAGATAAAACGTTGAAAAAAAATGTGTCAACGAGGTAAAACATACGGCATAATTAAAAATGCACTTTCTTTATTTCCATATATAAATTCCGCCATTTGCATGTTAGAACCATATACATTCAGCTAAATACCCACATTTTAAATTTTATACTGTTGGTTATCAGTTATCAGCAAAACTAGTTAATATCAAAGTTGAACTTACGTCACAGTTACATTTCTTTTGAAATACTTGTAATAATGCAGTGATTGTTGCAATTATTTGCAATCGTTATATTACTGCAATACATCCATACGATCGGTGTATACAATACACAAACTTTTTTTAGAAGCTAAACAAATATGACATATTTTATAAGTTCAATCCTTTCATTATTTTCTTCTTTTATCAGTTTATATTGCATGCAAATGAACAAGAAAGTACGTTTTATATTTAGAGAAAAACTTGAGAAAAGTCTTTTTAGGTTTTAATTCCCCTAATTGTCAGCGAAATTTTGTTCTTAAACTGCGTCACAATGCTACTATTTTATAAAAGTAGTACTATCCATATACATGTATATAAATAAAGGCAAATATAGGAAAAACAGAGACTAGAATAAATTAACACAACAATTGCTCCAGCAGCCCAAAATTTTCCTAGTCTTAACTGTTTTTTTTTTATTTACTACGTTACTAAACCTTTCTTCTCGAAATTTATTAGAAAACTGCCTTTAAAATTATAAATACATGGATTTTAGTGTTAAGAAAAACATAATTTTAAACAAAAGAAGTGAAATCCTTTAAAAAATTTCAAGAAAGTAATATTTTTTTTGAAATGTATTTGTGGTCGGTAAATTTTCTAGACAATAGATAGAAAAAATATTTATAAATAAAAATATGCCTTCCAGTATTGTATATTTTGTACCAAGCTTTATTAAAGCTCTAGTATTGCATGTTTTATCTTCCTTTATTAAAACTAAATGTTCAACAAATCAAAGCAGCAAATTCAGCAAATCAAAGACGTAACTCAATTCTATTAAATTACGCTTCTAAAATTAAAATGTAAAATTATATTAATCAATATTTTAGTGGAAAGCGATAAGCTGCAAAAGCTCATGATAAAAGTAATTAACATAAAAGTGTAACTTTTTTGGAATTTTTGTTTGACTTAATTAACTGAACGAAGATAAGCATCTCAAAAAATTTGATCTATTACTCTAAGATAACATTTATGAAAATTTAATGATAAAACATTAATGAATAAAGGAGTGCTGTATAGGTACTTTTTAGTATTTCGTTAAGTTTTCTAACAGCCCAGATAAAGGTTGTAAAGATAAAAAGTTAACTTTAAGGTTGATGTGGCCTCAGTGAAGTTTATATAAAAATAGAACAACGGTCGGTGCTTCTACAATTTATTCTTTCAAAAATAAAGTTATTTCAAACAATGCCGAGGCTTATTTTTCATCGTCTATAAATCAAACATTAAAAATGCTGGTTACAAATAAAATAACATAAAAATACAACACGTGTTTTATATTTTTATATTTTATAGATGAGTTGACTGATAGCTGTGATGATTCACCTAAGTTATTATGTACACATATTGATACTGCGGATAATAAAAAAAAAACAAATTCATGCGACACTTACAACAAAAATTACCTCTTTTATGCACGGATGCACTAGAGCTCCATTCCTTGAAATAACCATGGTTGACTAAAAAAAAAATAAAAACAGTAAAAAAAACTCAAATAAACGACTGAAAACTACAGCGCTTTTTGAAGCTCATATCAAACTGACCATTAATCTTAACTGCCTCTATTGTATACAATTCGCCGTACATACAATTTAGAGAACTCTACTCCATAAAGTACGCCTGGCTGTGTAAGTGACGAACCGCGAATGTTTGCGCTTCGCTGAAAGCTCTAAAAACTAGGTAAAGCTGGCCGAGAGACCGTAAAATAACTCACTTGTCAAGTTCCGCACGGCAACATGCGCGCAGAATTTCATGTTAACGCCGAGCAGTGCCATTATTTCAGTTACATCAACGGCAGGATGATAAAGTTCCAGCATATTTGAAAAGTATAAAGCTTTTACAAAATTCAATAGTGGCCCGGTGGAGAGGAAGGAATACATACATTCCTTGGGAATTTTGCAAATCTATAAAATCATATGACAGACTTGCCAAAGCTTAGGCAAGTCTCCAGTATATTTGAGTTCATGGAGTTAGTCATAAAGTGGGACAAAATTAAACACTTAACGTACAATTACCTGTTTTGGCTAGAATTAACATATGTGTTTTACCAATAACGCTTTTTTGTATTTTAAATCTAACAGTTGTCCCACTAAATATAGGTATATTACAATAAAACCTTTTTGAAAAATATAAATACTAACTTTTATATGCACTAAAAACAATTCAGGAGGAGAATTGGAACCTTCTGCGTAAGAACAAATTCACACTTGATTACTTATAACCAGGATCCGGAAATGTTTCCGGCAACGTAGGGCTCGGCACTATACAACTATCCACCTTTTCCCCCGGCCGCCCCCCCCCGCCCCCGGGGGGGGGGGGGGGGGGCCCCCCCCCCCCCCCCCCCCCCCCCCCCCCCCCCCCCGGGCCGGCCGCCCCCCCCCCCTCCCCCGGCCCCCCCCCTCCCCCCCCCCCCCAAGCCACCCCCCCCCTGTCCGCGCGGGGGCGGCGGCCCCCGGGTTTTGGCCCCTTTTCTTTTTTTTTTTTTCCCCTTTTTTTTCCCCGGGTCTCTTCTTCCCCCCCCCCCCCTGTATAATAATGAAAGTATAAACCGTATTTTTTAATCGCATTTTGTTGTACATTATATACGCATGTATTTCGTGCCCGTGCTACATACGGCATTGACCCCTTCCCCTTATACCCTCCAGAGCCCGCGTATGCGCATTAGTAGGTATGCTATCCCCATTCCAGTCGTCGCGGGAACGCGGTATTCCGCTCTTATGGAGTTTCACACGCGGACACGCAAACAGTTCGATATGCTCTCCAAACACTTCCTGAGCTACAGCCACACCATATTCAAATTCGCTTAATACATTTCTAATCAATTGAGTTAGGGGACAATCTGGTTATTGATATTTGAAGAGAATTACTTTAAACCAAACAAAGTAATTTCATTTCTAATTCTAGTTTTTAAATCTTTAATGTTAGGTGGTTGTGTGATATAGAACTTTTCCTTTTAAATAGCCCCATAAAAAAATAATTACACGGATTGAAATCGGGAGGACGAACCGGCCATTCTATGGGCCCGAAGTGATTAATCTACGTTCTAATGACACTACTAGCTTTTAACTGACACTTTTGAGCTAACCAGAGTGTAATGTCAAACAGACTTTGAAATGTGACAAATGTTAGGTATTTTATATTTTTGAAATTGTTTCTCAAAGTCCTGCTCAAAAATATAAAACAATACAGGGTGTCCTATTTAAAGAAAAACTGACAACGGTACATGAAACTCGAACGCCCTATATACTTTCAATATTTCTTGAGAAACTCTAAACTGGAAATAAAAATTTACGTGTCGAATCATTTCGTTCAAATATCAATAAAACCATATATAATATAATAGTGATATAAAAATGATTAATTCCACTTTTTTAACGTCATTTTTTTCTTTTCTTTATGATTTACTAAATGGGTCGATATAGATATTAGATTGAAGAATATTTTCAGTGTGAATTTTAATTGTGCTTGATATTAATAACATTAATAATAAGTGTTGTATTGTTGAGTATTGTAAAGTGTGTGGTGTGTATACTTTTTTTTTGTTTATTGATTTGTGTTTGAGGTGGAATTATTAATTTTATAACCAGTTAACACCGAAACACTTTTTTTGAACTCAACGCTCATTTCGTTTATTCGAATGATCATATAAGGTATCAAGATGTTTGTATTCTATCTTATTTTAAGTCATGGAGTTAATCAGATCCTTAAATTGTTGGAGAGACTGCTTGAAAATATATCTTCATAATCAATGATGATTATGATATGTTTTCAATCAATGCCCCACGCTTTAATCTCTAGTCAGGTAAAACTAAAAGCTTATGAGTTCACTACATAAGTATTGAAAACACACACTCTACAAGCACTAAGAAATCAATTCAATGCAATCATTGCGTCCATGTTGTACAAATAGGTCTTAACAATTACATTCTCGTTTCGAACATGAAACCCTTACCCATTTTTTAAAAGACTAGATTTTGAAAAATAAAAATATGTTTATGTATCCTTTTTAGTGTATTTACAAGTAAATGTTTGTTATAGTTTTGTTATAAATGAATAGAGTGTTATAAATGAATATTGTGAGACAGCAAAAGAAGTGTCTATCATTTCACGATATCTAAATCATTTATAAGCGGTAGTGGACCGATGTTTGAATCCAGGAAAACCCTCGACGTACATAGTGTCATCGCTGCAATATATTCAGCCTTTAAAATTAGGACTCACTGCGTTCAGTCTGTTAGAGGCTTTAACTAACATCAAATATTCCGAGATTTTCTAAGGGAGTTGAATAAATAAAAATCTGGCGCTTCGCATCTCAAATACCTCTTAAAAATCAGTGTGACTATGTTATGTACGTATAATTAAACATAGTGACAAGCTAACGTATACTAATTGTGAAATTAAATTTACCTCCGAAATTGAATGTGCAAAGGTTTGAAAGTTTTTTTCAAAATAATAGTCGCATTATACAAGGCAGGTTTATTAAAATTTACACGACGTTAATCTTGTATCCTTCAAAAGAGTGCCTTCTGCAGCTGTATACCAATTCCAATTTTTTTTCCAGCTCCGGAAACATGTTTGTTAGTCCTCTTGTGAAAGTCCCCTGAGGATGCGTGCCGATTCCGTCTTGATGGCCTTGATTGTCCCCAAATTGTTCCCCACGCATGGATTCTTTGAGCCGATCGAACGCGAAAATAGTTGCAGGGGACCAAATTTGGCGAGTAAAGTGGGTGTTCCAATACCTGTACCTCGTTTTTTTGCTAGAACATCCTTCAGTCCACTTTGCTAGAAGATTTCATCAAAATCTAGCTGTTGTTTGCGCAATTTCTGCAGAATGGTATGGACTAGTATGTAACCATTCAAACTGTCAATTTTGTACTACATAAATGTTTTTTTGAGATATTGTCAGGAAGTTATTTAACAGACCTTGTATGTATGTTATCCAAACAAATGTTATCCGTCTATTGTCTCTGAGGATCTTTGAAATATGATAACTCAAGCTCAGGATATGGAGATTTGTTTTTGTTGACTTTTCTCTTGTTTGTTTTTCGCTTGAAACATGTATATCAAAACGGTATATCGGATGACTAAATAAATGACCTTTCAAGATAATCTGTTGTTTACTGTTAACGAAAAGAAAATATATATGAGTATTCTCTTTGATATTAGGTAGATGAAAAAGAAACTCATTTTTCCTTAGGGGCATTAAAAAATCCTCCTTTAAGGTATCACAAGTTCAGTTACCGCTTTCACTGTTTACACCCTCAAATTTTTTATTTACGAGACATTGCCCTTTAAGCAAATTACTTCCGAAACAGAAAATATTGTTTTACGAGGGAGAGTTATCTTTGCCTAAGGCTTCAACTAATATTTTTTACTTTTTCATAAACGATTATTCTAACGATAGTCAGTTTGGAGTGAACAAAAATCAGTTTGCAGATATTTGATTCTGTAGATATACAGGATGATTCCTAAGTTGAGCCATATTTATTGACAAAGTATAGAACTATGCAAAACAAACATTTTTCCAATAAAAAGAAAAAATAAAAAAGTTTCTTTATTATTAATTTCGAAAATAGCATTTATCTGGTCCTGATTTTAATTAAAAAAAAGGTTGTACGTACAGCGAAATTTCAAATATAAAAAGGTTTAAGATAAGAAAATACTAACAATAAATGAATCACAAAAAAAAACGATAGATTTTAGGTAGGAAATTAAACGGTTAGGAAGGCCTATACCCGATTTGATTATTTCCAAAACAGACGTAGGAAAATCGCGAAATTATTCACGAAATTTTAATAGTAGTGTCTACGACAGATTTAAGTGGTTATGTGGATGTCCTAAAAGAAACAAACTGTTTTGTTTTATTTGTTTAGTTATGGGTGGCAACCGAAGTGCATGAACTCAAGAAGGGGTGAGTGATTTAAAACATTTAAATGAACGAGCTAAGAAGCATGTTAGCTACAATGAAAAACATTTACATAACATCTTAGATTTTAGTGTGTTGGGAAAGGTAGACATAGATAAAAACAGACATATTTTAAACCAAATAATTAATTGTATTACATTTTTGTTAACAATAAAGACAGGCGAGCTGATTTCCTCTACAAATAACGGTAAGATACCTACATCAATTTTTTTCACATGTTGCGACCCATTATTTTAATATATTTATGCCCTCAATATTCGTGATTAAATATTATTTCAAAAAGCTATCAAATCCCAAAAATTATTCTTGTGAGTCTATTTTATAGTCAATTTTCAAGGAATATTTTAAAACTATGCACCACTGTCACTTTGGAAGTTTTCCCCGATACGACAAAATAACCGAAACCGTATCGTGTGAACTATAACACAATAGGACTGTACTATAACACAAATAAATAAAAAAAACGTCACTCGTGGATGGAAAATTTCTGTATTGCTTTCTTTTTGCAGAGGCGATGACCTGATCTATCAAAATAACTGTTTGTAAACTAAGTTCGAGTTTTGATGTAACTATTAACTTTATAGTGAGTAGTTACAATAAAACTTGAACACTTTTATTTGTTTTATCGACATTTCTTGGTATTTAATTTTCCAACAAACGTCAATCATTTTATAGTTTTTCGTAATACGGAATCTGATATATTTTATTGTTTTTATTAGGCACTACGGGTACCCGGTACTCGTATATCAGTTTTTTATTTTTTTTTTTTTTCGGAATAATAATAAAATTATACAGGGTGGGCCATGACGATCTTAAAGTGGAAATATCGCCGTCATTTTTCAAGCAATCTTTCTGAAAATTGGTACAATGAGATAATCAATCACGTTCTTTCTGATAGTCGTTATAGTTTTATTTTTTCAACTTCCGGTTTCACTGGAAGTGAAATAATTGTCAGATTTTTAAATAGGACACCATAATATTATAACATAGTATGTTATGATATTATTAGACGGTACAATCAATTACGTGTACAACGATATAGTACACTTGGGGTCTCATGTTATTATTTACCAAATTACAGTCAATTTAAAAATAAAAATCCGTCACTTTTTTGTAAAAATGAAAGTAGTAAAAAAAGCTCAAACTACGTTCTAAAGTAAGATGAGCTGTCTGTATTATGATATTGTGAAGAAAAAATAAATTTAGTCTATAACTTTTTGCTATAAACTAGTCTAAAGTCTATAATTTTTACTTTAAATTACTGTAATGTGGTAGGCGTAGGTAGATACACATCACAAGTTTTGGACTCACGGTATTTGTAAAGATGTATATGTAGTGGGATGATGATGTTAAAGATTTATGTATATGTTATGTTTATGTTTTCTTCTGTGCCTCAATGTTTACCACAGTACGAGAAACGATACATCATCGAACAACAGTTCTATAAGGAGGTTTTATAAGGAGGTTCAAAATGTTACAAGCAGCTGTGGCATTTTTGTGACATTCGACGTGTATCATTTACCCATTAGTAAATTTGTAAAGTACAGGATAACCACGATATACATACTAATTACCGTGCAGGATAACTAAGAGTAAAACACAGTGATCAGCTTCTTAACAGTGCGTTGTCTCATTTTAGGGCGTAATGAAGCTTAGTTTTTTACACTGTTGTGGTGTAATTTTTACAAAAATGCTACGACCGCATTTTTAGTTTTAAACTACCCTAATTTGGTAAATCATAACACGAAACATCAAGTGTGCTCTATCGTTGTATTCGTAATTAAAAATCTCATAATTATTTCATTTCTGCTGAAGTTGCAGAAAAAAATAATTACACTACTTGAAAGAAGGTGATTGTTTACCTCATACCAATTTTCAGAAAGATCCCTTAAAAATGAATGCGATATTGCCACTTTAAATTCGTCGAGGCCTGTACGTTTATCTATATAGCTTTATGATGTACAAAAAAATATAATCAATTCATAGTAATGTATTTATAATCAGTTGCCTCTCTATAAAAGAAATTCGCACCTTCTTAATGAAATCTGGCGTAACTCCAAATTCTCATAGTAATCAAAGTACTCGAGTTAATTTCCAAACGAATTTTCAAAACAAAAGAAAAAGTAAGTAGACAAGAATGAATAGGATTCAAAAACACAATGTTTATAAAATTATTGTAATTATAATATTTAGATTAATAAAATTATTAACCTTATCTTCAAAAAACCCGGTACAGGTTATCAACTACGTGCAGTATCAGAGGTACAATTTCCGAATTGAACCTACCGAATGAAACTTAAAAGCTTGCATATGTGATGCGATCTGTGAAAAGGTACCATATGTCGGAAAAACTGTTTTCGGGTGGGGGTCAGATTTCGATGGAGTATAAATTTCGCTTCATTTAAAAAAAAATGAAGTCTCTAGCGTTAATATAGCTCGAACTGGAAGCAGGTATGCAGGCAGTATTAGATATTTCAATATGTAAAATCGTAATTTTGAGAAAAAAAATATTGATATCTCGTCTTCTATTGCTCCAATCCAGCTGAAATTTTGGTATGATGTCCTGCGAATGTACCTACAGATCCTGCAGGTATGGGCGATACATTTTTCACTTGAAACTTCATTTTGAGCTGTAGCGCAAAATGCACTTTTCCGACATCTGATACCTTTTCACAGACCGCATCACATATACTTATAAATAATATTTGGAAATTATAGCACGTCAAAGTATTTCCTTCCATAGCCACGAAATTATAGATATGGGTAATCCATTTCATCATGTGTATACCTAAATATTTTAGGTTTATTTTAAATTCTGATGAAACATGTTTTTTTGTCAATGAATATATGCGATTCACGACATTTCAATGGTGTCATGGTCACTGTTTCTTGTATCCGTATGGTCATTCAACTGTGTAAGACTGTGAATGTAAATGGGCATAGTGGAATTGGTTCAAGTACAATCTTACGAAAGAATGGAAGCAGTATCACATATTAATGAAGACATGATCCTCGAATTCGTATTATGTTTAGAAGAGTAATTCCTATTTACTTAGACAAATTGTATTTATTAACTTCAATAGATACATATCGATGTAGACCATATTCATCCAGTGGCAGCTTAATGATTTGGAGCGCCCGTAGGCAGTAGAAGCGAAGGGCACCCTTATAGACCAGTTTGTGCGGCTTTGAAATGCGTCGCGTTGTCTCGGGACCCCCTTAAAACCTCGAGGTTCTGAGGCAACTGCATACTTTGGTTAATTGGCACTTCATTCTTCCCAAATTCTACTGCCATCTCATTTTGTAAAATAAAAGAGATAATTTTCATTCGCATTGACAACATAGTGGTATTCCACCTACATTTACTAGTTGATGATATAGTCTTTCCCAGTAGTCGTGGTGTAGCCATGGTGTACACACTCAGCGTCTAAAATATCGTCTCGATAATCTTTATATCGTATTGATGATAATGATAAAGGATGTTCGTATTGGTGTGCAGGAACAGTCTTTATTGACACGATTTTCAAGGAGTACATTGATTCAACATAGAACTTTTCAGGTGTTTTAGATGACTGCAGAAAAATAATTTGCTCCGGTCAGGAAAAAGGATTTTCAGGAGCCTTTGATTTTTCAAATCTTACAATATCTTCTTAACTTATATACCATGTATGTGTCGAGGGCAAATTCATTCACTGACTTCAACAAAATTCAAAGTTATCAATTCAAAATAGTCTTCGAAAACTCGTTCTGATCAGTTGGGCCAGATTTTTGATCGAATGTTGCTTTCAATTAATTATATCTGCATTCAAAAATTGGTGTTGCTTTCAACTGATTCCATCTTCATCCATCGTCACATCCAAAAACCGGTGTATGATTTTTCTCTTCTCCTCACCTCTTTCTCCACTTTCCTCTCTTTCTACAGCTACCACTTAACTCCGCAAATTTTGAATACCTACGTATTTAGTATTGACACATCAGTACTTAACAATTATTTTTTAATGAGGGAACTTGCACTAATCTAGCTCCAAATAGACATCCACTTATTCCTCCTCGGTAACTCCTTCCATGCCTTCCTTCTGGGTCAATTAAGACTAATTTTATCCCACTTCTACCTAATCGAATTTCTGCAAGTTTTCTATACGCAGCTCAATTGATGTAAACATTTTATAGATTCCAGCAATATTTTTGGTATCTCGAAGATGGCAGTTGAAAATAAACTTCTTCCGATTAAGTTCAAAATCGAATTTAAATAATTTTCTGAGTTACGGATTCTGAGTAAGATTTTAGATACGACGTCTCCCATAACTTTCATTTGGATCAAATATTACACCTGTTTTTAACCCACTTTTACTGAATAGCTTTTCTATTTTGATATACCTATTATGCATATGTTTTTAATATTGGTAACATACAATACAATATTTATTCGATTTTGTCCAAAAACACTTATAACATTTATGTCTTTGAAGCGTTCTCCACATGTTATCAACATGTGGAAGATGTATGCACAATCTTTAAATCCAATGGGAAATATATTCCCATCAGAATAATGCCGAAGAGTAATAAGTACAATAACATATTACTCTGTAAAGCACAGATACGTTCTTAAAAAAAAAACATCTGATAATAACATTATCTGGATGTGTGTGGATTTATTTTGGTCACTGTTTGTGTTCATTAATTTTTGTTTAAAAAAATACGTTTCTTCCCAATTCGATCAATAACATTAAATTAATGGTTTCACCAAGAAGACTAGAACTAAGGAGACCGAACTCGTTCGGTATCTAGGGATCAAATCTGTCCGCCTCCAGGAGGCGCTGTAAACAGTAATGTACTCGAGTCACGTGATGAGCAGCGGTCAGCGATCCACATGTGAATGTTTATCATAGAAAACCATGCTATGGTTTTATATGACGTTTATCATTAAGCTGTCAAAGCGGGTGCTTACATGCCGTTTGGCTTTAACTAAAATATGTACAAAAATAAATATGGTTCAATAGTGCTGTGTTGCATTGTGTGATTTAAGAAGCGGTCCGAATAACCGGACATTATTTCAAATTACTGATGTATGTATGAAACGAAATATTTTCCTTTGTTGTATTGTTAACGTTGAAGCACGTAACATGAAAAAGTTTGAGTACATTTTCATATTGATCATTGCGAAAATTTGTAATTGCAAAGACATTACTTGTGTAGATTCAATATAATATTCAACAACAAATTAACGAAAAATATCGAGCGTCTGTCAAATGTATTCGCACCACGGACATTCACACGGCTCTAACCTCTAACTCATATTAGTACAGAACCACGGTATACGTATAGATATCTGTTTATATACCGTAGCAACCAGAGTACACAACTGTTTACAGCGCCTCTGAAGGCGGACATATTCGAGCCCGTCGCGTTATACAGCGAAAAGCCGCAGTTCGGTCTCCTTAGTTCTAGACTTCTTGGTTTTCACATCATTCATTCACTTCATTTATGAAGATGTCAAATTTTGAGTATATAGGTACAAAGCATACAGTCATTTATATCAATATTTTTTTTTTTTTTTGAATGATGAATATTTTACAAACAAACAATATTTTCAATGAAAGCTACTTTCATTTCAATATATTTTCAAATTGATATGCATTAAAAAATAGTTAGGTACATCAACAGTTTCAAGAAATACCTTATGTCCGTGCTTAGAACACCGAGATTTAGAACAGTTAGAAGCACTTTCTTTAGAAACAAAATTCGCGAGGTTGCATAATAATATACAACACACAATACAAGCAGATTACTACTAATAAGAAAAAAATTATGTTATACACGTGAGTAACCACACGTTGAATTCAAATATAGAATAGGTGTTATTCTTAGCCGACTATAATCCCTAACATCCATGAGCATCATAACAAGGTGTTCGAAGTGTTACTAAATACATGCTCATTCATTTAAAGGTCCTTAGACTGCCAATACATAGTTTTGCTCCCACATCTACGTGACAGTATAATGGCAAAATGGCAATTTGTTATTGTTTGAATATGCTTTAAATGTTCAGTTGGTAATGTAAAATTTTAATTTTGGATGTTAATAAAAATGTGACACTGCAGCCTTTAAAAATCAGAGATGTCACTTTGATCCATTTAGAATCCCAGTTTGTTGCTATTGGTAGCTTTTAATTGAAGAAAGTCATTGATCCTGCCGTTTCCAATTTACTTGTAAAATAAACTGTAAAAAGTATAAGGTCTTGACACATCATCAATAATGCACATTTGTTCAAATTCAAATTTAACTGACCTTACATATTATGATTTATTGACATGTTTATTGACATGTTTTATGATTTAGACGTTGTAATGCAATGCAATATATTTGCATGGCAAATTTAAAGACAACCCAAGATTCAAACTGGTAACCAATATCATCTCAAAAATTTGCAACAAACTATTTAACCTTTTGCTAAATAAGGACCTTTCTCAATTTATAGTATCCATTCGCCAGTTTTTGTATTGATTAGCCCTATAACAAACGATTCTTTCAGAAAAAACACCACCATCTCATTTAAATCAATAGGCTTTTTAAATGAATTACTACTACCACTGATCACAATGCAATAAACAAATATTTTATAAATACGAAAATGTTTTAAAATGCCCTCATAACATACACTAGGCGCAGAAATTAAGGGATATAAAAAAATCCCAAATTTTTAGGTAATTTTCAAAAAGCTGTTACCTTGGGGAAATATGGGGGAAATATCAAAAGAAAATTGAACATCCAAGTTTCTTGTTCTTGGATCTTGTTTGAAATTTTTTAGTGTAGCAGTTTTTGATAATTAAATTCTCTTTACTCTGACCTGTTTTCGAGCCCTGTACGATGATTTTTCGTTGTTATCGCCGTTCAAAGCAAAATTTTCTGATAAATTTTGGGGGCCCAATTTTACTATTTTTTGTTAACTAACTAAAACATCTAAAATCCTTCATTTTTTTGTTCAAATTTCCGATTAAACTTCCGACTTTGGTAAATAATTTAAATAAAAAAAAACTAGTTTTTTGTTAAATGAAAGTGTAACAATTTGGACTCCGAAGAACTCAGTAAGAATTCAAGATTTGTGGAATAAAATACAGCGATCTATTGGGGGGTATATCAACTTGTTTTAATTGACATTTAAAACTAAGTAAAGCAGTTGCACCGGTCAAAAAAAAATCAAACGATTGTTTTTGACGTTCGTGCATTATGGATGTTTTATTCATGTTATAAAAAAATCTTTTTTTTAATTTTTTTTTAAATAATGTTTTTTGATAATGCAAATATGGATTATTGCTAAATAAAACCTTTTTAACTTAGTCATCATTATTTGCAATGTTATGCCAAGTTATGCAAATATCCTATGCAATTGTTACATCTTATTCAATCAACAATTTCGTTTCGAAAAACTGTTTCTTAGTAAACACCAATCACTACTACTTGTAAAGAATACTTTGCAGTTTTCAAAACCCTACTTGAATTTTCTGTACGTCCATTACTTCCCGAGTAATTGATTTTATAAAAGTTAACAATGACTTTTTTGTTTTGACGGCGATTACTCAGCAAAAATTCATCGTATGGGACTAGAAAATAGGTTAAATTAAATATTATTAAATTATCTAAAAGACCCATATGATGAAATTATTGAACAAAATTTATTGAGGTCCGTGGACCTTTTAAAGGACAAGCAAACATTTCGTTTTTTTTCTTCGATAGTTTTCTTAAGATTACTAAAAAACAGCTGAAGCTAAAAGTTTAAACCTAAGATCCAAAAACTAGAAACTTGGTGGTTATATTTTCTTTTTTTTTCTGTTTCCTGCGACCATTTTTTCCCAAGTTACTCTTTGAAAAGCACCTTAAAATTGTTTTTTTATATCCCTTAATTTCTGCGCCTAGTGTATGTTATGAGGGCATTTTATGAAAATTGTGTAGTGTGAATTTTAAAACATTTTCCTATTTATAAAATATATTTGTTTACTGCATTGTGATTAGTGGTAGTAGTAATTAATTTATAAAGCCTATTGATTTTAATGAGATGGTAGTGTTTTTCATTTTTTTTTTTTTTTTTGGTAATGAATCCAAAACTGGTAAAAGGATAAAAAAAAAATTGAGAAAGGTTCTTATTTAGCAAAAGGGCAAATTATGCAATTTGTTTTCAATTGATATATGCAATGCAATTTTTCAGATGATATAGTTTACATTTAATTTTATATTGGTTAATTTTTTCTGTTTCCTACGACCATTTTTCCCAAGTTACACCTATTTGAAAAGCACCTAAAAAATTGGGATTTTTTTTATATCCCTTAATTTCTGCGCCTAGTGTAAAATGCCCTCTAAGAGGTATTAATTTCAATTGAAAACAAAATAACTGGTTAACTGTTAATCATTGTCTGTTTTATCAATAAAGGTTATACGATTATACGAAAATATTTACTTTTCCTGTTTCGGCCTATCTTTTCATAAGAGTCCATTTTAGTTTTCCTCATAAAATTTTAATTAATCAATAACCCATAACACCTGGTCTCGAATTAATCTCCTCAAACAACCGGTGCTTTATAAAAATCTGTCGGAATTATTTTGAAAAATTAATTATAAGCGTGAATCAGGGTCATGAATAATGTAACAAAAATAAGCGTGTCAGGTTTAGCAAATTATAGGTAGCCAGACTAACAGATTACCTGAAGAGTGAGAAATCAAACGTCGAATTAGAAAAAACTCAAAATATCACTACGCGGTCTACATTATAATTAGACCCGAGAAATATAAATACTGATTTATACAATTTTAAATATCTGATAGACGCCTGCGTACTATTCAAAGATTTGTGGGTAGCGGCTTGATGCCAAAGATTTTCATACATAACTACTTATATTATTGACTCATTTGTATTTATATTATTAACTTCCTGCTTCACTGTATTCTCTTTTTAATTTTTTTCATAAATTTGTCAGGAAAGCGCTTGTAGGTGGGGACCCTTATTATTCCTTAATCTACTGAATTAAGGAGCTGCCTAAAAATAAACTACTCATTAAAAGAGAATGAATTAAGACTAGTATTGTAAGTAACGTATGTCTAAAAAGTTTTCGGAAAAAAGTAAGTATTTTTTTAAGTTTTACATTTTATCATTATTATTCTTATACAGTCTTAATTCAACTAAACATAATATTTATGGTACATGACGGATAAAGGTCCATTTCTATATTTATCTAGCTATGGCACGTAATTTGGTTCTTACATGGCCAATCAGTCTTTGGGCGGTAGCAACGTCGACTTCCTGAATTTTCTGAAAGATTCTGCGTCTTAACCGTTCCTCATTTTGGGCTTCTCAACCCCCATAATATTATAAGGAATACTTGGAGGGTTATCTGTCTTCCGAACAAAATTGATGCCGTTTGTGGCTAACCAATCTCTTGTTCTTCTGGCGTAATGGCACGAGGCTAAGTCAGGCCAGACTATTATTTGGTCGTTGGGATGATGTGTGTTTATAACACTTCGAAGTTTTGTGAGGCACTTTTGTATGTAAATGTCTGCATTGATGGCTTCACCTCGAATATGTTCAACATGCTGTCGTGGGACACCAGCCTCTGGTATGGTAGACCTCACCAAAATTTTATCTTCAAACTTGACTTTGCCTTTGAATTTAACTTTGTCAGGAGCGTCTTGCACATTGTACGTATAGAAACCGTCATCACCTTTGATCTCCGAGTTGGATAATGTGAATTATTTTTCTACATCCATAACGATAACTTTTTCACGAAAATGAATACGTCTCAAAGTACGGCAACACCTGGGAATTCTTTCCAACTGAGCGGCGGTGTATTTTGGAGCCTTTCTTCTTTTACGATAATTTAGATTATTTTTGACTAATGTTCGACCATATCGTGAAATATGGTATCTTCGAGATAACTTACGCGGTGACATTCCCAATGTGTTTTGAAAAATTGATACAAGGGATACCCTCCTGGCAATCTTTTATTGTCTGATAGATTGTCGAAACCGAAATATGTATCTTGCTCTCTATAGATCCTAACAATATCGTGTTTAGGTACTTGTCCCACCACCTGATAAATACCTCTAGGAAGATCAAACTTGTACAAGATTGTATTCACCTTTATTTAGAAAAATGATATGTCATATTAAACTTCGAATAGGTGATTTATTAAATTTTCAAGTTTCCAACGGCAACTTGCTTGGATCATGTTTACTACAAATTAATTTTATTGGAATTCTTTCCGAAAATTTTTGAGACATACTTTATGATTTGGATAGTTCGATCAATTTTCCTTTCCAGTATATAGTTTATACTATTTGTCTTATTATATAAATTTCCACCATAATTTTTCCTGTCAAAACATTTACATTATGTACGCTACGGTTTTATACAGCGTAAGTTCTTTTTTCTTTCCATCGCCATCGCTTTCTATTGTAAATAAATAGGATGCCGCGTAAACATGGAGTACGATTCAAGTCATGAATCACGCTCACCATATGGTTTTATCCAGTTTGTCATATACAGCCTTTTCATCGATATTAGTCCACTATTATATGTACACCGTATGTGAACTAAATTCTGTTCTCTAAATGTGAAGAGAAAGGCTCGTTAAATGAGACAGACACACACGTTCCAATGGTGTTACATAAATCACTGACAATGACGTTTCCTCCATATTACTGCGTTTTTCGTTAGAACTCCCCCATTTGAATTATTGAAATAAGCGTAGTTCGTTTCATCTAATTTAGTATACCAGCTTATTTTGTCTACTACACTCTTTCGTCATAGTCACCAAGCTGTTTTGTTAGTACTATATCTCATGGTACGTTTAAAATCATTTTTTCCCTACCAACCGCAGTTACAAGGAACGTGTATTTGATTTATAAATTTACAAGTTTGACATATTGCCCTTACTCTATGTTATTAACATTGATTAAGAATGATTTATTTTCATTAACACGAGTACAGTAATCTGAGCCATAAAATATTACGAGGTTCTAACTCTTTGTATAATTGAACATAATAGTTTTTATACGTTCATTAAAAGAAGGATTTAGAAGTTGATTGTTTTACACGTCAAATCTATTCGAATAGCTCTCTATAAATTCTCATTTATAAGTTACTTGGTTTATATTTAGAATGGAAATAAAAATGTTACTTTGTGGAGTATCTAACAGTAATATAGGGTAGGACGGTAAGACAGACCAGCGAGCGATATTTATAATTTTTTATATCTATATTTCTATAATACTTAGGAGATGTGGAAATTAAAGTAATTGAGACATTTTTTAATCTTTTGATTCGAATAGACTTACAATTCAGTATTGTCTTTTTCAAAATAACTTCCTTGGGAAGCCACACAGCCATAAATGTAACGGGTATTCCAGTCATCACAGCAGGTCTGGAACTCATATACTGGAATAGCCTTCAGCTGGTCGGTTACAGCCACTTGAATGTTTTCTATGGTCCGAAAATGACATCTCTTGGAGGTGATTTTTCAATCTACGGGACGAGAAAAAGTCAGAAGGACTCAAGTCAGGCGAATAAAGAGGCTGAGTAGTCACAGGAGCGTTTTTACTGGCTAAAAACTCGTTTACTGAAATGGCTGTGTGACAAAGTGCATTGTCGTGATGCAATATCCAGTTGTTCTTGATGTTTGGTGTCACACGCATGCCCTTTTTTCAAGAACCTCCTGTAAAAGTTTGATTTATTGTTTGGTCTGGAGGCACAAATTCTTTGTGGACAATTCCCTGGCTATCAAAAAAGCAAATCAGCATGCATCTGATCTTCGACTTGCTCATTCTTGTTTTTTCTGGGTCTTGGAGAGCTTGAAGTGTGCCATTCCATGTTTTGGCGCTTGGTTTCCGGGTCCGTACTAAAATACTCACGTCTCATAAGGTCTCATCACCAGTAATGACACATTCCATACAATGGAGATAATTTTCAATCGATTTCAAAATGTCAAGACACCTTTCTCTCCTGATGTCCCTTTATTCCTGCGGACGTTTTTTTGGAACCATTTTTCAGCAGATTTTTCTCATCCCCAATTCGTTAGTCAAAATATGATGAACAGTGGTGTGATTCAAATTTAACTCTTCCCCGATCATCCTTGTCGTCAACCGACGACCTGAACGCACAAGAGCCCGTATTCTATCGACATTTTCATCGGTTCTTGAAGATGGAGGCCTTCCGCTGTGTGGTTCATCTTCAATCGACGCTCTTCCTTCTGAGAATGCCTTAAACCGAAAAACCTGAGCTCTTGAAAAAAACACTGTCTCCGTAGACGTGTTGAAGTTTTGCAAAAGTATCCGTTGCGCTGTGTCCAAGTCTGAAGCAATACCTAATAGCACACCGTTGCTCAAAATTAATGTCACTCATTTTTAAAATGCACTATAAGAAACCGGTTTACGAAAACAGTCACAAAGAACAAATGAGTCTAACAAGTTCAAACGTGTCCTGAAGGTGCATTATATGTTAAACTACCGCCACTTCCAAGTCCCGTCTCCGAAGTGGTGGTAGATTGGGCGCTACGTTGCCAGTCTCATTACTTAATTAACACACCTCGTATGGTTAGTGGCGGCGTAACCACGGAGGGGATATATATACCCCCCCCCAAGAGTTAGGAGTAATAACTGATTTAGACAGGGAAATATAATATAATCTGTATATAACTGATACAGAAGTCACTAGTAAACAAAATTAGCTGAAGTATAACAACCCCCCCCCCCTACAAAATCAGTGCAGAAGAGTTTTTTTAGGAAAAAAAGTGACAGTTTTCAATGAACTTCAAAGCTTATGGTATACCAAGATCCAAGATCCAACACCAAACATTCACATATAAAGACCTATATAGTTCTGTTGTGTCCTACATTTCAACATTAAAATCGTTGAAATTAGATAATACAGAAATAAATACAGGAGTGTTATGGTTCTTAATACTTAACTTAATTATTACAACGTTAGAAATATTTTTCTAAAAAATATCCGTACGTTCATGGGGTATATTTTTATATTTTCTCTGAAATTTATTGACAGTTTTAAAATACACGCACGCTTACCATAAATTTAAATAACGGGTTACGTACTTTATGCAATGATTAAGTATCACCCTACAATTATATGCAAATATGTTATATTTCTAGACGACAGAAAGGTACATACTGAGTATAATCACTTCCTAGTACAAACCACGCAACCAAATCAAGATTTTAGTAGTATGACTGAATGAGGGAATAGTGGGGGAACGGTGTGCACACGAGAGCCCAATATAAAATATCAAATAAATGATCAGTTAGTGTAGGTTGTCATTCGTTTGTAAGTTCGAGGTGATTAATTTTTTTGGATAGTTTTGAAGATATTAAAAATACGCAAAACGCAAATATTCTAATAGAGCATTCAGTTTTAACATTATGATATACTTTAAAATGAACTTTTTTTTTCATTCGAAATAATTTGGGTTTTTTGGAACCATTTTTCAGCAGATTTTTCTCATCCCCAATTCGTTAGTCAAAATATGATGAACAGTGGTGTGATTCAAATTTAACTCTTCCCCGATCATCCTTGTCGTCAACCGACAACCTGAACGCACAAGAGCCCGTATTCTATCGACATTTTCATCGGTTCTTGAAGATGGAGGCCTTCCGCTGTGTGGTTCATCTTCAATCGACGCTCTTCCTTCTGAGAATGCCTTAAACCGAAAAACCTGAGCTCTTGAAAAAACACTGTCTCCGTAGACGTGTTGAAGTTTTGCAAAAGTATCCGTTGCGCTGTGTCCAAGTCTGAAGCAATACCTAATAGCACACCGTTGCTCAAAATTAATGTCACTCATTTTTAAAATGCACTATAAGAAACCGGTTTACGAAAACAGTCACAAAGAACAAATGAGTCTAACAAGTTCAAACGTGTCCTGAAGGTGCATTATATGTTAAACTACCGCCCTTCCAAGTCCCGTCTCCGAAGTGGTGGTAGATTGGGCGCTACGTTGCCAGTCTCATTACTTAATTAACACACCTCGTATGGTTAGTGGCGGCGTAACCACGGAGGGGATATATACCCCCCCCCAAGAGTTAGGAGTAATAACTGATTTAGACAGGGAAATATAATATAATCTGTATATAACTGATACAGAAGTCACTAGTAAACAAAATTAGCTGAAGTATAACAACCCCCCCCCCTACAAATCAGTGCAGAAGAGATTTTTTTTAGGAAAAAAAGTGACAGTTTTCAATGAACTTCAAAGCTTATGGTATACCAAGATCCAAGATCCAACACCAAACATTCACATATAAAGACCTAAATAGTTCTGTTGTGTCCTACATTTCAACATTAAAATCGTTGAAATTAGATAATACAGAAATAAATACAGGAGTGTTATGGTTCTTAATACTTAACTTAATTATTACAACGTTAGAAATATTTTTCTAAAAATATCCGTACGTTCATGGGGTAAATTTTTATATTTTCTCTGAAATTTATTGACAGTTTTAAAATACACGCACGCTTACCATAAATTTAAATAACGGGTTACGTACTTTATGCAATGATTAAGTGCACCCTACAATTATATGCAAATATGTTATATTTCTAGACGACAGAAAGGTACATACTGAGTATAATCACTTCCCTAGTACAAACCACGCAACCAAATCAAGATTTTAGTAGTATGCTGAATGAGGGAATAGTGGGGGAACTGTGCACACGTAGCCCAATATAAAATATCAAATAAATGATCAGTTAGTGTAGGTTGTCATTCGTTTGTAAGTTCGAGGTGTTCAATTTTTTGGATAGTTTTGAAGATATTAAAAATACGCAAAACGCAAATATTCTAATAGAGCATTCAGTTTTAACATTATGATATACTTTAAAATGAACTTTTTTTCATTCGAAATAATTTGTTTTATTACCGGAAAAAATGTCAGGTATCAGCGACGGCTGACGAATTTTGAAATTATTCGTCGTATAGTTATTATATAGTTATTTGATCGTATTTTCGTAAGGATATAATATTAAAAAATCTCCAAACAAAACTTCTAAAAATCAAATTTCATGTTGATATTGAATGATGAATAAATGAAGATATTTTATACTTGTTTTTTTTTTTCGAAATTTAGAGATCTATAAGCATCTTGTTTTGGAGATTTTACAACAGCTGTATCTTTATGCAAAATTAAAAATTTAAACTTTTTTTCATTCGAAATAATTTGTTTTATTACCGGAAAAAAATGTCAGTGTATCAGCGACGGCTGACGAATTTTGAAATTATTCGTCGTATAGTTATTATATAGTTATTTGATCGTATTTTCGTAAGGATATAATATTAAAAAATCTCCAAACAAAACTTCTAAAATCAAATTTCATGTTGATATTGAATGATGAATAAATGAAGATATTTTATACTTGTTTTTTTTTTTTCGAAATTTAGAGATCTATAAGCATCTTGTTTTGGAGATTTTACAACAGCTGTATCTTTATGCAAAATAGAAAAAAATCCAAAATCTGGAGGGGCACACGTTTTTTAATTTTCTTTGTCGCAAATTTTATTTAGTTTTTTTGATATTACGAGTATATATTTATATGTATTTATGTGTAGTTAGTAACATCTCCCCAAATATTATGTGGGTCCCAGGTTTTCCAAAGAAAAGATGGGAATTTCAAATCGACAAAATAAAGTCAAACTATGGTTTGACAGATATGTACATTATGGTTAAAATACAATTTGTAAAATCGCCGATGTCCATTTCAATTAAAATGTTAAAAGATTTCTAAATTAGATTTATGTTTATCGTTATTATTATATATTAAGTTATACCTATATCATCCAAATTATTTTTGAACGGCAACTTATCTATTTTTCTCTTAAAAACGTTACATAGAGAACTCATAATTTCAAAAATTGTAATTGAAGTAATGAATTAATGAGTAATTGAAATGAAGTTTGTTGACGTATAAAATACTTTTTCGATATAAAATAAAATAACCTGATAATACCACTAATTTCCAGGAATAGGAACCGGAAATGGTTTTTCAGTCGTCGATGAATTCTATTAATTTTAATTCACCCACAATTTCTATTAATAGACGGGTTATATACCCGTCTATTAATAGAATTAATTCCCCGTCGATTAATAGCTAAATATTCACCAATGACTTTATAGTATCATTTATGTAAATGTACCTACATATATACTTTATTATAATTATATTGTTGATACCTTGACCCACATAGCTCTCAGGTAGTGTATGTGTATGTGTATGTGTAGGGCATATCTATATGTGTATGTATGTATATGCACGAATGGCGAATGGGTATTACATAGTAAGGTGTGCAAAAGAAATATAATGTACTCCTATGAATAGTAACACTTGCTTCCACTACATAGTCATCTAAAGACTCTAACAAAAGTTGCGCAGCGTAACAGGACCCCATCAGGGGAAATACGGCATTGTATGTGAAATAGTCTACAAACCATGTACTTAATAATTTAAAACCAGCAATTTCAATAACAGCTCGCACAACACGGAATTATAGACTATCCGCGTCTGATATATGAAAGGACCGAAATTGGTAGTGTTGTGCGCTACAATAACAAATCATTCATAACATCACATCGCAATTGAACCAGTTTAGATTCATTGTCCCTCGAGAATACCGGCGCTGTGGCATTTCGTCTACTGTAGATATATACCGAGTGTTTACGAAACACCTAAAGCATACTAGATAAACTCAATTATGGAACAAGTATACAGTTTGTCAACGAGTGTTTTGGTTATGTATGGTCAAATCAAGATAATTCCGATAAAGTGATAGTAATGTTGACTGCACTTACTACAATGCGCTACACCCCTCTTAATATTAAGAGGGGTTATAAAAAGATCAACTTTTTAATTAGACATAAGACATAACTAGGCCTCGGAATTTTGTCTGCCGGCGTGTAAAACTGTATAAGAGTATCCCGCGTTTCCGCGGCGGGATGGCGTACTACTGCGCATACGCGGGCTCAGAAGCGTTTTCGGGAAGGGTCAATGCCATATGTGGCACGGGCAAGAAAATATACGCGTATATAATGCACAAGTTGCTTAAAAACTACGGTTTATACTTTCATTATCATACAGTTTTATAGTGCCGAGCTCCACGTTGTAGCACACATTTCCGAACCCTAAACATAACTATCCAAAATGTTAAACTATTATCTTGCTAATTGGTTAAATAAATTGTATGAAAATAATAAGTTTAATTTATGTAAAAGTAAAACAAGCAAACAATAAAGATATGTATACAGTTTGTGTAAAGCCGACATCGGCCGGTTGTGAAAAAGGACAAATGCTACACCTCTCGTTCTAACGCCAAGCACAGAGGGCCGGTCTTATTCCCTCACTACCTTCGATGCATGAACGGTTGCTTATTATCTGTCATCTCACTTTTGTCCTTTTTCATAACTGGCCGATGTCGGTTTTACACACACGGTATAATATATACCTTAATATATTTTAGGTATGTGGATATCACATATGTAGGTTACGTTACGTATATTCGGTGAATATAAGAGTGAAGTGAAATGATATGCTACCAGCTTTATGATATAACAAACACAAAACATTTTTTTGGTTTCCGTATGTTCCTCATTTTTGTGGGCAAAACATTAAATTATTAGATATTATTAAATAGGCATCCAGTTTTACGAAATAATGAATGCAAAACATAAATGTTCTCATTTATTTTTTTATATGCTCATTTCTCTGGGCTAGCCTAGAAAAAGAAACAGAGTAAAAATTGTTTATTGTGTGTCCATCTTAAACTATTGAAAAATCTCATTGTAATGTAACAAATAGTACCAGGAGAATAACTAATGAGTAGGCTTTGGAACGTTTGTCTGCCCGCATGTAAAACTACGTAAGAATATCCCGCGTTCCCTCGGCGGGATGGCGTACTACTGCGCATACGCGAGCATTTTCGGGAATGCCATATGTAGTACGGGTAAGAAATATATAGACATCCAAAAAAAACGTCATCAAAGTTAGCCGAGAAAAAAAAGACGTATTTCTATTCTTATTCGAATTTATAACCTTATTTACTTGTCAAGACTGTCACATCATATGACAGCCATTGTTTATTTTACAAATTGTGGCACTCCCTTGTCAAAAGTTTGACATAACCAAAAAGCTTAGACATGACCTCTATTTCCATCTCGTTCATAGCCAGAGTTGATAATGGTTTTTTTTTGGATGTCTCTATATAAGTATATAATGTAGTATATAAGGCGGGTAAAAAATACGGTTTATGTAGTGTTCCTGTAAATCATAACTTTAAGGTTTTTATTGAGAACTGTTATCCAATGTCTAGTGTGCAACAAGCCCTACAATTGAAACCCAAAAAAATATAAATACGATTAAAACAGTAACATTTGCACCTTTGAATAAACAATTAGTTTAAAAAAACACAATTATGGTCAATAATTGTTTTTAAAAAGGACATCTAATACAAATTGGGCAGGCCAACTTTTACATTTTTTATTGTTTGGTTGTCACTGATTTACTTCCTTTCTCTTATCACTTACGAGACCATTTATAATCTATTTATTCGGTATATATTATATACCTACTGGGAACATCCGTTAACCATTTAATATATTAGCCCAAATATATACAACGAATAAACTAATTGGAGGATACTGCGAGCAAAAGCTACGGATATTATAAAAAATGTATGTATTATGGAGCGATTCTTAAAATAATCTCAGTTTTAAGGTACATTTTGCGATTTATTGCTACAAAATAGGTACAATATAATAGACAAATAAACACCAAAATTGTCTAATTCTATAGATTTAATTACAGTAGGTACTTAAGTTTTATGACATGATGAATGAACAATTCTGATTTAAAATATAAAAATACTGATATAATAAAAAAAGAAAAAAACATCCTCTTTACAAAAACTTAAACTAGATTGCGTTATTTAACATAAAGTAGGTACAATAAAAACGACTATGTATATCAATAATATAATACAACATTTATACAATTCAGTTTTTTAGTTTTTATTTTATGTATATATTTTACACTATTTACCTTAGGCACTTAACCAGTTACTACTTGTCCTATTAATATTGTTTACTTTGTTCAGTGTATTAATACTTTCATTGGGCAAAGTTGTTATTAGATGTTTTTTTCACATTGCTCGAAAATAAATGAGAAAAAATGAGCCACCATTATACAAATTTCTTGTATATTATAAATTTCTATGACATAAATATAATAAAAATACTCTTCCATAAATACTTTTGTGATTTATTTGTGTTTATTATCTATGATGAAGTTGTGATAAGCTGTAATATCGTCATTTCACATTTTTTTATGAAATGTAATATGATTAAAACCAAAAAGGGTACAAAGAAACACTATCTGAGATCTACATACATAACTTTTTTTAAAAATTAATTTTATAATTTCTACATACAACAATAAAGCAGGTATGTTTGTTCTTGCTTTATACACTGCATAAACTATCTACATATGGACTGTTGAAAGAATATAAATGGACTGCAAGTAGAGGGTACAAAATAGTTCGATAATTTGGAGATTGTGTGCTGAACAATATATTGATTTAAAACATCAGAGTAAAGCACACTTTACCATTATCTGACACCTATCGAACTGTAATTTCAATGTGGATATAAATAATTTTGCCTGTTTAATGAGTTATTCACTGTCTTATGGTGGGTTCATGCAGAAATTTTTAGTAATAAGAATAAGAATAGTAATAAGCATAAAAGTTAAACCTTCGTTTTATAATGACCCAGTTCATGCAGTAACATAATTTTTAGTAATAATTTTAAAAATAAGGATTTGCTGCATGAACTGGGTCATTATAAAACAAAGGTTTAACTTTTATTTATTACTATTCTTATTCTTATTACTAAAAATTTCTGCATGAACCCACCATTACATGTAGGTGGTCTACTAATGAATTACCATTAGAGTTATTCACTGTCCATGTAGATGGTCTACTAATGGATTAACATTAGTAGACCATCTACATGTAAGACAGTGAATAACTCATTAAAACAGGCAAAATTATTTATATCCACATTGAAATTACAGTTCATTGATTATGAAGTTTTGACAGAAACTTAACCTCAGGGACCTACATATATTGATGATTAAACAGTTGCCTTTAGGAAAATTCTTGGGAATCCAAGTTTTTAACAGCTTAGTCACTTGGCAAAATCTTAAGTGTTCATGATGCTTTGTAATGAGAATTAGTCAAACAGAAAAATTACAAATGATTTTTTATAAATTACCACGAATGTTGCCAAAAATTGTCAACTTTTTTAAGCTCAATATTTTTTCTGTAAACAGTAAGTACATATGCCCCATTTCTTGGAGATAAATCTATCCTAGTCTTCATGGACTTAATATTCACCTATGGCAACAAGAACTCCATTTATATTGGTTGTTTGATTTAGTCAAAATACACACATACCTCCAAAATTCTTGGCCCCCTGGTATTTCAGACCAAATGCCAAATACCAAATTTCGGACCGTCTTAACATCCCCAGGACCTCAGTGAGACGCATAATAACTTTGTTTGAAGAAACTGAAGATATTGACCTAAGGCGGCGAACTGGTCGTCCAGAGTAACTACACATAGAGAAGACCTTTATGTTTACGTTGACCTTTATAAGACCGTTATGTGGTTATGTCCGGAGGAATGGTGAAAATTTATTTTTCAACGCAAGGCCACATCGTACTCAAAGGATACAAAACATGTTTCCCGAGAAGGAAATATGGGAACGAGCATTGGACTGGCCTGCAACTCGCCAGATATGAATCCCATGCGAACATGTTTGCAACCATATTGCTAGGGCAACACAAGAAAGAGAAATACCTCCTGTAACCCGTCGGGGATTTGTTATAGCCAGCTCAAGAGGACTGAGCCAACATGCATCAAGATTATATTGACAACCTAATTCGCGGTATGCCAAGTTGGTCAACTCATTGAGAGCAGGGGTGACCATACTGATTATTAAAGTTTTGTTATGTTGTATCCTCACATTTTTTTATTACAAAAATTAAACAAATTCCTTTATGTTTTTACATATTTTTTAGTTTAATTTTTTGTTACAGAATTTAAGCAGCAAAAATAGGAAAATTTAAGACTACAAATTATTAATAATAAAGCAATAAATTGAATTTAATACATGTTTAAACTTTAATTAAAATCAGATTTTTAAATACCCGGGGGGCTAAGAATTTTGGAAGTTAACTCAGCCACTTTTTTTCGATTTTCCTGTCATCTCTTGTGCAACTATTGTTATTTTTATATACAGTACAACGTCCCTTTATCTGCACGTCAATTATCTGCATAAGCAACAAAATAAAAACCACTGTTTTTTATACAATTCTCTATAAAATATGAGTCTGAATTCTGTAAAATACAACCTGAACTCTATAACTTTGAGAAATAATTAAAGTAAAACCTGAAAAAATAATTGTTCATACAACCCTCAGTCCAAATTAATGTGGATAAACGATGTTCTACTGTATTTCTAATATTCTTTGAATTCGAACATGAATACTAGCAGTCAAGACACGTGACATTTATATTAAACCATTAATTTCATGTAGGTATTTAAGATAAACAAATTAATTTTTATTTAACCTTTTAATTTCCAAGTGATATGTTTGCCATTTAATTCATGGAATTACAGTATAAACATTTCATAAAAATATTTACAAAAAACAACTCCTCTCTGTTTGATAAAACATAACTACAGATGTCGCCATTGTGTTTATAGTCACCTTAACTGTATCGACTGGACGGACTGTCTCTGTTGAATGCAGTTTTTCACTGGGATAATAATTTATGTTTAGTCTGTAATATTAGTTTGAAAATATTTGAACTAGTCAGATGTTAGCCTAGAAATTGATATGTTTCAATAGAATAAAATTAATGAAAAATCCAGAATACTGTATTGTGCTCTATTTATATAAATATTTGAGTGCTATTTTCTTTATACTCCTACATACTCATCAATAACATTTTAAGTACTAAAATGTGTATCACATTTTTGGAATGTCATAAGTATTTATATTTCTATGAAAAAAAAAATTTTCACGCTGCAATTCAGAAAATAGATGTCTTAAATCAGAGGTGTTCATTTTTATTAATAACTGAATTCCTATTTGCGACATCCACTTTGTTTACATGTTAACATACAATGCATGCCTTAAATAAAAACAAAATTTAAAATAAAATACTACTTGATTAAATTACATAAAAAAATAGTAGATCCAAAAAAATTAAAACACCACTATAAGTTACTATTTACAAAAATACATTATAGAAAAAAATATCACGCTGTATATTCTAAAATATAAATTAAAATAGAAATCTAGTAACTGCACAAAAACTTTTGAGTTATAGTAAGATATTTCTATTCACTTCTAAGGTATATGATTTCTTCAAATTTAAATAATCCATAAATTGCAAAAATTTTCACACACATGAAACAGAAAATTACATCGCAAAATGAAGAAAAAAATATGTATAGAAAAATAAAGTTTAATAATGAACATAAAAAACATATAAAAAAATTCCCTGAAAATAAAATTTTAATGCTGAAATCGTGTAAAAGATTTGTTAGATAAATTAAAGATTATCTTTCTTTTTTTGTTAAAGTTTAAAAATGAGATTAATAGAAACTACACACACAGAAAACTAAAACAAAAGCAATTTCTAAAGAACAAAATTTATATTTGGAAGCGGAGGAAGGGCTGGGATATGAGATTTTAAAAAGAATGGACATGATGAAAGTAAAGAGGTATTGTATGAGTATTTTTTAAAATTCTTATTAGTGTAAAACTTTTCTTGTATTTGATTGAATTCTTCACTATAACACACAAAAATGCATAGGTCTTCAGAATTTCAGAAATTTTCATTTAAAAACAGATAAAAAAAACAATGCATGGAAAAAGTTTGCTGAAAAAAAGTAGGTTAAAATGGCTGTTAAAATAAGCTACAAGAACAAATAAAATGGTGCAAATATTGAAGTTCTGAAATGAAAAAGTATTTAAGTTTAAACTTTTAAAAGTAAAAAAGTAATGTTTCAATGTGTTACTATGTTGTTATAAAAATGCGGCTTCTTATAAAAAACATGAAAAAAGAGAGGTAGAAGGAAAATATGGCAAGAAAAGTACATTAAAACCAGTGGATTCTCATGTAAATTTATCGTATATATAGTATATAGTCAGATATCGCTGGTTAAGAAGAAGACCGTCACAACTCAAAAAACATAAACAACCTGTTTTTCCCTGTAAAATGATTGTAAATAAACTATACATTTATGTAAAAGAGTCACATCTTAAGTTTGGCTAGTCTCTCCTAGATGGGGCTGGTGTCATATGACACCAGTGGGATATTTACAATGGATTTTAGGAAAGACCATATTAACTAGTTTTGCGCGCAACTTGTTACAGGAAGGGTGTCGTAAATTTTAGACCGTCACATTTCAAAGTGTGCCTTTATAGTTTTCTTTAGTTTTGTTAAAGAGTGTCGCAAACTAAATTGAGGACGGTCTTCATTAATTTTTATTTTAGTATATTGTTTTTGTTTCTGTAAAATCAACGTCTTTACGTTAATAAACAGTTTATCTTGTATTTAAATCTTTTCGTGTGCCAAAAAATGCCACAGAAAAAGTATTTGTATTGCATGTTTTGTCTAAAAATATTTATTATATTTCTTTGAACCTTAAATATTGTATGTATTTTTGAAATTTTTAAGAAAATTAAGAATTTTAGAATTTCTCCTATATAATTTTGGTCAAAACAGTCAAAAAAACCAAATTTGTTTGGGAAAAATAGTGAAAACAAGAATTTTAGTAAAAAATCGAATGTAGATATAGTTTTTTAACACTAGAAGAAACCTTAATCCGATAATACTAATAATAAACAAAAGTGCTAAATACCAATATTAATGACTTGCTAAATCTGTTAAATCTTTAAACAGCGTTTTCTTAAAATAATACTTTTTTGTCTTCTTCTTAACCAGCGATATGTTTGCAACAAAATTTCTGACAAATCCACAAAAAAATCCAGATCCATATTTAAAATGTTCAAGATGATCTTGACTAAGGTATAAAAAAAATGGATTCTAATTTCAACATAAACATTAATCAACTAAAGCATAAAAAGTTGCCCATATAAAGCATAATTGTTTTTTTTTTTCTTAAAGCTCTATAGGTAAGATAACGCCAGGGAAGGAAAAAAAAATGTAGATGCGATTTTTCTGTTTTCTGCAGATATTTTGAGAAAAAAACATAAAATCAATGAAAATGGGATATAGTATATATATATTATCTTCTAAAGTCCCAAATAACTATTTCTGTTTATTAAACATCAATCGCTGACTTTTTTCTCATTCATCTTTTCAATTAACCCATTTCATTTTATTTCATTTTTCAATTTATGTAAAATACAACTGCCTGAAAAGGTACCACACCTTCCAATACTAGACAGTTCATCAGAATAGACGAATAACACAACAGACAGTTAACTAGCTAGATAAACTTTTAAATTTAAATATCTGTTCAACAATTGACATATTTACTATTTCTTTGAATTTACAAAAAAAAATGTCTATTAGAAACTATTTACATGTACTTCATTATTTCGTTACTCTTTGACTATTGCACATCTTTAAACATATGAAATATATTTTTAAATAATCTCTTTGTGTGTTTTATGCAGGATTTCTATCTTACAATGCGAGATACTGGATATAAAGGAACTTCTTTGATCGACTTTTCTATTTAAAGATAGTTTTAAGAAAATCAATACTCATAGATCAAGATGGTTACAGTATAGAACTGATTTCAATCAGGAGCCACGCCAGAACACTGTAATATGATATATACCTCAGTACCAGAAAGGGCCTAACAGTCACGAAAGCACTGGTTTACTGTATTGCACAGCATCGTTTTGGTTTTGAGTATTCAACATTTTCTTCTGTAGTATTACCGTGAAACCTAACAATATCTGTGGATGGACTTAACGTAGATTCGTTTTCAGAAATGCTACCTATAGGAGACGTAATACTATTCACATCATTACTGCTATTTCTAATTTGCATCCGTTGTTTCTTTAAGTCGGCTAGTGTTCCATTTCCGTTTATAGTAACTACTACATGGACGGTTACTTTTCCGTTTTACGTCTGTCGTGTAGGTCTTCTCTTTTCGTGTCCATTAACTGACTATTGTCCAGAATGGAGTCATCGTCTTTTCCTTCGGGTGCTCTACGATCTTCGATTATCTGGACTGCGTTGGATTCGTTGCTAACTGGATTAGTCGCGTCGTTTTCTTTGTTATTTGTGTTTAAGTCTGATAAATGGTTGTTGTTCAGTATGAATTTAGGATTTGGTGTTGCTAACGGGGTTATTTGTGTCCTTGTTGTCTAAACCCTGAAAAAATAAAAACAATGCAGGACAATATTAAAAAATCTAACAGACGAAAATCTTCACATTGAAAAAAATAACTGAAAATTTTGTTCAATTCTCATTAATATTAACAACGATCTATATATTTCACACAACTACTTTGCTGGCATTTAGGGACTAATGACAGGTAATATAAAAACCATTTTTATTAACAAACTTCACCGTTTTATTTTGTCTTATTAATTAAATAGAGTTACCGAAGACGTACAAATATTACACACATTTAATAATCAGGATTTGTGGTCATTTTGATCCCAGAGATAGAAACTAAATTTGTCGAAACAATCGCTACTAGGAACTAGAAACAATCTAGCTCATAATTTAAGATAATTGTTTGTTGTAAGTAACATTTCGTTGGTTTATTTTATTTATATATGAGTACAATAACTTATATAAGGGATATTTCACGCCAACTAAGTGAGGTCAAAAAAATTTTCTGTTTGAAACATATCACAATCGATAGTACTTGCTAAAAAACTAACTTCCCTAAAATTTTAGATTTTTGAGCCACAAGGAGATGGATGGTGAGGGTGAGAAAATACAAATTTTCGTTTTGACTAAAATTTCAATCTTTCTCGGTAAGAAAATGAAAAAATTAAAAGACGGTTGCAATGGTTTTCGATGGTAATCAGCGACCCCAAAAACCTTGGAATATATTATTCACTTGCCTTTTACTATCTCTCATGATGAGAAAATACGCTAAAACCTCGTTTTTTCACCTTTCAGGGCCATTTCCTGGTCGACGCCCATTATGAATTAAAAATTAATTGAAAGTACAAAAAAAGAGTAAATTAAAAAAAAATCGTGTCATAATTTTCGAAATTTCAATTTTAAATTTTTAATCCTCAAATTAAGGGTGAAAACTACCCCCAATAATTTTGGAAAATATTTTTATCGTATTGTACGCAAAAAAACACATCGAAAACTATTGCAACCTTCTTTTTACTTTTTTTCATTTTTTTTTATTGAGAAAGATTGAAATTTTAGCGAAACGTAAAATTTGTATTTTCTCACCCTCACCATCCCTCTCCTTGTGGCTCAAAAATTCTAAAATTTCAGGGAAGTTAGTTTTTTAGCAAGTACTATCGATTGTGATATGTTTCAAACAGAAAATTTTTTGACTTCATTTAGTTGGCGTGAAATGCCCCATATCTACAATAAAGAGGGTTGAAACTGAATCGTGGTGGAAGTCAGTTTTACATAATATATTTTTTGTTACTATTTATGTTTTGTAGAAAGGGAGAGAATTAATAACATCAATACAAAAGTTTACGTATGTATTTTTCTGGTTTCACTGACTTACATTACTTTCAGTTCCAATGTCTGATTATTACTTAACTTATATATTTTTACATAACTTCAGTCATTACAAATCTGCAAAAATTCAAATTTCAGCAAAATAATCTGTAGAACCTTTCACTTGGCATTTAAAATATGTAAAAACCACTTACTTTGTATGACAAACAAACTACTGTCGCCTTCTTTTTCTTCATACTACATGAAACTGCACAGAGTTAATCACAAAATGATCAGCGATAATAAAAAAGCAACTGAGAGTGTTCACCTTCATTTTTTCAACTAATTGTAGGTATACCTGTTACAAAATACACATAAAAGCTTCAATTTCACTGAAGGAATTTAATGTTCCACTGCAAGTTGGCTGCAATACGAGCTAGAAATGTATATCTGGTAATTTTGATGTGTTAATACACTTTCTTAATATTGTTATTCCATATGCTCAGTGATTGGAAATAATTAGATACCATTTTAATTAATAGGTATGTAGCTTGTAGTTGAATATGAATTAAACAGGAAAATATTCCAATGAAAAGATTATCCAATACTTGCAAACAATACTTATAAAAGTAAATTTAAATATTTATCATTAATAAATAACAAAATATACATACAGCAGCATATTATTAATCAAATAATCTATATTACTAATCACATAAATAATATCTTATTTATATGAGGTATAAAAAAATATGTTTCGTTATTTAAATTATGATTACCACCAGTGACAGTTACACGATATTAATGATATAAGAACCTGAATAATTGGTAATCCTTTTTTTCTTACTACAACGATTGCAATTACATACTTTTCTTATGATTCTACAAAATAAATTTCTGTTTTTTACTGTCACCCATATTAGTCCCAGTGTCCGTCAATACCATAGAGTTACACTACTCTACAGAACACCAAGAATAGGTTTGCCTGCAAATTGCGCACAACATACGTAGCACAAGACTGACCATGCCCGACAGATATAAGAGATACCCACAAAACAATAATAGACTGTACTTCTCGAAACGTTCACAGTTCTTGAAATCCATAGTATAGGAAGGAAGGAGAGTAGATATTAGGGTGCAAACCAAACATTGTTTCGTGCAACTGTGAACATGGTTTTGGTCTCTATTTTGCCAGATTGGCTAATGTTCACTTTTCAGCATATACATATCTCGTGCTGAAATGTCGATGTGTATTGCATACAGCGTCCGCATTCATGTAAAAGGTTACATGTCTGTGTTTATATCACAGGAAGACCACTACATCTTCCCAATGCCAGTGGACTGACCTAGGGAAATTATCTGGTGAAATCATAATAGTTGCACAAAGCAATAATCCTATTATGGCTTTGTGCAACTTAGATCTAGTGTATTTACAGTGTGTATGTGTATACACTATACAGTAAATACAGAAAACAAAAAAAAAACACCCATACCTCAACAGAAGTACAAACATATTCAATAAATTTTTAGGACATGGACTTGTCGTATTTTGACAATATTTTTTTTGTGACGTGTAGTAGGTATACACTATTAGAAGTAGTTTGCGATTCGTTAAACTTTGTGCAAATGCCTAATTAAAAAAATATATTTACATCACGTTATTGAGTTCGAGAAGGGCAAGGGAAATTTTTCGTGAATATTCGCGCTAAATAGTGAAGTTGTGACTTAGCAACAGTAACAGTTCCTTTCCTTGTCTAGGGGCAGTTCTAGACAAGAAAGGAATCAGTGAAGTAGATGATTTATACCTCGCATTTCAATTTCTTAAACTTTCACAATTTTTTAGTGACACTCAGGAACATTTGCACAGCATTTAATGTATGTCATCTTGTTTGTGACATAACGGATTATATGTGAGTATTTTTTGTTTGTCGCTAAGTAATAAGTCCATGTTCTAAAAATGACACAAATTCTCTCACAAATCTTACAGGGATCCACCAACCAACAACAAATAACTGCTATTGTTTTTGGTCATTTGGTTGCCTGGCATGTGTACAGAACAAGATCGTCACCTTTTCCTTTACCCAAGTAAAGCGAGTCTTCATTGCTTAATCCTTAACCACACATTTAGATCCGTGGCTTAACATGGAAAAGTGCTCCAGGCAGCATAAAATGGATGGATGCATAGTCCTTAAATTCCAATATATAAGGCCAACATGTATGTGTGTTCTCTTCGCTACAGCCTTTTTACACAAAATATTTAGACATGGCATTTTTACACTTTTATAAGGCCAACATGTACATATGTGTGTTTAACCCTGGGTTCTGTGTTCATAGAACCAATCGTCGCCAGCTACAGATAATTTGAACTATGTAATCAATCAAATCTAAACATCAGGCTCAAACAATCAACTTAAAGACTTAAAACAAACAATATTAATACATATGTCTAAACTGTGCATATGTATGTACTGAAAAAATTGTCACCAACTTTACTTAAGAAATAAAAATTTCTAGACAGGATGGCAACTGATTATTATTGTGCAGATTTCATTACCTTAAAGGCCGCTTTACAGTTAGCATTTTTATTGCAGCAATTTTTCTTGCGCAAGAGATTTCTTGTTATTTTACAGTGCAATTTTCATTGCTAATTTCCATCGACATCAAGAATGGACTGGCTGTCTGAGCTGCGCGTTGACAACTCTTAACAGACGGACATGTTCAGCTGGTTCACATTGACGAAGCTAGTTAATTTTCGCGCCTAACGGCGCGAGTCAAATAGCGCCGCAGGCGAAAATTTTTAAAACTCAAGGTCACGCGTTTTCCTGGCACTTCAGAATTTCAATGAAAAATACATTTACATAAAAATATAAACTTTCACAAGGATACTTTTTGGACTTTGATGCCTTTTTGAAATACTAATATTTAATCACTTCGATACGATACGTCGATACGTCTTCAGATTAACCTAGAAGACGTAATTACGGACATTTTAATAAAACAATTTCAATGACGGACAGTTTGACGGACTGCTGACAAGCTTTCTGAATGACGAACTGTCCGTCCTAATTACGGACGTCTGGTGACTTTACTCTAGTAGAAAGAGAGGGGAAACCTGGGCGACATCTCTGTACTTGTTTACTTGCCGGCGGGTATGGTATTTTTTCAAGATACGGCACTGCCTCGTGGAAACGTCTTTAGTCAACGACCAATCCTAGAGCGTTAGAGAGAGAAAAATATGTCGCCCAGGTTTTCCTTCTCTTTGTACTGGAGTTTGGATGCACAGTCTTCAATCACCAGTCCAGTTCTATATGTCGATGCTAATTTCAGTTGTCAGCCACTGTTACCAAAATACAAGTGATAAACTAAGTTGCTACAAAAAATTTAATCATTTTAAACACACAAAATAGACATGATTAAATATATCTCAAGGAGAGGAAATTCAGAAAACCACAAAATACAGAAATTGTAGATTTCACAAAACACAATATAAATGATGGCACAGCACGTTGAGGTTATGTCAAACAGTTGGCAACACATAAAATTGCAGATAGCCGCAATTGTAATTATAGCTCCCGACTTACTATTTTTATCTGCAAGAAATTGCAGGAACAAACATTAATACGCATTAATATTTAGTATGTAATAAGGCCGCTTTACAGTTCGCAATTTTTATTGCCGGCAAGAAAATTGCAGCAATTTTTATTGCGTGCACGCGTATTTGTGTTTATTTGCTTAAAATTGTCCAAACAGACATAAATACATGTGCGCGCAATAAAAATTGCTGCAATTTTTCTTGCCGGCAATAAAAATTGCAAAAAAATTGTAAAGCGGCCTATAGTAATAATAGTAATAATATAATAAATAAACAGTAATACATAGTAATGGTAACAGTGATATAATAATTCCACATGTAAATTGGGTTAGTTATATTTGTAACTCAACAGTGTTGTTTTCTTAAAAGCCGCTTTACAGTTCGCAATTTTTATTGCTGGCAAAAAAAATTGCAGCAATCTGTTTGGACAAACACATATACTCGTGCGCGCATTAAAAATTGCTGCAATTTTTCTTACCGCAATAAAAATTGCGAACTGTAAAGCGGCCTATGAACTATGACCAACATAACCACTGGCTAACCAAAACTAACCGGTTGCATTTGCAAAAATGGTAAATGAACGTTTTTCTACGCCATTTCTGTAACTTTAACGTGTAATTTGTAATTTGCACGCCATATTTACAATAATTTACATATTCTTGTATCTTGTTTTGTGAACACAATGGGGAGAGTTAACAGTTTTATCTACAATAATTACTTCAGAACAGTTCCAAATAACAAAAAACAGGTAATATGGAATATTTCCAAATACATTAAGTATGTGGTACTTTATGCGAAGCCAAGCAAACAGGCTTAAAAGCGATAAAGTGTAAGAAATAATCAAATTAAAAATATATTTTTCCGTATTTTGACGATTTTTTTTGTGACGTAGTATACACTATTAGAAGTCATTTGCGACTTGTTCAACTTTGTGCAAATGCCTAACACGTGTTTTACATGGTGCTTCCTAACCTCTGTGATAAAATGAAAGCGGTGAATCGTCACAGAAGGGCAAGGGAAATGTTTCATAAATAGTACAAATTTTACATATAAATGCGTGAAGTATAATTAAAAAAATATATTTACATCATATTATTGAGTTCGAGAAGGGCAAAGGAAATTTTTCGTGAATATTCTCGCTAGATAGTGAAGTTGTGACTTAGCAACAGTGACAGTTCCTTTCCTTGTCTAGGGGCAGTTCTAGACAAGGAAAGGAATCGGTGAAGCCAATGAATTACACCTGCGCAATTCAATTTCTTATACTTTCCCAATTTTTTGTGACTCAGGAACATTTGCAATTTGCACAGCATTTAATGTATGTCATCTTGTTTGTGACACAACGGATTATATGTGAGTATTTTTTGTTAGTCTAAGTAATGTCCATGTTCTAGATAATGACCTTTTCTTCAGTGGAATAGTAAGTACATAGGATTGTGAATAATATCTGTTACGTTTTATAATTCTTTTTATTTTTCAGACAACAGAAATTATCATAGGACCAGATAAATGTAGCAGAACTTGTACCTTCCTGTTTCTTTTTCTAAAAATAAACTTCTTGCTTTTCAAATGTTTTTTTAATGCACTTTCTAATTGCAAAAATTTTACATCGCCTAAAATATTTATCTAATCGCTTTGCTCTCAAGATACGAAAATTGAAAGAGCAAAGTGACATTTTGATAAGTATTATTAATTTGTACCGTAATGTTGTGTTCTATGCAGCGGACATCTACCTAGATGAAGGTATCTTTAGTCTAAACCAGGCCTCTCCAACTCCGGTGCTATTGCCGCTCCGGCCGAGCGCCCACCAAGCCCCGGCCAAGCACTGGCAATTAAAGGCAAAAATATGATGCTGTCTGTCTCTGTCGCGCAAAGGAAGGCAGTGGACAGGCACCGGTGCTGCGAAGTGGAGCACCGGTGCGCGCCAGCACCGAGTGCTCGTGTTGGAGAGGTCTGGTCTAAACCATGGAGACAATCTCCATGTTGGGCTGTTTCAATTTCAACACAACTGCATTTATGAAAACATATTGGGAAGTGTAAAATTCTATTTTATAAGATAAACGTTTCTATTGACCATACTTTTTATTGTGTGTGAAATTTTGGTTATTATTAAAGCCGGCAGATCCGGGCGGCGGGGCCATAAACATATGCGTCATACTACTTACTCCTTGTATGTGCAAAAACAAAAGTTATGAAAACAATAAACTGTTGCGATTTAGAAAGAGATGTGTTAAACTTACCCTGTTATTTAGGTTGAGATATGGCCAGTTAAGATGGCCCGCTGCCTGGATCTGCCGGCTTTAGTTATTAATTTGTACCATAATGTTGTATTCAATGTAGCGCCACATCTGCCTAGATAGTGATATCTTTAGTCTCCATGATTTAGACTCTAAATCAAGGAGACAATCTCGTAGGACTATATCAACATAACTGCGTTTATAAAAAGTTTTGGGAAGTGTATTATTTTTATTTTGAATGATCAACATGAGAATTTCTGTTGACCATATTTTTTTATTATCTGTAGTAAGTATTTACATGAGTATTTTCTTATGTAAAACTTACACTGAGTTATAGAAAGTGAGAAATTTAAGAGATAGCAAGCTATTTCATTTCTTTTTCGTTTAGTTGTAACAAATTTAATGAGTATTATCATACCTAACAGCAATATCAGTAATTAATTTTAGATTGTGATAATTGGATTAAATATCTAAAAGACTCATTCGAAATAAATTTGACAGACAGTTCGGTTCGGTTTAAAAGCTAAAATTAAATTAAAAGTTCAAATACACATGTATTGTATGTTCCAGAAAAATGCTTTTGTAGTGTGACTGGTCTTTTGCAATACATGATGACCTTTGACATTTACCAATCATTTGTCACACACATATTCAATTTTCATAAGAGCTACAAGGTTTAAAGCTAAAGGCTATTGAACGAGTCCGGTTTATAAAGAGGGGCGAGTTCCAATAAAGCCTTATGATGGACGAGTTGCATACAAAGCTTTATGTTCGACTGCTAAAATTAACTTATTAACGAAAAAAAATTAATTCAATGACATTTTTGACATTTTTTTGACTGTTGTACATATTTATTTGAAAACGTCAAAATCTGACTTTATACGAAAAATCTATTATGTTGACATTGACAGTTGTACATATTAATTTGAAAACGTCGAAAGAGCAAAGGGCCATAAGGGAAAATTTAACATTGTGACTCCGATTTTCAAAATGGTATTTTCTTCGATGATCCATGATGACCTGCCACTAGCCCTAGAATATTGTGGAAATCGACGCTCACAATTTTTAAAAAAAAAATTAAAATGTCAGATTCTTCAGCATTAGGTCTATGGCAGAAATTCGAACTTTGAGTCTCCTTGATGACCACGTGACTCATCGATATTGGACATGAAACTTTCAGAACCGAAAGATATTGTCATAATACATATTTTGGCAAGGCGACAAAGTTGTAGCTAATTTTTTTGTGGCCGCTAGGTGGCGTCAAGTTTTTTGTTACTTTTTGTTAAAATTTCGCTAAAAATGGGTTTCCATCGATGCATTGGGTCGAATATAAAAAAAAAAAGCTAATGTGATTCACTTTTTAAATAATGCATATTTTATTTTTGTAAAATACATTTTCAGTATCGAATAACAAATAAATGTTTTAAGAATAAAATTTTTTCACTGTATTTTCCAACATTAGAATTCAACTAATTCGATAATTTTCGTCCCAATGCATCGATGGAAACCAATGTTTAGCGGAATTTTAACAAAAAGTAACAAAAAACTTGACGCCACCTAGCGGCCACAAAAAAATTAGTTACAACTTTGCCGCCTTACCAAAATATGTCTTATGACAATATCTTTCGGCCCTGAAAGTTTCATTTCCAATATCGATGAGCCACGTGGTCATCAAGAGGTTCAAAGTTCGACTTTCTGCCATAGACCTAATGCTGAAGAATCTGACATTTTAATTTTTTATAAAAAATTGTGCGCATCGATTTCCATAATATTCTAGGGCTAGTGGCAGGTCATCACGGGTCATCGAAGAAAAATACCATTTTGAAAATTGGAGTCACAATGTTAAATTTCCCTTATGGCCCTTTGCTCTTTGATATAATAGTAAAATAAAGTAACTTTTTTTTACTAGTACAAAAGGAGGTACTTTATAGCCGCAAAACTATGTTATAAACAGTCCTTTATAACATGGTCGGACATAAAATTATTTGTGTGAAAATGTGACAGTGCGAGATATACAAGATGTCTAGGAAATAATTGTACAGCATAATAGCAGAGCAGAGCAATTTCAAATGACGTGTTCAGACACCTAGTAAACAGATTTGTTCCAGCAAGCTGTTGGAAATGTTTGTTGCATGGAGGATGCATACTACCGATTTACAGTTGCAGTGAGATAATATTGGTAAAATTTGGCAAGTGTTTATTGTTCCTGCAGATGTCCTGCATTTCTGACATGTTTGAAATGTTTGCTGTTTAACTTCACATTCTTGGTATGTTACCGGTACGTTATAAATTGAAGGTTAGAAAGATACAAAATCATGTGACGCTTGTACAGTAGACAAAGCCTCAAAAAGTCTAATTGTGTCCATATTTTTTATTTAAAGAAACGTAAAAAATGGATTTCTTAAGTCGGCTACTCTCTATGTGGCTATAATCAAGTGACTTGACTTGGAATGAATTTGGCAAGTACCTACTTGTCCGAGTTCAAGTAAATCGTATACACCACATGCTTATATTACGCATGCACATACAAGTATTGAAACAATCTGCTCGCAGCCTTTGGCTTGAGACAGTTTTCCAACACATGACGGGAAACGCAAGTAGTTCGCTGAGTTGATGCGAATTCGCATACACACAACTTGCTACTTACCAAGTACTGCACAATTACTTGGCAAGTATCCCATAGTGAGTAGCCAGCTTAAGATATCAAGTACGATTTTTATTCTGAAATTGACTATGAAGACGCTGGTGATGATGATGACTAGGCTTCCGAATATTTGCGTGCCCGCGTGTAAAACTCCATAAGAGTATCCCGCGTTCCCGCGACAATGGGAATGAGGATTGCGTACTACTACGCATAAGCGGGCTCTGGAGCATTTTAGGGAAGGGGTCAATACCATATGTAGCACGGAAACAAATACATGCGTATATAATGTACAAGGCGCTTAAAAATATGGTTTATACTTTAATTATCATTGAGTTTTATAGTACTGAGCCCTGCGTTATCGGACACATTTCCGGACCCTAATGATTGACTGGAGGTTTTGGAAGACCAACAAAGACTTAAAAGACATTTTCAATTACAGTAGAAAAAATGTTGGCAACATTTCAAACACAGTTACAAAGCATTAGCAACATATTTGCAATAATTTGCTGGAACAAACCTATAGTTACCAGAAATAGTAGAAGCTATCAAAATTTCCTCTGATCATTGAACACCCTTTAGCAGCTAAACGAAGCAACTATTATTCTTTGTAAGTTGGCCTAAATCATTTTATTTTGGGTAAAGAAATCTGCAATTAAGTAGTACACTCAATTCCTGAACACCCTGCATATGCAGATGCGGTTTATTTTTAATGGCGTTTCCTTAAATCAGTATTGGAAGAAAAATGTCAAACTTTTCACAACAGCTTTATGTAAAATGCAGGAACGTATTTTCCTAAAGACGTAGGGAGTGATTGGCCGGGAAGGCTGTCCCTCTGAGTTTTTTACTGACAATCTCTAGACATCTCAGACAATTTCTACACAATCTGCAGACAATCTCTATTGTCTTTGATTATTATTGATTCTGCATTTAAAACTTTTATGATCTCTTTACGTACGCGTTTGATAATTGTATGTATTAGCTACTGGTTACGTACTATTTAGGCGCGTACTATTTTTTTACATTTACTAACAGGTACTGGACCGCCCGATCATATTCGCCCAGGGCGCATAATTTAAAAATATGTCCCCTGTAACATGGTTTTATAATTTGGTTACGTATATAGTCTTAAAACCTTGCCTGATGCTAAAAAAATTGTTCAATGGAAACCATAAATATAACTACAGTTGAATGTTCTGAATTTTCTGTAGAATAATTTTGTATTTATAGAAATACAAAGTGATATTTTGTGTAACTGCATGTACCTTTGTGTATAGTAATTTTTTTACACATATTCCACCCGCTTTTCCTACACAAAAACATAAAGTTGAATAATGTCAAATGATATATTGTTTAATTCTGTATTTATATCTGATTCAAATGTATTTATTACTCTAATATGTATAAAACAACCATATTAGAACTGTACTGAAATTATTTTTTAATATTTTCGGTATTGGTCTTGGTGTAAAATTTATATACTATTTATAGCCCAAACTGGGATTATATTTTTTAATATTCTCAACTAGCCATACCGTCGCCTTGCGGTGCCGTTTACTAAATTTAAAAAAACACTAATATCGTTTCAACAATAAACATTTGATGAAACGACGCGCGCACCATCTATCGGAACATAGTTTTACTAACTCAGAAACCTTCGCCGGGCATGCGTCCAACCATTCCCCAAAGTTTCATTACAATTGGATGAACGGTTTAGGAAGGCATAAGAGACATACAGACAAACATTCATTTTTATATATAAGATATTGCTGTGTGCATATTATGTACCTGTAACTGTCACTGATTTTTTTATTACTAATTATATGGAGATTTAAACTTTATTAATTAAAATAATTCCAAGGCCTATTTAATATTTGCAAATAAAGGATTGTTGAATGGCAATTGATCATTCTCTTTCTATGAGAATATATTTCACCATAGTGTGTATTGCCTAAATGAAGTTATGGGGACCTGAATAATGTTGCAAATTTTCAGTTGGGGTTATCCAAGTGTTTAATGAAAAATCATTATGTTTTAGTAGGTGTATATTATATCCCTGATTTCAAACCCAGAATGCCAGCTTTAATACGCCAATCATACCTTAATAAAACATGACTGACCTAGATCACACTAGGCTGAAGCTCTCGATTTTTTTTTTTTTGGGAAACTACTACTTACGCTGTTCTCAGCTTGCAGTCTTAATCTTGCCTCTTCGACAGCATCTCTTCTCGCAGTTAGACCTTTATCACGTAAAGATGTCCGCCGAACTGATTGCGTTCTAGTATTACTCTGTGACCTCCTGACTTTCCGTTTGGCTTCTGCCTGCTTTTTAATTTCTTGTTCTGTCCTTAATTCTAATATTCTCTCTTTTATCTCTGGATCTTCACATATATCTGGAAACCATGAAGTTCTCTTTGTTTAACAAGTTCGTATACAACTTCAAAATACCTGATTATATTCTAGATAGGTTTTGTGTTTTGTTTCTCCTGTTCTGATATTTAAGCCCAGGGATAAAATAGTGTATTATTTTAAGTTTTAAGGAGATAATACAAAGTATAAAGAATTATTTAAATTTCATTGATATTAGTACTTACTTGCATTTTATATAATATAAAATAACCTACCAGAAGGTGTTTCGTCATGCTTATTTTTTGCATTTAAATTTGCACCAGCTTGAGCCAATAACTCAAGTACTTCCAACTAAAATATAAATTTGAATTTATAAATAATATAAATAACATGAAAAATTAACTTTCATACATGACCCCAACAAGCAGCAGCATGGGAGGGTTGCCAGTCGTCCTTGTCTTTTACATCAGTCCGCACTCCATGGTCAAGGAGAAATTCTACTACTGAAATATACCCGTTTGCAGCTGCTATGTGTAGCTAAAAATAGGAAATTAAATCAAAATGCATATCTTACTTGTTTCGACATACTTAAAAATTCACACTTGAGCACTTTTCACCACTTTACACTTTTTTGTAATCAACGTGCATTGCGCCAATCATGTTGGCATCATCAGGACATGATTAAAACATTTTTAAGTGTTCAAGTGTGAATTTGTTTATATGCCAAAGGTTTCAAATCTCCTCCTGTATACTTAAAAATATTTCATGTTTATATATCTGCTATATTATTTTTAATAAATATGTATATGTACATTTACATTTATGTTCAGTTGTATTTGTACTGTTAAACTAATTTAGGTGATACCCAAATCTGATTAATTTATTAACAAATAAGACAACCCTTTCTGTGTAAATGAAAAGTTTTGTGCCATATGTCATTTTGTGTTTACAAATCACTTATCTCACGGAAATAATAGAGATAAGTTCGAAATCATTTTTATATTTATATGACAAAAGTTGTATAGAAAAGTACCAGGTTACAAGAATAGTACATAGATTTTACATTATACCATTATATCTATTATTAATGAAAAAACTACTACAGGATATAAGATAGGTACATATGTACCTATTATTATTTAATAATTTTAATGATTGTTGACTTATCCTATCTGAATATCAAAAATACCTACATTATATTCAGTATGTTTCAATCAAATATGTTTCCACGTGGATGTTTCAATATCTTTAAAGGAATAATATTTAACGACACCTTAGAGCTAATCCATTTTTGAATTTGCTGGTATTAATCCAGTGTTTTCTCTTATGTGATAATTTGCTGGTATTATTACTGTATACTAGGCATGTGCGAGATTTCGAATTTTCGAGACGAGACGAGAAGTCATTTTTCGAGACGAGACGAGACGAGACGAGATTCTCAGTCAGTCGAGATTTCTCGAAATCCCAAGATTTCTTGAGATCCCGATATTTCTCGAGATCCCGAGATTTCATTTCTCGAGATCGCGAGGTTTCTCGAGATCGCGAGATTTCTCGAGATACCGAGATTTCTTGATATATTGAAATTTCTCGAAAAAGAGGTGAAGTCAATGTATCAATACTTACAGTTGTTTAACTTTAAAAGTTCAGCTAGCAAAACACATTAAATAAAAAGAAAACTTATTACACTTTGGTTTAACAGCATTTAGAATCATCGTCAGCATTTAGTGGTTATCGATTTCAAAATGCCGAGTTCAATTTTAATTTGTATCGATCGAGCAGCGGTGTAAAGCTCGATGAGTATGTAAAAAATTACGTTACGAGACGTAACAGTGCCTAATTGAAAGATTGGTCTCCGATATTTTCTTTTTGACAGTTTCATATTTTGAATATTTGGGATTTGGGTACTCTCGGTATTTTTACAAATCTTGAGATTTCAAGAAATGTCGGAATCTAAAAATATTGACATCTCAAGAAATATCGGAATCTCGAGAAATCTCGGGATCTCAAGTAATCTCGAGATCTCAAGAAATCTCGAGATCACAAGAAGTCTCGGAATCTCGAGAAATCTCGACTGACCGAGTCTCGTCCCGTCTCGTCTCGACTTTTTTTCTCGTCTCGACTTTTTTTCTCGTCTCAAGGATCGAGATCTCGCACATGCCTACTGTATACATACATACTGTATCCTTGGATACTTATTTGAATTGTACAAGGACAAAAGTTCTTAGTACATATGTATGTGTTGTTGATGGCCGTGTTCTAGGATGTCGAAAAGTTTTGCGTTTCCACGAAACCGTCGGCTATATTGCGAAACACTGTCATGGCCGTCATGGCGTGTTTTGATGGGACAAAGTAGGTTATGAAAAATGGATAATGTAGTGCAAAACATTTTGGAGCTCGAAATACTGTACGATGGAAAAGTTGGTGGAGCAGCACTTTTTCATCCAGGTTGAATATAATAAATATATTAAGTTTTATTATTATATGGCCACTTAATTTCTAAACAGCAAAGCACAAATCGTTTCGCTGCTGTCCACGGTGTTCATAAACGCACAACCATGCACAACAAAAATGGCTGCCGTTTCGCGAAACGTAAAATGTTTCGACATCCTAGAACACGCCAATATTAACCTAGTTTCTCTTTACCATATTTTTAGGTAGTACACCTATTTCGTTAACAAGTCCATATAGTTACTTGTAGGCGAATTGTTTACTGTATAAACTACTTTAAAATCGCTTTTTAAATATTTATAAGGAAAATTTATTTTTGCAAAAAAAGTTTGTGGAAAGAGAAAACACTGAAAACAATGCAAAACAACACAAAAAAGGTTTCGCATATGCGATATAGTGTGAGGACCAATTTAAATGAGGCATTACTCACTGGTGTCGCACCCTGGCTATCATAACACTCTAAGTTGCCGCCACTAGCTGCCATTTTTTTCATATCGGTAAGCATTTGTCTTTCTGTGGCCGCTCTTGTTTCATCTATTAATTGTTGTGTGACCCCCCGTTTTGCCATTTCACTTTCAATATAATCTAAGGCAGTCTCATCCTCACATATGTCGTAGGGCATATTTCCATCAGCATTTACAGCAAGTAAATTTGCCCCTCGAGAAATAAGTATCCTATAAAAAATGCATTAGTTTTAGCACATTCATTTATATAGTTTTTGTGTATAATTGTCCTCAAAGTTTTCGGAACAGAAAACAGTATATTAATAGAGACATCTTTTGATACGTTGAAATATTGCTGCTCCTGTCAAGACCTGCTAAAAACATTTGCATTATGGTCTAACTTTGGGGGCATACTTTGGGTTTGTGCTTTAACTGTTGGTTTCCTTTATTCTGGAAACTTTCAGAACAACCCACGTATTAGTTAATGTAAACATTCAATATTTTATTTAGGCTTTGGTGACTCCCCTGGAGAACTTTTTATGTACAAATTTCATAACAATGAAATAAACTATCATTGGCCAATTTCCTCTCCATATGTTTAAGAGAACAAAATTTAACTTTATTTCTTCAGTACTAGTTCTTTTTTAAAGTACAAAGAAAATGATTTTTGATTTTTTTTTTCAAATTTAATGATTAAGTAAGTCTACAAACATAAAGAGTTAGGGTATTTGCAGGTATTTATCATATTTTGTTCGATATGAATGATGTGTGTATATATCCAGATTTGGTATCTAAAATTAAGCTTTCAAATCCAAATTCATACCTAAAGTTTTCTACATGTTTAATTTTTTTTGTAATGGTATATGCATTAGTAAGTAAATAATATCTAATTTGGAAGTAAAACTAACAAACCTAACTAGTTTAAGGTGGCCACACGTCGCGGCAGCGTGCAGAGGGGTCCATTTTTCACTGTCCTCTGCATTAACGTTAGCACCATATTCTAATAACAGCAGCAGCATCGATTCGTTATCGTCTATACAGCACTGATGGAGAGCTGTAAGGCCATCTTCATTGCAGGAGTCTGGACTAACACCCTTCATCAGTAAACGTCTTACTAGAAAATAATCACATTAGATGTTTTGGGAAAAAAATGCAAGTACCTCACATTAAACAGAATACAAAACTTTTTGTAAAATAGGCCCTTAGTCGTTATTTTCTATAACAATAATATGTAAGGATTTGCAAGTTTAACTATTCATAATTTCAAAGGACTCCATACAATTCTTATGGAAAGAAAAAAATCGTTGGTCAAATTGGCTGAATTTTTGATATTCTGTTCTCCATGACCAACTGATCAACAGTGTCTGTGAGCTCAAAGGGTTAAAATGAATAGGTTTTCTGATACGGTCCAAAAATGTGTTTTCTCCGTCCTTATTATTGAAATTGGAAAATATTGTGTATCTACGTCTTTCTGGCTATTATTGGCTGCCAAATAAACATTCAATAATTCGCAGTTTTATGGAACACAAGTTAATACTCGTAATTTAAGTACATCAATAAATATTAACAATAATTATTATAGTATCAATAACGGGTTGTGATTCTCTTTCTCAATAATTTTACTGTAAAAGCAGGTAGACATAAATGTCGATTTGAGAAATCTGATATCGGTTGATTGTTACATGGGGAACAATGTCAATATCATATAATATTTATAAAACAACTTTATTTAATCCACGTCTTATTGCCGTAACGTTTTTATGGAATGAATTATATTCAAAATATAAGCCTAGTATATCTTGTTCCAATTTTCGGATCTCTAACAATGATGGCGGAGAAAATGCATTTTAGGACCGTACCAAAAAATTATTCAGTATAACCCCTTGAGCACAGGCAAGGGCGTAGCCAGGGGGGAGGCGATGGGGGCGATCGCCCCCCCCCCCCCCCCCCAAAGGGTTAAGTAAAAACCGAAATACTCGGGGGAATGCGGTTGCTGTAGTGACTTATTTTTTGGCTTTTTTGTTTTATCTGCATTGAGCCAATTCAGTCCAATAGCTGTATCGAAAATTCTTTAGAGCTAAACAGGTTATCTGTTACTGTTTTAATTATAATGTTTATTAGATAATTACTGCTATACGGTGGTTTTGTAAAATAGTAAATTTAAAAATTGCCCGGACACATCAAAAGGTACGTGAATGGCCATTTTTTATACGGACGTTGAAATTTTTCAGCCACATGTCAAATGACTATGACATCATAATTTCTTTTAATTACAATCCCGATTTTTTATGACGTAACTGGACATATCACTTTTTCCACGTAAAATAAGGTAAATATCGATGTAGGTCACATAAGGACGGTTTTAATCGACTGGAAGTGAAACAAGAAATGAAAGATAATTAACAAAAATATTTAAGTTCTATCCTCGAACAGTGCACCACTGACAAACTTACAGCACGCAAAACGTTCAAGAAAATCCCGTTGAACATTGTCAATATCTGCTGGAGTATGCGACGTATTTCTTGATGAATTCTTACATGTATAACTTAACATGTATACTTTACTTTTTATGTAACCTTTCACAAATAATCTAGAGGTGCCAAATGTGGCGATCGGGCTGTCCACTCAGTTAGTCCACATTTTCCCATCCAACGATTTAGTAAATTATCATCTAATAGGCTCGGACAGGGGCTGTATAATATACACTGCTGTTAGCTTGACAGCAACTGTTCACGGTATGACGATTTCAGTCTTCGTAAGTACTGATTTTTTATTTTCTTTCATTACTTACTAGAAATTTTTTAGAATTAGACTAGACTTTAGAACTAGAACTAGAATTTCTTACTAGAAAAGTTTAGTCTTTCTAGTAAGTAAGTAACTTTCAAATCAATTTTATTAAGAATTTCCTGTAATCTACATTGATATTTACCTTGCTTTATATCAATGACGTCGGAGAATTTTGACAAGTGCTGAAAAAATTCAAGTGCTTTATTAAAAAATGGTAATTCGTGGTAGGTATATCTTTTCTGTGTCTGAGGAATTGAGGAATTGAGGACGCCCTTGAGCACAGGTTTTAAAATTAAAAAACCATTTACTACTACTTTAAATAAAATTATTATGTAGACACGACAAAAGTTGAATAACAATCTAAAAGACTTATTTTTTCTGTTTTCCCAACTCCTTTTTGAAATTTGTTGAGTTTTTGAAATTTTCGAAAACAAATTAGACAAGGACAAAAAAAATCGAGTTTTTATTATCGGTGTTAGTGGCAGTGTCTACCTCAGACACAGTGGTCCAAACAAGACCACTTCAAATATATCGGAAGAATCTAATCACAAAAATTTGAAGAACTACTTAATTTATATCTGTGTTGAAGAAGCAGATATAATGAGATTATAATTTTCTTAAAATTACATGCTCCTTGATTACGATTAGTATAATTTTAAAATAAACAAGTGTGCAGTAGGTATCTCAGTCAACATATATTACTGAAATGGCTCATCACAATTTATGCAAATTGTAATTTCACAACTTTAGTTTTCCCTTTTATACACAAAAGGCGGTATATAGTCATAATAAAAATATACGAGTAACGCTTTTGGTTCATTAAGGAATTACATTATTTAATATATGAAAATTTCAAAACTAAATCATGTGAGTGAGAGAAAAAAAGGAATTAAATATATAAAATAAAGGTACATTACAACGGTTTTCAGCCTTTCAACATTTTGTTTATTGCACTAACAGAAATATGTTAAAAAGGTATGTCTAACTTGATTAGATTAATTGCTTCATTAAAAATAAGATTTGTAGAAAACCATACCGAATTTAGTTTTTATTTTAAACAGATTTGTAGTACTATTTGTATCAGTTTCACTTAAATAGAGAGTGAGGCAATTTTTAAGTGATATAGTAAATAAACTGCTCGTCAAAATTAGCGTCTAAACACTATTTAGATTAGCGCCATTTGCATTCTCTTCGGGATAGATAGTTAGCGATCCACTGCGGACGGCTGATTGAACGCCAAAAGTGAAATTTTGGTGTAGGGTTGGCAAAATTTGGGTGGCCTGAAAGATGCTTGATTTGTTGTCAAAGGGTGAAAATAAGTTGTGGCTTACGCTAAGTTATAATAAGCTAAGCTGTAACCCCTGCCCTATTTATTTGGAAGCATTAGGATCAATGGAATTGCCCAACAGAGGTACAACCATGCCAAACACAGCGTAAATGCAGAGGGTTGGCTCATAGTAACTAGAGAAGGGTTTTGAAGAGATGGGACAGCCACCAAATGCTCAAGAATTGTTGCAATGTGAAGGTGTGCCAGGATAGAGTTTCTACTCGACAGCGTCCTTCTCCATCCATCCTGTAGGTCACTGAATTGCCGTCAAAATCTTGTGAATTCACATTTCAACATGGGGTCGAACTTTGGGGTGTGGACGGCGAACCATTTAAGCTACAGCGTAACGACTTCAGGACGTTGAAACTAACCTTATAGCTATCGAAATTTAAAAATCGTAAGCGTCTAGCCCGAGAAGAACGCAAATGGCGCTAATCAAAAAAGTGTACGCTAATTTTGACGAGAGTTTATTTCAGATGATTTATTAATTCAGCAAAATAAAGTCGTCAATAACTACCATGAACACAATAACAACAGGAAATGATGTTACTGACACACGGCTCTAATATGATTGATCTAAATCGATATTATCAGTCTTGAGGGTTCTTTATTTTGAAAAAGGGCATGTCATATAAATATGTTTATTAAGTTATGTGTAATCCAATTCTGTGTTGATAGACAATATTTATACGCCTACATCCATTTTCCAATAGTGTGATTTTTTGCAATAATACAAAATGTATACATAAACTGATATGAAACAACAAAATAACTAAAACATTCAGTAAAAACAAATTAAAGCCTATAAGAATATTCTCTCAATATACATATATGACATTCTACATTTAACATAAATATATAGTAATGCTTTCATAAAGTAGGGGAGCAAATTCTTGAAATTACGTTTTTTTTTTTGTTTTTTTCTGAAAAATTCCTCAGACACAGAAAAGATATACCTACCACGAATTACCATTTTTTAATAAAGCACTTGAATTTTTTCAGCACTTGTCAAAATTCTCCGACGTCATTGATATAAAGCAAGGTAAATATCAATGTAGATTACAGGAAATTCTTAATAAAATTGATTTGAAAGTTACTTACTTACTAGAAAGACTAAACTTTTCTAGTAAGAAATTCTAGTTCTAGTTCTAAAGTCTAGTCTAATTCTAAAAAATTTCTAGTAAGTAATGAAAGAAAATAAAAAATCAGTACTTACGAAGACTGAAATCGTCATACCGTGAACAGTTGCTGTCAAGCTAACAGCAGTGTATATTATACAGCCCCTGTCCGAGCCTATTAGATGATAATTTACTAAATCGTTGGATGGGAAAATGTGGACTAACTGAGTGGACAGCCCGATCGCCACATGTGGCACCTCTAGATTATTTTTGAAAGGGTACATAAAAAGTAAAGTATACATGTTAAGTTATACATGTAAGAATTCATCAAGAAATACGTTGCATACTCCAGCAGATATTGACAATGTCCAACGGGATTTTCTTGAACGTTTTGCGTGCTGTAAGTTTGTCATTGGTGCACTGTTCGAGGATTGAACTTAATTATTTTTGTTAATTATCTTTCATTTCTTGTTTCACTTCTAGTCGATTAAAATGTCCAGTTACGTCATACAAAATCGGGGTTGTAATTAAAAGAAATGATGATGTCATAGTCATTTGACACGTGGCTGAAAAATTTCAACGTCCGTATAAAAAATGGCCATTCACGTACCTTTTGATGTGTCCGGGCAATTTTTAAATTTACAATTTTACGAAACCACCGTATAGCAGTAATTATCTAATAAACATTATAATTAAAACAGTAACAGATAACCTGTTTAGCTCTAAATAATTTTCGATACAGCTATTGGACTGAAGTACTCAGCCAATGATATAGTATTCAATTATAAAATATTATAATGTTTAAAACAAGTTCGTAACCGGAAAGGATACAATTGAAATACCCATAAAATGTCAACCTGAATGAAAGGTTGACGTAACAAATCAAAGAAATCAAATAGATTGATAACAATAGACATGTAGTAATAATATTACCTGCATAATTTATAAGTACGTGTGCGTTATTGTTGCAATGCATATGTATATGTTATGTATGTACATATTATGCAATATGAATATGCCATATAATAAACAGCGTGCTATCGAAATTTAAATCAATAATCAACAATATCTATTATAGATGTAAATACCTACATAACACCTAAGTATACATACACATAAATAAACAAGGGCTTTATATAAAAGATTATTTTGTAAAATCGGTAATAAACACTGGAAACTGTTCAGTTATATTCAATTCAATTGCAACAATACTATCAGTAAAATGAATTTAAAAAAACAATCAATATTTAAAGATATAAAAAATATCAAAGTTAGCTGCCCCGGCAAGAAACAATAGAAATTAAACATTCAAGGTCATCAGAATATGGACAAGAATAACAACTTTTATTTGAAACATTTTTCTTAAAAAAAGGAACTAATAAAACGTACAGGATTCCAAATTTTTGTCAAACCCTGTACAATAACAAATTTAGATGCTTAATTCTGTTATATTATAAGCGTAGTATGATAAACATGTAAAATGAATACACGTATGTATGTAGAACAATTTTAGGTCAACATTTTTGTCCAAATAGTTATATACGAGGTGTGTAAATTAAACAATGAGACAGACATTTTTTTAATATTTATATTCGAACAGAATTACAATTCAGTATTGCTCCTTCAAAATAACTTTCTTGGGAAGCCATACAGCGCTGGATACGGTTCTTCCATTCCTCATAGCAGTGCTGGAACTTATATACTGGAATAGTCTTCAGCTGGTCGATTACAGCCATTTGAATGTTTTCAATTGTCCCAAAATGACGCCCCTTGAGGTGATTTTTCAATCTCGGGAAGAAAAAAAAATCACAAGGACCCATGTCAGGCGAATAAAGAGGCTGAGGAGCCACAGGAATGTTTTTACTGGCTAAAAACCCGTTTAATGAAATGGCTGTGTGACAAGGCGCATTGTTGTGAAGCAACATCCAGTTGTTTGGTCTCACACGCATGACTCCTTCTCGAAGTTTTTCAAGAACCTCTCCGTAAGAGTGTTGATTTACTGTTTGTCCTAGAGGAACAAACTTGTTGTGGATAATTCCCTGGCTATCAAAAATGCAAATCAACATGCATTTGATCTTCGACTTGCTCATTCTTGCTTTTTTTGGTTCTTGGAGAGCTTGAAGTGTGCCATTCCATGCGTTGGCGCTTGGTTTCCGGGTCGTACCCAAACACCCAAGTCATCACTAGTAATGACACGTTCCATAAAATGGGGATCATTTTCAATCGATTCCAAAAAGTAAAGACACCTTTCTCTCCTGATGTTCTTTTGTCCCTGCGAAAGGGTTTTTGGAACCATTTTTGCGCAGATTTTTCTGATCCCCAGTTTGTTAGTCAAAATCTGATGAACGGTGATGTGATTCAAACTTAACTCTTCTCCAATCATTCTTGTCATCAACCGACGATCTGAACGCACAAGATCCCGTATTCTATCGACATTTTCATCGGTTCTTGAAGATGAAGGCCTTCCGCTGCGTGGTTCATCTTCAATCGACGCTCTTCCTTCTGAGAATGCCTTAAACCACCGAAAAACCTGGGCTCTTGAGAAAAAACACTGTCTCCGTAGGCGTGTTGAAGTTTTGCAAAACTATCCGTTGCGCAGTGTCGAAGTCTGAAGCAAAACCTGATAGCACACCGTTGCTCAAAATTAATGTCACTCATTTTTAAAACGCGGTAGAAAAAAGTGGTTTACGAAAACAGTCACAAAGAACAAACAAATGACTCTAACAAGTTGAAACTTGTACTCAAAGTGCATTACATGTTAACCTACCATCGTTCCAAGTCCTGTTTCCGCAGTGTTGCTAGATGGGGCGCTACGTTGACAGTCTCATTACTTAACTTACACACCTCGTATGGTAAATGTTACACTGTCTTGATAATATTTCATAAAGGTCTACTAGATCTACTTTTTCAGTGCCTTGTAAAATTATCTTGAATTAAATGAACGCAGTGGATTGTATGTATGTATTTCTCCTGGCAAATAATCAAATACTAATTTCATGTAGAAATTGCAAACTGCTACTCAAACAGTTAGCGTCATTAAAATTATATTTGCAGAACTTTCTTGAGAGCAAACTGAAAGTTTAATGTTAGGTGAAAATTTTATTGTTTGCTACCTACCTAAAATTGGAAACGATTTGTTTCATTACTTTCAAACGAATAATTGCTTATTCGTCTCATGTTGTCTGAAACAAGCGTGAGTACCAATTAGATGGTAATTTAAAAATATTATGCTAGTCCAATAAATTAATAGGTAATTAAAAAAACAGTCAGTGTTACATTATAGCAGAGAATATAATATTGAGATTGATTTCTGATTAATTTTTTAGACATTTAGTAGAAATTTAACACAACCTGTTTTCGTCATTTTTTGGCAAAACATTTAACTTATTAAAGGATTAACTTATGTAGTGTGACTAGAAAATATCGATTCTATAGCTTTTATAAGTAGTATTATTGATTTTTAAAGTAATACTACACATCACTGCTAAAATACACTAATAGATATTAGTTCTAAAACAAGACAGTGTTGTAAGTAGGATTTTATGCAGGACATTTTTCATTCTGCATTTCATTAAATGTTTAAGATATTCAATCATTGCTACAAGTTTTTGATATATCGCATAGTTGTTTATTTTTCAACTGAGTCAGTAAGTCAAGTGAGGACATACTTAAAGTGAGTTTCTATAAATGTAGGCTTTTCCAGTTTTAATCAATTTAAGATTAAAAATTAGTAGTTCACATTAGAATTTTTAGACGTATAATTATTACATTGTTTCGGACGTATAATTATTACATTGTTTCGGACGTATAATTGTTACACATATTCGAGCGGAACGGCTAGAACTACTTGCGGGTACAACAGGCAAAAACCCCTCGCCCGTGATCCGACTCGAGGCCGTTCACGATTGATGTCTAGCAAGGTAGTCGATGCCACGGGAGGTGAAATGAAAGTTTGATACATTTTCCTTATACAACCAAGGAAAATTACTTATCGAAAACACTAGTGTATACAAGTAGGTACCTAAAAATGTATTTTGACACCAGTCACGTGATGACTGGTATGGCGGAGCATTTAAAGAAAGAATACGAACTAATAAAAAGTACAGGTAATTGTCAAGCTATTTAAAAAAAAACATGTTCCGATTGTGCATTTTTTGCGTTTGTAATATCTTCAGTAAAAGAAAAAATAATACCCAACCGTAAAAATCGTTGAATAATTTCTCTAGGGAAATTTTCAGAAAAAATAAATAACAAAAAACTTTTCGCACTATATACGTCGTTTCCTGTTGCAGTCACTTATTGATGGACAGAGATGCACAACACGGCATGTAATACATTATTTATTAATCAAAATGTCGATTTCAACACCATATTATTCTGCAAGAGAACCTCTATAGGTACTTTTTGTTCAGAAGCAAACTTTGAAGGATCGAAATCTATGATTTAAAAATGCAGTTAAACTCGCGTGTAATACCTACTAATATTTATGTTTAAAACGCTACATGTCCGCGATATCCAATCAGAGAGCAGACATGCGATCACGTTACCTTCTTTACGTTCAGACGGCGCACAGTGGGGGGATTTCATGTTTTATTTTCCAAAAACCTATAATCTCGAGAACGAAACAAGATAATCCAATGATTCTTTTTGGACGTTGAAGCTAAGATCATGAAGAATAGGAAATATTTATTAAGAAAGTCCGTATATTAAAACCTAACTTATAAAACAATAAGGAATCTCAAAAAAAACTTGAAAACTGTGCAAAATTTCAAATATCTCGATAACAAAACAAGATGGTCTGATAAATCTCTTTTTATTAGAAAGCTAATCTTGTAAGTAAAATATGAGGATTAAAAATAATTCCTGTGTATCAAAACCTAACCTTAAAAGTGATAGTAAATCTCGAAATACTTTAATACTTACAGTTAAATTTTTAATATCTCCAAAGTAAAACAAGATAGACTTTCAGAATCAATCTTTCTTAACAATGAAGCTGGAAGAGTAAGTGATATATAAAGACTATGAATGATTCCTGTGTATTAAAACCTAACCTATAATATTATAGAAAATCTTGAATAATTATGGTAGAATTTTAAATGTCTCGATAAAGTTTTTTTGAGATTCCTTATTATTTTATAGGTTAGGTTTTAATATACGGACTTTCTTAATAATTTTTTCTATTCTTTATGATCTCAGATTCAACGTCCAAAAAGAAGTATTGGATTATCTTGTTTCGTTCTCGAGGTATTAGGTTTTTGGAAAATAAAACACGAAATGTCCCACTGTGCGGCGTTTTGCAAGTGTGTTTATTAGATTGGCATTGTATTATTGTCTGTACAAGTATGGCAGACGAACCCTATAAAATTCTGCCAGATGCCGAAAATCCGAAAAATATAATCCGATAATCGTCGAGATGTCCACTGCTTAAGTACAAAATGCGACATATCCCGTTGTCAGATGCAAAAGTCAACATGTCCAAACTACTTTAAATTCCATTTTTGGAAACAACATAATCTAAAAATAGAATGCATGCTTTCACGCCTGTTGTGAAGCAATAACTTCACCAACATAATCTAAAAATCTATAAAAATGATGGTAAATGTATATTTTCTATTTTTTTCATTCATTAGTATTAACAATGAGTTTTTTTATTTTCTCAAAATGTAATCAACTGGACATATGAGGTTTTGCATTTATACCCGTCATATAGGATTGAAGCATTTTTCAATAATATGGTGAATACTTTCTAAGAAAAGTGGGATTTACAGTTTTTATTGAGATTTATCGCATTATACCAGAACGAAACTACCTGATTGTTTGATTTTGTTGTTGCTAATAAAATTTAGGGTTTAGGAAGAGTTTTTTCAAGCAGCTAATGGGGGGGGGGGGGGGGCGCTTCCCTGCCCAACCCTTGTCTACGTCCATGGCTATATTAATTAATATTCACTACAATAAATACTATAATTAAGAATGTTTAACACACTAGTGCTAAAATTTTAACTTTTCAGTTAGATACGATTTCACAACACAGACGTCACTTTTAACACTGATATAAGCTTTAAAGGTGGCGTTTTATTGTCCGGGTAACTTTCAACTTTCTGTGACATGTTCTATAGTGTCTTCTGTGACATAAAGCTTCATTTTTACTTTTACTTCACTTTTTATTAAAGGTAAGAGAACGGTAATTTTCAAATTTTCTGTGAAGTAATGTAACTCTAAAAAACTGACAAATAGATGTAAAAAAATCGTGTACCTTCGTCTATGTCGTTTCTGGCGGCCGCCTCTAAGAGAACGACGCTATCGTTGAAGAAGATCCCGCGTTTGTTCGATTTCTGTTGCTTCTGCGTCTTCTTGCCGTACTCCTTATCCTTCTGTGTGAAGACTTTCAGCTGTTGATTCCGTCTTTTTTCGCGCCAAAATCAGTCTCTCCTGGGTCGGCATCTGCTCTATCAACGGCATTTCATCTATCAACTGTGAATGCTCCATGGCGACGGTGCTGTCAAGAGATTTTCAGTCTTATAGCCTGAAACAATAAAAATAAGTTGAATGGAGAAACTCATCTCTGCTGCTTGAGTTTTGACTAGGCTTGCTCCTGAGTTTGAATTTTGACTAGGCTAACCCCGTGAGTAAGAATTACGTTCATTAGACAGTTCTGAGATATAAATATTTGTAAATGTATAGATTTATTTCAAACATATACGGTGAACAGGATCTTCATCAACAACGGCACTAAAACAAACAATTTCAAAGATTGTCTTAGCATTTAAAGATTGGTCCATATAAACAAAAACAAATCGCGATTAAGATCTTTAATTTAGTTAAAGCGGTGAGGTATGACGTAAAGTATTTGAGATATTTCCTTCTGTATTTGAAGCCATTAGTCAAGTAGTCATCCCTACAAACAAGAACTCTGTATCTAATCTTAATAGTATGTACATCACATGATAAAAAATTCAACTTAATCTGATTATATTTAATCAGATAATTTTTATACCGAGCTGCTTCATCACGGTTAGCAGAATTCTCGAGTCATCGATGGAATTAGCTATATCTTCTTATAGTAAGCAATCTCAAGCCAGCTGAAGATAATACTTTAACTGGTCCAGGATTGCGGAGGGTTGGGGTAATACACTCAACATCCACATATCCGAACTCCAAATTTCCGAACTCACGATATTTCCTAACTTTTTCTCACGATATTTCCGAACTTGTACTTCCACACAACCGAACTTGTCGCTGATTGGTGGACGACAAAAAACCGCGAAATTTGAAATGAGAAAAAAATGTAAACACAATAATGCGATTGTTATCAAACATTTCGATTGTCACAGAATTCAGCAAAGAGGAAATCGCCCTCCCTCAGCAGCACACCTGAGACAGGTTCTACAAGAGTTCTTCTTTGTACAAACCAGTGGAAAACACTTATTTCAAATGGCGTATCATAAGTACCGGTGCACTTTTTGTGTCAATCCGTCCACTCAATTTTCGTCTTTTTTCAACTTCCGACAAGTAAATTTCTTTTTTCCCAAGAATTTCTGCCACTGACGATTTACAAATATTGTACATCTTACATAGATCAACATTTTTAACACCATTTTTTGCGTGATTTATCAGATCCAGCTTTTGCTCCAAGGTTAGCCTCTTAGCAGGCTCTTTTCTCTGCAAATAAACAGTACAATAATGTTTGTTTTGTATCACGGTTTTCTTAAAAATACATATTTTCTCATCATTTTTCATTTCAGTTTTAAATTATTATAGGTTACGTCAACAAAATGTTCAATAAAACAAAACTTTACTTTGAATTACAAAATAATTACCTGCATCACTCTCTCCTTTGCACCTGACATTTTTTTTTGTTTAAAAAAACGTTCTTTTATTAACATGTACACATGTATGTATGTATTACATTTGCATAAAAACCTCGAAAAACAGAAAAGTACTAGAATGAGCCAGAAAAACCCTTTGCGCATGCGCCAGCAGTTCGGTTATCCCGAGGTGACGAGAGTTCGGAAATGTGGAAGTTTACGGAACGGAAAAATTCGGATATGTGGATGTTGAGTGTAGGTGAAAAGTTCACATTGTCAAGAAATGATTGTTGTTACAAATTTCTCTATAATATATCAACAGACATTTTGAGAGAGGAAAGAGGCCATTTGTGCTAAAATGACTGCTCTCTTCCATGTTTTATACATATGTATGTTCGATCGTTGTCTTATTGCCACCTCACATTTGAAATGTCCTGAGTGAAGATATAAAATAACAAAAAAAAAAAACTTCTTAGATTGGTTTACGAAGAGGAATTGTTTTTCAAAAGTCGCTGAGGGCGACTTTTGAAAAACAATCGCCCTCAGCAAACGTTAATTTCATTTTCATTGTAGAAATATTGAAAAAATTACAAGGTTGCGTAGAACAGCATATGTTCAACTGCACCAATAGGCACTGTATTATAAAAACATTTTCATTGCTGTAAAATATACCCCGTACTTTATGATCAGTTTTATTATATTATTATTATGACTGGGATTACATTTTGCATTATATTGCATTCTTTCAATCCGTCGTTATAAGCTTCTGTATTTTCTGTCTTTGGATGTACATATAGTACATACACACATAATATATGATGAGAATAAAATCTTATTTGAAGCAATCAAGCCATATTGTATGGCTAAACAGGGCTTGTTTTGTGGTTGTAATAAGAGTAGGTATCACAAATTGGGGGGTATCTGGGTCTGGCCTTGGATGATTTATAATGTTCTTGCAGTACATATTTACTTTCTGCTGAACAACACCAAACGCCTTTAGAACTTCTTTTAGATTAAAGTCGTAGATTCGATTTTCTGGTCCTTTCGATTCGCAGAAAAAATTTATTTCCGTACAAAATACAACAACGTAATAATTTACTACAACGGATTTAACATATATTTTGTCAATAATAATATTTAGAACAATTTTATTTATCTTAATAAATAACAATATTTATATTCAAATATATATACAAAACGCACCCAAATGAGGACTACTATATAGTAGTCCTCATTTGGGTCAATTGTATTTGAGGACTACTATATAGTAGTCCTCAAAGTAGCCGACTGGCGGATTCATTTCCTGGGTAGTCATGGACCGATACGAAACTTCCAGATCTGTCCCGACTATTCCTTTGGCGTCGGGAGCATCCTCGGTTGTAGCTATGATCCAGGTATATTACCGTATATTTTCGCTACAGCATTAATAAAAAAGGAACAAACTGTGTGATATTACTGTAGCATTTTCAAATTTCAACGGTACTATAATTAATTCTATGACTATGTAATGCTACAGATGTAGGCGATGGCAACTCTGTCTCACCTTATCTTATTTGTGGTGGCGCTAAAATAACAATGAGCTGGCTCCATCACGTTTTCATATTAAAAATAAAGCTATATAATTTTGATAAGATATTAATTCCTATCATAACACAAACTCGCAAAATATTTATTCGCAAGTCGGAATATTTCGGAAAATATATGCGGAACGGATATATTTCACCGGGTGACACAGGATCATGTCGTTTATTCTCACACCTAAAGACGTTGACGTAGAGACGTTGTTTATGAATATAAAATGCTGAAAATTTGAGGACTTCCTCTTATTAAAGATGAAAAAGAGGGTATATACGAGGCGAGTTCATAAACTAAGGGCCGTTTGCTTATATATAAATATTGGCGCTTCGAAGCACAGTTTTACTACTGCAGCGCCATCTACTGACTCATTGCGAAGCTACCGCGTCATTTGTTTTGATTCTGAAGTCGTATTGTTGTCCGTGAATGCAAAGAACAATGGCCGCGAAAATCGTTGATCCCGCCAACTGTGAAGTGCGTTCTGTGATTCGTTTCTTATGTGCAAAAGGATCGTCGGCTGCTGAAATTCATCGGGAGTTATGCCTGGTTTACGGACCTACAGTTATGAGTGAAGGAAAGGTTAGACAATGGTGCCGTGATTTTAAAAATGGCCGAACAAATGTCCATGACTAAGAGCGGAGTGGCAGGCCCAGTATCCAGACCGATGAAATCGTTTCACAAGTGGACCAAACACTGCGATCTGATCGTCGATTGACGATTAGTGGCCTGGCTAACAAATTTCCTCAACTTGGACGCACTACTGTTTACAATATTGTCACAGAAAACCTCGCATACCGCAAATTGTGTGCAAGGTGGGTACCAAAAATGCTCACCGACCACCACATAGAGCAAAGAATGTCTAGTGGACGAAAGTTTTTGGCCCGTTATCAACAAGATGGAGATGATTTGTTTTCTCACATTGTTACTGGGGACGAGACGTGGGTATCCTACGCCAACCCAGAAACAAAACTGCAATCGATGCAGTGGCGACACTCATCTTCACCAAAACCGAAAAAGTTTAAGCAAACTCAGTACACAAGTCGAAAATTGATGGCTACAGTTTTTTGGGACAAAGACGGTGTTCTTTTGGTTGATTTCATGGAACGTGGGACAACCATTACAGCTGACGTGTACTGCGAAACGCTCAAAAAATTGAGACGTGCGATCCAAAACAAACGCCGCGGGAAACTGTAATCTGGCATAATCCTTCTCCACGATAACGCGCGTCCTCACACTGCTGCCAAAACCAATGAGAAAATTTAAGATTTTCGTTGGGAACTTTTTGACCACCCACCGTACTGTCCCGACCTTGCACCTAGCGACTACTTCCTCTTCTTGCATTTTAAACAGTGGCTCGGTGGACAACGTTTTGAAACCGAAGAGGGACTCAAAAACGCCGTTGTCAACTGGTTCAACTCTCAGGCGGCAAGCTTCTATGCAGAGGGGTTAAAGAAGCTGGTGCAGCGGTACGAAAAATGCTTAGAAGTGAACGGCGATTATGTAGAGAAGTAAAGTAAGATTGTACCTAACTAAATATGACAATAAAATTGTTTCTTATGAGTACATTTTTTTCTGTGACCAAACGGCCCTTACTTTATGAACGCGCCTCGTATCATCCTGTGCCGCCTGGTGTATGTCGAAAGGGCTCATTGAGACAAACTCAACAGTTAAAAGATTATTAAGTTCCAACTACAACTTTTGCATCATACGGCGTATTTTTTGCCCGAAAAAATTCTTTGTTTAAAGTAAATTAATTTATATTGCACTGATGAACCTCTTACAATTAGTAGGAGATCTGACTGCATTATTTCTGTTTTTATAATTTCATACGAGATACGAGGTGTGTAAATTAAGTAATGACTGATTTTTTAATTTTTTTATTCGAATAGAATTACAATTCAGTATTGTCTCCTTCAAAATAACTCCCTTGGAAAGCCACACTGTGCTGGAAACTGTTCTTCTGTTCCTCATAGCACTGCTAGAACTCATATACTGGAATAGTATTCAGCTGGTCGGTTATAGCCGTTTGAATGTTGTCTATGGTTCCAAAATGACGTCCCTTGAGGTGATTTTTCAATCTCGGGAAGAGAAAAAAGTCACAAGGACTCAAGTCACATGAATGTTTTTATTGGCTAAAAACCCGTTTACTGAAATGGCTGTGTGACAAAGCGCATTGTCGTGATGCAACATCTAGTCGTTTTTGCTGTTAAGTCTCACACGTATAACCGTTTCTCGAAGTTTTTCAAGAACCTCTCTGTGAAAGTGTTGATTTACTGTTTGGCCTGTAGGCACAAACTCTTTGTGGACAATTCCCTGGTTATCAAAAAAAGCCATCATCTTCAAGGTTCATCTTCAATCGACTCTCTTCCTTCTGAGAATGCCTGAAGCCACCGAAAATCCTGGGCTCTTGAAAAAACACTGTCTCCGTAGGCGTGTTGAAGTTTTACAAAAGTATCCGTTGCGCTGTGTCCAAGTCTGAAGCAAAATCTTTGCTCAAAATTATTGCCACTCATTTTTAAAACGCACTAGAAATAACCGGTTTACGAAAACAGTTACAAAGAACAAAGAAATTACTTTAACAAGTTCAAATTTGTACTGAAGGTGCATTATATGTTAACCTACTGCCCTTCCAAGCCCCGTCTCCGCAGTGTTGCTAGATCGGGCGCTACGTTACCAGACTTAACTTAACAAAACTTAATTTACACACCTCGTATACCAAGAATTAAAGGTCGCGTATATGTTAACTAAAGAATCAAGGGTGTCTCATTTATTCCAGACATCATATTCTATAATGTTATGAGGACAGAAATTATGTGGTGGGATCTTTGCCTAGCTTGTCTCTTGTGACGAGAATCTCCATGTTACGGTTCAAAATCATCATTCTCCGGAAATTTTCTAGGAAATACCTGTGTTGGGCTATGCATTGCAACACCCTACTTTCTTTCTTTCCAATTCCTTGAAAATATATCGCATTGCAAACTGACTTAATGTTCCTGTAACATGATAAATCCGATATTATCAGCGATTAAGTGACTAATTGAAAAATACGCTATGTGATCCAAAAGTTGTGGTCGGAGCTTAATAGTTTTGTGATGAGTGGGTTTGGCTCAATTAGCCATTCCCACTTACATAATTCTATGTAAGTGTATGTAACCAGTTTTGGAAAGAATAGGTACACCCCATTACCCAGTTTTAAAATCGGCTATTGTCACATCTGATTAAGTATCACTTAAGTTACGAATTATTCAGACTAACTTACTATCAATGACAGTAACCTTCAATGTAATCATTTTTAAATATTGTGAAACAACTGCTTTTGAAGATGCAAGCGTTTTTTAGTTACTTGCAAGATAGGGCGCATATGAGGATGTTTTCGAAAGGGGGATTTTATTATAATAATTTTAATGGATTCTTATATCAGGTGCCCCACCGCGGCCCCCCCATCATATCGCAAATATTATGAATATGAAAATTTGGAAAATTTTGCGGCAAAATAAAGTCGATTCGTCCTACTTCATTAAATATTTTAAGAGATCTTGGACTTTGGCTTATCCCGTAACTGGATATATGTTTGTTGATGTTGAATGGTACATCCTATATATCAATGCATTTTTTTATTTTACGGATAAATTTACTTAATATACTTAATTCATTAGTTTTCGAAATATTCAGTTTTAAATAAAAAATGACAGTTGGGGAAAGTAAGATAATGATTGCCGATATTCGGTTTGCAACCTTTTTCTGTAAATTCGAGGAAAACATTTTTTTTGTAGACTACATTTTTTTTAATTAATTCAAACCAAGTATAGAACCAAATTTTTAAAAGTAGGAACCCCTCTTTCTTAACAGATTTGTATTAGTTCTCAAAATAAGGGCAACTTTCAGTTAGATTGTCTATGTCTAAATGCAATCGCTCTTATCATAAATTCACCGATGAATTTAGAAACCCATTTGATGAAATATTTTTTTATGAAACAGGCAGCATCAGAGGCATCGAAAGTTAATAAATGAGTATTTTTTTCCATTTCTCCCACGACTAGTCTGACTTTTAGTAGCAAAATTATTGTATATAGATGGCTTCTAATATATCTAAAGGTACTATCAGATAATTATTGTAATTGAAGTAATTTGTCTTATCAAAAACTTAGATATATACCAAGTTATACGGCGTTCGATATACCTACTTGCTGAAGCGCGGGTAACAGTAATAAATATGATAGACCGTAATTTAAAAATCAGATCTGCTATTTCATTACCAGTTTGGGTTGTACCACTGTGGGCCTGTTTATTAATTCTGATAAGTTTGCATAACAGGAAATCAAAATTTTTTACCTATACGGATTTATTTAATTTCTACAATTCGGCTAATATTCGAAATGACATAAGACATACTGATTAGCCATAGTTAAGTGCTTTTATTTTCATTGTGTGCATAATGATAAAACTGTAGACAAAGGAAATATTATTCGGTTATGGTTATTGTCATATTTACTTTATTATATTCACGTACCTAAAATGATGTAATAAGTATAACAGAAGATAATTTCAAATTCTAGATAAAAAGGCAATCTAGTTAAATACCTATACTTCAGTAGAAAACAAAAAGAAAATGAGAACTATTTAAGTCTTTCCCAAAAAGATAATCAATTCGTTTAGCATTTGTATAATTTTATATTTAAACCATGTGAAAGAATAATCCCGACATGCAAAAAATAAGTGTCATTTACAGTAAATATACTACACCATTATATGTTTTTTTTTGTTTTTTTCTTAATCCGCAGTCGGTTTAAACTCATCACGTCACAGTTCGACGATTTTGAGATTTATAAGGTTGGATCGAGAATCATGGTACATAATAAAGACATGTTGACGTTTTAAGGTATCATCAACCAGAGTGAACCCAGAAACCACGCTTCTCGGGGGTTGCGAGCAAACAGCCTCAAACACAATAACCTGAGGGTCGGAGAGTCGGGCGGAGTGGGCGGGAAGACCCATGCACTTAGGCCGCCTGACGGGCCCATTGTGCACCCACATTCCATGAGTGTTTACCCAGGTATGCCGACCTCTCTAGCAAAGGCGCATATTTTCCTGGGGTGAATACTCTTAACGTCCTCTGGGTTCAGAACACAGCTCCCAAAGTGCCGTTCTCTGACCCTTGCAATTGCAGGGCACTCTGTGAGGATGTGATATGCAGTCTCCTCATCCTCCATGCACCATCCACATTCAGGATCATCTATGACCCTTATCATGTGGAGGTGCCTTTTTAAGGTGACAGTGGCCTGTAAGGAGTCCTGTCACCGTTCTAATGTCTCTTCGGTTCATACCTAGGAGACTTTGCGTTAATCTGAACGAAGGCCCAATAATATGGGCCTTCGCCTGCCTCATACTCTGGGCTTCTTGCCATGATTTTTCGAACTCCTTTTTTAGGAGCTCTTTCATGGTTGAAACCCCCATTGAATAGGGGACCCCTAATATAGGTTCAGGTCCTATGGGGTACCCTATTGATCCTAGTCTGGCCAGTCTGTCGGCCTCCTCATTTCCCGGGACACCTGAGTGTCCCGGTACCCATGTGAGTATCACTCTATTACAACTGGCCAGGTCATTTAGAATCTTTTTTACAGTCAAGGACGAGTCGCGATTTGACCTTGCTGGATTCAATAGCCATCAAGGCCGCTTGACTGTCCGTGCATATTTGAATCGTTCTCCTTTTTGGAGCCGTCTTTAGGATTTCCATCCCGCATGCTAGGATAGCATATATTTCCGCCTGGAAAACGCTAGCATATGACTCGAGGGCAAAAGATAATTTTGTCCTCGTGGTTTTGCCATATACTCCCGCTCCGGCCTTATCGCCAATTTTGGAGCCGTCTGTAAACCAGATGATTCCATTTTGGCATATAGTATTATTTGTCTTATCCCAGTCATCCCTACTAGGGATTTGGATCCCTAGTTTTGGACTGGGACAAATGGTAGGCTCCACACTGTCCTGTAGCATAAGGAGTACTGGACAGTTTTTGGTAGCCTTGTTCCATATTGTGGCGTGGCCAGTAGTTTGTTCCTCGCCTATCCAATGGCCAAGTCCGGTCAGTCTGTAAGCCGATCTCATGGCCTCATGTTCAATCACCAAGTGCAAAGGAGGCAGCCCCGTGAGGACCTCTATGGCCTTACTTGGGGCTGTCCTCATTGCACTAGTGATGCCTAGACAGGCTAGTCTTTGAACTTTATCAAGTTGCTTTCTAGCCTTATCCGTTCTTGTTCCTGGCCACCAAACGATGGCACCATAGGTAATAACGGGGCGAACTATGGCCGTGTACATCCAATGAAGGATCCTCGGCCTTAGTCCCCACGTACACCCGAAGGCTCTTCTACACGCCCATATGGCTGAGGTAGCCTTCGTGGTGCGATTTGCTATATGCTCGTTCCAGTTCAACTTGGAGTCTATTGTGACTCCAAGGTACTTAGATGAGCTTTTGTATGGGATGACCTTTCCTGCCATCTTTGTGTATATAGAACTAAAAACGACATTTTTTTTTTGACCTCAAACCCAACAACTCCATAACCTGATGATCTGCGAGCAAAGCTTCTCAAATTGAATCAATTTCAACCCCATTTTTCGAACCTAATAACTCCATATCATAGGTATCTTCGAAACAACAAACCGCCAAAGGACAAAATATTCATCAAATAATCCAAAGAATCACTCCTTGATTTTTTGTTGTGTTTAGTATTTTTATATTATGTAGATTATATTATGTAGATATGTAGATATGTAGATAACACAAATGATTTTTATATTACACTGAAAGATACAATGTAGACAGGTTTAGTAACTTCCGTATTGCATCAATGACACGTATGAAATAAAATATATTTCTCCAGAGTTTCAAATCCAGTTTTCCCAGAAAAAAATATACTAAAAATAATGTATGACAAATCGCATGTTTATCAGATTTAAGTACTTGAATTATGTAGATAACATGAAGTCTATGTAGGACACCATGATTACTGGTTATGAGGAATATTTTAGAATAATGTTTTACATTAATAACTATCAATTAATGTAAACTAATTATTCACCGTCATTTTTGTTAGGAATTTTAAACTGAACACGGCTACAACTTGGACGTTCAAAGTTACTTTCTATTTAAAAATGTGGATATGACTGATCTTTCCCAAGGACCTTGCAATTTTTCAGCAGATTTAGAATTTCAATACGTAATTCCATTTTGTTTGATGGCAAGTATAAATTAAAGTAAGTGTGGTGGAACACCGATTTAATAAAAAAACTTGGAAGACACGTTTTAAATCTCTAGACACAATCAAATAATGTCATATTTATTATATACATAAATATTTCAATAATTTATACAGTACGAGGTTCCCAATGAAGTGCAGTGACAGAATTAATATCACGGCTTCTTTAAATGTGTAGATTACAACAATAAAATTCGATAATTTCCTATCCACACTGTCAATCAAACATTGTTCTACAAAAAATGGTTTTGACATCGATACTAATATCCTAGGTTTCTTCGTATTTATAAAATAAGAGGATAACATAGCGAAATTATAGCTCGTGCAAATACAGGCACATTTAGGTTCTGAACTTGATATTCTTCACATTTCTCTTCAAATCTTATTTTCTTTTGCATGGAAACGATACTAAAAATAGACTTGAAGCTCGAGCCACTGCTTGGGCCTCCCTACGAGTTATCACAGGGTTCCTCATCAGTGATGCACAAGCAGATCCAAGGCTCAATGATAATAAGGCAGCAGCACTGAATAGAGCATCAGATATTGAAGGCAGACATTCTAGGACACATGGCCACAGAGAGTATTATTCCGAGATTTCAAAAAAACTTTCAAAAGGACTGGGAGAACAGGCAGTAGGGTTCAGGGTTGACGATACAAGCAAAGATAAAACAGAGCAACAACACGTCAATACGTAAATAGATAATTGACAAATCCCTGGAATGGTGGATACCATTTCTAGGACAAAGACAGGTGAAACGATTTATATAAGGATGTTCATAGAAGTTCACAGATCTATTGAGTCAAAATCTAAAGATTGTCAGGAGTATAGTGAGTCTACTGAGAGAACATTGACGACTAAATAGACACATGGGGGACTGTTATTAACAAACACGTTATTATCACAATATAATAATGATGAACCAGATGATCGGCAATATTATGTTATATACCTACCCCAATTCATTTGTGGTAATGTGGTATTCTATTTTTTTTCATTTGTCAAATGTTTATAACATTTGAAAAATCGTCAAATAATATACTGCTATGTAAACATATTCTTCTTCAGGCAGAGTTTCTTTTGAAAATATGCTTTTAAAAATACTGTTTAAACAATATTTCCGCAATGTGCAGCCTATTTAATTACTGATGTGCGTACGTTAGGTAGCCATTTACAACTGATTAACGGAAATAGTGTCCCATTGTCGACGTTTGTCTAAGGTTTCTCGGTTATTACAAGACACAGAAAGATGCCGTTTTCAGAGCTAACCAGTTTTGATACAGTTTTTAATTTTTGAGTTACAGCAGATTTTTTAAAAAATAGATAAATTTTATGTAGAATTCAGTGGTGTAAGTACTAACGTTTTTGCTAATGGAAACCATAGTTGGCTATGGCATGTTTGAAAATAATAAATGACAAACTTGAAGTAGTTTAAAATTATTAACAATTACATAGGTGGCCGATGATGACATAAAAATAGTATCAAAATAAAATTTATAGTTGGCTGCGAATTTCTCTAAAAAAAAAGCAAGGTTCGCGAATACGGAATCTTTGTATGTCTTGTAATAACAAAGATGGCTTAGAAAAACGTTGGAAATGGGACACCCTGTACAATATATACAGTATGTATATATATACATAGGTTTTAATAGATTTTATTTAATTAAAAAAAGCCAATCGACCTTTTATTTGCGTAATCATTTCTATTTCTGTTAAACGCAGTAGACGTAGTCAAGAATTATCGATTGTGCCGAAGACTTATCCATATCCACTTATGATTTGCAGATATGTTTAAGCCTAAGAGAAAGCCAAATATTTCACAAAACACTTATGCATACTATGCGAATCAAACGTAAATTCTTGCTAACTAGTTTACATTCCTAGAACACTGACGGTTTCATTCTAAAAAAAAATTATACAATAAGTGAGGCAACCTGACCAAATTTGCCGCAAACCGTTTAGCACGAATGGAACGGTAACTGTTCATATCAAATCGCCTGAGCTACTTGAATTGGATTAAGGAAATGATTTGAATTCATTTCGCATTCAGTAAATATATCTATTTGAATCTATTAAAATGATTTAAAGGTAGTAAATAATATATTAATAATAGTAAATAAACGGCGTCAGACATTGCATACAAATACGTATGAATAGTTGTCCTATTTTGTATAATATTTAAGGTATCCGAAAGTGGAAAGTGGTTGTGATATGTACGGTGTACATATGTAGTTTTCATATAACGAGGCAATTCATATAATCAGCCTTAGCTAATTTTACATAATTTTTATACTTAGTTATTAGTTATGTCTCACTTATAAAATTATTAGGGTTATTTTTTGTGTTACTTAATTTCAACACTTACAATCGAATGACAAAATCCTACTTCAGAAAGTGGCCTATTAATACATAATTACATATTTTTATTCGAAATAAAGTTGCGGGAAATATAGGGTGTCCCACTAACAATAGGATACAGCAAAATTACATATTTTTATTGGGTAAAAATATTGCGATTTGACCAAACTACCAGGTATCAAAGTTATAATTTTTTTATTTTCGATTTTCGTAAATAACCTTCCTGTACAAATTTTTGCAATTGGGAGTTGCAAATAATTTAATTTATTCAATGATTTTGATGTCAATTGTAGAGGACACTCTCTGCGGCTTTCTGAGTATGCAAACCGATGCAACTTTTTTTGCACCTTAGAGTTATTTTATTTTTTTTTTTATTTAGTTTTAGATTTATATACTTGTAGTATTTATATGTTTTTATTAACAATATTTATTTTCTCATTTTTTTTTTGCCAAAGCTATACCTTGTTCTTGATATAAAGAACATAAGTATAGCTTACTGCCAAAATATGGTAGAACATACGAATTTTGGGTAGCTCAACATGGTTTTAGTAATAACAATAACCATAGGACAAACGTTAAGCGGCTTACAACTCGACATATAATATTGAATGTGGATATACATATGTATATTTGTCAGCTTAGTTACAACTAGATATGCTTTTATAAGAAGTATAAATAAAGTATACTTAATGACAATGGCAATGGCTTAAGATTAATAATAAGAAAAGTAACAAACAGTTGAGAGAACAAGTAACAAACAGTTGAGAGATGCATTTAAAATGATAGGAATTGTTAAACGTAATAGTATGATGAATAGAGTTAATGATCTGATATCATAACAGTCCATTGTTCCGGTTAATAAGCAAGGACATAATTACGGTTCACCAAACCACATGTAGATAGAGTAAACAGATTAATTTTAACCATTCCTGATGATGTCAACATCAGGAACTGGTGAAACGTGAGAGTGAAAGAGTGAGTTTTTTAAACGTCAATTGGTCATTTTACAATTTTTTTGGCATCATCTCCTGATACCAACATGGTTGGCGAAACGCGCACGTTGAGTGTAAGTCTAGTATGTTGGTGTCAGTTGAAAAGTGTTTTAAGTTTGTTAGCGCATTCTTGTTTTAAATTTTTTTCTTAATAGTGGGTTTGTTGGTCGGTTTGTTGTTGTTGGTCAAGTTATTGGTCATTTTGAAAACGGAACCCAATTTGCTTTAGCAAAGGCATATTTATTACATATCGCTGAAGTGCATAATTTGGGAAAAATATATTTATTAATGTTTTGATGCAAAATATAGTGATTACACGTTCATGAACATTAAAGTGTGTATATTAACACACAAGTGAAGATCATAGTGGAATGGCTTGAAACTTAAATTAGCTATTGCAAAAAAAAGTACATATGACTACAAAAGTTACCAAGGAAAATGCTCCAAACCGGTGTACTTTGATATAGGAAAGTTAAACACATCAATTACCATGTGTTTTACAAAAACATAACCAGTACGATTAATTAATATGCAGATAAGAAGAAATTGATAAAAGTGGATCTAAAGCATTTACTTTTACTTAACACGGAATGAAATGGCTAGGAATGCGTATTATGTAAAACCGGCACGATTTCGGAAAAAGTCAACTTGGCATTCTAAGTCTATACGGGACTTCAATAATTCATGAGCGACCAAATCTATTAAGGTCGCCGACGGCAAAAAAAACTGCAAAAGGAAAGCAAATCACTAAAAAAACTTACATCTTCAATATACCTACACCTGGATTCACGGCACCACTTAAACCACTAAACTAGATTATTACAACGAATTAATACCGAACTATGTTATCCACATACTCCCAGCATGTGATCAATCTTTGACAGAACCGTTATCATCTTCGTATAGTAGGCACACAGATCTCTATTGTTAATGAAACTTAGGTATCTTATCTAACAGCATTATTTAATGTTATCAAAGTGGCATGTGAAGTTAGAATTAAAGGTATTAGCGACAAAGCGATAATGGAATTATCGGCTTCTAAATATAATAATTTGTAGAAATGGATTCTATTTCTATTTGAATTAGGAATAAGTAAATAAACATATTCGTGTAGCGAATGCGCTCTACATGAAATGAAACCAGGTGGCTACATCTAAATACCCCGCAATCCGTACAGACTTTAAGGTAATCGCGGGAAGTACATAATATTGGGTGGCCCAGACATTTTCTATATGCAATCGGGGCCAGTAAAAGAAATGCACTAACGAATCATCAGTGTAATGCGTAACTCAAATATGCGCTACTGTTTAGATTACTACGTACATTACAGAATGAAGGGGAAATGATAAGTGAACTTTTCTCTTAGATATACAGGACCAAATATGGGCTGGAGGGCAGCGAGGTGAGCGAGTCGTGGCAGGACTGACAGAGCTATCTGTTGTCTCAGTTGAAAAATATTTTATATTTTATTCTTGTTGTTACTGATTATAAAAGTGGTTTCGCTTTTTCAAAGGTATCTTTTTTTCCTGTAATTATATGAAATGTTTTCTCCTACTGCCTTTATTCTCCTGTCAAAACTAAAACTCATTTTGACACTTCTATACTTTGCTCTCGTTTTAAATTATGAAATGAGTTCCAGAAGTGCTTTAATTGTTGTTTTAACTGAAAATGGTATCGACTGGCAAGTTGGCTCTGACGAGTGCCGTTAATTTGATACACACAATTGAAAATGGTAAAGTCCAACTTATATTGCGCAAGGTCTATAATACCTCGTATCACTGACCAGAATGCATGGAATAACTGTTGAGAACTACGCTAGAAGACCGGGGTCGGTCAAAAAAAAGACAAAGCATCAGGAATCGCTTTTTATTAGCAAAAGCTGTGGGAAATATAAAGACCATCAATAACTCTGCAACATAACTTGAGTAACAAACAACATGTACTAACTAATACATGTAATAATAATGTAATAACTGCAACAAAAACATGTACGTTAAATATGCGAACGAACGGTCAGAAAAAGAACTGGAAGAAGCAGTTTTACGATTCAGAAATGGAGTAACGTACTCTTTATAGATGAGTCAAGATTCTCCTTGCACTCTCTTTATGGCAAGGGTATGGAGACATAAATGAGCAAAAGAATGCCATTTGAGGGTCGGTCTGAGCAGGCATTTCCACTGCCGCACGTACGGCTCTTATCTTCATTGATAATGGTGCTCTAGATGCCAATCGCTATATCAGAGAGATTTTGGATAATGCTGTGGTCTCGGACGCTCCATTTATTGGCAATATTGGTCTGCTAAATGGCAATGCAAATCCTCAAGCAGATCGCATTGCCCTCTGGATATAGTTGGAATTGAGCGAATGGACTGGCCAGTGTGATTAAAGTCCTGGAATTTTAATCGAATTGAAATTTGGGATCAACTCGAACATGTAGTTCAAAATTTTTTTAACTTGTTCTGGCATTGAATAACAAAAAGCAATTATTTGTGTAAGTTTTTTTTTACACTGAGTTCACATTGAGGGTAACAAGAGCTACGTTAAGTTAGAAAAGTGCACCCTATTCAAAATTGGCTTTTCAAAAAACAAACTTAGTCAAAATATTAAACAATGTGAAATGTTCTACAAACAAAATTACACTGGTATTTTTTTTGCTGGTGAGTTTAGTAAAAAACATATAAAAAATACTAGACACCATTAGTAATGTTGTAGCATCGCAATTTTTTTTTCTCAAAAACCTATGAACAACATCTTAAAGTGCATGCCTTGGCCTTTTTAAATTACGTCGAGTTTACTCAAATATCTTTTTTTTTCGCTGCGATATCGCATTTTGAAATTTTTAAGTTTGTGAAAGTTTGTTTAAGTTTTTATTACCACCTTTGAAGTTTTTATTACTACTTGTTCCTTTACATGACTAATGATTGACATCACAAACCCTCACGACAAATAAGGACCTAAAAAATGACGCCACGTAGTGGCTGAGCGGTCGTGAAAAGCCGGCATCTAATCGTGAAAAAAAGATTAATTTAGCAGTTTTTTCAGAAGACGCATAAAATGTTTGATATTTTTTTATTTAAGCTTGTTTCTGCCTTTAATAGATAACTAAATATATAACTCGTCCAGTAACATTTGGGCCACCCTGTACACATCCTTCCTTTGAGAAATGAAGTTTTCGAAATACAAAATAACGCAGCGGCACCTTTTAAGATTTAATTTTATACGGTTTGGTAACGTCGCTATTCAAACCCTTTTGATAATAAAAAATCGCAATAAAAACGTGAATAAGTTTATGCTTCGTTAATATCTAATTCCAAAAGGCTGCGTAATGCAAGCTATTTCCAAGAGTGAGGTAACCAACAGTTTTAAGAATATTGATCTGAAGTAATGTAATTAATAGTGCAGAAACAAGTATTCAATATATTTTTTTTTTCACACAAACAGAAACGAATAATAACAATGTTTAGGTATTTTATTTACCATCATATTTAAATGTTGTCCAACTTTGTTTACTACATGCGAAATAAATACGTAATAATTAATAATGCTTAATCTCTTTCTTCTATTTGAAACAAAGCATGGTTTTGTGTTAACGCCGACGATCTTGATTGGCTTTGTATATAATAATCCAGATCGCCACTAGAACGGAATAAAAAAAAAGATAATGAAATGAAGAATTTAAGAATTTCTTAGCACTCTTTTTTTAAATATCGATATTTTTCTACATGTGACTCAATCAACGTTTGATAATTTTTTGTATTACTGTATTGATTTTTTTTTGCACATGATAGGATTACAGCTTGTGAAATTCTGCATCTAATAAGTCCAATAATCACTCATCAATGTCTATTGTGTTAAAAGGTATCGCTAAAAAAGTAGAATTGTGTTGTTTTCAAAAAAAACAGTGAATAACTCCGAAGATATTGAATCATTTTCAAAATTCTTGGACTCATATTAAAGAAAAATCTTCAGAGTACTTATGTGACAAACTACCTGTATTTTCTTAGAAATTAAAATCTTCTAAAGTTAAACCAAAACTATCATAAGAATTCAAAAAAAGCCACACATAACTCAAAAAAAATAATGGGTTAATATTCGTTTAGAACTCGAACGAAAGTTTTGAATTTTGTGATGTTTTCGGTTCACCTTTCGAAATCAATATTTTCGGAGAAGAAAACAAATCAACACTGTAGTACAAAAATTAACCGATTTTAAACAACCTTCAAAAAAGTGGGTGTACCAATACTTTCGCGGTTTACTGTACACATTCCAACATTTCTGCAATAACAAGGCATTCAACAGAAATGTTATTGGCAACTTCTCAAAATGATCGCCAATAGCAGCTTTCAGAATACCATCTTTGACCTCTTTTTTTAGATTAAGGAAAAGACATAAATCCCTCAGTGCTAGATCCGGACTATAGGGTGGATATCTCATCTTTAGGAAACCACCTACCACCATAACTTCTCGAACTTTGAAAGTCTTATGCATCAGCAATCAGCAGCAACAATTTCCAAGTCTTTTGCTCAGATGGCCGGTTTTACATTATTGAGTGTCTGTATAAACATCACCGGTAATTAATTATACTGATATTCCTTTTTCATTATTCACCCAACAGGACCTCTCGCAGTCCCAGAAAATTATTGCCAATAATTTTTTTTGCAATTTTTTTGCACGTTTTTAAGGGTGGTCACCATTTATGAATTCACTGCATTGACTCTTGTTTCATTGAAGGGTTCCAGTAAAATACTTTAGTTTCATCGCCAATGATAATTATGACAAATATTTTATTGACAAATTCTTCGTTTGGCATTTTTCTGGCTTTGTCTAAGGAGCCTCGGATTCCATCTCGCTGACACTTTGCTCATCTTTAAACATTTTTAAAATTTTTCAAACTCTTGTTTTTGATACTGATATAAATTTATCTTGTTTAATTGATTGACCACAAGCATCCGTTCACACAATTAGAAAAATATTTCATACTAAATAAAGCTGTTAAATGTTTTATTCTGTCTACGTGAGTGAAAATAAAATTGCTGAAAATATACGAGCAGTAATTAAAATATACCCAAAAGTCAGTGAAGTAAAATATTTATTTAAGAATTTCAATTTGGGTAATCAACTTTGAACTTATAATTCCTCTGTTCAGTTTTACTCTTCTTGTGAATTAAATATTGTTAAAAATTTTAGTACCTAAAAACTCTGTTATTTTCTAAATCACCTGAATATAAGCAAATGGAATGTGTTATTTACTACTAATACGACTTAACAGAATTGTAGATATAACTTAATGCATTTCTTAAAATAAGTATATGGAAAGCTGGAAAGATTCGACAAGTACTGAAGGCGACAGACCAATATGCAATAGTTCTATAGAATGTACTCGTATTATCTAATTTGTAAATTGACAAAAAAATTCTGATTATAATCCCAATATGTATCCACAATCTCCGATTACGCGGAATGTGTAATATGCAAATCTTTGATAATGACATTTCCAAACAGTTGAAAGCTAAAATTATCTAGATTTTAATTATCTGTAAAATTGTAAAGCCAATTAAATAATGTACATGGAATACCTGTAAGATTATTTACGTTATAACATGTATTAAGCACTAAATAAGTGCGTCATGCAATTCATACACATCGTTATTTTTATCCTTATATAACGAGCATAGCTAAACTTTACATACGAGGTGTGTAAATTGAGTAATGAGACGTTTATTTTTTTATTTTTAATTCAGTATTGTCTCCTTTAAAATAACTTAACTGGGAAACCACACATCGCTGGAGACGGTTCTTTCATTCCTCATAGAAGTGCTGGAACTCATATACTGGAATAGCCTTCAGCTGGTCGGTTACGGCCGTTTGAATATTTTCTATGGACCCAAAATGACGTTCCTTGAAGTGATTTTTCAATCTCGGGAAGAGAAAAAAGTCACAAAGACTCAAATCAGGCGAATAAGGAGGCTGAGGAGCCACAAGAATGGCTTTTTATTTTTAATTCATTTATACGAATTTTACTGGCTAAAATTTCGTTTACTGAAATTGTTGTGTGACAAGGCGAATTGTCGTGAGATGCAACATCCAGTTGTTCTTGATGTTTGGTCTCACACGCATAACCTTTTTTCGTTCGAAATTTTTCAAGAACCTCTCTGTAAAAGTGTTGATTTACTGTTTGACCTCGAGGCACAAACTCTTTGTGGACAATTCTCTGGCTATCAAAAAAGCAAATCTGCAAGCATTTGACCTTCGACTTGTTCATTCTTGCGTTTTTGGGTCTTGGAGAGCTTGAAGTGCGCCATTTCATGCTTTGACGCTTGGTTTCCAGATCGTACTCAAACTCGTCTCATCACCAATTACCATAACCAAACACGTTACATAAAATGGAGATCATTTTCAATCGATTCCAAAAAGTCAAGACACCTTTTTCTCCTGATATCCATTTTTTCCTGCGAAAGGGTTTGGAACCATTTTTGTGCATATTTTTCTCATCCCCAATTCGTTGGTCAAAATCTGATGAACAATAGTGTGATTCAAATTTAACTCTTCCCCGATCATTCTTGTCGTCAACCGAAGATCTGAACGCACAAGATCCCGTATTCTATTAACATTTTCATCAGTTCTTGAAGATAAAGATCTTCCGCTGCGTGGTTCATCTTCAATCGATTCTCTTCCTTCTCAGAATGCCTTAAACCACCGAAAAACCTGGGTTCTTGAAGAAACACTGTATCCGTAGGCGTGTTGAAGTTTTGCAAAAGTATCTGTTGCATTGTGTCCAAGTCTGAAGCAAAACCTGACAGCACACCGTTGCTCAAAATTAACGTCACTCATTTTTAAAACGCACTAGAAAAAAAAACGGTTTACGAAAACAGTCACAAAGAACAAACAAATGACTCTAACAAGTTCATGTTAACCTACCGCACTTTCAAGTTCCATCTCCGCAGTGTTGCAAGACCGGGCGCTACGTTGCCAGTCTCATTACTTAATTTACACCCCTCGTATAGTTAAATTATAACAGATCTAATTCAATTTAATGTAGGGGAGACAGGGGTAAAACAATCCTTGCGACTCAAGTGACAACTTTATCCACCTATAACTTTTTAGTGTTAACAACCAGAGGCGGCTCATGGGTGTGTTACATGGGTGGGCACAGGGTGTGTCAGTAGGATTACTCATTAGCTACCAATACTACACACTAAAATCTAAGATGTTATGTAAATGTTTTTCATTGTAGCTAGCATGTTTCTTAGCTCGTTCATTTAAATGTTTTAAATCACTCACCTCTACTAGAGTCTATGCACTTTGGTTGCCACCCATCACTAAACAAATAAAACAAAACTGACACCACCACAATATTATACAAAAAAACCAAACAAAACCACAACAAAAACAAAAAACACACTCACAAGAAAAAAACAATAAAATAAAAGGGCACAACAGTGTGAGCGATCGACAAACACTCCAAGCCCAAACAACACACCAAAAAACCAAAAAAACGAGGGGGAGCCCCCGCCCACGGAAAGATCAGAACAGAATCAGCATATAATTGAGCGCATACAATTAATTGATATTATTTAACAGTATTAAATAACACAAGAGCCCCCCCCCCCCCCCCCCCCCCCCCCCCCTCTGCTGCCACTGTTAACAACACATACTAAGAAAAGGAAGGAAAGAGGAACATATTTATGTATTCCTTCAATCAATACAAAACGAAAACACACTTTTTGAAGTGTAAATTGATAATTGTGTTCTTCGCGGCCCCGCCCCCCGTGTTCCCAAGCCCGGAAAGCGAATTTGAAGGGGATGTGATGTGTGAAAAGAATTAAAAAATTAAAATTTCAATTTTTCAAAGAAACGTAAATAACTTCGAAAATAGTAAATCCCTTTCGAAGTTGTTGGACTCGTATTAAGGAAACCTCATGTATTTCGACAATGAGTGAAAAAATTAGACATGAATAAAATCAAAGGAACAAAAATATCACGAAAATTCAAAATTCACCATCCTTATATGTTTTCGTAAAAATACTTCCTAAAATTAAAAACAAGAGAAGAGGGATATTAATCCAAATTTTGTTGGAGTAATGTGTGTACAGGGCTTTTTTGAATTTTCGTGATATTTTTGGTTCAATAGATTTGGTTCATGTCTAAGAAATTTTTTTTCAAAATGAAGTAGTAAATAGATACACTGAAGATTTGTTATTTACTTTCTTTAAATTTTACTTTCTTAGGGATATCTTTTCACACCACTCTTTCAACTCTAGAAATATCACAAGCATATGTCAAGCAAAAAAAATAATAAAAAATTATCAGAATTTAAACAAACTTCAAAAATGGTAACTTACTTTGTATAATGTATAATGTAATTAATTAATTAATTAATTATTATTCACTAATATATACATATATACATATGTATTATTACACATAAAAGAATAATAAATATTATCAAAATAATATACTGTAAAAAGAGGATGGTTTTATAATTAGGTACTAAAGTACATAGGTATAATAATTTATGTGGCTAAAAAGAAAATAAAGGTAGCCAATAGTAAAAACTCAAAACATAGAAAAGATATTTATTGTCCCTTAGATGTAAAAAATATAATGTACTGATGTGTATGACAAATTAGATACAAACTTAACAAATAGTATTTTTATAGTTTTTTTGTATAGTTGTGAAACAGAACGACCAAAATTCGTAGTAATTTTTGTTTCACACAATGACCGCCCCACTTTCCTTTTTTACTATTTTATATTATTATTATTTATTATTGTTTAGTAATTATTATTGTCATTATTTTACACAAGTCTATATGATCTACTAATGAATTGCTATTAAAAATAATCAATCATAAACTTTTGTTTAGAAAGGATTACATAATGATAAGTTATTTATTATCAAAACGTACCTAAGCTTTACAAAATTTTGAGGTGAAGATAACCAAAAACGCATAAAAAAATGCATCCAAAGTGTTCTAACTATAGCTAATCTTGATATGTGACAAAGGGGAGACAGACTCAAGAACGCGTTGTATTGCCATAGAATAAATCCTTCTGGAATTTTGTTGATTAACCGGGTGCGACATGGATTGATTAAACTGTCGAGTTAAAGGGTGAAAAAGGGCAGACAAGACCGGTTGAAAGAGAATAATTCAAGCCGCAACACAATAGGCCCAATTACTTAATAAAATAACCGAGTTTTCATTGAGTGAAGCTGAATGGTGCTTCTCACTAACGAATAGCAGTTAAATGGATAGGCGTTACAGTGAAAAGTATATACAGTGAGAAACAAACGTCTAGAAAAAAATTCGTAATTTCATTATGAGTGATTTTGATATCAATTGGTGTTACCATCGGCCAGGAGCGTTGCCGGCTCTTCAAAATGTTCTTAAGTATAGTAATATATATAAAGTTGTTTTAATTTATAATTATTTTTTTCCAGCAATTTTCAAACGCTTTATTTTAATGCTAACTAATAAATTTATATCTATGTATTTTTTTTAAATATTTCCAAACTAGTTTTCTAAGAACGTCACGAACTAACAGTTTACTGAAGTATGAAGTATACTTGTATAGTGAGCTTAGCAATTTTAGAAAATATATCTGACAACCTTGCTTTTTTTCTACTTATTTTCAATTTAGAATGTAAATTGTATACATAATGTTTATCCTAAAATCATTATTTTATCTTTGAAAACAAATAAAATTATGAGGGTGAATCACTTCGCATAGTGAGAATCACCTGGCATATAGATGGCGCTTGAAAATTAATGAAGCTGTTATTGAATACCAACTAAATGTGACGTAAAAAACATTGCTTAAAAATAACCACCTCCATGTCCAATATTTATGCAATATTGTAAATTAAGTCTTAAAAAAATCATCAGTAAACAATTGAATGTGCATATTTCAAACCTGCACCTAAAAAGAAATAAATTCAAGGTGATGTATTTTATAGCCCATTGCTCAAATGAAGCCTAAACTAAATTCATAATCACTTCCTTGGGTAATGACACTTTATACAAAAAGCCAAGACTATAGAGACATCCAAAAAAAAACGTCATCAAAGATGGCCGAGAAAAAAAAGACGTATTTCTAATCTTAATCGAATTTATAACCTTATTTACTTGTCAAGACTGTCACATCATATGACAGGCATTGTTTATTTTACAAATTGTGACAGTCACTTGTCAAAAGTTTGACAACCGAAAAGCTTAGACATGACCGCTATTTCCATCTCTCTCGTTCATAGCCAGAGTTGATGACGTTTTTTTTGGATGTTTCTATATATTGTGGGTCCATAATTAAAAAGAAAACTTGGAATACCAAATATATAAAAAAATTTAATAGTGGATCATGGATAGGAAATATTCATGTGACACATTACATGAGCAAATATTCATGTGACAGTTTTACTTTTTTTGTTTCTGAAATTCAAATATTTCAAATCTGTATTTAATGGTTTACCTTATAATTTAGAAGTCTCGATAAATTATATGTGGAATAGTTCCCTAGCCACCATTTTTTTTTTTTTTATGGAATCTACGAGTATATAAACACTCGTTCTTTATATCTTTGTCTCTCAACGTGAACGCGGTATTAGAATTCCCGACGGACCACTTAGGTACTCGTAAAATAAAGTTGGGAAAAAGACATCGTTAGCATCGAAAAGATCAAACTTGCCATTATGTGGTAACTTAGCAACGTAATAGCCGACTGTTAGGTTAATCCGCGTTTAGTATTTCAAAAGCCTTGCGAGGTTCATCTCAAGTTTCTAGAATTTTTTTTCTTATCGATGGGCTAACTGGCTTATTCCTACAGATTTAGTAATATAATTTTTCACATATTTCGTCACATTTTGTAGTGTATATCACATTTTGTAGTGCATTAATTACTATATTAGTACCAATAAAATCACTTTTTACTGCATTAACATTTTATTGGATAGTAATGAATAATGATGACCATGTCACTAAAAAATTGGACAAACAATTATTTATTGGAATGCTGGAAGCATTGTTATATATCTCAGCAAGTTCCATTACAGGACCGTACTAGCCCATACAATTACTTACTTATAATAAACCGGCGCCGGCGTCTTACCTATAAATGCTTGTTAACAAAGTTGTATGGCGCAGGAAGGTGATGGGTAAAAAACAATTCCTTTCTGCTGTATGGCAGATGTAATCCGTCCAACTAACACAACACAAATACTGTAAACTAGTGTAAATTGTTCGGCACTAATTCTAGATGATTTAACTCATTAGCGTCTGACCGGACACTTTTTGTTCTCTAATTTCAAAGTGTTACTGTGTGCATAATTTAATTGAAAAAAATTCCGGAACCACTGTCCCCTATGTTTTCAAGGGTGCTCTTTCGAATGGAAGTGGTTACAAGTCCGAAAAAATGAGTTGAAAGAAAAAATGAAAGTCCGGAAAATGAGAGAAAAAGTGATTTTTTGATAACAAAAAAATTTGTTGATCAAGTTTTTTTTGCTTTTACATTTTTGTACATACCTAAAACCAAAAACAAGGTGTCCATGACACCTAAACTAAATGGCGCCAGCTAAGAAACGCTTTTTTCAAACTTTCATAATTTTTTTCTCGAAAACTATTGACTTTAATAAAAATTGTATAATAACAAATTTGTCTCAAAATCAGTCAAATCATACGCTCAATTTTTTTCAGAATCTTTAAATGAACATTTTGATTTTTCATAAAATCGTAAAATTCATATTTTCCAAGTCGTTAAAAAATCTGAAAATTTGTTCTTATCTATTTTTTATTAAAAAGCGTTTCTTAGCCGGCGCCATTTTGTTTAAACAAGAATATTTAAAAATATGTAAGGCCAATAACATTTAGTTTAGATGTCATCGACACCTTTTTTTTTGGGTTTAGGTATGTACAAAAATGTAAAAGCAAAAAAAACTTGATTTTTTTTTTGTCATAAAAAAATCACGTTTTTTTTTTTTGTTTCCAATTTTCCAATGATACAACTCATTTTCCGGACTTACAACCACTTCCATTCGAAAGAGCACCCTTGAAAACATAGGGGACAGTGGTTCCGGAATTTTCTTCAGTTAAATTATGCACACAAAAGTGTCCGGTCAGGCGCTAATGGGTTAATTCGTGTTTAGACTGAAAATCCATCGAACTGTTCTCGAGTTATATGAAAAATTTGTAAAGCTTTAACTTATTTTGATTTCTAACAAACAAATTTAATAAGTAGGTCACTGGCAAAAAAATGATGAGTCACCCTCAAAACATTTTTGTTAACCTGAAGGGCTTTATATACGAGGGCAAGTCAAAGGAATTTCCTTTTCAAGGCCACACGGCGTATCGGAGGGGGGCACCACTTTTCTGCCAATTCCGTCTGGATAGCTAGACACCTCCTGACAGGCGACACCTCTTCCTTTTTGCATTCAGTTGATCGTAAAAAAATTCTGTCTATTAAAGGTGTGCGACTTTCTGAAATTTTGACGCTTCTTTAGGCCCGATTCGGGGATGAAACCCTTTCTTTAACGCAAGTGTATGAGTGGCATAAACGTTTTTCAGCGGGACGAGAAGGGTGGAAAATGAACTACATGATCGTCGAACCTCCATCATGGAAAAGAACATATGTGCAGTACGTGGGCTTTTGGAGGGTGACCGCCTTACACTTGAAGATCAGTGGGAACAGAATTGGCTACTGGCACAACCTGTCACTTTTTATTACGGAATCAAAAGTTGCCGATTCGGTGGGAAAAATGTGTATTCGGTTGAAAGAGACTATATAGAAAAATAAAATGTTAGTTTATAACTTTGATTTTGGAAAACAATGGTTTATATTTGACTTGCCATCGTATAAACTTGAAACGTGGATAGATCGTAGAGGCATATTCTACATGGGTATTAATCCGTTTGCAAATTAAAAATCCATTGAGCCGTTCTTAAGTTATTTGAAAAACTCGTCACAGGCATTTATCAGAATATTAATATCAGAAATAATGACTGTTTTTCCTATAATAATAACCAATAATTAACCAAATTTTTATTCTGTGCACTTTTTGCATTCCATGCTCGACTTGAGACATCGTTTTTTTATACAACTGTGACGTCATTCTGGGGTCACAGCCTATGACTATGAATATTACACGACACCTGTTTTTTCTTCGCCTATCCGCATGGTGGGTGGGGCCAGGGCCAACTGCGTTAGCATGAAGTTTGCTAAAACGTAACGGCAGTCGTGTTTTATGATCCCCACCCCCAACTCAGCTACATATTGCCCAGTCATTCCCAGAATGTTTGTTATACACAGGTACATGTATGGGCTAGTGCAACCCTGTATGAGCTTCACTTTGGCGATCTCTAGTTATATTCATTAAATAATATATCATTAAAATGTTATTGTCGGACGATATTTTCTAAATCATTTTCGTGAGAATCGAGACTTTCATTATTTTTATTATTATATAAATCGAAAAAGAGTTTTTATATTTGTAAACAAGGCTTTTAAAAAAGTTTATGCTGATTTATTGTTGTCATTTAAACTGGATTGTTGACAAGCAACCTGGGGCACTCTGTACATATCTCACAATATTTGGGTATAGTACCTAACTTGAAGAAATTGAATGTTATGATAAAATTATCAATAATCTTGGAGTACGAATTAGTTTGGAGAATTGGCTAAGCTCATTATCGCCAAAAATCTTCTTCAATAAATCCTGATTATCGGAGACATGTGTACCTGCTATTATTAGATAAATTGTTTTAGGGTTTATACTTTTTTACAAGCAAATGAATGAGCAAACAGCATCTTCATATTTATCACATATAAAATATATCTACATATTTCTAACTTAACTAACTGTTGTATTCATATTTAGTATCCAGTTGTACTGTTCGCGTCACTATTACCCGACCTGGTATTTTTTACTTTGACGTTTTATAAACTACATATATATGTATGTAAGTATGTATTTCATATCATTAAATTCTTTTATACATTCTTGACAAAATGATGACGATTTTCATATATTTAATTCGATACTCCAAATACTTTTTAACAATCATAATGAAATCCTGTATATGAAAGTAGTAGATAAGCACTGAATAAAAATATATGTAATACTACTTGCGATTTTGATAATCTCATGAATGTCCTTGGAAATACATATGATGAATAGAGTCTGCTAGTGTACTGTAGTGTGTAGTGTGTAACAATGTATTACAAATTCTAAAAAGATTAGTACCAAATTAATGTCTGGAATTCTTTGAATTGGGTAAATGTACTGGCAGAACACAATGAGGTATAGTCTTTCTAAACTCCATGTGAAGACGTATATTTTTAATTCCTTTGAGGGCTAACGCCGCCCAATGGCGTGCATATATCTTTTATAAATTTGAAAATTGTGAAATATTTTTTTTTCATTCAAATCATATAGGAGATTAAAATTAGCCTGCATTCAAAACTCTTTATATTTGTAATATAATTTTCTGTAAATAATGCTCATTTAGCCAGACAATCTGAAAAAAATTGTCTGTGTTAACAAACCTAGCTGAAATGCACGTCACTGACGGAAATAAGTAAGAATTCCAAAAGTCATAAATGGACACACATAAAACACAATGGACCACATAAATATCTAACGCATTGGATTCGATGCAATAGCACAATACTCTAATGGGTTACTTCAAACGGATCTGGCTGACCGACGGCTGGCTGGCTAAACGGACTGGTTGAACGAAACAGCGAAGCCGTTGCCAGCTCTTGCAATGCTTCGCCTGCAACGCTGCGTTGCCGGCGAAGCATTGCCGGATAATTATTTTTTCCAGCAATTTTAAACGCCTTATTTTAATCCTGGAGTGGGTTTGGTTCAGGTATGTGGACGACATCTTCGCGGTATTTGATACAAAAGCAATTAGTTTAGATATTTTTGTTGCCGAATTAAATAACCGTTTCCAAAATTTACATATTTTACGAACGCGGGCCAGTCCGCCCCTGCCTGTGCCACCCACCGGGAGACGAAGGGAGGGCCGCGTCGAAAGACCCGGGGCCCGATTGTTCGGGAGAGGAAACGCCGGGAAGCTTCTTATAGGTGGATATAACGCGGGGTTCGACGACGATTCAGTTCCTATTTTGAATATCGGCGCGGCGTTCCGGGCAACGCTCTAATATAAATTGTATAAAAATAAATTAGTATAGTTAAATAGTGTTAGTCAGTAGTTGTAGTAATTAAATAAATAGTGTTAGGTTAAAAGTGCGATTTTAATTTTTCACACCTCACGAACCCGAAATAAATAAAACGTTACAATATGAAGTGGAACACAATGAACAGCTACCATTTTTAGATGTATTAGTTATTAGAAATAGTGAAAATAAGTTAGAGTTTGATGTATATAGGAAAGAAACCGCGACTCTTAAATATCAACATTCACACCACCCTTTTCAACATTAAATGGCAAGTTTTAATTTTCTAATTCACCGTTTGTTAAATTTCCCCCTCAGTAAAGAGAGGTTTGAACATGAGAAAAAATTAATCAAGAATATAGCTAAGAGTAACGGTTACTCAGTCCATTTAATAGATAAGTCAATAAGGAAGCATAAATTTAAGAGAACCCTGTACAATTCCACGACTTTTCGTAGAGATACTGACAATTCGAAATTTGCTTCGTTACCATATGAACCTAAATTCACCCGCGGACTAGATAAAATTTTTAAAAATATTAATATCAATTTGGTTTATAATTCTAAAAACAAACTACAGACGCTTTTGGGTAACCCCAAAGACAAAATCAACAATAACGAAAAGTCAGGAATATACGAAATAAGTTGTAAAGATTGTGATCAAAAGTATATTGGGCAAACAAAAAGATCTATATTGACTAGATCTTTTCTGAGACACATGGCTCATTTGAAATATGGCAGAACAGAAAAATCTTGTGTTGCCCAACACGCTTTTGACAACAACCATAGGATAGATATAAATAATTTAAAATTAATTAGAAATGTAACAAACAGTAGACAGTTGGATGCTTTTGAAAGTTTAGAAATCATTAAGTGTAACAATAGTATGAATAAGGACAACGGTCCGATACCCACCAGTCCACTGTTTGCTCTGATAAACAAAGACATTTAACCGTTCAGTGAACTGTGGCAACAAATTTGGTATACATAGTGCAAGTGTGTAGGCTAGAATTTAGTTTTAATCTTCTCCTGAAGATGCCAACTTGGTTGGCGAAACGCGGTTTCGTGGAAAACGTCCAGTTTTTTTTTTTAACTAATAAATTTATATCTATGAATTTTTTTTTTTGAAATATATCCAAACTAGCTTTCTAAGAACGTCACGAACTAACAGTTTCCTGAAGTATGAAGTATAATTGTAATTGTATAGTGAGCTTAGCAATTTTAGAAAATATATCTGACAACCTTGCTTTTTTTATGTCTTCACATTTACATTAGAAATAGTATAATTCTCAAGTGGGTGCCACGAGACAAGACACAAGGGAATTCAGGGCAGAGAAAAAGCAGACCTCCTAACAAGAAAAGGATCTAAAAACGAATTTACACGATCATGATCTGTTTTCGGCACACTAAAGATCTTAATGCAATGCTATATGTGAGAAGGGTTTAAACACAATACCAAATGCTTAGTATTTTACTTCAATTAGTATATATGTAACTAAATTAGTATCAATGTGCCTATGAAAACTTCATGGCTTCAGTGTGTTTTATAGAGAACATAATTTGTTAAGTCTGGTGTTTTAATTTTATCAAGTTATCATAATGCATTTTAATTACTGTTAGTGATATTATGTATGTCATATATGTTGGTTACCACATAGAGGTATGAATGCCTCAGCAGGTCTTCAATATTTACTTACTAATTAATTTTTATATATATGGGATTGTGTTTTTATATATTTTTTTTTAATAGACATTATTATTATTATGATTATTAAACACACCGAGATTTTTAAATACTATTTCGAATATACGTACATACATAAGTACGATTAATGTTGTTGTAATGTGTATAAGAGTAAGGACGTCTTTATCAAAATATGTCCAGAATTTTATTAGTGTTGATTATTTCATTAAAATACTGTATAAAAGGAATTTTTGCCAGCCCATTTGGTAGCAGACGCTCAATTTGTTGCTCATTTGACTGTATTAAAGGCGCGTTTTAGTGAAAAACATCGACCCTCCGAATATTTGGTATGTTTGTAGTCCTAATGACATAAAAGGGATTCCACTGGGATTCTACGCGTACATTTTAATTAAATTCAGATCTCGTGAAAAATTCAGCACGCCTGCTAACCCCACTAACAGCGTAATGACATATTATATGGCGTAGAGTATGGCGTTTTCCAAATAATATATGTTCTATATCAAGACCCTGATATTTTGTAGGATGTATATGTACCAATAAAACTAGGAATTTTCATGTAGATATGCCATTCGTTAAGTTTTTTAATTTTTTTTTTTTTGATCATTGTAAATTTTTTTTTGACTATCTCGTGGCTCGGTTATGTAGGAAGAATATTCTAACTTAATTTCAAATAAAATGCTATATTGGTATTTTGAATTCTAACCATACTAATTATATTAACAATACTACCCACCCCCAAAATAAACCACATAACTTTTCACATTTGTATTACAAGGTGTGTAAATTCAGTAATGAGACGTGGCGCCCGATCTAGCAACACTGCGGAGACGGGACTTGGAAGGGCGGTAGGTTAACATGTAATGCACCTTCAGTACAGGTTCGAACTTGTTAAAGTCATTTTTTCTAGTGCGTTTTAAAAATGAGTGACATTAATTTTGAGCAACGGTATGCTACCCGGTTTTGCTTCACACTTGAACACAGCGCAACGGATACTATTGCAAAACTTCAACAGGACTACGAAGACAGTGTTTTTTCAAAAGCCCAGGTTTGTCAGTGGTTTAAGGCATTCTAAGAAGGAAGAGAGTCGATTGATGACAATGTCGATAGAATACGGGATCTTGTGCGGAAGAGTTAAATTTGAATCACACCACTGTTCATCAGATTTTGACTAATTAATTGGGGATAAGAAAAATCTGCACAAAAATGGTTCCATAAAACCTTTCGCAGGAACAAAAGGACATCAGGTGAGAAAGGTGTCTTGACTTTTTGGAATCGATTGAAAATGATCCCCATTTTATGGAATGTGTCTTTACTGGCGATATGACTTTGGAAGGGTGTTTGAGTACGACCGGGAAACCGCACCAAAACATGGAATGGCACACTTCAAGCTCTTCTAGACCCAAAAAAAAGAATGGGCAAGTCGAAAATCAAATGCATGCTGATATGCTTTTTTGATAGCTAGGGTCCACAAAGAGTTTGTGCCTCCAGGCCAATCAGTAAATCAACACTTTTACAGAGAGGTTCTTGAAATAGTGCGAAAAAGGATCATGCATATGAGACCAAACATCAAGAACTGGATGTTGCTTCTCGTGAAGCGCCTTGTCACACAGCCATCTCAGTAAACCGGTTTTTAGCCAGTAAAAACACTCCTGTGGCTCCTCAGCCTTCTTATTCGCCTGACTTGGGTCCTTGTGACTTTTTCTCTTCCCGAGATTGAAGTCACCTCAAGGGACGTCATTTTGAGACCATAGAAAACATTCAAACGGCTGTAACCGACCAGCTGAAGGCTATTCCAGTATATGAGTTCCAGCACTGCTATGAGAGATGGAAAAACCATCTCCAGCGTTACGTGGCTTCCCACGGAAGTTATTTTGAAAGAGACAATCCTGGATTGTAATTCTATTCGAAAAAAAAATTGAAAAAATCTGTCTCATTACTTAATTTACACACCTCGTATATACCAACTATTTTAGTGCATTATATTAATCGCACTTTGTCATATAGGAATATAAATGAATCATTAAATAAGCTATAAAATTTGTATGCAATCATTCAGGATTAACAATTTGATAATCGTATATTTTAATTGTAAATAATTTTCTATTTATATACTTTGTTTTCACGTAAGATAAACAAACAACCATCGTGGCTTTCGGTGAAATTATACAGTCTCACACAGCACATCTTAAATGGTGGATAACGTTTTGTTTTTTAAACTGTTAATCTTTAAATAGCGCAAACTAAGAAATCCCTATGTACGAGTATACATCAGTTCATACGTTGCTCGATAGCTAAAAATAATCTAAAGTTTACAAAAACTCCAGGAAATTTTTTTGTATAGGTAACACTTCCGTGTCGCTTTTCATCACCTAATAGTTCGCCACTTTTCGGTACAATTTTTGTACTGGTGTTATTTCATTCCATTACTTTATTAAGGCATTGTGGTAAAGAAATATCTTGTTTTACATTTTTGGCATAAGTAATATTTACAACCTAGATATTCATACTCTGGACTTGAAAAAAATTATACCCCCATATGAACGTTGACAAAATACGTTAAAAAACTTTCATTTTTAACACGCTTAATTAGCTTGACCTGTATGTTGTTACTACATGTATATACGTATGTAACAAACCTTGCAACTCAGTTTTGACCCAGTTTTGAACCTCCTATCGGTTTGAAATTTTGCACACTTACTAATTTTCGATGACAATTCAGTACTTAATATTATAAAAAAAAAACTAGCTGACCCGGCAAACGTTGTTCTGCCATATTGAAAATTTGGGTTTATAGGTATTTTTTGATGCCAAATAAAAAAAAAATACAAAAAAAATGTTTGTCAAAATAATAGAAAAAATTTACAAAAAAATCAGGGACACCCAAATCACTTAGCGGTATGTAATATACTTAAATATATAAGATATTGCCTGTATATATAAAAAAAAACAAAAATGTATCAAAAACACCTTTTTAAAAAATATACTAACTGTTTTATTATGCACTAAAGCCGAATAAAAAAAGCTTTGTAAAAAACACGCTGTTTAAAAAAAATATTAACTTTTAACTTTTATGTGCAGTAAAAAAGAAGGATAAGACAAGCGTTTCTATTACAATTTTTATTGCTAGCAAGTTTTGTTACAATCATGAAACCCTTATGAGCACAGTATAAATTAATTAAACATTATTATTCTCAAACATATATTTTTTTAAATATATCGTGAATTCATTTCAACGGTACCGTTTTTGTTTTTGACTGTATCCTCGAGTTGTTTTTTTTATTAGCAAATTTATTTCGCTTCATTTTATATTAGGTATCTAGCCATTAAAAATACTGTTCAGTTAGAACAACATTTCTTATCTTAAACAAATAACTCTAGGTACAATATTCCCGCCTAAGTACATATACAGACTATGTGGTAAACTAAAATAAATATATATTTCTATTGGTTATTAAGTTAATACTTTATTAACAATAACACTATTTCAACATTTAAATATTTTGTTTGGGCCATTATATATAATGAATTTAACGATATTAACGACTTATTATTTTGTTGGGGTCCTATTCAAATATTTTGTTACGTTAACATATAGGTAGATATATGATTTGATAGAAACAATGTTCTAGTGAACTATTGAAAAACAAGATAAATGATAAATGATACATCAACTAAGGAATACATGTTTCTATGAGTTAATCCGCTTGTTTTTATTGATAATAATCCCTCATTAATTCATATGAAAATAAAAGGAATAAACAGCGAATATCTGCTTGTACGGAAGATACAGCTGATACTTTTTTTATTTATCAATTAATTTAGTACATTTTATCTATCGCTTAATGAAATGAAAAATTTGATTCCAGAGTCGAAGAATTTCTTTTTCACTTTTCGCTGTGAAAATGCAATCAGGGTAATCTCACAAGGGAATACTAACAAATCTAATCAGACTGTTTTCATAAAATCAATACAAACGTACAAAATGAAGTGAAAAAAGGAATTGATATAATGTGAACTAAGAATGACAAAAGAGAGAGAAAAGCAATAGAAAAAAATCATGACAACGGTTTTCGTAAACCGGCTTTTTCCTATGCGTTTTAAAAATGGGGACATTAAATTTTGGGCACGGGGTTTTTACAAGGTTTTTTTCCTTATTTGGTTTTTCCGCGGGGGAGAGAAGGGGGGTAAAAAAAAAAAACCAAGGAAATGCCTTCATCTTCAAGAACCGATGAGAATATCGATAGAATACGGGATCTTGTGCGCTCAGATCGTCAGTTGACGACAATAATGGTCAAGGAAGAGTTATATTTCAATCACACCACTGTTCATCAGATTTTGACAAAGAATTGGCGATGAGAAAAATCTACGCAGAAAGGGTTCCAAAAGACCTTTCGCAGGAACAAAAGGACATCAAGAGAAAAAGGTGCCTTGACATTTTGGAATCGATATAAAATTATCCCCATTTTATGGAACATGTCATTCACATTGATCTTGAAGCGCAGGCAAGTTCTATCAAAATGTGGACGCTTCTACAAAGTGTAGATTGGTTTGGAATCGTTTCAGGATCATGAATTCAGCGCGGAAAATCCTACCTGATTATGTTAGCGAGATATTCATAAATATACACACATATAGAAAATAATCAGATTTTTTCATTTTTTAAGGAATCATCTATAAAATAAAATTTCAACCACTCTTAGCGCAACCCGGAGTCAACGACGTGGACGTGGTGGCTATTTGGTCGCATAAAACTTGTTTCGCATTATTTTGTAATTCTATTTTTTTTTACATTTTAAATTTTTTTAAATTTTTTTTTGTTTCTATTTTTTTTTCGTTATGTGATGGTAAACAAAAATAATTTAATCTTGTATCAAAATTGTATTCATATATTGAGCGAAGAAAACTCAATTACTGTTCTCAAAAGTCGTTGCGGATAAGATTCGTCTTCTAATTCGTCATATTAATTTTATACCTTGTGACTCCTTGTGTCCTTGTCCTTGTGACTTTTTTCTCTTCACGAGATTGAAAAATCACCTCAAGGGACGTCATTTTGGAACCATAGAAAACATTCAAACGGCTGTAACCGACCAGCTGAAGGCTATTCCAGTATATGAGTTCCAGCACTGCTATGAGGAATGGAAGAACCGTCTCCAGCGCTATGTGTTAAGGATGTTATTTTGAAGGAGACAATACTGAATTGTAATTCTATTCGAATAAAAATGTTTAAAAAAATTAGTCTCACTACTTAATTTACACACCTCGTATCCTACCAACGAAATATAGGATAGGCATATTACATTAGTGAAAGCAATATTTTTTTATGTTTTTCAAAATTGATTGCGGCTCAGATCAATATGGATTATTTGGAATTGAATAAATGATTATCCAAACCGGTCAGTGACGAAGCATTATTAACAAATTCGTAAAAATGCGGATTTTCGAATAAAATGATAGGAAAAATGTTTTCAGTAGATAATAGAAGTAAGTACAATTACAAAAAAAAAAATTGAATTAAGTATATTTTTTATTGACTTTTATTTCGATTGACCTTATCGAAATAATAATACTGTTTGGTACTCACGGTAAAGTTCTACCTAACTTGTTCTATCTTGGAAATTGTGGATTGGATGCCCTTGGCTTGACGATTTTCGTAAATATTACCATTTGACGATTTTCTTAAATAATTTATAAAAGATATACCGGTTAACGATTGGAATGAAGAAAAAAATAACAGAGATTTAGTTCGAGTTTTACTCACATTAAAATAATTTAGCATTTCTCGAATAATCAGTTGCGTTTTGTGAAAATATCCATTACACAGCTTTGTTAAATATTAATTAACCTATGTATATCCACATGTATTCGTATTTACTAAAATAAGCGAATCGTCGGAAATGTAAAATCTAAAGAAACCAATAGCGCAATTCGACGGACAATAAAACATACAGAATTTATCAAATCTTTCTAATTATGCATTTTGTAACTACACAAACTATTAATTTTTTTAATGTTTCATTAACCACAGTAATCTTCATAACGATTTCTCTTCGAATTCTAGAGTGCAAAGTTAAACTGTTTATTTAAAAATTGTTGCAATAATAAGTGTATGCAGCTATTAATTCACTTTGCATCCTTGTGAGCAATTAAAGATATTTGACATTCTCACTGATGCAGAAAAATTTACTGACTGACTTTACTGGTGCACTTTCACTTTTCACCCCATTAATTGGCTTCGAGATTTGTAATTTGCAACCGGAAGAACTGAAACGATTTATTCTAGCTCGACTGAACTACACTGTAGGCAGATTCGAGGCTATACCGAATATACGAGGTGCGTAAATTAAGTACTGAGACTGATTTTTTTGGCGCAAGAAGCAAAACCTGATAGCACACCGTTGCTCAAAATTAATGTCACTCATTTTTAAAACGCACTAGAAAACGCCAGTGTACGAAAACAGTCACAAATAACAAATAAATGATTCTAATAAGTTCAAACTTGTACTGAAAGTGCATTCATTATATGTTAAACTACCGTCCTTCCAAGTCCCGTCTCCGCAGTGTTGCTAAGATCGGGCGCTACGTTGCCAGTCTCATTACTTAATTTACACACCTCGTAGGTCCAGCAGATCCAAAAAGTATCACCAAATGATCGCATTAGACTTTCATGACAAAAAGTAAAATATGTCTATGTCGCAATCAATACATAATCATACATGAATGATTAAGTCTTGGTCCAGAAAAAAATAATGTAGTTTACCATCGGAAAAAAAAATTATCTGTATATATGTACGTTAGGGTGGACCTTAATTTTTTTTTTTCTCAGCGGGCCGGGTGAAAATCAGTTCTGGGTACCTAAAAACTTGTGTGGAAACCAAAATTGCCGCGATCGGAACCTTTTTTCCCGTGCCGCAAAGCGCCGGAAGATTCTTATGAGATTTACATGTTAAAAATCATTGAAAACGTTCGATACGCTCAAAAACTATGAAAATCATCAAATCTGATAGTCGCAAGGATATATTTCCATGTATTTTTTCCTCCTGAATCAGATGGAATTGTCAGATTTCGTTTATTCGTTGAGTGAAAAAAATTATGAGCGAAAAATTGCGAAAAAACACCAAATTAAACTAAAAAAATTTGAAAAAAGACGAAATAATTTATTATGGTGATTGTACCTGACTGAGGAGTATTAAGCATATCATGATTCAAAAATAGAGGCAAAAACCCAAAAGGGCTTGAAAATTGTTGAAAATTTGAAAGTAGTCAACGATATTGCGGAAAGAGGAGTAAAATTAATGTCTGATTTTAAAAACATATTGACAAAAGATGAGCAACAATTATTTATTCCCGACTTGCGATAAAGCCTCTCTTATGAGCAAACATTAATGAATTATGAAACTATAATAAAAAATTCTTTTGAGAACTCATTTTTAATTAAATTAATGTTTCTTACTAATCACATACACACTTCTAATATTCACTTCATTTTAGAACGAATAAAATTTATAAAAAAGATTATTTACATTGAATTTATACGTATAAAAATGAGTTAAAATAAGAAAAGGTGTAACTTATTATGGAATCTTAAAAAAATTAATTTTCTCGAACAGAATCTCAGTCTAGACCATTTGTCATTGCCTGGGAAGAATAAGGTACGCAGCTCCCCAACTCCAAAGTATGCTAACGTTACAAGTACGTGTACGAACGTCGGACACTATAGTATGTTCCAATCCGATATTCTCTTATAATCAATGTAAAATGACTTCAAGTCAGTGGCGGTGCGTGATATTTCAGTTAGCCATATCTTGAAAACGACGCATGGGACCCACTTCACTTTTTAGGTGATGACTATACACCTCTTACAGAAAGGATTTATAGTGAAAAAATCGTCAGCAAAGTTTGCGAAAAAATTTTCAAAAACACTGGAGCACTCCCTGGGTTCTCAGTAACGCTCTGTGGGATATTTGCAGTATATTTTTTTTCATAATCTAGAAACAAATATAAGGAGACGTTTTTCGAGTTGTTGCAAAATTTTTTTTTTTTCAAAAAGTTATGGCCATTTTAATTTTAATTTTATAGGAACATTTTGTTTCCCTAAATTAAAATGGCCATAACTTTTTGAAACAAAAATATTTTGTAACAAATCGAAAAACGTCTCCTTATATTTGTTTCTAGATTATGAAAAAAATATACTGCAAATATTCCACAGAGCATTACTGAGAACCCAGGGAGTGCTCCAGTGTTTTTGAAAATTTTTTCGCAAACTCTGCTGACGGTTTTTTTACTATAAATCCTTTCTGTAAGAGGTGTATAGTCATCACCTAAAAAGTGAAGTGGGGGTCCCATGCGTCGTTTTCAAGAAGATAATTTTGCACCGCCACTGCTTCAAGTTAAAGGTAATATTATATTAAGATGATGAATTATTCGTATGATATGAATCATTTCATACTACCGTTAAATTATGCAAGTCGATGCAGGAGCATCTATCGTTTGAGAATCAGGATTGAAAAAACAGAAAAATCGCCTTCCGTCATATACGCTCCTGAATTTTGCGTACAACTTGAAATGATCGTAACTCCGGTTCAGAGGCACCTATAGACTTCAACCGGACGTCAAATTGTAGGTTTTTACCTCTACTTTTAAATCATGATATACTTAATACTCCTCAGAGTCAGGTACAATCACCATAATAAATTATTTCGTCTTTTTTTCAAATTTTTTTAGTTTAATTTGGTGTTTTTTCGCAATTTTTCGCTCATAATTTTTTTCATTCAACGAATAAACGAAATCTGACTATTCCATCTGATTCGGGAGGAAAAAATACATGGAAATATATATCCTTGCGACTATCAGATTTGATGATTTTCATAGTTTTTGAGCGTATCGAAAGTTTTCAATGATTTTTAACATGTAAATCCCATAAACAAATTCCGGCGCTTTGCGGCACGGGAAAAAAGGTTCCGATCGCGGCAGTTTTGTTTTTCGCACAAGTTTTTAGGTACCCAGAACTGATTTTCACCCGGCCCGCTGAGAAAAAAAACGAAAAAAAATATTAAGGTCCACCCTAATGTACATACATGGGGGGCATTCTTTTTCAAATCAGTCACCTCATCTGCCCATTAAATTTTTGCAAAAAAAAATTAAATTTTCGTCTTGAACTGTGGTTTTTAATGCCGTCTGGTGTTTTGCAGAAATTATCAAATATAACCTCAAAATGGCGGTCCTTATCAACACGTCGCACTTTATCAATACGACAACACAAATATTGCTAAAAAGATATTTATGTATATTTTTTTGACCAAACCAACATACTCTATGGTACTTCTACTCGCTGAATCCGAATGCACCGTCAGAATTGAGATAGCGGGTGTCATTATTTATATCATTTTCTCATATATTTTCATATATTTTTAGTTGAGATAGCGGGCCAGAAATCAAGATTTAAAAAAAATAATGGGGTTTTTGGGGTCGCTGATTATGAATTTGTCACCACATTTCTAAACTTTCAAGATAGCGGCCCAGTTTTTTTATTCATTAGAGAACTTGTGATTCGTTAAGATGTCTTTTTAAACGAAAAATAATATTCATTACTTTTGTAAGTATTTTTTTTTTCAATGTAAAAGTTTTTACATTAATTCCAGATTAAGTCCAATCCATTTCTTGCTGGATGTCTAAAATCAAGTGTAAAACAGATTAAACACTGCTTTAAACGCAATACAACGTAAATATATATTTGAGGTTATCGGATTGAAAAACATCAATTTCAAATGGCAGGTTGTAATTGAAACTGAGTTGTAAATACATATTAAGTTAAACATGAGGTTGATTATTAAAAGTAGTTATGGAATCTGCCCTTTGTTAGTATTTAAGTTATCATAATGCGCATTACTTATAGTTGTTTATTATTTAGTTAGAGAGAGTGCCCTTTTTTAGCATTTAAGATATTTCACACGTTACTTAAAATTGTTTATTGTTTAGTTTACTATTTAATTTAATGACCTGTTGATCATTTAGCACTTAGTAAGATAAGCACGCTATGTAAACCATCCCTTTCATATTACGTTGACATATATTATTGTGGGAAAGGCAGGCACAGAATTGCCTTTTGATAATAATATAAGATTGAAGACATTCGTGTTTTAACGTTTGAAGCTGTAACATCTCTTCCTTAAGACTAATAAAGTTTGTGAAGTATTTGTTCGCTTTTTAAAAACCGATTCCCGAATCACGAACATTTAACTAAGTACATATGGTTGTTATACGTTTATTCTAAAGATAAATCATCGGATAAAGTAATTTGCAGACTAAACTAATATGAGTTGATGATAATAAATTGATTAGATGATGATAAACTAATACTAAGTTGAACATTAAAGAAAAAATAATTTGGAGTGAATGAATAATTTGAAGATAATTTTGCTCCACAAAATAACAGTGTGCCCATTAGTGCAACAAAGTAGCCTACCGTCTTTATTATACGATATACAAAAAATGTTTTATACAAAAATTGTAAGGTACTTAAAAGCTACATAATACATAATATAAAACTATTTTCAGATATATAGGATTTTCGGTGTGGGGCTACCTGTATATCTTTGATATTTTAAATAGGACACCCTATATATTGTTACATCAGAAGATGAGCTTTATTCAGAGATATCAAGTTGTTTGTTTTGGATGCGGCGTTGCTAAGTTATTACTGAAAATGTGGTAATTTCGAAGAAAACATCTCGCAAATAAATTAACCGCAGTAGTCTTGACACTGATTTTAGGAAAACAAAATGTTATTCGTGGGTCGGTCAAACTTAGTCCTAGCATGCAAGAAATATCAGATTTGTATATAGGGTGTTAAAATACACTTCCAAATTTTAAAACGCTTGTATGATAAGTAGTACTTACGATAGTCAAATGTTACATATCATAATTTATTTCCACGGTACACTAGTCAAAATAAAAAAATAATTTTATTGTGAAAATGGACATTTGCTTATAAAATGCTGAATATCTTTGAAAATACTAATATTAGGTGTAGGGAATATTTAACAAATTTTGAGGACTAAAAAATTGATCAGTAAAATACAGGGTGCTCCATTTAAGATAGATGAGAAAATGTGAATTGAAAATGGTCAAATTGATATTAAAAAAACACCATGTAAAAAATCTGATATTTTCTCCATGCAACACGAAGGACTTAGTTTGAACAATCGACAAATACAATTTTGTTTTTCTAAAGTCAGTATCAAGGCTACCGCGATTGATTTAGTTATGAGATGTTTTCTTAGAATACAGGTATACCACATTTTCAATAATAACTTGACAACGCCGCATCTTAAACAATAACATTTGATATCTTCGGATAGAGCTTTTTAGGTACTTGATGTAACAATATACATGATGTCCTATTTAAAATATCAAAGTGATATAGTGTTACCATCACACAGAACGTCCTGTATATCTACAAATATTTTTATATTGTGTAGTTTTTTAGTATCTTACAACATTTATATAAAACATTTTTTTTTTGTATTTTGTGTCACAAAGGCTGTTTGCTATTTTGTCGCAGTAGAGCAGGCCATCCTGTATGTACCAAACCAGGCGTTGATATACCAGCCAGGCATACTAAAAAAGTTGTTAATGTTATATGATTCTCTCTATCGTAAATATAGAATAGTTTTAATTTACAAAAAACAATTTTTTGTTTTTAATTAGACACTGTCTCTGTGCTAAATTATGTCAGAAGTTTATTTATTTACCACTTGCAGTCATAATAACGTTATTTACAATCAATATTTCGTATTTATTATACACGTTGATATCTGGACAGAAATTCACTAGTTTATGAATTAATACAAGTACTAATAACTTCGCCAAAACGAGATAACCTACCCATTACGTAAACCTGAACAGAAAACATGCAAATCCTGTTTCATATAAAAAAAGGAAAAATAATGACAGCTCTTACCATAATATAGACACGTATTTAAATATTCCTTGTTTATAACTTTACTTTCAATAACAGACGTATACATAAATGCCAAAAAACTCTTATACAGGGTGTAAATAAATTATACCAACAAATTTTAAGGGATATTTAGGAGATCAAAATAGTGCGCTTTTTGAGCAACTTTTTGAACAAAATTTCATCGGATCAACGTTTCTGAAACCTAATTAATTACATATTCAGGTAGACCAATGCAAAATAAACACATTTCATCCCCAGTACTTTTTCTGTGCCATTCACCGTTGTCTGGGAAAAATGAACATAGGAATATGCTGTATAACACTGAAAGACGTCTTCAACTGCGCGACTCAATGTATTTCAACTTTCCTGTAAAATGGTAAGTGACAGAGAAAAAATACTGGGGAGAATACTTATTTATTTTTCATTGGTGTACCGGAGTATGTAATTATATAGGTTTCCAAAATATCTATGGATCAGTTGAAATGATGTGGGCGTTTGAACAGAAATGACCCTTCAAATCCCCAAAATGTGAATTCTCGTACTAAAGTAAGTTGGGTTATATCGCATTTTTGTGACTCTCCCCCTGAACATGTCCTAAAAGTTTATCGGTAATTTTTTTGTACACTGTATATACGGAAAACAACAAGAGAATGTTGAATATTACAATAGATGTCCTAATGATGTTCAATTCCAAAAAGTACCAATCGAAATAAAATGTACCTGACATATCTTAATCAACTCTCCCATCTACCTGAGAGGAAAAGTGGAATCCGCACCTTTTGTCTACTTCAGTCTACCTGCTAGGAAAATTTACTCGAAGATTATTTATTGACTCACCAGTCACTACCCGCTATCATTCAAGCAACCCACAATCAGACAACTTCATTTGTGTCGAAACGGTGCCAGATTTTTTTTTGCCATTTGTTGCCGTACCGTAAATGTACGTATTTTGATGCGCGATGCAGCTAACAGAATGAATGTTTTCCTCTTCAATATGTAAACAATGATCAGAAACAAAATTTAGTTGTAGTAGTCAATCACGCACAGAAAAAGGAAGTTACCTATCTATCTGGTTTCAGGCTATTATTTTAGGTGGTTCTATGGATTTTATGACACCATTAGTAGTGCATTGCCTTTGAACGATCAACGAAAGGGCCAACTTTATCTCAGCTTAGTAGAATGTTATTGATATAGGCAATGATTATACAGTGTCTCAAAAGTCATGCATATTTTGGAAAACGACAGTTTTTGGAAATATCGCTCAGACAGATCAATTTTGTTTTTTTGGGGCATGAACTTTGGTGAAGTAAAACATAAACCTACCTTTTTTTTCATAAAAAAAACGGGACGGTACCTGTGGCATGTGTCTTCTATTTTTTTACACAGAAAGAAAGAAAATGCACCACAGTAAAATGCTTTTGGTGTTAACTAGAAATAAAATATTTATTTTTTGGTATAGATAGGTATAGGTACAAAGTACATACCTACATAAAAAGAAATTAACAAAACAACTAAATAGTCTCATAACACAGCAACAAAAATAATATTTAAAAATCGCTTTTACTGCACATTTTAATTGAAAAAAGGCAGTACATTGAAATAAGGGACATCTACCCGTCCCCGTAAATATTTTGGGGACGCGGGACGTAAATCTCTGAAAAAGGGACGGTCCCGTAGAAAACGGGACGTCTGGTAAGTTTAATAAAACACCCATGACTTTGGCTGATACACGTCTTCAGTGCCACCTCCGGACCTTTTAGACGAGTGTACTAATTTTTTTGCGGACATCTGCACATGTGGCTTTGGGTTTTAATTTACGATAAATAAATAATAATTCCTCAACTGCCACATTTCTTTTAGTTTTATTCATATAGTGCGGGCTTTGATTATTCCATAATTCTGGAAGAGTTTCATAAGTTTCTATAAAGTTACGAAGGTACTCATTTTTGTACCTTCGTCCCCTGTAACTTCGATTTCATTTATAGTTTCCTCCTCATCTTCACCGTCTAGGAAGATTCCACCGTCGGCGTCGCTCATTTTCACTAGAAACCTGTACAGATGCATGCAAATGCTAAACATGTACTGACATGCACGCCCTACACGACATGCTACACGATCAGTAATATTGACAGTACCCCTCTCTTCATTAACACTGATGCGTGAATATCAAAATATCCGGATCTGCATCAATCCAACAATCATTCCGTCCGTAATTTACATTACACGTTCAGTAACAGTCGTTATTTTTAAATATTGACAGTATTATTGATCGTGTACGGTCCCTATTAAGGATTCTGTCCAGAGTAATATGACTAACGTCAAGATCTAGTCCTACCTGTCGTGTTGTTGCATGAGAATTGTCACCAACGGCAGGAAGAACATCTAGTTACATATCTTGCGGTACTGTTTTGAGCAAATCTTTTCATGACCCGAGACCTAAATTTTTTGAAAGATTCTTCATATGTGGACCTGTGTATCTGACGATCAGGATGATTGGCATTAAAAAGGTTGCGAACCTCGCGAACGATTCCAGTTAATTTCCGATTGCCATACCTTATCATCATAAGGATCTCAATCAATAAATGAGTATCTCTGTTAATTCCTCCATTCAGAATGTTTGTCTTTAAAACGACAGATTATGCAATAGGAGAAGTTATAACCGAAATTATTGCAACGCTTTAATGAGAATGTTTTGTGGTTACGAGTTGGAGATTAAAGAGAGCAAAATTAAGGTGTTGGATTTTCATGAAGGTTTATTTATTTTAACTGTATTTTTATTATAACACAGGACTACAAAAATTATTTTTCATGTGCGGAATACTACACTATGCCCACTATATGATTTTTGGGTCGCTGATTACGAATCCGGGCTTAATTTTGCTTGATCAGCTAACCTAACCTCAAAAAACGCTCAACAACTCAAAAAATCAAGTTCATAAATTCAATGGCACACGGGACCTGAATTTTTAAACTTGATAGCCCCTTCAAATGAACTCTTGCATCTCAAAATCTCCCAATCCAAATTTTCAAACTCCTAACCTCTTAACCTAACCTCAAAAACCCCCAAAAACTAAAAAAAAAAACGAGTCTAAAAACGCAACAGCATACTTCACCTGAATTTTTAAACTTGATAGCCCTTTTAACTAAACTCTCAACTCAAAATCTCCAATTAATATTCAAACCCCAACTACAAAGCTATTTTTCAAGCAGTGGCCGAATTCAAAGTCTTTAACTGATGCAAAACGAAGCCTTCAAACACTAACCCATAACCTCTTGTCCTTGAATGATGTTGATATGTATCTTCAGTCGTCGTTTCTAGCGATAAATTGGTGAATAGGATATATTGCTTCGCCAGTAACTAACGACGTTATGAAAAAGTATCTCTAAAATCTGAAATTCCACCACCCTGAAAACAGTAATATGCTGAAGTGGATTTAGCGTTACCCATCCTGGACCACGTGGAGGTACCACTTCTCTAGGACTGAAGATACATATCATCAACATCATTCAAGAACAAGAGGCTATGGGTTAGTGTTTGAAGGCTTCGTTTTGCATCAGTTAAAAACATAAACTGAAAAGTCTATTGTTTTACAATATTTAGGTCCAGTGTGCTGTTGAGTTTTTAGACTCGTTTTTTCTTAGTTTTTGGGGGTTTTAGTTTTAGTGGTTTGAAGATTTGGATTCGGAGATTTTGATGTTCGAGAGTTCAGTTAAAAGGGCTATCAAGTTTAAAAATTCAGGTGAAATGTGTTTTGGTGCTTTTTAATTTTGGGGTTTGTTTTAAGGGTAAAGGGAAAACAAAAATTTTGAAAATTTTTTTTAAATGAATTTTTTTCAAGGGTTTTTATTTTTTAAGGTTTTTTTTTTTTTAAGTGTGCTGTTGAGTCGTTTTTTTTAATTTTTGGGGGGTTTTTTGAGGTTAGGTTAAGAGGCAAGGAGTTTGAAAATTTGGATTGGGAGATTTTGAGATGCAAGAGTTCAGTTGAAGGGGCTATCAAGTTTAAAAATTCAGGTCCCGTGTGTTATTCAATTTATGAACTAGATTTTTTAAGTTTTTGAGCGTTTTTTGAGGTTAGGTTAGCTGATCAAGCAAAAGTAAGCCCGGATTCGTAATCAGCGACCCAAAAAACATCTAGTAGGCATAGTATAGTATTCCGCACATGACAAAAAAATTTGTGGTCCTGTGTAATCAATATCACGATTAGTTGAACATTCTTTCCATTTACCTATTAGCAGGTTTTTATCGTGATAGCAAGGAACGTTTTTTGTCAAAACAAAAACAGGGATGGGCTGTGCATTTGTCGCGAGGGAACGCTAAGACCGAGTGAGTTCCAGCCACTGTTACACTCAGCTAGGTATTCCACTAAAAAGAGAAATTCGGAGAAATTTGTTTTTCCCATTTTTTCTCTAAACTTTTCCCTACCAACCGCCTGTATGAACATCGATTTAATCAGAAAGACCTAAGCTTTAATACGGTGCAATAAAAAAAGGTGTTTGTCATTAAAAAAACAACCTTTTTCCCGCCGCCACCGGTTACTTTAAAATTGCCATGTATATATATATATCTGTATAAATATAACATATATATATATACATATATACACTGTGTATGAATACAGTGTGTCTCAAAGTGGATTTTGAATATCATGCTCTTTTTTGATATTACACTTGAAACCACTGCTTATTTACCGTTGTTGCGAAAGTTAAGACGATATACTGATTCTGATTAGAGCTGAGAAATCGTGGACCCTAACAGAAGCGTATTAAGCAAGCGGAGCCACTTTGTGGAATTGAAAATGTTCTTATTCTTACAGAAAATAGTGATCAAATTTACCTAATCATAAAAACTTTAATTACTTGGTGAATAAGAAGAATGCCGTAACCAAGGCTTTCTGGTGAGGCAGACATTTTTTAATGCCTTTGCGACTTTCTAATGCAAGTTACCTTTGCGAACATTTTAACAACCTTTTTTTGATATGATATAGGCCTTTTGATACTATTTATATTTGATACTATTTAAGTCTAGTAATAAACCTAAAATATACTGTGGATCCCAAGAAAATACAAGAATTTCCACCAGTCACCAGCGGATCCTAAAACGATTCTGTTATGATCATCGATTTCTTGACTGGGTAACTTTTTAGCTGAGATATTAGGTTCTAGCCTATTAATGAATTATGGTTTTACTTCAATTAACCACTTCCACATCGATAAACTTAGATAAACTTATACGAGCTTAATAAACTAACACATAAACAAATAAATATAGATTAAATAGGTACCTACATATTTTTCGCTGTAAATTGGTAAACATTACATAAAAACAAAACTGTAAAATAAACAAATGAATCTCAAAAAATACCCTTATTACCTTAAGTTATGCAAATTTGTAAAATATGTTCAGAACATGCCAAAAATAACAATGTAACAAAATTATAATACAATTATCAATAGGCCTATACAGCAAATATGGGTAGGTAAATATAGAGCCTGTAAGCCTATTTACCCTACTAATAAAAAATATATCTATATAATGTGTATGTACATACATACTTGTAGGTAGGTATGTAGGATAGGTAACCTATTATACGAATATGTACATTTAATACCTGCAAGTACGATAATACTAATCTGTTATCTGCGGTAGGTACTATTAATAAAATTAAAAAATATGTAGGGATAGATGAAATATCAAAAAGATCTTAATCTTTACCGAAAAATTACTTAATGCACAGTTGATCTCACGTAATTTTTAAGAAACATACTTCTACTGTAAATAATTTAAGGATTAAGAGAACCTTACCTCTATAAACAGGTTAACCTCATATTCAGTACTTGTTTTTCACGTTATTTTAATATTTAATTAAAATAGCAGTCTAATAGACTCGGCTGACACATTGAACACAGCGTTTGACACATCCTTTTTAATAAATTTTACATACTTTTTCACATTTGCACTGCAGATAACGTTTAATGCAGTTTAATTAGAGAGAACGGTTTCCGGATAGGCTCCACTGCATTTTACTAGTTTACATTCTCCGTTCTCCTGTCGAGTGTCGACAATGTCGACTACCTGACAATATTCTACCATATCGATAAAGTCGTTGCGTAACACTAAGCCAAAACCTCCACAAGCATAGAACACTCAAAGGGAGTCCGTTTTTTTAGTTAATTTTTGCGTAGATTAAGTATAAAAACGGTATTATTGACTTTTTAACTATTAAACTTTTAACTTTTGTATAATGTGATCTGTCAGTAATCTTGTGGCATACCAAAAGGATTTGTCTCTCAACAGCATCGAGATTCTGCGTTAGTCTTATGACAGGATATTGTTAATAAAAAGCGATAAGAAAAAGTGATCAGTTAGTTGCTTAGGGTAAATAAAAACACTTTTTATTGGAAAAAAAAATCTTTTCATATTTATTTTGAAAAAAAAAATAGGTTGGAATATAAAAAATGTATAACGAAATATTTAGAGATGAAATTAATTCAATTACCAGGTATAAAGATAATGAAAGCATTGAACGCAAATATTATAGATGTACCTTTACTCCTGTAATTGGATTAAATAGTCACTGTTTTATTTATGTCTATATAGAGACACTGATGCTAAACTTCAAGTGTTTTAATGAGCTTCTTACAACAATCGTTTATGGTATATACGTACTGTTTATTAGTACCATCACAGAGTAAACCTGTAGGTGGTTTTCTCTAGGGGCCCCCCCTTATAAATCACCATCTAACAAATATATTTGTAGTCCACCTACAAAACACGTATTAATAGTTAGGTAGCGATCACGACTTTATCGATGTGAAAGGAATTTGTTTACATTCAAACAAAATGTGAAAATATCTTGTAGCTAGTAGGTACGGTACGAATTACGAACGGTGTCTGTGTTTTAATGCTATTTACATTTGATCGCCTAAATTGAAGTCCTTGTGAAACGTTGGTATAGTGCCTTTAACACAAACTGTGAATGAAATAATGCATGTATTTCTAAACGTTAAAATTGGAACAGTCGAAGAACGTGTACCTAGTTTGAAAGTGGATAATTAAAACTAAATTCTATAAAATGCAATAGCGTATTTACTTCTAGTTTTTTAGGTTAATTTAATGTCAATTGTCATTGACATGTATAATAGATAAGAGATAAGCATGTTAAAAATGATCTATTTCCCAGTTTTTCTGGGATTTGTGCATCTGCAGCCAGTACTTTCGGAAAGCTCGCTTGGTTGCCTATCCTAGAGGTAAGTATTGTATTATATTCTGTCACAATATAAGGGCATATTAGGTGTATGTATGTATATGTAGTATGTATTCATTCATCTCCATAGGCGTATCATAAAACAATTTGATTAGTAATAAATAGCTCATATATAGTTGTGTATATGAAAACTAAAATAGAGTATTGAGCTAACTTCAGTATGTACCAGGTGTTCAAACTAATACGGTTTTTTTCCCGTAACTGCATTATTATGTTTGTGTTTAAGGTGCTTAATGCAACCCATTAAAATCATGATTATGATGTACAATTTTTCATAGCAGGAATAGAACAATGCAAAGAAAGCGCTTTAAAACTCTATTCCTGTCAAAGTTTGTTGCGGTTCGTCAGCGTTTTTGAAGAGGTTTATTAAATTTAAGTTAAAAATGTCGCTAAACTTATTTTCCAAAAAAGAAAAGCGAGACAAGGTATGCTTGCACTCACAAGAAAATTTTAACGGATTCAAAACATAGCTACCATATAGACATCCAAAAAAAACGTCATCAAAGTTGGCCGAGAAAAAAAATACGTATTTCTATTCTTGATCGAATTTATAACCTTATTTACTTGTCAAGACTGTCACATCATATGTCAGCCATTGTTTATTTTACAGATTGTGACAGTCACTTGTCAAAAGTTTGACATAACCGAAAAGCTTAGACATGACCGCTATTTCCATCTCTCTCGTTCATAGCCAGAGTTGATGACGTTTTTTTGGATGTCTCCATATTTAGAAATGTGTCAAAACCGAAAGCATTCAGAAAGCAGAAGATTAAAATTCATGATAATTTTTAGCGGCATTTTACCCAATCCAAATCTTCAACCCAAAAAAATGCAGTTTTGCTGTGGTCCATGAATAATGGAACACCCTTTATTTATACACTTTTTATTCCTATATGTATTTATTTTATATCTAAAACACTATCGAAACACATTCCCGAAGATAAGGATGTTTTCAAATTTCCTTGAGTAACTTGGGTTTATTTAAACTTTCCTTTTTTTCCATTCTTCCAATGTTCGGGAGAAAATCTGAATAAACGTGTACCTTTCCCCCACTTTTTTCCAGTTTTTTTTTTTTCGAACTGTTAAATCTCTAGTTGGAACACAGGGTGGGTATAAAAACTACCTAATAAAGATATATATTTTTGTATTTGTTTTAGAATGATCTGATCTGATCTGATGATAATAAGTAATAAATTATTATGTCTTGTTAAATTTACGAGTGTTTAAGATAATTATATGTTTAGATAATGTCACTGTTGGGATCTCTGCACTGATATTGCATTTCATGAAACAGCCGTTTTTTTTATTAATACTATGTAATTCTAAATTTCATTATTTTATACTGAACGAAGACGTTTCGGAAAAGTTGTTAATAAGTGGTTAATACTTCCTTTTTGTTTTAGGGTTATTTCTTTTTGAGGGTTTTATTTTTCATTTGCATGATAATATGCAACGGTGGAGTGTGGACACTGTTTGTAAAAGCTCTTCACTACACCAACTCTTCTCTTACAGCAACAGTGGTCAGTTCAGCTTCAAATTATGCTTTTTCGGTAAGATTGCAGAAATAAAATTAGCGACTTATACTACTTATTCGTTCCCCAAAAAGGATATAAAGATTTAAGATTGAAACGTTTTTTTTTTTGTTTCTGTTTATTAGTTATCCGTAATATACGTGATTAATATACCGCATGCCCCATAAAACAAAATTGGAGATAGGCTACTTTTACTCTGAGGTGTGTTTTAGTTTGCAAGTCAGGGCCGGATTTAAATTTCTGCCGCCCTTGGGCACTGGAAAAAATGCCGCCCCATCACTGAAATTACACTCAAAGTTATATAGATTTGATATCATATTTTTAAAAAATTAAAATATTTAATGTATTGCAAATAATTATTGCAAAATTATGGCAATTGCAAATTTAATTATTTATTTACCTTTTTTAGTGCACTCTGCAGGAGAGAAATGAAATATTATGTTTTTAATTGACATACACATTTTATATTATCTTATATTTTAGAATGATACCTACTGTTAATAAAGTCCAATTTTTTTTAATGAAAAGATTCTTGACAAACAAAGTTACAAGTAACTGTACTTCTAGTAACGTTAAAAAGTAATTTGTACCGTCGTATACATAAGTAACTGTACTCAGTAACGAATACAAAGTAACGAGTACGCGGTTTAAAAGTAACGATTACTCTGAGTACTAAAAAGTAACTGAATTTGACATCACTAGTTAAATGTAAAAATGACTTTACCGATAGAACCTAGATATATTTGTAAAACAGACTGCAGGTGGCAGTATGCACAGTTGCAAGTTGATTAGATTCAAAAGTATAAGATTTTCGTTAAATTTAAGTTAATAAGTATAATCAACAATCCTGGAGTGGGTACTGGAACCTTCGGCGTAGAAACAAAAACTGTCCCCACCAACTACACACTTTTCTCGACGCGAGTGGTTCGAACCAAGTTGGCATCTTCAGGAGAAGATTAAAACTGAAAGATTAAAGATTAGAACAGTTTTAATCTTCTCCTGAAGATGATAATGGTGGGCGAAAACGCGTGAGAAAAGTGTAGTAGTTCGGTGTTTTGTGGAAAACATAGTTTTTTTTAATCAACAAATAATTCAATTTTCAAGAAATTCATTAATCAATTAAATGTTTTTTAATGCAGAAATAACTCGAAAAAGTTTAATTTTTCCAAAAAAAAAAACAAATTTAAATTTTTTGATTCCAGAAAATGAATAAATCAAATATTACCATTTCAAATCTTCAAGGAAATGAATTATTTAAATTATTTCGAAGATTAATTTTTACTTAAGGTGCCAAAATTATGATTTACCAAATTTCGATTTGACAAATAATGTATGAGTTGAATTTCTTGAATTATCTCTTAAATAATAAATGATTAATTAAAAGAATAAAAAAATCATATTGAGAACTTTTGATAACACAGTAGAAAAATTTTTTTCTACTTTCCAAATTTCGCCGCCCTCGAAAATTTGCCGCCCTGGGCACTAGCCCCGACTGCCCCTAGTGTAAATCCACCACTGGTGTGAGTGTACTATTGCATTAAAAAAGTGCGTTATTGCACTTTTTTAAATTAATCAATGGCTTTGTTCAAAACATTGTCAGTGTAGAATATAAAAAGTATGAATAAACGTAGATACACCAGCTGTCATACATAATGAGTACCATATTAGTTGGACTGAAAATTTAGGTCACGTTTTTGGTCATTTTCAAACGTGATGTAATTATCAGGCTTTGGCAGCAGTGATTAGTGTGACCGATGATAAATACTTGTTATATTAGTATTATATTGAATTTAAATAACTATACTGAAATAACTGACTGTCAAATTCATTTCATATTTTGCGGTAATATTCATAAGATGGAGTTAACTCTTTAGAATCAAGTAAAATTTCTCCTAAAAGTTAGCAACAGTTTTGTTATATTATGTGCATATGGTTGACGATTTTGTTTCTCCTACAGTTCAATTGAAAAAAAGTTGATTAATTCGTTGACTTTTAAAATTCACTTTGTGAGTTTGGTATAAAAATGAGTGTGGGCAAATTATATGAAATATTAAGTGAAAGGGAATTAAAGAAAGAAAAAACATATGTTCGATGGACCTGCAAAAAATTGGTATGTTTGACAGAAACTTTTAAAAATTTATTTTTTAATAAGAATTCTGAAGTAAAACATTCATCTAACCAGCTACAGATCATCTATCAGTTCATCTAACTAGACATTTTATATTCACAATCAGTGGCAGCTGGTGGAATTTGAGATTCTCATATTTTCGTAAGGAAGCATGTATTTTAGGAGGAGATTACTAGACCTTAGTAGAAGGCTATGCAAAAAAAAAACTTCAAATGAAAGTTACGAAAAAAATTGTTTAAACAACGTCTGCGTCACTTGATTATATTGGAAACGCCTTGAAATATATTTGCGATAAGTGTATATTTTTGTCGTAATCGTTTAAATAAACAAAAAGTCATTTCACACTTGTGATTTTTTTCGAAATTGTACATATTTTGCAAATATTTGTCAAGCTGTTTGTGATATCATATGGTGAGGCAGACGTTCTTTGAATTTTCATTTGTTTGCACAAGTTTTTTTGCTATTAGCGTCTTCTACTTAGGTTTAGTAATAACTCCCTAAAATATGGTGTGGGTCCCATGTTTCCTTACGAAAATGTGATTAGTGTATACCCTTAAATTCCACCAGCCGCTACTGTATTCAGCAACTTATAATATCTTATTCCAAATCAAACAAGTCCCACATTTCCCAGGTTAAAAAAGGGGAAATATTGTATATTTATTCTGTTTTGTTTCAGGCACTCACAGGCTTCCTGTTGTTTAAAGAAACCACATCTCTACTCTGGTGGTCAGGAATGTTCTTTATAATAATTGGTCTGTCGTTAGTCGTATCTAGTGGCGTTGATGCTAGTAGAGAAACGATTTCAGAAGAAAAAAAATAAATGAAGTGCGTTACATCTTATACAAAGATGGATTTGTTGACATACAGAACATTTTCGAGTTCGAGGCACTAAAGAACTAAAGACAACAGCATACCTACCTATGAACGGGAATAAAGTGACTACATTCTCCCAAAACCTGCTTCAGATGCGTATATTCAAATAATATATATATATATAATTTTTTTATAATCAAGTTAAGTATTTGTTTTTTACTGTAGGTAATATTATGTAATTATGTTACTATGTACTTACTATACAGGGTGAGTTTTTAGTGCGTATTCGATCAGCTCATATGGAAACCGTGTTATATGAAATACTAAAATGTAATATGTGAGAATACTGTGATTAATGTGTATTCTGATGTATAGCAGCAAATTGTACTTTTAAAATATACTGTTTATATTCATGGCTATTTTGATAGTAACGTCGAAGAAAAAACCGGAAAAAAAAACGAAAACACCTACCGTCAATCGGATATGGTGGGGTGCATCACACGTATCAAACGAACTATGTTTTTAGCGCTGTTAATATTTGAAGTTTTCGCGAGGTTTGTCGTTGGCGGGTTTTCGATGGTGATTTTCCCGCAAAAAAAAAACGCGACAAACATCGTGAAAGTTTCAAATATTAGTAGTCTTAAAAATATTAGCTCGATTGGTGCTCTTGATCCATTTCACCCCACCACATCCGTTTCACCCCGTTTGGTGGAATCTCCTAAATTTCTAATTTTAACCATGATATTCATATGATGAAAAACATAACTGAAAGTTAGATAACTATCCATACAGATAATACCATATATGATAAGTAGGGTCAGGAAAAATGTGCCACAATGCAGGATCGGACTCGTAATCCGTTGTCATTGACGGATGAGCATATGAGAGACCAAAAAGGCAGGAGTTATGCACAAATCAAACCAAAATTCCTCTGTTCTAACAGTGCCAGTTATATTTTGTTGATGGATATTTGAATTTAAATGTAAATTCAAAAATGGTAACGATTGTGCCATTATTGCAAACATCCACACAAAATCAGATAATATATGAATACACAACACGAACTCATGAGTTAGTCACGCACAGTGGCGGTGCGTGATATTTCAGTTAGCCATATCTTGAAAACGACGCATGGGACCCACTTCACTTTTTAGGTGATGACTATACACCTCTTACAGAAAGGATTTATAGTGAAAAAACCGTCAGCAAAGTTTGCAAAAAAATTTTCAAAAACACTGAAGCACTCCCTGGGTTCTCAGTAACGCTCTGTGGAATATTTGCTGTATATTTTTTTTCATAATCTAGAAACAAATATAAGGAGACGTTTTTCGATTTGTTGCAAACTATTTTTTTTTTCAAAAAAGTTATGGCCATTTTAATTTTAATTTTATAGGAACATTTTGTTTCCCAAAATTGAAATGGCCATAACTTTTTGAAACAAAATTTTTGTAACAATGAAAACTATTGTTTCTAGTTGAAAAAATACTCAGCAGAGAGTCTAGTTTTTTGAAATTTTTCGAATTTGTGGTTTTCCTATAAATCTTTCTGTAAGGGTGTATAGTCATCACCAAAGAGGTTTTTTTAAGATATGGTAACTAAATATCACGCCGCCTGGTAGAGACACAAAAGTATTTTGAACTCGGTCCGCACTGAGGTTTTTCACTGAACCGTAACATATGTCTTTGTTTATTAGAACAAACAGTGGACTGGTGGGTATCGGACCATTTTCTACAACTTATTTCGTATATTCCTGACGTTATTGTCGATTTTGTCTTTGGGGTTGCCAAAAACGCCCGTCGAGAAAAGACTCGTGACACCGGAATATTCGGCCAGATACATATATGGCTAAATTGCATTGCGTATCCTGCCTACCCGCATGGGACTGTGATACTAGTGCGTTACCAGGATCGGTCAGTGGCGTACGTATATACAAGCAAGAAATACGCGCTTAAAATATACGGTTTATACTTTAATTACCATATAGTTGTATAGTCCCGACTGCGTTATTTAATAATAATAATAATAATAAACGTCTTTGTTTACGGGCGAAGTTTAGATTTCACACTTTCCCGACCCTAATGATAAGTCATGTCATATATGATATTCATTTCTTTTTGTATATAAAACTTGTAAAATGTTTCATTCTGTAGTGTATGAATATCATCAATATCTAATACATTAAATGCAGAAAAGGGCAGTTTTGCAAAATGCCGTGAAGTAACACTGCTTAAAATGAAAAGATAACTTCTTAATAATCAAACTTTCTTCCAGTAAACGGTTATTAAAGGAAAGGCTGTTAGACATTATATTTTATTTAGGCACATATACCTAAAGTAAAAAAGGAACATGGAATATGTTTCTCCAAAACATATATCAACGTATGTATATGTACACAATATACAGGGTGGGTCAAAAGTAATGGTACAAACACTGTAGCAACAGTACCTTTGTCATTGGCCGCAGTAGACAAAACCTGAAATTTTGCTCACTTCTTTTGTAGCTACAACCGTGAACGCTTCGAGAAGTAGGTACAGTCTGTTATTATATGTTTGTGGGAATCTCATATATCTCTGGAGTAAGGACGTTCTACGTCATACTACGTTTATTGTGTGGAATTCGCGGGCAAAAATATACTGACTATGCTGTAATGTTGTCGCGCCTTTATTATAGGTCCTATGGATATGGTATCTTTACAAAAAAATTGTGTAAAATATAAAAAAAAAAGTCAAATAGAGTAACAATAAAAAATTAATTTTTTGGGGCAGTGAAATATTTTGATGTATACAACAGCATGAACAAAATTCAAATCTAATTATCTCAAAAATTACTCTTACCGACCTCCTATCTGTTATTTGTGATCGAAAACGAGAGTTGCCACCTCCATGAAAATGACCCGGAGACTCCTGGTTTATTACGTTATTCTCCGGGTCAACTTTGAAATTGAAATTTGTATTTATACATTTATATAATTACGAATCATATATAATACTTCCATGCATATGTCGGTTAAAATGTAGATTATTTGTTTGAATTCTGGCGCGTTTCTGTCTCTAGAGGGCAGTATCGGTACAGAGTGCAATCTGGAGTTAAATTAATTAATTAAAATCTATTTAATTTATAAATAATATGTATTACGTATGAAGATCGTATTCAACACAACTCAACCAATTGTGTTAATTGTGTTTCTTCAAAAACAGAATTCGGCACAAAAATCGCCTACTTCAAATATTCCTGCTTTACCCCCTCCCCACGGACACCAATCTCGGGTGCGGTTTTGGGCCTCTATCGAAAACTGAAAATAAACTGCTCGTAAAATTGCGTAACATTTTTTATATTGGCGCCATTTGCGTTCTATTCGAGTTAGAGTTACTGGTATTCGAGGTGAGGACGAAATTTGAATTCGAAAGTTTTGAATGCCATTTCAGAGACATAGGCTTTACTAAGAAGGATTATAACCTCTTCTATAAGTTTTGTGTATTTAGTCGCTGTCCCATTTCTTCAACCCATTTCCAGACCCGCCTAGCCACCCCTTTGCATTTACGCTGGGTTTTGCGTGGTTTAACCTCTGTTGGGTGAATCCCATTGATCTTAATACTGCCTAATAAATTGGTATGGTAAGGTAAAAGATATCCAAGTCCGTGTATCCATGTACATTAGATGAGTTGATACCAATTCTCGTAGCCACCTTACTGAATATCGTCTAACTACATAGTAATCATCAGTGGCGGTGCGTGATATTTCAGTTAGCCATATCTTGAAAACGACGCATGGGACCCACTTCACTTTTTAGGTGATGACTATACACCTCTTACAGAAAGGATTTATAGTGAAAAAACCGTCAGCAAAGTTTGCAAAAAATTTTCAAAAACACTGGAGCACTCCTGGGTTCTCAGTAACGCTCTGTGGAATATTTGCAGTATATTTTTTTCATAATCTAGAAACAAATATAAGGAGACGTTTTTCGATTTGTTACAAAATATTTTTTGTTTCAAAAAGTTATGGCCATTTTAATTTTGGGAAACAAAATGTTCCTATAAAATTAAAATTAAAATGGCCATAACTTTTTGAAAAAAAAATATTTTGCAACAAATCGAAAAACGTCTCCTTATATTTGTTTCTAGATTATGAAAAAAAATATACTGCAAATATTCCACAGAGCGTTACTTGAGAACCCAGGGAGTGCTCCAGTGTTTTTGAAAAATTTTTCGCAAACTTTGCTGACGGTTTTTCACTATAAATCCTTTCTGTAAGATGTGTATAGTCATCACCTAAAAAGTGAAGTGGGTCCCATGCGTCGTTTTCAAGCTATGGCTAACTGAAATATCACGCACCGCCACTGGTAATCATCTTACTGAAAATCAGTGAGTTAATCATTGAATACACGTATTTAGACTCCTTCAACCAGACACACACTTTTGCGTGAGTGCGCTAATGCACGCGTGTGCATAAAAGCGTGTATGCGTGAGTGTGTACTTGCGTGCGTATGTAAGTGCATGTGTGCGTGACTGTGTGCATGTGCGTGCATATATAATTCTTGGTGCCCGGATTTGGACTCAGCGACCCCAGAAACATAAAGATATATGAGTTTATTTTCTTTTAAACCTTTATTTCGCGATTTGACCTTGAAATGACCTTGATCCTGACGTGCTACGGTTCAACGGATACCGGATTTGGTTTTATCGACCCCAGAAACAAAGATATATGGGTTTATTCTCTTTTAAGTCTTTATTTCGCGATTTGACCCTGAAATGACCTTGATTCTGACGTGCTACGGTTCAACGGACACCGGATTCGGATTCAGCGTCAAAAAATACAGGGAAAAACGATGGTATTATCCATAGTCAATTTTTTTTGTGGGCCTGTGTAATCAAATCGTTAAAAATAACCAAATCCTAGTATTGTATTTTTTTAAATGACAACATAAAATAAACAAATATGGGACAAGCTTCTACATGTATCAGAACATCAGATTCTTCTTACTCTTTCATTCTTAGATCGTAGATTCTTCTTACGATACCGATCCATTCTTACCATTTTGTGGGAGTGCACTAGTGGGTAATAGATAGCTCTTCAGCTAGTAAATTAATGTGTTTAAAGATACCATCTACTATTAACTGAGCCTTATGTGTAGATGATATTATTGCTTTATCAACAGTCAAACCTATTTGAAATCTGTCGTCGTATGTCAGTATACTGAAGCCCACACCTGAAACACAATAAACATACATACATAGAAGAACATACAGAGGTACGTACGATTTATTATTGTTGTAAGATAAGATTATAAAACAGTTTATACGATATTTTATATTTCGTAAAAGATAGATATCGTGAGAAACCGAATGTTATCAGTAAAGTTCGGAAATTTGTGCTACAACGCAGAGATCGACACTATAAAACTCTATGATATGAAAGTATAAACCGTTTTTAAGCGCCTTGTAATTAGATACGCATGTATTTCTTACCCCTGCATACCCACGCCACTGACTGATCCTTCCCGATGTCCCGGGACTCACGTCTGCGCGGTAGTACGCCGATCTCATGCGAGAACGCTGGATAGGTAAATGCAGTTTTACATGCGGTAAGCCAGAATTTCCGAACTCTAGTTATGAGTTATGGTACATACTTACAGGATGTCTTTAGAAATGGAAATATTAGTATAGGGACCCATATACGAGTATATCTACAGGGTATTTCAATTTTTTTGTAGTAAAATTAAAACTAAAAGTAAGGTAAAATTTGTTTGTTGTAAAGTTATTAAAATTTTATGCCATTTTATATTTTTAAAAAGTTAATGTATACGTAGGTCTTGAAACGATTAGTTTGCGAAATACAGGGTGTTCAAATTAATTTTTTATAAACATTCTAAATTGTTTTAAATCCCACTGCACATTCTTAAAAAACTCTAACATTAGTATCTGTTAAATTATTATAACAATAAATTGTTACAATTTAGCATATGCTAAAGTTCAAAATGATATACCTAATAAGAGTAAATCACATGAAAAATTAGGTTTAATTTTGACAAGTGTACCTTTTTTGTTAATAAAAATGCAGGAAATAAGTTTTTTTTTAAAAGCCATAAAGTACATTAGAAAAAAAGTTATGATCATTTTAATCTGTAAAGAGTACAATACAGAAGTGCACCCTCTAACGGCTACAGTAAAACGGTGCTCATAATAGCTTTTCACATACCAAAAAACCACTATAATATAAACTTTTAATGCAATACGTAAAGATGTTTTATTATTCATTTTTTTTTTAATTTTTAATCATTTAATTTGAATACCCTGTATCTCTAAAATTAAGCTTTAAGACCTGTGTTTATATAAACTTTTTATATTAATTTTAAAGTTCTATGGGGTGTTAAAGTTACACCCCATGTATATAGAAAAAAGCACCATGTATATCAGTGTCGGCCGGTGGAATTTGACACACTCGTATTTTCGTAAGGAAGCACGGAACCCACATCACAACTTAGGGGTGGTTACTAGACCTAAGTAGAAGGCTATAATGGCAAAAAATCTTTAGGGAAAACTTAGGAAATTTTTTTTCCAAACATGGCTGCCTCCGGGAAGATCTGGGTAATGGCTTGCATATTTGCGAAAAAATTTTTTTTTATAATCACCGAGTAAATACCAAAGTCTTTTTATACTTGTGGTTTTTCTTGACATTTTGAGATCTGTAAAAGTTATGGTAATTTGAATTTTTTCATCCCAAGATTTCGTCTGTGAGATTTTAAAAGGTTTCCGCCGTTTTAAATAAAAAATTGGGAATTTATTGTGAAAGGACGGTACCTAATGTTTTATTCGAAGTATTGTCCATCGCTTGCCACTACTTTTTCCCATCTTTCTGGTAGCATACGGATACCAACCCCGAAACTAGTGTAAATCAGAAGGAACAATGTCTGGTGAATACAGCGGGTGGGGTAAAACTTCCCAATTGAATTTCCAAAGTGGTTTTGACCGGCTCCACAATATGTGGACGAGTAATATCATGCAGGAGAATAACTTTGTCGTGTCTGGAATAGTAGTGGGCGCACTTTTCCTTGAGTGCTCGTTTCATCAATTGTGTTCGGTAAACAGGTCCAGTAATGGTTTCCTTCGATTTGAGTACAGCATAGATACTGCGGTTTGAGCAACTTTCGACGTTCCGCTACGTTCTTTGTCTTCGATGTCAAATTCACCGTTCTTAAACTTTTGAAACCACTCACGACAACTTCTCTCATTTAAGGCAGCCTCACCATATACTTCTACAAGCAATCGATACGCCTCAGCTTCAGATTTCTTCAAATTGAAGAAGTAAATCAAAAGTTCCCGCAAATGACGCTTATTCGGCTCAAAACTCGACATTTTCGCACACAAAAGGATATATTATGCTGATAAAAAATCACTAATATTTTAAGGTTATGTTGTTGCCTGATGTTCAACCTTACGATAACAACGTTTACATCTGACAATTTTAACCATACCTTCCTGGTGGCGCCAACTTTTGTCAAACGGCGGTAACTTAATTGTACACCTTTACAATAGTTGTATCTTTAAGCAAAATAAGAATTAACAAAAATTACAAATATCACAAAAAAGAGACTTTGTAATTACTCGATGATTATGAAAGAAAATGTTCCGCAATTATTTTGCAAGCCATTTCCAAGATCTCCCAAGGGGCCCCGGGGGGGGAAGGGGCAAGTTTCCTCTAATTTCTTTTGTCATTATAGCCTTCTACTTAGGTCTAGTAACCACTTCCTAAAATATGGTGTGGGTCCCATGTCTCTTTACGGAAGTATGAGCATGTCAAGTTTCCACAATGAGCGGTGGTTGAAGCCAAGACTTTGGTATGTATTCGTTTAAATATTGTGAAATAACACTAAGGATTTTACTTTCACCGCTAATTTCTCAGGAAGTATTGAACCAATTTCGACAAACGAGGTTTTCTAGAGAAAATTAAAAATGCGTCAAATGAAGTGTCATTTGACCCCTTATGTCATTTGAAACTAGGGTGGTGGAGCTTACCCTCGCTAAGGGGTTGAAGATATAGGGCAGAAAATATGTGCAAAATGTTTTCTCTTTAAACCAAAATTTTCATGTCTGAGCAATTTGTACGAAAACTGCGTTAAGTAACCAAGAGTTGGCTTGTTTCGTTTTCCATGGGCCACAATGTATTATGTTAAGGGGTTAGGTGGGTTTCAGAGGTTCAAAAAAAAGGGTATTTTTTACTATTTTTTTTTTTAATATATACAATCATATATTTTATTTAAACAATTCAGCATGTCAAAGATACATATTTAAACAGTATTTTGTGATTATTTTTTTTTAAATTCCGAAAACTCAGCCATTGGTACCTCATCTCCCTTGACGTCTCAAAAAAAAAAATGCCGTGGACAGCATAACTCATTATTGGTTCATCCAAAATCAAAAAACCAAAAATATTTCGTTAGTACATGGATAAATCACGTTATTGGACGAAGGAAAAAAAAATAAAATAAAAACTGAAGTTTTGACAGACTTTGAACAAAAAAACATATTTTTTGGTCAAATTTTCGCCATGTATTGGCTCGAAAAAATTAGTTTTAATAATAATAAAAAAAAATCCTTCGTTCAATGACTAGATAATGTTATTTCAAAGATGTGTGCAAAATTTGAACAAAATCGCTTCATAATTTTTCGAGAAATCGTGTCCACCGACTTAAAATATTGAGTTTTGAGATAAACGCGTTTAAAGTTTTAAATTGAAATAACATGATAAAAAAAAATTATTTTTTTAACTTACATAGAATCATCGATTCCGGCACCATAAAGCTGGCAAACGTAAACAAACATGGAGAAAGCGAGTAATCAACTGTCACACGCCTAGGGGGCGCATTCTTATTTGAAATCGACAATACCTGCGAAGCGCTGCACTCCGCTGCGCACCGATGGGCGGAACTTCCGAAGGGTCTATCTCTTAGAATTTTACTCGGAACGATTTAAAATTTTAGGAGAATATTTTAAACATATTTTACTATTTAATAAGACAAAAAAAAATCGATTTTTTTGAAATTTTCAAACCCACCTAACCCCTTAAATAAGGGTAAATTTACTTGCAAACTTACCTGTGGTTCCTCGGTGCGGCGTGTAAAAAATTACATTTTCTACACCATACCCTTCCAATATAGACACCTTTTGCGGGCCAGGTACGCTACTAAAGCTCATAGTAGCTGCACTCATATTCAAAAGTCTTAGCACAGGATGTGGTATAATTCCAGAGAACCACTTGAAAACCCAATAGTTAATCTTAAACATAGTTATATACTTATAAAAAAATCGTTGTTTAAGTTTCGTGTAAATTAAATTCTTATAATAATTATGCAACAAAAATTATAAATAAATACATCACAACTTGACTTTTATAATTTGAATTAATTAGGGAAATAAACAAATCATAGCCCACTTTAATTGAGATTTTTTTTTAAAGGCACGGTAGAGACACAAAGCGCAAGCAGCTAAGTATTTTAATTTAAGCAGAATGTGTTTATATCCGATCAGAAATCCTTTACACTCCCACATTTTTCCAGCAGCATTTTTCACCTGTGTTTCCGGCGACTTTCGTAATTTATCCATTTGGTCGATGACGGTTTGAAGTCGTTCTATCATTGAGTTTGATTCCACTAATACAGGTAAATCCAATAGAGCAACTGAAAATTGGTTTTGCAATACAGGCTTCTCGTCCAGACTTGGAAGTGACATCAATATTGTTAAAACAGTAGTAGCAAAATTTGGAGCAATATTGGACGTCTGAAAAGAGAGTACGTTAAATTTTAATGGCACCAAATCTATTGAACACATCAAAAAATTTGTAAAATACTTGAAACTAAGAATTCAATAAAAAAATCTGATCCCAGACTGAAGAATGCAATTTGCAGATACAATTATTAGTGTAATGATTAGAGAGAGCAGAGCGACAGCAAATTGTATTTAAAAAATCTATTTGAAATGTTGTTCCTACTCTGCTTAGAACAAGAAATAGTGTACCGAAAGATAGTCAAGAGCAAAGCGAAGTATGGGAGGCCTTGTTCCTCTTAAATTAAAATGATTTCTTGTATATATCTACATATGTTGTGGTGGGTAAAGAGATAAAACTAAATAGATTGTAGAGGAAATATTGATTATGTCCCGTAAGGGAAGGTTCTCATCTAGCGACCTAAAAATTACATGGTTTTCTTGATTTTTTTCATAGAAGGAAGTAAATTAACAACCCAGGGTTTTTGACACTTATTTAATGAATCTTAAAGTACAGAAAACAAATTTTATACAAAAATAATGACATGGTAATTAGTTATTCGTTTGGTAATGTGACCGTGCGAAAAAAGGTCTCCAACTGGTGGGAAATGCAGTACTTGTAAAAATTATTTGAAATCAAAATTTCAAAAGATTTATAAAATATATAATATTTGTCGGAGCTTATACCAATAATATTAATAAAAAGTCGGAAATTAATAAAATGGCCGACATGCGAATTTTCGGTAGGTACCGATTTTTCGCTCTTTAAAGAATTATAATAAAAAAATTAATGGCAAAATGCATCTCTTTAGAGGTGTAAACTCCCATAAATTTAATTTACTTTAAAATAAAGAAAAATATAAATCCATTGATTAGTTTTTGAGTTATAGTTCCCACCAGTTTCAAAAACATGGTTTCGAGTAAAACGCATTTAAAGATTTGGTTAAAGATTTTTTTAAAGTAAGGCAGGCAAACTTTCTAAACTTTTATAATCATAGTCAACATCCTGACATCTGATGGTACTTCAGGTAACTACTCATGCCTGCTATGCATTTTTACTAGCGTATATTCACAGTTTAAATATGACAATAAAAAGTAAATGTGTTTATTGTTTCTTTGATAAACGTTGCATATTCAAATTAATAGAAGATAAAAATGATTTCAAAAGAAATGAGCTATATAGTGCATATTTTATTTTTAGTAGTATTAAACATTAACCTGCAAAAAATTATTACACAAAAATAAATAGGGGTTAGGTACTTGTTTCAACCATGTAGGTGCAGCAGAAAAACAAATATTTATTTCAAGATGCTCTTCTGTCAGTAAAAGACACGCCACATCTCAAATGCATACGTTATTCCGTTATTAAAATAAAAAACTAAAAAATAAAAGCCGTTTGTGGTTCACCTTGTTGTGCAAGTATTAGAAAGGGCCATGATCGAAATTATAAAGATCGCCTTAAAAATCACCTGTAGAACACACCCTTTTAAAGTTTTAACATAATTATGCGTCACCCATATATAATTGTTTAATTCAGGCTACAAGCTAAAGGTAGATAAATAAATTTAATGAAGTATTATCAAAGGTACATGACTTAGTTTTAATGTACAGGGTTTGTCCGGAAAGTAATGTCAGTGAATTTTTTTGCCTAAGACTGTACGCGCCAGCCCGCGCTTTACGTGCTGGGATTGTGGTGGGGGGATTTGGCAACAAGATCCAACAAGCGTCAGTTGGCTACCGGTCGTTGTAGCGGTCGCATCACTCGTATTTTGAGGGTCGTTACAGTGACCCGGTGCAAGAAAAAATGCAACGTTCGCCTGAGCAACGTATGGCGATCAAGTTTTGTGTGAAACTGGAGAAGAGTGTTGCGGAAACCATTCCAATGTTGAAGAAGGCTTTCGGCGTCGATTGTCTTTCGGACAGGCAAATTTTCCGGTGGCACAAGTCCTTCGCAGAAGGTCGGGAAGATGTCAACGACGAGAACCACGCTGGACGACCATCAACCTCCAGTTCCGACGACAATGTGAAACGTGTGCGTGACTTGTTGAACACTGACCGTCGTCTAAGTGTCCGTTTAATTTCCGAAACATTAGACATTACGAAAACCATTGTTCACGAAATTGTGTCGGAGTCTTTAGGAATGAGGAAGGTGTGCGCGAAGCTCGTGCCAAAAGTGCTAAGGGACGATCAAAAAGCGAGGCGCGTCGAAACCTGCCAATAACTTTTGGACACCTGCGAAGACAACCCCGCTTTTCTTGATGACGTCATTACCGGGGACGAAAGTTGGGTCTTTGAATACGATCCGGAGACGAAGAGGCAAAGTGCGGAATGGCACACGTCGAACTCCCCTCGCCCCAAGAAGGCCAGGATGTCCAGGTCAAAGATCAAGACAATGCTGATCCTTTTTTGATTGCCGGGGATTGGTCCATCATGAGTTCGTTCCGCAGGGGACAACCATAACCGGAAAGTTTTACGTCGAGGTGCTGAAGCGGCTGAAACGCAGGGTGAATCGCGTCCGCCCAGACATCTCAAAATCCTGGAAGCTTCACCACGACAATGCGCCTTCGCACACCTGCTTCCTCGTGGCCGATTACCTCGTCAAGGCAGGCATCACCGTTGTTCCCCAGCCTCCCTACAGCCCCGATGTGGCGCCCCCAGACTTTTTTTCTGTTTCCGCGCCTCAAAACCCCAATGAAAGGACAGCATTTTGGGTCGGTGAAAAACATTCAGAAGGCTTGCACCGACGCTTTAAAGGCGATTCCGGAAAACGACTATCGTGCGGCTTTTGATGAGTGGAAGGCCCACAGGAACCGATGTGTGGACGCAGGAGGAATGTATTTTGAAAGTTTCTAAAGATTTGTACACATAGAACCAATAAAAACCATTTTTCAAAGCTCACTGACATTACTTTCCGGACAAACCCTGTATATAAATTAAATAACTTACATGTTCGAAGTACTCGCTGAGGCTTCCTGAGACAGCTGTGAGAACTACTTCTGAAAATGTGGCACCTATTGCATTTTTTATCTTCTTAACTAACGGTATTAACTGTTTTTCCCTTTCCACAGCAGAAACTAAAATCTTATCGCCAGACAACTGACTATTATGAAGAGCATTGCTATCGTACTTTCTTAAATGGGTCTCGTAGAGAATGACTGCAGGAGCCATAAAAATACTAACTATGTTGTTCGAAATGGATTTAAGAAGGCTTTTCAGTTTTATCCGGTAGCAAAAAAAGGTTCCATTGTTCGAAATTGGTTTGTTCGATCTTACCGCATTTTGGAAAATATTTATATTCAACTCGTGACAGTTATTACTAAGAGTCCTCAGGAGAAAATTTGTTATCGCTAACCCATCTCCAACGATGTGACAACACCTCAACATGACTGGAAATGATCTAGCTTCTTTCTCGTTTTGTTTCATGTCCATGGGTATTGGGCTGACTATAATTTCCCAAAGGGCAGAATTTTGTTTTGGCAAAGGACGATTACTGTATTCACTAATTACTTCATTCAAAGTAGTTTCACTCAAATATTCGTTTTTTATATTAAAGTCGAAGGAAGAAATGCAGTCCTCTATAGTCACTTGATTCTTCATTAAAAAATTAAAACCCATTTCTCTCCTACGAATACTCGTCAGTTTTGGAAAACTCTCAGGATGCTGAAATACTTTTTCAAAAAATTTGGTTTTTATCTGTTGAGCAAGATTTTGCGAAGTGTTTACGTTTATTTGAAATACAATATTTATAACAGTTTTCGAAACGTCTTCTACAGCCCAAATCGCGTCAGCACTATCCAAAATTCCTCCGAAGGTGTCCTTGTATTTCAACATTAATATCATCTCAACTATTTGTTTCAGTACCATGAATATAGCCATTATTATTATTATCAACGGTAAGGACATACATGATAGACAATAGAATATGCCTAATATAAAGCCCCTTGTATAATACAAAAATATTCGGTTTGTCTTCTGTTTCTCCTAAAATTTAATAAGCATAAAAACAGCGGTAAACTGAAAAGGTAATTAGCAAACTAATGGAAGGGTATTTCTAAAAAGAGAAGACTCGTAACATTTGTAGAGTAACACAATACATAAATATGTATGTACATACATGGGTTGGACACTGTGTGACTTTTTGATTTTACATGTTAGATTCTTTAGCCACCTCACCCCTTAGGAGTCCTAAAGATTTCTAAGTCTATATATTTTAACAAATAAATCAAGATTGTAAAACTGTCAGTGGCGGTCAGTGGAATTTAATTCGTATGCTCGTATTTTCGTAAGGAGGCATGGGACCTACACCATAATTAGAGGGTGGTTACTAGACCTAAGTAGAAGGCTATAATGGTAAAAAATCTTCAGGCAAATTTGCGATTTTTTTTACAAAAATGGCTGTCTCCGGGAAGATCTTGGAAACGGCTTGCAAAATATTTGCGAATTTTTTTATTTTTTTCATAATCAGCGAGTAAACGCAGTCTTTTTATTGTAGTTTTAGGATTAGGACCCCAATTCGTATTTTCCGGACGGAAGCGACGTCACACATTTAGTAGTATGTTATGATGTTATGATTACCACCTTAATCAGTTAAAACTTGAGAAATAAAGGACATGCTCTACTTTTTCTCAGTCTATAATTCCCGAATGTTAAGGTACCAACATAAATTGTAATTATACAATGTGCAACAGGATCATGGTACACCTCTTTTTATTATTTAATTATTGAGATTTTTTTATTCGGCACAACGAGAGCACTTATTAATCACCATTTTTTGATGCAAAATCATTTTGACATCACTTCTGGTTTCACCGGAAACCCGTCCAAATGTTGATTTTTAAATGGAATATCTTATATATTTTTACGCATGTATATACCATGAGACTGTCTATAACTACATACGTGAATTAGTTGTCAAGTTTAGAAAATATTTAAACACAAAATTAGATATACAGTAAACATAAAATTCAAAATGTCCACAATGAGAAAACATTGTTTCCACTAATACCACCTAGTAATAATGCTTCATATTATTCTGAATGTGATATCAACTTGGAATAAAGAAATTCTAAGTTATTAAGAATATAAATAGGTAGGTACCATTGTAATATAAATTTTGAAGGGTACGTCTTGAAATTCCGTATGTCGTCCGTGTGAACTGGACACTAAAACAAATAAATTAAATGCTGAAAATATTTGAGATCACATGAAACAAAACAAAAATATGAACAAATACCAGATATGAAATAAAAAGATTAAACACCACGTGTTAAGTTTAATTATTGATAATAAATATAATTAAACTTATTTTAAAGTTAGAAATAATTTGGAATATTTTTTTTGTTCATTCACTTAAGGTAATTTCTAGTTTGGGAAAATTGTACAGTAATCGTCCCTTACCTATATTTACATATTTAGTATCCTGGTACAAATATTTAGAGATGAATACTGCACAGTTTCGTACGCTATAAAAAACAGTAAAACAAGAATAATGTTATCATATCGCTCTTATCTTATGTGACACTGAAGAAACACAGAGACGCATTTATAGAATTTAATGAAATAAACAAGGTGTCCCATTTAATCTGACAAATCGTAATATCTCGTAAACTGCACATCGGATCAAAAAAAGTTTGTAATGAAATCAGTTTTTCTCGATGGGGGGCATCTAATGATACCAAACTTGACCTCCCACCCTCTGGAGAGGGACAGGGGGCAACTTTGAAATGGCAAATGGGAACTCCCATTTTATTATTATTATTACATATTCTGATTATACGTCACATAATACGTAGGTTTTGTCCAAAACTTTAATAACTACAGTGCAGCAACAGTACACTCGACATCCGCATATCCGAACTCATCATATTTCCGAACTTTTTTCTCACCATATTTCCGAACTTGTACTTCCACACAACCGAACTTGTTGCTGTCGAATGTCAAATGTCGCTGTCGAATGACCGATGAGCCAGAAAAACCCTTTGCGCATGCGCCAGCAGTTCGGTTATCGCGAGGTGACGAGAGTTCGGAAATGTGGAATTTTGCGGAACGGAAAAGTTCGAATATGTGGATGTTGAGTGTACCTTTGATCTTGGCCGCAGTAGGCAAAACCTGAATGTAATTTGTGTGATTTGGACGGCCATATTGAATATTAGAAAAATAGGCTCCGCCTCCAGGTAAAATCCCAATTACGATGTATTTTCTGTGAACTAGAACTATCGTTTTGTAATAATATGATCTGAGTACCTCTCTGTTGCTTTAGCCGGAATTCTGACGTAACCACCAAGTTCATGTTAGAATCATCTGCGAATGTAAAATATTATATATAATTATATATATAAATATATATTACATATATAATATATTATCTTGAACCAAAATTGCTAACCCCATTACTTAAAAAATATAAATTGTATTATACACGCATAATCTACTAAAAATGTTATAGCGAATTTTAATATACATGTTTTGAATGTATTTGGCGACTAAATAAGTGTAAAATTAATTCAACTATCTTCCAAATGAATGTCTAGTGCAGACCTTGATCTGTAATTTATTCCACTGACTAGAATTAGAAGTTTAGAATTTTGTTAGAACTTGTACAACTTGTAACTAATTAGTACTAAGTATAATATTTATAATCATATGTAGAACAATTTTTATTTTTACCATTTTATGAATTAATTTGTTATGTGATAATTTATTATTAATTCTATTTTATATCGTTGAATAAACTGAGTATCACATGTGTCTTAAAAAACTAAATTATACTTAAAGTCCGTCAATTAAAAAAAGAGTTTTGAAACAATGATTAGTTACTTCAATAAACTCCGAATATCAATGTTAATATAAGTTATTAAGGTAAGCATATTTTTTACACGAAATAAGTATTAGTGTATGTGTATGAGTATACAAGCAGGTACAAATGTAAATGTACATATTTCTTATAACTTCATTTTTTATTTTTAAGTGACATCTACGTAAAATAATTATATTTTTATATCATATCCAAAAGTCCATAGCAATGCCGTGATAAGCAAAGTACAGATTGTCAAAATTAATCTGGGAAAATTGTTCAGTAATCGTCCCTTACCTTTAATTATTTATTATCCTGGTTCAAAGAGATTTAGAGATGATTACTACACAGCACCGTTTCGCACAGTATAAAACAGTATAATGTTACCATATTACTCAAGTGCAGTACAAGAAAAATGTTATTATATTCACTCTTATCTGATGTTACACTAAAGAAACACACAAGATGAATCTATCCGAATTTAATAAAATATATAATATAGTTGATATGAGGAAGGACAAGATGCTAATTGATCTAACAGGTTTATAATTTATGTTATGCCTGATGACAAACGTAATTATCCGGCAAATTTTAATAATAGTGACAATTTTAGAAAAGTTGATTACATTACGATGTACAATTACGGTTACAATGTACAATATACAGTATGTGTAAATTATAGACTTATATTTGTTTCTAGATTATGAAAAAAAATATACTGCAAATATCCCACAGAGCGTTACTGAGAACCCAGGGAGTGTTCCAGTGTTTTTGAAAATTTTTTCGCAAACTTTGCTGACGGTTTTTTCACTATAAATTCTTTTCTGTAAGATTGGTATAGTCATCACCTAAAAAGTGTAGTGGGTCCCATGCGTCGTTTTCAAGATATGGCTAACTGAAATATCACGCACCGCCACTGCTTCTGGTGAATGGTTAAAGAAAAGGCAGTTAGATAGTATATTTTATTTAGGCAAATATATAAAAAGTAGAAAAACACACACAGTATATTTGTCCAAAACATACATACATATGTGTACATAGATATTTAGGAAAATAAATTAAATAATTTTAGGCGCTAATGGAATATTTATCTTTTCTTTTTATTTATTCTTTTCTTTTCTTTTATTAGGTACTGACAAATTATTTTATTTTTAAAGGAAAATACCGTCCTTTGACACCTCAACTTCACAGGACAATATCTTAAAATAAATTCTCCAACAAAGGACGGTTAGCAACCCTGTTTATAGAGGTTATGGTTTACCACCACATACCCTCTTTTATGTATGAATTTACTACCCAAAAGTTTCCTTTTTCATATCTCTCTTCAGAGCGGATGTTATACAGGGTTTGTTCGAAAAGTAATGTCAGTGAGCTTTGAAAAATGGTTTTTATTGGTTCTATGTGTACAAATCTTTAGAAACTTTCAAAATACATTCCTCCTCCGTCCACACATCGGTTCCAGCGGGTCTTTCACGCATCAAAAGCCGCACGGTAGTCGTTTTCCGGAATCGCCTTTAAAGCGCCTGTGCAAGCCTTCTGAATGTTTTTTACCGACCCGAAATGCTGTCCTTTCATTGGGGTTTTGAGCCGCGAAAACAGAAAAGAGTCTGGGGGGGGGGGGGGCATCGGGGCTGTAGATGCCTGCCTTGACGAGGTAATCGGCCACGAGGAAGCAGGTGTGCGAAGGCACATTGTCGTGGTGAAGCTTCCAGGATTTTGAGATGTCTGGGCCGACGCGATTCACCCTCGTTTCAGCCGCTTCAGCACCTCGACGTAAAACTTTCCGGTTACGGTTGTCCCCTGCGGAACGAACTCATGTTGGACCAATCCCCGGCAACCAAAAAAGACAATCAGCATTGTCTTAATATTTGACCTGGACATCCTGGCCTTCTTGGGGCGAGGGGAGTTCGACGTGTGCCATTCCGCACTTTGCCTCTTCGTCTCCGGTGTCCAAAAGTTCTTGGCATGTTTCGACGCGCCTCGCTTTTTGATCGTCCGTTAGCACTTTTGGCACGAGCTTCGCGCACCCCTTTGTTGCCAGATCCCCCCACCACAATCCGAGCATGTAAAGCGCGGACTGGCGCGTACAGTCTCGGGAAAAAAAAATTCACTGACATTACTTTCCGGACAAACCCTGTATGACGACAACTACAAAATGCAAAGAATATTAACTGTTTTATTTTTTTAACGGGTAAACATTGACGTTGATTCCAAACCGTTTGTGCTAAAAACATCTTACTTTGGACTAAAGTTGCTCACCGCATTACCTAAAAAATATACACATACATTGTTTACATAATATATATGTAAGTACAGTTTAAATGTAACTAAAATAACAGGGCGGACTGAATGGCAAAATACAAATGTGCTAGAGAGGTAGGCAACTACGGGATGTACAAACACTGTCCTCACTTTTGATCAACTATTACATATTCTTTCACAGTTTGGAGCTAAAGGTAGACCCTACACTGCCTACTTAATTTTTTACGCTTAGTTGCAAACTGATAATTTTTGGTAATATAAGCAAAACTATAGGAGATAAATATATGAAACTTTATAATGCTGGAATCAGAAAAACAGGAGGTACTCGATTTTCCAGTGTCATACAGGATATTTCATTTATAGAAATTAAATATCACCTTATAATTCATTTGTTTTGAATATCCACATTTTTTTTATTATGGCCTAAACAATCTTGTTAGAAAATGATTAGTAGGGTAAGTTTCACACGTGCAAATTCCTAAAAACTATAATTTGCTAACGAAGTGAATAAACTCATCGGTGACTTCGAAGATTTATTTGGATTAAGTGTAAGAGTAGTATTTTTGTACTAAACTTCGCCCGTAAATAAAGACGTTTATTATTATTATTATTTTACGATGGCGCTACAGTAATATGTAAGGATTCTGTAAAGGCGAGATTCCACTGAGGCAACACTGAACGACATGAGGCATGATACATGTTTCCTAGTGTTACCTGATTATAGGTGTGCGACTATGTGCCACAAAATTCAATAATGTCGAATGCGGAATTTGTCTCCCCACATCGCATGCGCTTTGTCGTCTATGTTTGTAGCATGAATCAAAACGATTCCATTCAGGCAACTTTAGTTTGGTGCATCATGTCTTTCCGAAAAGTCGTGGCAGCTGCATGATTTGGTAATAGCTTTGAATCGTAAATGAAAGAAGGTATCCACGGTGGTGGAGAAGAGAACTATATGTTGGTGTTGAAGAAACACAATGTAATTTATACAACAAATTTCAGGAACAGTACAATTATATTTAATAGCAAACTCCTTTAACCCTTTCAGGGGCAGTGGGACATATATGTGCCATGTGTTTTTACTCGTTTTTTTCATATTTCTGACACCTTTTGTCCTATCTATAGGTACGAAAGTATTTTTTAGACTCTTGTGTACCTAATTTATGAAATTTTGGCGTAAAATTACAATAATTTGTTTATTTAATTACTTTTTATAAACAATCAACAGGAAAAAATGATGTTTTTTCACTAACAAATCAGTTTCTCGGTAACGCATATGGCTACAGCTCTGATTTTTTTTTACGTATTCTCTATATATAGGTTTATAACATTATTTTTTTCAGAATTTTTATTGCTGTTTTTAAAAAAAAAATTAAAATTGCAAAAATCTCAAAATTTTCGAGTTTTTGTATTTTTTTTTATTGTTTTATTATTTAATTATAGTTATTATAAATTATAACTTCACATTAAAATGTTTATTTAATTAAATAATTATAAAATATATTGATGTTAAATTTGTAATAACTGTTTATAAAAACTATATGACTCTTTTATCATGTTAGATATAAATGTGTTGGTGCTGTCACAAGCACAAGAGCTGCAGTAAAAAATATTTTTTTATTATTATAGTTTTTTCTTTTTTTATTATTTTCAAATTATTTTCATAAAATATTATTTCCTGTCAAAATTTTGAGGTGTCTAACAGCAATAACTGTTATATTAGTGAAAAGCTGGTACAGTCGCAAGTTAATAGATCTTAGTTGAAAATAAAATTTTCTTATTTTTTGTTGTTGTTTGAAAACTTGTTTACTATCATTAGAGATGCAGTTTTCATATTTCAAATCAATCAAGTATTTTAGTTTATGGATTTTGAATTTTGAATTTTGAAAATCTGACTTCGGATTCGTAATCAGCGACCCCGAAAACCCTTGTAGTCACTCTTATTTTTATAATAGCTGTTAAGGAAAAATATTGACCCTGAAAGGGTTAACTTGTCATTTTTTATTCTATTATCTTTATATTCACTAATTTTATTATTCCACCAATGCGGGTGAATTATGGTAATCTTCAATTAATGTTGTTGTTCTTTCATTATTCCACTCCATGTCGCACACTACAAGTCGCCCGATTCGATTGCTGTTGGATAGCGACGACACTGTTCGACACGTTCAATCTTGACGAGAGGTGACGCATGCGTGCCGGCAACAACACTCGACACGTAGCATGCCACAAATAGACATGTTTCTTGTGGCATCGTGGTACTTCAGCGCAAAGATTTGTGTAGCATGCGTCAATGCCGCATGCTACATGTTGCCTAAAAAGTTGCCTCAGTGGAATCCCGCCTTAAGGAAAAACTGCTGTGTAGGGACAATCGCGATTATTGCCATCACATAAATAGTGCGAAACATAAAAAAAGGATATGCCCTTGAGAACTCAGTCTATACTCGACTTACTTTTAATGATGGCTGTTTACTCGATAAACAACCATTTCGTGAGTTCTAGAACAAATACGTTCCAGAGATATCGTTACCAGGTAGTCCAACGTTACGTAACTAGCTATCAACTGTAGACAATGATTTACTAAAGCGGATTACAACTGCATTAAAAAATACATATTTGTGGTTATGTATTGAAGAGACATTTCCAGCAAATAAAACCTGTTATTTTACAAATCAATCCTGGAAAGTCAGACCCGGAAAGTCAGACCAAATTTCAAGATGTGTCAGTTGAAACGACTTTAAAACTATTCATGGGTTTGTATGACGCCATACAAAAATTACAGAACAGTGCGCTGATCATAGCGGAGTGAATGAAGGAAATTCGCTGCTAGAAGTTATAGGTGACGCAATAAAAGAGGCAGTTAAAAATTAGTTTGAAAGTGTATTAAAGAAAGACATCTGTTTTACCAAATTAAGACAAATTTGTGATGGTGCATCTACAGATACGCTAAATGAGTGCAAAGGGTATTTTAAGTATGCTTATATTACAATTACAATTACAATTACGTATGGGGTAGGTGCAAGCCCTGTACACTGTGTCTATGCTATTGTGTCCCCATAGTATAGTCATTAAATTAGTCCTGTTTCCTTAAGAAATTTAAGGACAGTTTCTAATGGAGCGTCTGTCACTTCTTTTGGTTCTGTTGTATGCTTATATTACATCAGTAGATGTCGAACGGTCGTTCTCAACATATAAGCATATTTTGAGAACTTTATATAAAGAGAATATTTTATATTTGTATCACCACAGCGAACAATACTCTCGGAAACAACTACAGAAATGTATCTTATAAAGTTTTTACGAACCTTCTCCAGTTCGTGATTGTACTGTTAACCAAGCTACGTCGTCTAGCTAATTAAGAGGGTAAGTTATACTTAATAATACGTCTGTGATTATAAAGTGTGAATGTATTGATTTTGTTACTGTATTTAATATTAGTTACTTTATATCCCGCGGCAGATTTCGGCCAAATCTAATCATTAGTAACGTTTTTTTTTAAATCGATCCAGAAATAACCAAGTTAAGAGGGGAGGGAGGGGGCATTTATGATTAATCACCCAGTGCATACACATACATACTACATATTATGTATAACCTAGCCAACGTCGACCCTAGCCAATGTCAGTCCGATTTATCAAAGCCAATGTTAATGTCTGACATGAAAACTGCTGTATCTCCGACGAGCATAATTATTCCAGTACTTTTTTATTATCCCATACTGTCTAAGTCGGCATTATTTTAGAAATTTCAAAGGACCCCGCACGTTTTATATGGAAATCGGTCTTCCGGTGAAATTGACTGAAAATTTGGGAAATGGTTCATTTTGTATCCCTGATCAAAAGTCTCAATGGGGTCAAAGCTTGAAATGCCCATCTTTAGGCAGTACGGCCGTTTTTAAGGGACAAACGAGGCAAAAATTCAATTTTTTTATGTAGTGTTATTTCTAACTTATTTCTAATAAACAATTAAAATAACAAAATATATAACTGAAAGCTAATGAGACTTAAATGCTAATGAGACTTAATAATAATAATAATAATAATAATAATAATAATAATAATAATAATATCGTCTTTATTGTTCCAGTTTATACAAATAACAATAAGTGCTTATAGTATTTATAAATAAAAAAAATATCACTGGAGACAAAGGGCGAAGTTCAACTGATAGTTAACGCATAGGTAACCATCACTTGCTCTTCCACTTAACCCTTACATAACTATATATAATACTAACAATTGTTGTAGGAGTAATAATTATTTAAAAATAATAATCAAATTAAATAATCAACTCAACCTAAATAAATATTTTACTGATGGGGAATGGCTTAAATTAATAAAAAAGCAGAAAATGATATGAGTAAATATTTTGACAATAGGTAATAATTCAGAGTAATTTTATTGTGAATCAAATAATATTTGTTTGTACATTATTCCAAATTTATATAACTTAGCTGTTTTAACGTTTTAAATGAAAGAATAAAAATAAAGGAAAGCTAATGAGACTTAAATAAGAGTTTTAATGTTTTTTAAACTTCATACATTATCTAAAATAGTATCAAGAATCGTAACTTATTTCAAAGTTTGTACACCTAAAGCACTGATTTATTTGTTTATTTTTTTTTATAAAGATATGCAATTTATTTTGCAAGTATTGTATATGTAAAGGAACATATTGTCAACTTGTGTGTGGAACTTTAAAAAAAATTATTAATGTTTTAACATTTACAGGAAGTTAAATTAAGTTAATTGGCGCCAATCTTTTTATAGTTGACTCGACAAATTTGTTACGTATATACATATATTCTTACCGTTTTGTGGCGGTGCGCAAGTGGATAATAACTCTTCTGCTAGTAGATTAATGTCTTTAAAGATGTCATGTACTATTAACTGGGCTTTATCTGTAGAAGATATTATCGCTTTATCAACAATCAAACCTATTTGAAATCTGTCGTCGTATGTCAATATACTGAAGCCCACACCTGAAACACGATAAACATAATATTACATCAGCTATTGAGCAAATATTGACATTGTCTTCTAATCATGATATATATTGTATTATAACACTTGGTATTTAGGGACATATTTACATCCAAAAAAAAACGTCATCAAAGTTGGCCGAGAAAAAGACGTATTTCTATTCTTAATCGAATTTATAACCTTATTTACTTGTCAAGACTGTCACATCATATGACAGCCATTGTTTATTTTACAAATTGTGACAGTCGTTTGTCAAAAGTTTGACATAACCGAAAAGCTTAGACACGCCCGCTATTTCCCTCTCTCTCGTTCAGCCAGAGTTGATGCGTTTTTTTGTTGTTGGTTTTTTTTACTTCAGTCTTAATTGACAGAGTATACAGTACATGAGATTTACTGGGTTGATGTATACCTCTACCATCTGTATTCTTTCGGACTGAACAGATCAGACGTCTTTAGTAGGTATTTAGAGTTTCAGGGGGATTCTAAAAAAAAAAAAAAAAACCCCAAAAAAAAAAAGGCAAAAAAAAGTGTGGGGGGTTTTTTTTTTTTAAAAAAAAATAAAGAAAGTTTATAATAATTTTAAGATTTTGTAAAAAATAGATCTCGTGAGAAACCGATTATTTAGACGTAAGGAGACATAGATATCTTGGGAATTGGAAATATTGAACATATCGACATATCATCCTTGTATGATTATAAAGACCATAGTGCTAGTATTACCTTAAATTTTCTTCATTAGTTATTAGAATAGAATTTCTTCATTAGCATTTCTTCAAGTACCAGTGGTTGAAAGCAAGATTGTGAACTGTATTTGTTAATAAATAATATTTAATATTGGTTGTTGGTGTCAGGCGGTACAAAACGTACATTATACAGGATGTCTCATTATTAAGGGGCTGCAGCGAAAGTACAGATTATTTAGGTAAAAATATTACGATTTAACCCAACGTATGTACCTTTGTCCAAATGTTATTGGTAACCAAGATATAGGGTGTCATAATTTTATTTTATATTTCCGCAAATAACTTCTTTAAAAAACAATTTTTTTAACAATATTTGGAGATTGATAGTGTTTTGAGGACAGGAATTTTATTTGTCAATCATTTTGATGTAAGTTGTAGAGGGCGCTCTCTGCAGTATTCTGAATACAAAAAAATGGTGTACATACGTAATCGTAATCGTAAATTTGGCACGATTACTTATACACCTGAACACTTTCCACCAGTTAACACCGAAACAGTTTTTGTACTCGACGAGCGTTTCGTTAACCAAGTTGGCATCATGGTTATCGAAACACACGTCGAGGAAAAAAAGTAAAAAAGTTTTAAGTGGTAAAAAGTGTTCAAGTTTACAAGTAATTGTTCCAAAGGTCGCAAAGGGATCTTTGTTTTGTAAATTGTGTATAATAGTAAACATAATAGCAACATAAACTTTTTTTTATTTCGTCCATGGTAAAAAAACGCATTAAACCCCTGATTAGAATTTGGGTCTGGCTACGGCCTTGTCATATGATGTTCGCTTCTTGTACTAATTTTGTTGTAACGTGTTATTTATTCTGCTAAATATTTTATATTCTGCTAAATATTGATAACTCTAGTTAAACGTACCTGTGGTTCCTCGGTGAGGCGTGTAAAAAAATATGTTTTCTATATCGCACCCGTCCAATATGGATAGCTTTTGTGGGCCAGGTACACTGCTAATAGACATAGTAGCTTTATTCGAATTCATCACAGCTCTTAACACAGGATGAGGTATAACTCCAGAGAACCAGTTGAGTAGCCAATAGTTAACCTTAAAAAGTTAAGTATGTTATGTTGTTATATACAGTGTGGAACAGCCAAATAGAATAAATTCAGTAGCTCCATTATTATGCATTTTTTTATAAAATCCTGAAACACGTCAATGTTTTATTCTAAAATGACATCTTGCGACGTAAAAATGTCATCCCTAAATTCAACCCCCTTCAGGTGATAGCTACAACCCCTAAATTTTCAAATTGGAGGTAGGGGCTTGTGATACTTCATTTGAAATGTATTTTCTTTCTCTATTCAAAACTGATATGGTTTTAAATTTTATTGCAGAAATTAACAAGAAAAAAAGATAAGTTTCTCCTCCCCAACACTATTTGCCAATTTTAGGTTCTGAAATGTTAATAATAACAAAAAATAAATGTCTGTAATTGCCGACATTCCCTACTATGAGATAAAAACTTACTAATAAATACGTACAATTTTTTGCTTGACAATCGAACGACAAAAACGAGCAAGCAGCAAAAAAAAACAAACCTGAAATTTAAGAAGTTGGCCGTTTCAGTTTAATTATATTACCTATAAACGTGCTTGTCATTGTAACAGTAGTTAACAGTTATCAGTGTTAAACTTTTTGCTTTAGTTTTCGTATCGCAATTTCGAGAGATGGTTTACCTAACAGAAATGCATAAGATAACGATTCTGCAGATGATTGGTTACGGAGACAGAACATGAACACAGGCCGAAGTTGTTCGCCTATTTCAAGAAATATATCCGGAGTTGCCGCCGATATCTCAAGGTACCGTATTAAAATAGAGAAGCAGTTTCGGGAACGTGGACATGTACGGCAGCTAAAGAAAATTCCTCCCAATATACTCAGTGATGATCACATCTGAAAGAATTGGATGTAATTCTTATGAAAAATCCACATACGTCGAGTCGTCAAACAGATTCAACATTAAGTATTAAACATTGCCTCGATTGACTCCGTGTATTGATAGAAAATCAGATGCACCCATATAAACTGGTACCAACTAATGAGCTCGCGGAAGACGATTTTGATAGACGAATTCTCTTTTGTGAACAAATGATGCAAATGATAGATGACAATACTTTACAAATAGAAAATGTTTTATTTTCGGATGAATCTACATTTACACTTCACGGCCATGATAATCGTCAAAACTGTCGTTACTGGTCGAGTGAAAATCCTCACTGGATGAGGGAACTACACACGCAAAACCCTGAGAAAGTTAATGTTTGGGGAAGAATAATTGGAGAAAATATCATTGGTCCCTTCTTCATTGACGGCAATTTGAATGGAGAAACTTATTTAGCGCTGCTCCAAAATACTGTTGTACCGACAATGGCAAACTTGTATCCAGCTGAAGGAAACCCACAACTTCCAGGTAATGCAATATGGTTCCAGCAGGATGGTGCACCAGCACATTACGAAGTCCATGGTCAATGTCCGGCAATATCTCTACACAATATTTCCAAATCGCTGGATAGGGAGACGTGGTTCTGTAGAATGGCCTACACGATCACCTGATCTCACGCCGTTAGAATTCTTCCTATGGGGATATGTAAAAAGTATGGTTTACAAAACCAAACCCGACGATTTAGCTGACTTAAGAAGAAGAATAGCACTTGAAATTAGGTCGATTACCCCGCAGATGTTAACTAACGTTAGAAGACACTTCTGTTTACATCTAGGATGCTGCCAAGATGCTAGAGGCATGCATTTTGAACATCTGCTGAATTAATAATGATTTGTTTTTTATTTTAATGTAACGAATTTCCTACCCTGGATAAACTTATCTTTTTTTCTTGTTAATTTCTGCAATCAAATTTAAAATCATAGCAGTTTTGAATAGAGAATGATAAGACCTTTCATATGAAATATCACAAGCTCCTACTTTCAATTTGAAAATTTAGGGGTTGTAGCTGTCACTTGAATTGGGTTGAATTTGAAGTTGTCATTTTAGAATTAGAAATTGACGTGTCTCAGAATTAAAAAAAAAGCGTAATAATGGAGCTACTGAATTTATTCGATTTGGCTGTTCCACACTGTATACAGATTTTCTTCCATTTCCGCGTATGGATATGCGTATCCCTCTGGGTCATGCCTTTTCGTGCACTTGTCCTATCTATTCCCGCTTAAACCCGGGCGCACATTGGACGCGGAAACGTGCGGATTACTCAGACGCGTGAAACTACTCGCATATACGAGATGTGGCTATTAAATAAACGAACTACTGTCATAACACTTTTTTTTTCGTATTACAGTCGCAACTTTTTCGTCTTCAATGTACTCCCGTTGGCGATCTCTACACCGTTCCATACGACAAACAGTGCTAGAAGTCCGCTTTTGTCAGCTGGTTCAGAACCTCCGTCGCTTTTGCTTTAACCGCTTCCACACTTTCATCACAAGTAATCACCGTGTGTAACAAGTTTGGATCAGTGTCAATGATGTTTAGAATGTCAGCACAAATGTTCATTCTTGATATCTTTTGTTCGGAAGTGAACAGTTTTGACACCATTTTTGCGCCAACTTTGCTCATGTTGAACGATTCATGCAAAATCTGGCGAACACACTCTTTGTCGATTCCTGTTATTTCAGCAAGCCCTCGGATGCTAGGAGTGCTTAGACGATGATCTTCTCGGATTAATTTACCAATTTTTTCAATGTTTTCGTCCGTTTTTGACTTTGAGGGCCGTCCGGGGCGCGGATCGTCTTCGGTCGTTTCACGTCCCTCATTAAACCGTTTAAACCATTCAAAAACTTGTGTGCGGGATAAACATTCGTTCCCGTACACTTCTTTTAACACTACATAAGCTTCTATACAAGTTTTCCCCAGTTTAACAAGAAACTTGAGATTAAACGGTTGTTCCATCTGAACACTTTTTTCCGACGCGTCACTGATGCGTTGACTAATTCAAACGACTGCTACAGTTAAACTGAGCTACCCACTGGTTTATCCAGCGAGCTCAGGATGGGGAAAGTATCACCAGATACAGTTCTGTTGAAACGTCCACACGCTCACAGCGCGCTGGTAGCAGCATCAGTTCGGTTATTTAATAGCCACACCTCGTATGCATACGGATCATCGGGCTAGTATCAGCTTCTATTTATATACGTAGTAGGTTGCGATCATTACCAGCGTACATACATATGTATGTATATCACCAAGTAGTGTCACGCAGTGTCGGTTCCTTGATCTAGCCAAGGAAAATCTGAGTGACCTCGGTCATTTACCTTAGCAGGACTTTTCTCATATCACCAAGAGAAGCGCCACTACCGTCACTTTATTTTTGCGGTATTTCAAATGTATGAATATACGCAGATAAAATCTAGCAGTGAAGTGAACTGATTTTTTTATCATTAGTCCTCCATGAAGGAAACTAACGTAAAGATTAATAATTAACTGATTGTAAAAACAACTATACAAATATATTTATTAAATATGTAATTTAAAAACATACATTTTGTTATAATACAATACATAAATAAAAATGAATACTTTAATCATATTCCATACAACATATTTTCTGCGTGTTTTCTGGCCTCTGGCCTAAAAATTTTATTGATAAATTTCAAGCTATAAAATAATCTATTTTAGTACGTATTGATACGGAAAGTGACGGCATGGACGTTTATATTGGGATATCTAACACAAATCTACAAAAGCACTGCCAATATTTTTTTCTGCAGCATACTGTTCAAAATTTCATCAACACATAGTGGGCACAATTTGTCTTGAGTCTCCATTCTGTCAACTTTCATTTTTAAGACGTTCACTTTCATTTTTAAAAACAAAACCATTTTACTACGTTTTAATTTAATGTTATGAGTTAAACTGAAAAAAGTACGTTTTTTTTTCTAAAAAGTACAAATATTTTGGACCTAAGAAATAAATATATTTTCAAACAAAAATATTTAAATTCTATTGCATATCATCTGCCCCATTCTTTTTTTTGTAGCAGTTTATATTGGTGGCTTAAAAAGTTAGCCAAATCAATGGGAAAACTTGCAACAAAATTTGTTTAATACCTCCGGTGTAACTTTATCTGCCAAAAATGACTGGCAGAAATGGTTTTTCTCTATTTCATCATTTAATTGTCTTTGCTTATTTTATTCTGCAATATTTTAACCTTCTCCAAAGTTTTTTTGGTGAACTGGAGGACGTTTTTTTTCTCAATTTGTGTTGAGATTGGCGTGGACGTCCCTTCCTTCACTATTTCTTAATTTTTAGTACCTGCACTAAAGAGACTCAACTGTAACAGACTAAAAACATACACTACTTTCGTAATGTAGCGGACAAAATAGCCATGGATTTTTTCGATATGTCAAAATATAATTATTAGATAAGGTAATTATTAAAATTAATAAAAGATATAAACAGCTCGTCAAAATTAGCGTAACACTTTTTAGATTAGCGTCATTTGCGTTCTATTCGAGTTAGAGACTTGCGATTTTTAAATTTCGGTAGCTTATCGGTTTGGTTTGAATGCCCCGAAGGTGCTACGTTGTGACTTAAACGGTTCGCCGTCCACACCCCAAAACGCAATCCCATGTCGAATTTTAAATTGGCAGGATTTTGACAGCAATTTCGGAGACATACAGGATGTACTAATAGGGACGCTGTCGGATAAAAACTCCATCCCGGCATTAAGACCTCCTATATAAGTTCTGTGTATTTGGTCGCTGTCCCATTTCTTCAACCCATTTCTAGACCATACCACACCAATTTATTAGGCAGTATTAGGATTAATGAATTCGCCCTACAGAAGTCAAACCACGCAAAACCCTGCGTAAATGGAAAGTGGGGTTAGGGGTAGTTAAGGGGGTAGTTAGAATAGAAATCTTTTATATTCCCAATTTTTTTCAGCTGCCTTTTTACCTGCCAATCATGCGACTTTCGTAATTTATACGTGTGTTTCATCACAGCTCCTAGTCGATCTACCATTGAGTTTGATTTCACTAATACAGGTAAATCTAGTAGAGCAACTGAAAATTGGTTTTGCAATATCGGCCTTTCGTTCATATTTGGAGGCGACAATAACCTTGTTAAAACTGCAGTTGCAAAATTTGGAGCAAAACTGGAGGTCTAAAAAGAAAATAAGTACAAATCCTCCTGGTTATCAGGTGATTCTCAAAAATGGCTTACTCCCATTATTTTTTGTTTTTACATATGAATATTAAATAAATATGCTCCATACGCTGTTTAAATAATGAAATTGCAAAACTGGATATTAGATATAAATCTGTATTTATTGAAAAAGTCATTTATATACTTACTAGTTCTTCCGAATTCAACAACAAGAACATTCGAATCTTTAATGGCACGTCATGTTACTTTTCACTTTTTTTTTAATTGAAAATGCCATTCTGAGCACAATGACCCCCATTTTACTTTTTCATGTCATTTTCTGACATATAGGTAGGTACTGTGTAATTTTATTATTTACATCTTTAACCTAGAGTGTTTAGAATTTATTCAAATGTTTCAGTTTCAGTTTAATAGTCATAGAAAAAATAATTTATTCTGTTTTTATTGACATATTTCATGTTTTAAAAGTTTAAATATTGCGAATATAATTTTGTGTTTTTTAATGTGTGAACACTGTGGCTCCTAAGATTTTGCAAACAGTGCTTTATGTTGCCAATACTTTGATATGTCACATCTGTATACCTATTTAAAAATTCTGAATAAAATATTCAATCCAACATCAAATACCTGGAAATATTAATATAAAATAAGAATTGATTTTAATGCACCCACATTAGGTACCTTTGAAAATAAAAACATTGTTGACTATCGAAGAGTAAATACATCTTTTCACACACGGTTTTTCTGTTTTCGTGGGTAACTAACCTGTATAGTGCCCCTGTTTGAGTTTGTTGTTCAAAGCTTTCTTTGAGGGTTGTTTTGGAGTATTATTTTTTTTATTTTTCATCAACAGTTCATTATTTTTAATCAAATCAATACACAGAAAAAAAACGACGTAAAGCTAAATAAACTTTTGATTACGTATTAAAATTAAGTTTATTTATGCTGTTTAATTATCAAAAAGTGATAAAGTGTTCTCAGTATTCTCAGAATGGCATTTTAAATTATTTCAAGTGAATAAACTTGAAATACATAAACATTTGGAAGTTGGGGTCAGTTAAACCAAAAGTGAATAAAAAAATTCGATTGATTATATCAATGTATAGACTTATGTCTAGTATGCAACTCTAGTCTAGAAATTGTTTCTTTGAAAACAAAAAAGTTATGGGAGTCAGCCACTTTGGAGAATCACCCAGTATATGTGTTAAGGGATATAGGGCAAACACGTAATAAAAACTTGTTTGGAAATTGTTTATGTCTTATTCATTTTAGCAAATATAAAAGTATTGTTCGTAAAATGCTTGCAACTAAGAAAGCTTAAAAAAAAACGAAAAACTGAAGACAGGAGGCAACTTACAGATTATATTTAGCTAATGACTAAAGGTGGTAAGATTCCAAAATATATATATTTTTTGACTTTTTTTTGTTACTTACTTATTTTAATAGAGAAATTATTTCTCTACAATTTGGTATCACTTACTGGTTTAAGAAAATTTGCATTATTTCCATGTTAAGACATTCTTTTAGAATACATTGTTGATTTATTGAAATGCTTTATAACTCGCGACAATTTCCAGTTTTGCGTCTTAAGGGGGACTTCTTGAGATGTCATTTTTTAGTCATTTTTGTATTATTTTTTCGTGGGGGGAGTAATTAACATTAACAAATGCGGTTTTTATAAATATAAAAAACTTAAAAAATGGTGACCACAGACCAATGAAGGCCCGAAAACCGCTAAAGCTGACTGTAGCACCACCCTCTCTTAATAAATTTTACTGTGTGTCAGGGAATACGTTCACTGATGTAAAAGTTTTTTTTGCAATTTTTTACAAAAAAATTAATAAAATTTAAATTGAAAATCCCTAAAAGTTTTACGCACGTGCAAAATTTAAAGTCGATAGCTTAATTACAGTGGCCGCTAGAATGTCAGCCATTTTTAAAAACGTGATTCTGAGAAAAACGCGTTTAAAATTTAAAATGTGAATTATTCAAAGGGGTATTTTACCGTCAGTCTGCAATGACTGGTCCGTAAAGACATCCCTCTCCTACACAAAAATGAAAAAAAAATGTTTTTTCATGTATCAAGGAGAAGTTCACTTAAATGTACTCCATATGAGTATCATTGTTTAAAGCTAGAAAGGAAAATAAACTCAGTGAAGTAACATCAAAGATGCCTATATGTTCTACATAAATTAAGTAACTTACATTTTCGAAGTATTTGTTGAGACTTCCTGAGATACCTGTCAAAACTACATCTGAAAATGTGGCACTTGGCATCGAATTTTTTATCTTCTTAACCAATGGTAAGAGCCGTTTTTCCCCTTCCATAGCAGAAACTAAAATCTTATCACCAGACAACCGACAATTATGAAGGGCATTGCTATCTTCCTTTCTTAAATATGTCTCGTACAGTATAATTGCAGGAGCCATTAATATACTATCTATGTTGTTCGAAATGGTGGTAAGAAGGCTTTTCAATTTTATCCAGTAACAAGAGGCGTTTTTATTATTTGAATTTATCTTGTTCGATCTTGTTGCTCTTTCGAAATCAATATTCAACTCATGAAAGTTATTACTAAGAGATCTCAGAAAAAAATTTGTTAATGCTAACCCATCTCCGACGATGTGACTAAACCTCAACATGACTGGAAATACGCTAGCATCTTTCTCGTTTTGTTTCATGGGTATTGAGCTAATTATAATCTCCCATAGGGCAGAATTTTGTTTTGGCAAAGGACAGTTGCTATATTTACTAACCACTTCGAATAGAGTAGCTTCACTCAAATATTCGTTTTTTATTTTAAAATTGAAGGTAGAAATACAGTCCTCTATCGTCACTTGATTCTTTATTAAAAAAATTAAAACCCATTTCCCTCCTCCGTATACTTGTCAGTTTTGGAAAACTCTCAGGATGCCTGAATACTATTTCAAAAATCTTTGTTTTCATCTGTTGTGTAAGATTTTGCGAATTCTTTAAGTCTATCTGAATTACAATATTTATAACAGATTTCGAAACGTCTTCTATGGCCCAAACCGCGTCAGCACTATCCAAAATTCCTCCGAATGAGTCCTTGTATTTCAACATTAATATCATGCTAACTATTTGCTTCACCAACATGAACATCGCCATTATTGTTATTATCAACGGTAAGGACATACATGATAAGCAGTAGAGTGTGCCTAATATAAAGCTCTTTATGTTTTGCAAAAATCTTCGGTTTGATTTGTGATTTTCCTAAAATATAATAATCGTAAAAAAAACTTCTTATTTTGTGGGTATTCAGTGATTACTTAACCATACTTATTAAGTTAAACACAAAATTTACCCACGATTCGGTTTTTTTAAAAGCATCTTCAGAAAATTCTAAAATTTTTTTAGTAATCCTGTATTTGATAAAACCCAAACGTATCTAGATGGTGTGTTTAATCATAACATAGTATAAAACAAAGTCGCTTCCCGCTGTCTGTCTGTCCCTATGTATGCTTAGATCTTTAAAACTACGCAACGGATTTTGATGCGGTTTTTTTAATAGATAGAGTGATTCAAGAGGAAGGTTTATATGTATAATACATGCATAATATAGTAGAGAAACACTGATAATTTTAGTGGTTTCTAATGTGATGTCGTAAATAAACACATTTTTTTGCGCTTACATTGCAAAAAACGCTGGCTGAACCCTACGAGATAGATGAAAATAATGTACTACAGTATTGTACACCTTAAAAAGGTCTACAAAAAAGTCCGCGTGCACCCGTGCGAAGTTGGGGCGGGTCGCTAGTTTAATATATATGGTAAAGTAATAGTAGAACATCCATAAAATTAGAATAATTCCAATCATTCAAAAATCTCTGTTAAAAAATAAAAGCCAACAGTAAAATGTAAGATATTCAGTAAACTAATTATAAGGATGTTTCTAAAAAAGAGAACCTTAGATAAACATACATCCTAAAATTTATGTTGGGCATTTTATTTGAATTTTTTTATGTTATAAACTTCCAACACAACCTCTTGAAGTAAAAAGTTTTATATCAGCTGATCTTCATCTAGTACCTAATAATGTGAATCAAATTTGAGGTATTAGAAGGCAATTTCCAATGATGTATAAGGTGTTTCCAATCGGAGTAACATAAATGATATCGAATACGAGTACGGTGTACCTGTAGAGGTTTTTTCAGAAGTTAAGTATAATCAAAATTGCATTTTTCTTAGGTGTCTCGGTTATTACAAGAGATATAATGATGCCGTTTTTGCAAACTTTGACTAACTTTTTGAGAGGGAAATTCACGATCAAAAAATCAACCAGACATTTTATATCTTTTCTAGTTTTTGAGTTACAGCGGATTTTTGAAACAGTAGCCATTTCTAACTATCCCTGTAGCGGCCACAGTTTGAATAATCCTGATATTGTTACAATGGTGTTCCATATATTTTTTAAAGTAGAATTCGGTGATATAACTAGTTTTTTTTGCTGTGATCAGCGATTTTTGAATTATGGGCTAATTTGATTGTCTTTAATGTTAAGGTTACAAATAACAAATATTTAACATGCATACATATATGAGTAGTATATATGAATAGTAACATGCATACAAGTAGGTATTCGTTATCGATTTGATTAGACATAAAAAACGTTAATGGTTTGTTTATTCATGGCCATCTACGTTATTTGTTATTAATGTTAAATTGCTATAAGTTTGTTATTTATGAAAATATATATGTATCAAATAATATACTTTTTGAAAATCATAAAAAATGCTCTTTCCAAATGTGTCATAGCCCACTATGGTTTCCATTTAAAAAAATGTAGGTTTTGTCCATAATTCAAAAACCGCACAATTATTCAAATTGTGGCCGCCAAAGAGATGATTGGAAATGGTTATTTTTTTCAAAAATGTAGTGCTCTAACTCACTTTAGAAAAACATCAAAAATGGGACACCCTGTACAAGCAAAGAAGAATTTATTGACCAGTTTGATGTCTTAAAATCTTCTGGAATTACCGTGCATCCAAAAAGTTAACTGACAGGAAACAGACACATTTTTTGTTCGCTAAAACTCAAGATATCGAAGTTGCATAACAGTTTGGGCAATACAGTTTTTTAATTCGTCACCATTTAGTAAACTAACCACCACTAAGAGGATATACAAGTTATTGTTACAATTTTATTTAATTTTCAGTAATATTCAGATACTTACAAGTACTTTTAAATCAACTAGAGCTACTAGCGTAATAAGAACTATTAATATTCCAACGAATTCGGTTAACCTGCCGTTTCCATTGTCTAGTTTCATCAGATCGTAAGGGCTTGTGAAATTATTATGATGATAGGGCTGCAACGGAGGAAGGAACGAATCTACCCTTTCCATTTTATCGACACATCTTACACGTTTCACCCGAAATAACACACTGATTCTTGTGAACATTCTCAATATGCAGAGTTAAGTTTGGAATATCACAATCCAATAATGCTTAAGACATACATATTTATATAATCCAATTGTAATTTAACAAGCTTATATGATACAAAACTACATACTAATTTAATAAGTTATCGTATTATTATATTTAGTTATCGTTTACCAGCATGTAAAACATTTTTACGTATAGGTTTAACATTTAAAAAAGTTTATTAATGTATAAAAATATATTTCACAAAAAATTATTTATTTTGAAGATGTCCGAGAAAGTATGCTGTCACGCAGAGCCGGCACTATACAACTAATTATTTTTTTATCAAATTTGACGTACAAAAGAATAGAAATAAAACACGAGACACTTAAAAAAATTCTGGAGACAAAATTGATTACCACATTGTAAGTACCAAATAATCTTTTATTTTATTTAATTTTTATAATTTTTTTAAGTGTCTTGTGTTTTATTTATATTATTTTGTACGTCAAATTCAATAGAAAAAATGATTAGTTCGTTAATATTTATATTTAGAGATTGCTCGAAAACATTTTAGGTACATTACTTTGAAAAATAAAAATTTTCAGAACCGACATTTTTTTCAATCTTTATTTCAACCTTCAACAAAATATGGAACACATGACGAGGAAAAAATAAAAAATAAAAAACTCGATTTTTGACTATTTTGGAAATTTTTAAAAATCTTGAACGACCTCCAAAAAAAATTTTTTTGACCTGATTTTTTTAAGGGGGCGTTTGTAACATGATAAATTAATATATTTTCACACGTAGATGATAAACATACATGCTGCAGTTTATTTGAATTTTTTATGCTAGGTATAAACTCCCAACCCAAACTAAAAATTTATATATTAGCTGATCTTCATGGTACTTAATAATGTGAATCAAATTTGAGGTGAGTATTACGAGGTATCTGCAAATTATCTACAAGGTGTTTCCAATCGGAGTAGCGTAAATAATCGAATATGGAGTACGGTGCACGGAGTTAATGTACATGTACATTTTAATTAATGAATAATCAAAATTGCACAATCATATTAAGGGCATATGTGTGTGGATACTAGGTAAAAACAAATACCGTCAGCTGGGGTGTGATGAGCACGGATTTTCGTTAATTTCAATTTTGCATTTATTAAAAATACATAAACAGTAAATGTTTTCATAGCCATAAAAAAAGTACAAATTTCTAGTTTGTATGCATTTGACCTCTTCGAGTGGGGTCACTTGATAAATCTCCGTTTTCTCAATACAACAGAGGCAAAACCACTTCAGTGAGCATTTCTCCTCTTTAGGCGATCAATAGCGACTTCTTAATAGAAGAAAAATACTAAAGTTGTCCAAAAACATTTATTTTTTAGCAATAGAAAACATATTTTCTTTCTTATCGTTAGTCTACCCGACTCTGGAATTGAGTTGAAGTTTTTTACATATTCGAACCACAGCTTTATGAAAACCTTTTCGTTCGACAAGTGACAACAGATAAGACTACAAGTGACCATTTCTGGCAACACGTGTGGATGTCCTCTCAGAGAAGGCAGCGCGCTCTGTGGTCACAACTTACGCATAAACTGCGGGTGGTTTGGAAATGCTTGGAATATGTCAATGTGGTCACTTCACCGTTCTATTTGCCCCATCTGACGGAACATTTGATCCATAGGTATTTATTTATTTAAAATAGAAAATGGGTAGTAGTGATTTGATAATCATAATTTATTTCGAAAATCGTGGTCTAACTTAAAAAAGTTATAAAAAAAATCAATTTAAATACGGCATCCTCACAACATAGGATTACAAAACAGGATAACAACATACAAGTTTAGACTTTCAGACTGAAATGTTTTTTTTGACTCTTATATTCGCTTGTATCATTTATGCTACTTTTTTTCAGAACCTCGGCATCTCGGTATCTCGGTTATTACGAGAGATAGAAGGATGCCGTTCTCCTGAACCTTGGCTACTTTTTTAAGGGAAATTCACAGAGTCAACTAGATATTCTATATATTTTCTAGTTTTTGAGTTACAGCGGATTTTTGAATAAGTAGCCACACTAACTGCGATCACGATTTGAATAATTGTGATATTTAGACGCATGTAGTGGAGTGGAAGAAAGCGTTTTAAGCATTTTTACATTCATGTTTGATCAGTCTGAAATACAATCCACATTTTCTGAAATATAGCTTATTAACCTGAATTAATTGTATATTAATGCTATACAAAATATTAAATGAATAAATCTGAAATAAAATGAAATGGAATTATTTTTAAATAAAACTGGAAAAAGTGTAGTGTGTAATTCATTCGTACACAACATAAATTATTCTAAAATTGAAATACGCATGGAACAAAGATATATTAAATTATTAAGAATATAAATGCCAAAAATAATGTGACTCATATGAAACAAAAACAAAAATACCAAAAAAATGCCACGTGTAGGTTAAAAGATAAAATCAAACATTATATATAAAGTTAATGGGATGATTAAAAAAATTATGGGGTTGAGAATTCAACTGGTACACAGGTGGGTCCAAAACGGAACAAAGTACTGGAGCGGGTGCAACAAACAGAGACCCAGGGTGCGAAATCAACATAAACCTGGGGAACTTGGCAACCGTATTTCAGGCAGAAATAACTGCAATATCCGCCTGAGTGCAGGAGATGATCAGGAGGTCGTACACAAATAAGAGGATTCAGATTATCTCTGATAACCAAGCAGAACACAAAACCCTGGGAGCTGTAGGAATACATTCCCAGGCAGTAAAATACTATAAGGATTCACTAACACAACGTCACTCTCAAGTGGTTGAGAAGACACCAAAGCCACGAAGGGAAGGAAAGAGAGGACATTCTTGCAAAGAAAGGGGCTGAGGTTCCACTGTTGAGGCCGGAACCCACCTGCGGTCTGGCTTACCGGACAGCCAGGAGGGCCATAAAGGACATATTAAGAGAAAAACATATCTCGCACTGGGCGAAAGTCCCAGGGTTGAGACAATCGCGGATGTTCATTGGCGAACCATCCTGGGACAAGTCAATAAACCATAAAACTGGGTTGAAACCAGCTGAGATGGATAGTAGGATACGACAATTGGGGTTAAAAAATGATCCCGATTTCAGGAGGTGTGGAGAGGCAGAAACCTCCTTCCACATACTATGCGAATGCCAAGGCACTGGCAACTGTTAGGTATTCAAACTTTGGGGCTACAACAATAGAATCGAAAAAAGTGACAGACGCTCCATTAGAAACTGTCCACAACTTTCTTAAGGAAACAGGACTAATGGAATGACTAGACTATGTCGGCATAATAAGGATCGGCTTAAGTGCACAGAGCTTGCACCTACTCCATACGTAATTGTATTGTAGGTATTGTTTCGAGAATTGCCAATCTCTTCCAAATAAATGTCCCATGCAGACGATGACCTGTATTTTATTCCACTGTATGTTGCACCTTGTAATTACTTAGTATAATATCTTTTATATCATTGTATAAACTGATCATTTTATCAAATGTAGAATGATCATGAGTATCAATGAAATCGTCGTCGTTTAAAAAAAATGGTTGCCTATAATTTTATAATTACTTCAGTAAACTCCAGATATCAGTTATTAAATTACGCGTATATTCGGCATTTTCAGGAGAAGATTAAAATAGTTTTAATCTTCTCCTGAAGATGCCAACTTAGTTGGCGAAACGGGCGTCGAGAAAAGTATAGTAGTTCGATGTTTCGTGGAAAATGTTCAGTTTCTTGTTTCTACGCCGAAGGTTACAGTACCCACTCCAGAAACCTATTAGTGTTTTTTCCGAATATACATAGGTGCATATCTCATATCACTTCGTTCTTTATTTATATAAAATAATAACTCATTTTTATAAAGTTATGTCAATCTAAAAGCCCATCAATAACGCGGTGATAAGCAGACACTGTCAAAATTAATCTGGGAAAATTATTCAGTGACCATCCCTTACCTATTTTATATTCTGGTAAAAATATTTAGCAGTGATTAATGCACAACACTATATACTATCATAACATAGTATAAAACAAAGTCGCTTCCCGCTGTCTGTCCCTATCTACTACTTATGTCTTGTTTTGCAACAATTGCAACACCAAGAAGGGGTAGAATTTTTTTACCAAACTTGGCAAAAATGTTTAGCTACTCAACGGTAATTGATTAAAATTTCAAAGAGAAAAAAGCAAAAGATTTTTTTAACACAGTTTTATTAATAATGTGTTGCCCCCCCCCCCCACTCCCCCATTAGTTACACATTCCTGACATTCCTGCACTCTTCGAGGCATTGATTCCAGTAGGTGGTTTATGTTCTCATGGGATATTGTGTCCCAAGCAGCCTGCAATTCATGCCGAAGAGCTTCCAGGGCCTGCTAAGTTCCTCAACCTTATGAAACCGGTTATGAGAAGTTATCGCGACGTAAGGATTGCATTATCTTGCTGGAAAAGTGGGTCTTTGAGCTGCTGAAGATGGGAGGATATGGGGTTTAACCACCTCATTAACGTAACGCTGGGCGTTCATAATATTGCCTCGCATGAACACCAAATGAGACCTACTTCCTTATGCAATAGCCCACCCATAACTCCCCATACCATAACTCGATTTGATTCACATGTCTTTCGACGGAAAATTGAGCATTGCGATGTTCCCTATGTCTTCGTCTGACCCTGATGCGTCCATCATGCATCCATAAACAGTCAGGGTGCATCACTAAACACCACCCTATGTCACTCCAGGATTCAGTGCAATCGCAACCTACATCATTCCAAATGTTGCTGTCGGTGTTGAGCCGTAAGTGTAACACAAGATGTAGCCGATAGAATTGTAAGCCAAAAGCCTAGATTCGGTAATTTGAATACGCAGTTTTCCATTGGCTATCGCTAATGACCTCATACATAATAATGTACAGAATTTATATCACAAGGCTTTACAATGGGAAAAAAGTATCTAAATCATGTTTATTACTTAATCTGTTGACAACAATGAATTAGAAGTGACTCTGAAAATGATTTTCCCCAAAGCTGAAAAAAAATTGAAAAACAAAAAGAAAAACAGTGCAAATTAGGCTTTTATTAACTGACACACATTTTTCTACTTACTTACTTACTTACTTACTTACTAGAAGTTTATAATTATACAAAAGTAAAAACTGAAGACAATTAATTGGTTATTTCTTTAAAATTTTTGGAATCAACGGTAGCAATGAGTCACATATGTACTCATTTCCCATTACCAAATTCCACAAAAATGTTCACTGTTTGTTAACACATATTTGTGCCTAAAAAAAATATAAAAGCTGTATTGTAGGTCTACTACTGGTTCAAAATACTGAACCAAGTCACGTTCACGAACCTGGCACGAGATACGTACGCGGACAGATGGACATATTCGAGCGCTTTTGTTATAGGTATCATTGGTTCTTAATCCAGGATATAATATTAAGCCAGCCAAAAGAACACAGCCCTACGTATATCACTCTGAAAGCCGATGGCACAAAAACGAAATTGATTCCTTGAGCAGGCAACCAGAACAAGCAACTGGTTAGGAAAGTTTTACCGAGTTTTTCTTTACATTCCTGAAATATATCCTCTTTTCTTTCCAGCACGCTCATGACTGAAAAAAAATCATTTGATTCAATTGATTAATTTGAGGTTCTGAAATTATTGAATTCACTTTTTAACTGTCGAAAAAATATATACTCTACACACGCAATTTTTTTACGGTAAACAAAATAAATGTGAATTATAACCGACTAAAATATAATCTATCATTAATATACCGGGTGACACAAGATTATACTCGTAGTATTCACACACGCCCTTTTTTTCTTTATTCTTCAAGACAAAGTTTTCAAATTTTCATAATCTGATATTCATAAAAAAGGTCAACTTTTGTCAAACAAACGACATTTGTACATATAACATTTCATGACCGATTTCACCGCAAGAGCCACCAACTTAAGATTTTCAAATGCTGAATGTCTGATTTTTTTTTTGTTTAGACGCTATTTAGAAATATTTAGAGCACTGTCATAGTGATATTTTTCGAAAACAGTTTAATACGTCCAAAAGAGTAGGTTTTATATATCGTATAAGTATGGTTGACCTAAAATTTTGTTGAATATCAAAAATATACAAAATACAGGGCGTTCCATTGAAATAACGAAGTTGTGCAGTGGTCACATGAAATAGAGCACCCTATATGATTTTAAATATTATACAAATTATGCACCACATGCTTTTAGTCAACTTTTATTTAAAACAGTTTTTTCATGAATTTACAATAAGAGAATTATGGAAGGCGCGGAGAATTATGAATTACGTCTCATTAAAAATACGTTCCGCTGCATGCAAATTGTTTCCACTTTCACCAAGTATTAAGATGTTACGTTAAACAGCAATTAAATTAAAAATTCAAAGTATAAACACTTGTAAAAACGTAGCAAAGTAAACGAAGTTGGAGAATTAAACTTTTTTGACAATTATCCAGAGGCAGTCTTTTGCATTTTTATTTATTGAACGCTCAATTGAAATTTTAGTGTTTATTTATTTAATACCTCAAAATTACTTTAAACCCAAACAGCATAGATTTACTGAATATATCTTTGACGATTACATCACCTGTTGCCACCAATAGAGCAGCTTAGTTCTACTCGTTATTTTCACTCTCCAAACTTCATTAGTCTATGTATAACCTTTCAAAATATACGAGAAGGTGAGTCGACTTTTGACTAATACTGCATATAACTTAGAATTACCACTTACCTACAAAAAAATACAACGTATAACTGTGGGGTGAAGAAGAACTGATCTAGCAATATCTTCCTGACAACGATTTTGGTGCCGCTTCCTTTCACTCTATTGTCCAAAAACCTATACCTACAATATTTAAATTGACAGTAACCAATTATTTGTAACAACTGTAAGAGAAACCCGAAGAGGTTATTTCAAATTTTAATATTGTTAACGCAATTTTTTTCGAGAACTTCAAAAATAATTCATGTCAAATTTGATTTAATTATTCATTATGAAAATTGTGTTTCGTGTTGTTCATAACGTAGCCAAAGATGCATGACTATACAAGTGTGTGAGAATAATAATTATTATGTAGATGAACAGTATGTACCTAATACTAAAAAAACCTGTAAAACTGATTACGGATGTTAGCTAACTTATGGAAAATTCTTTACTTACGATTAATAAATTGTAACATACATTTGTATATGTAATAGTAATAATCGTAAACTAAAAAATGAGCACCTACCACGTTGTCAATATAGGTCCGCCAATCGTTGTGCCATAAATGGTAAATCTACTAATTGCTCCTACATCATAGTCTTTCGTCAGGGATTTATCCTAAATCGAAAATAATTAAAAGCATTAGGTAACTAAAAAACTAAAAATTAGAAGTTAAACGTTCTTGAAGTTTAGATAAGTGTAAATTCCAAAATAATTGATGTAGAAAAATGTACAGGGTGCTTCACGGTAAATCGCCTATTTAACGTTTTAGGAGAACTACAATAATTATTGTAGTTATAATTAATTAGATTAATTATAATAAATCTGAGGTTGAACTTTTGTATCTGGAGGTTTTCAGATATACTCTACGCATATAAAATAAAGTTTTTTAGCACTTCCGAATATACCGTAAGTTAATAATAACATTTGTTTTTACTCATTAATTGAGCCACTTTAATAACCATTATCTTTAAATTCGAAATTGAATGGTTTTAGAGATATTTCAATTAAAAATTGAGATTGTAATTTCATAGAAAAACTCATATTCTGATAAAATTCTTGCACCTAATTGTTTTATCATGTGAGCACGAAAGGAGGAACTCACTGCCAAGTAAACTAGATATACGACAAATGTAAAGGGTGTTAAAATAAAATACAGGGCCATACGGTTTTCAAATTATAGATATCAAATTACTTACACAGCTACACAATCATGATCCTGGATATTGACCTTAGTATCCACATGTATTTTTCGACGCTGAATTCGATTCCAACCTCAAAAGAGTCAATACATCCTCAACATTTTGAGATACAGTGATAATATAGGGTAAAAGCAACCCTGATATATGATGACAAGAAGTACGTGCAGAAATTACTCCTGCTGTAAAACCATTATTTTGTGTAGGATCGTTATTTTAGATATAACCATTGTCATGACAAGAACTTTATTCTAAGGATGAAAATCGAGTAAAATACGGGTTGAAAGGGATAATAAATGAAAATTTGACAAAATACGCAATTTTTATTCCAAGAATATATTTATGGGGGTTTTCGAGGTTGCTGATTTCAAATTTCAACATGCCAAAAGCAGGAAATGTACCTCAGAAGTGAAAATCGAGTATAACGGGGGTTGAAGGGGGTGCGAAAATGTTTATATGACAAAATACACAACTTTTATTCCAAAATTATATTTCCTGGGGTTCTAGAGGTTGCTGATTTCACATTTTAACATGTCCATAGCATGAAATTTGTTTCAAGTGTGAAAATTGAGCAAAATAGAGGTTGAAAGGGGTGCAAAACGTTAATTAAACAATATACGCCACCTTTACGCCGAAAGTATGTTTCCAAGGGGTTTTGAGGTTGCTGCTTTCAAATCTCAATATGCCAAGAACAGAATATTTTTTGCGGACATGAAAATCCTGTATAAAAGAGTGTAAATTTGACAAATTACGCAATTTTTTCTTAGAATCCCAGCTGTTTTAATGAACTGAATTTTATTCTAACGTTTCTTGTGATATCTATAATGAATAAAAGTGCGTAGTTTATCAAATTTGCACTCTTTCATACAGGATTTTCATGTCTGCAAAAAAATATTCTGGTCTTGGCATATTGAGATTTGAAAGCAGCAACTTCAAAACCCCCTGTAAACAGACTTTCGGCGTAGACTTTCCAGAACCCCAGGAAATATAATTTTGGAATAAAATTTGTGTATTTTGTCACATTAATATTCTCGCGCCCCCTTCAACCCCTGTTATACTCAATTTTCACTTCTGGGATAGATTTCCTGCTTTGCATGTTGAAATTTGAAATCAGCAACCTCGAAAACCCCCAAAAAATATTCTTGGAATAAAAATTGCGTATTTTGTCAAATTTTCATTTCTTATCCCTTTCAACCCGTATTTTACTCGATTTTCACCCTTAGAATAAATTTCTTGTCATGACAATGGTTATATCTAAAATAACCAATCTACGCAAACTAACGGCTTTACAGCAGGAGTAATTTCTGCAAGTACTTATTGTCATCATATATCAGAGTTCATTTTACCCTATTTTATCACTCTATCTCAAAATGTTGATGGTGTATTGACTTTTTTGAGGTTGGATTCGATTTCAGCGTTGAAAAATACATAGGGATACTAAGGTCAATATCCAGGATCATGATTTTTTTGTGTAGCTGTGTTATTTATCAGTTTATCACAGTGGTTAGAAGATGAAATTTGAACATTATCCTTTCTTCATTTAGTTTCTTATCGTTAGTGTTAATATTTATGTATCGAAGTTATGTATTTTCAACGGATTTTGAAATAACAAAATAATTTTGAGATAAAAAAATAGCTATGTCATACGAAAATGTAGAATAATATAAAAAGGTCCAGAACCACCCTCAAATAAAAGCGACTTTTTTTAAGACCCACCTGTGGTCTTTATTTTAAAAACTTTTATTTAAAGAACGAACATTTCAACAACGACTGCTGTGACCATCTTACCAAGATTTTCTTCGTAACTGTTTGTTGGGATAGTTCTGCACTACAACAGAGGGCGCCATATATAATAGAATTGGTTACAATAGGATATTTTCCTAATGCTCCTACAAAAACTCGACGAATATGTGCCATCCTGAAACAAGATAAATCTCATAGCTAAAAATAGACGAAAAACACACAGGAGATAGAGCAGAGGCTTTGCGCTCGCTGTCGATTCCCTACTCTGCTCATCCACCAAGGACAAGCTTTCAATTGTTCCCACTCCCGTCATCTTGTCAAAGCTCTGACATCTTGAATATAGATTTTTACCTGTTGTTGACAGTTGTGTCATTTGTGTTGAATATTTTATTGTGTTTCTGTGTTAATTATACTTTTAAAATGCCTATATGTGCTGTAAAAAACTGTGTGTATCACAAAAGTGCGAATTACCTAAGAGGTAATGGGATATTTCTATACAGTGCGTCCATAAAGTGACGCATAAATTCATTATTAGCTAAATGAACAATATTATTGAAAATTCCCGAGACAGGTCAATTTTTGATTGCGATTTACTATTTTGTCACATAATAATTTAATATACAGGGTGTCCCACCTTCGAGTAATGACGCCACCACCGATTTTTTTAAATGGAATACTACATTTTTTTTTCAAGTTTCGGATGACCCTGGCCGAGCTGAGTCCAAAAATGTATCACAAGTTGCTTCTATCTATTACAGGGTGGACAACAATACATAAAGTGTTTATGAAAAATTTCATTAGAAAGTTATACGTTTCTGTATTTTTAGAAAAGTACAATAAATGCTCAAATTGTTCTCCGTTGACTGCTAAACAATGACCGAATCGGGCAATACATTCGCTTCTGACATTTTGTAACATAGCAGGTGTTATGTTTAACGTTTCTTGCCTGATTCGATTTTGAGCTCACGGATGTTCTCGGGTCTATTAGTATAAACTTTAGATTTCAAATAACCCCATAAAAAGAAATCTAGTGGAGTAAGATCAGGTGATCTAGGGGGCCATTCCACTGATCCTCTTCTTCCTATCCACCGACTGGAAAGGTTCTGTGTAAAAACGGCCAGCTATAACAAAATGTGGTGGTGCACCATCCTTGAAACCAAATTCTGCCGTCTAAAGTATTGGCTATTTCAATATCAGGAAATAGCCGGGTCAAGTCAGGAATAATGTATATTGTAAAAAATTCAGATACAATGCTCCTGTCAAATTTTCATCAAAAAAGTATGGACCAACAATTCTATTTCTCACAATACCAGCCACACATTGACCTTTTGTGGATGTTGCGTATGGTATTCTTGATCCAGTGTGGATTTTCCTGAGCCAGTAGCGGGTGTTTTGCCGATTAACATGCCCGTTCAAAAAAAAGTTGCCTCGTCAGAAAATAAAATATTAGATGAAACCGTTATTTTGATTTTGTGGTTTGTACTCGCAGAATTCAGTTCTTCGGTCAAAGTCGTCTTCAGCCATTCATGGATGAGGCGTACTCTATAGGGATGGTATTTTACCTTTTTAAAAATATTCGATACTGAAGACTTTCAATTTCAATCTATTTGCGTACTGTAATGTGGTTTTCTATCGACAAAATTAGTTTGTTGATTTTCATTAATTTTAGGTCTATTGCCTTGGTGCATCCTCACTGTCCTAATTCTCTGTATTTTCGCTCTATCTGTTAGTAGTTGTGAAACAGGTGATCGGGTGCATTTCATGGAATAATTAACCTCTTGTTGAGTCCGATTCTGTCCCAAACAAATCTTAAATTTCATCCTTCCCTTTCATTTAAAGGCATTTTCAACAAAACGTTTTAAATAAATTAGATTTAGGTTTCACTTAAAGTACCTACTTTGAAGGTTAACAATAAAAAAGTGAACTCTAAATAGCCGTTTTTAATATGGCAAAAAATGACAATGACAATCAAAAAACAAATGACAAAAAATAACGAACCACGTACGCGCCTCGCGTATTCCGCGTCTTGTCCAAACTGGTGTTTATTAAAGTAGTTGTATTTTTGTATCACAATAACGTTAATTTAATTTTTTTTAGTGCGTTTAATCAGCAATACATAATTTGTAATTTTTGTACTGTTGTCCACCCTGTAATAGTAGAAGCAACTTGTGATACATTTTTGGACTCAGCTCGGCCAGGGTCATCCAAAATTGAAAAAAAAAATGTAGTGTTCCATTTAAAAAATCGGTGGTGGCGTCATTACTCGAAGGTGGGACACCCTGTATTAAATTAGTATGTGACAAAATAGTAAATCGCAATCAAAAATTGACCTGTCTCGGGAATTTTCAATAATATTGTTCATTTAGCTAATAATGAATTTATGCGTCACTTTATGGACGCACTGTATATTAACGCTTCCATCACCCAAACGCGGAAAACTGGCAGCCTTCGCGCACAGCATATTCAGCTGTTTGTTCCCTCTCCCCTTTCTGAATTTAAGGTTTCTCCTCTCTTTGAATTTAATGTGCCCAACATTTCAGATTTATTTATGAGTTTCTTTGACTTTGAACTAGTTTTACATATATCCATCAAACTCACGACTTTTAGCATCACTTTCACGTTCTGTAATCTCCGTGTTATTGTGTGAAATCTTACTCTAAAAGAAACTGAGATTGCAAATTAGATTTAGGATTAATGTTGTCATCGAATCAAAATTGTAGAAATATTTTTTAAGTTTTTTAAATATCTGCTGTAGTTTTAATTTATCTATTGTAAATCTTAATTTTATAAACTTATTTAATTGTCAAGGCTATCACATTATGTGACAACAATTATTTATTTTACAATTGTGACAGACACTTGTCAAAAGTTTGACAACAACAATGTTTCGCTTTGAGCTTCGACATAATTTCCATATCTTTCGTCAGATTTGATGACGTTTTTGAGACATTTTGTTAATGGCTCTTTTGTAAACATAAAGGAAACGCAAATTATAGATAATATATTTTTGCAAAAACTGAAAGAAATAATTGAAAATGCACCTGTCGAAATTGTGAAAAAAGTTAATTTATAATATGAGAACTATATTTCGACAAGAGTTGAAGAAGGTAAATTAAAAAATGGTTTTAACTATTTAACAAAAAAATAATTTGCATTTTACAATAATTCAAACCGTCCCACGACGCGTAGCTGTGAAGTATACACATTATTTAAAACAATTGTATGAATGATAATCATTAGGGTCATTGATCATGTCATTGATGGAAGGACATATGCGAAACCGAAAAGACAGGAGTAAAAATGTGTTAATAATATACATACCTATCGCGTACCTATCGTTAAAAATTCCTTTTTTCTAACAGTACCAGTAATATTTTGTTGATAGATATTCGAATCTAAATGTCTTTCACACTGTCGGCGTCTACTAAATACTAGGTGTGGCTATTAAATAACCGAACTGATGCTACTACCAGCGCACTGTGAGCGTGTCGCGACAAGTTTGAACAGAACTGTGTCTGGTGATACTTTCCCCACCCTGACCTCCCTGGACAAGCCAGAGGGTCGCTCAGTTTGACTGTAGCAGTCGTTTGAATTAGTCAACGCACTACTACGTACCACAAGGCACCACTACGCACGCGTCACTACGCGTCGAAAAAAATGTTAAGTGTTCAGATGGAGCAACGGGTTAATCTCAAGATTCTTGTTAAACTGCAAAAACTTTTACAGAAACTTATGCATTGTTAAAAGAAGTGCACGGGAATGAATGTTTATCCTGCACACAAGTTTTTGAATGGTTCAAATGGTTTAAAGAGGGACGTGAAACGACCGAAGACGATCCGAGTCTCGGACGGCCCTCAAAGTCAAAAGCGGACGAAAACATTGAAAAAACATTGAAAAGACTGGGTCTATCGAAATGGATCGAGAAGAGGCATGTTGTAAGATGTACAATTTAATGACATTTAAATATCATATATCATTCTGAATCTTTTTCATAAGGGATGGTACATAATGTATTATTGTAGTTTTCGAAATTTAAATTAAAAGCACACGAGTTTTAATAGACTATATTAAAGGTTGTCAGTAATAAATATGAATTAAAGTAGCAAAGAACCTTATTATTACCTATTGAGCTAATAAGCAAGTAGATAAGTAGTTGTCTGATAATATGTAGGTACTAACTAATATGTTGCAGACACCTACCACTATTTTAAATCTTCTGTAACTTTCGGATACACAGTTAGTTTGCCACAAACAGAATGCCATTTTCCCTATGGCTTACAGAAAAAAGTTTGTTTTCCCTTTATATTGAAGTGATGCACCCAACACATAAGTGACACTGACATTTTATTGGCACCGTGTCACAAAGGAGATGTACTCTATTTCCATTTTAAATTGAAAATATGTAGAAAAAAGCAAGGTTGTCAGATATATTTTCTAAAATTGCTAAGCTCACTATACAAGTATACTTCATACTTCAGTAAACTATTAGTTCGTGACGTTCTTAGAAAGCTAGTTTGGAAATATTTTAAAAATATACATATATAAATTTATTACTTAGCATTAAAATAAAGCGTTTAAAATTTCTGGAAAAAAATAATTATAAATTGAAACAACTTTATGTATATTACTATACTTAAGAAAATTTTGAAGAGCTGGCAACGCCTGAGCTTCCGGCAGCCGCGAATGCACCAGCAAATGCCGACCATATGTACTATAGGATTGCTTTACATGTAATACATCCAAATACTCATTCGGTCCACTGTGCCATAAAATTTTTACGACGTCGTTAAAATGATTTACGACTTTAGATTCCATGTGTTTAAGGCGCCAGTGACGTGTATTTCAGCTAGGTTTATTAACACAGACAATTTTTTGAGATTGTCTAGCTAAATGAGCATTATTTACAGCAAATTATATTACAAATATTAAGAGTTTTGTATGCAGGCTAATTTTAATCCCCTATATTGATTTGAATGAAAAAAATTATTTCACAATTTTTGAATTTATAAAAGATATATGCACGCCCATGGAATCATAAAGTTGCACCGCTTTTTTTGTTCCCCAGGCGTATTTATCATTTTCAATTAAAATTAGAAGGACTATACAAGCAAATCCCTATATTTACAAAATACCAATAAACGTAGGATACCTAACAATGACAGAGATAATATAATTACATTAAAGTATAATGTATACTGGGTGTTAGGTATGTACTTATTATAGGGTGTGATTCGTGGATTAATTTTAAGTCGAAAAGTTCATATAAACATAATATCCTAAAATTAGTATTAACATTTTTATTTTTTTCTTGGGCCATTCGATTCTTTGCGGTTACCTTACACAATTAAAATACAAAAAAGATAGTGATATAATTAATTTTAAAAAAATCAGTTTTAAAAATTTGATACCAAATTTAAAAAATTTGGTAATAATTAAATAGTGGCATAGTTTTCTTATAAAAAAAAATAGTTGTTGAAAAGATGGAAACTTAAATAAAATTTTGATTAACGATTACTTCTAAACGATAAATTATACGACAAATATAAAAAAAGCTTTATTATCTAGAATTGAACGGTAACTAATAGCAAAATAATTATTTGAAATAAAGAGTGGTGTAACATTTTTTTTGCGTTCAAATTGTCTTCGTGAATACGTATAGCTACGCCACTATTTTTATAGCTAAATCTTTGACAATTAGTAGTTGCAATGCAGCTGTATCGTCCATATGTTAAAAAAAAATAATTCCGTTGCAACAAAAAGTAAGTATTCTTTTAAAGTCTTTCTTTTTTAAATTCTATTTCTTTGTGAAATATGCGTTACTAATACTACGTATGTACATACATAATAATACATATGTATATACTATAACACGTATAACGTGTTGTTATTACGTAATATATTTAACAACACATTTGACATTGATAAACTAATTTATAAAGTTTAAAATTAGAACTATGAGAGAAGATTCGGAAAATAAAAAGTATAAAACAAGCACACAACTTTTTTCAGGAACATTTTTTTCAGAAATCGATAATAAAAAAAGTTTTCCATATCTTGCAAAGTTTATGGCTCGCGCAGTTTTTATATTTACATCATGTGTATCCATAACGTTTTTATTATTATTAAAACTATTAGCGATAAATTATAACAACCTGGTGAATAAAAAAATAATTACCATGTGAAGTTTGCAATAAGTGATATTATTATGTCATGTCCAAATAGATTTTTATGCACATGCTGGCGAAAACTTACATATGTATGTATGTATGAATGTGTAAGCAGATATGGACATATGTATGTACATATCTACTCATCACGTGAAGACCCCACGCAAATACACCATCAAGGTTAAATTCTCCAATCTTACTTATTACAAAACCACATGCATACACACAGATATTATTTTTTACTTACATTTTTGATAGCGCAAAGTTTATACACTTCCCTTTAACAAATATACAGCTTAAAGTGATTTAAATTGGGAATAATTGACTATGTTTAACTTAACGTGCGTATAACCTCTATAGACTATTAGAATATTCATATTCATTAATAGGAATAAGTTTAACAATTTCAATTTATGTTGGAAACCATTTACAGTGAGTGATAAAAAACAGCTATAGGTGCCTAGGATGGGAGGTTTACGAATATTTGCATTGTTTATCATCTCATCAGTGTTGACCGATCGTGCGCAATTCAGCGGCGCGCGGCGGGTGAATCATCGACTTCAATCGTTTCGCCTGACCGTCTGGCAGACTCGAGCATTATTATTAGCGTGTTCGAGGTGTTTATGTTGTCGGCGTCGGTATTACACATTAATAGATGGACAAAATATACATATGTATAGGAAAGTACTGCACAGTGGACAGAATAGGCATAAGTCATGACACAATCAGGCAAATGTTTCGGGATACCACTTAGAAGTGGTACCACTTAAAAGTAGGACTCGGGATACTCCTTCCAAGGGCGGCATTTTTTGAGTTACTTTCACTAGGTAGATATGTTAGGTACATAAAAAAAATAAATCTGAATAATCTATCAGAAAATTAACAAAGCGATAAAATTGTCTTCCAAATTAAATAAAGTAATGCAACAGCTTCTTCCTATGTTATAATAAATCTTAAATTGAATGAGTAGAGCAACAAATTTTAATTCACTTCCATAGACGTGCGCCAGTATTATATAGAAATAAAATTTAATGTAAGACATTTAACCGGTATATAGGCATATTATATTTGAGCGAAACAGCTAAAACTACATGTGGGCACAAGAGGCAAAAGGCCTCCCTCGTGATCCGACCCGAGGTCGAGTGGTCATTCACCATACCGTGTGTGTAAAGCCAACATCGGCTAATTATGAAAAAGGACAAACAGAAGTGAGACGACAGATAAGGAGCAACCGCACAGGCACCGAAGATAGTGAGGGAATAAGACCGACCCTCTTACTACCTGCGCTAGTCGTTAGAACGAGAAGTGTAGAATTTGTCCTTTTTTACTTACACATAGTGTAGATGAAAGACTAATAACTGATCGACGCCACTGGAAGTGAAATGTGAATCTGATACTCTAGTTTTATCGGTATGGAACTATGCATATAACATGGTCAACTTTTGGATGAATAATGAATATTCAAGACATACTTTAGTTCTGAGGATGCAAATAAAAGTTTGCGAAACGTAGACTAATTGAAAAGTTTTTTTTTTAATATTTATTATGTCTTTTCACTAGCTACCGATAATTTTAAACCTTAAACACAGAAAGGTTTCCTTATTACTTGGATTATATCGTAACCATATACCTACCTAAATAGAATAAATTTTGAACCACTGTGCATCCAGTTTTGTATGCGGTATTATAGAGGCTGCCGTTTTGGTATAATTGGAGGAAGAAATACTATTTCCTACACTTTAGATTCGAATTAGAATACCTACCTATCAATAAAAATATTAGATCGTATGCAAACACGAAATATTGTAAAAGATTAATTATTTGTCTTGAACTATGAGCAATGACAATTCTAAGCAGATTTGTTTTCATTTAATTTTTTCCATAATCAGTTCCTTAAAAGATTTTGTTTATCTTATTAACTGTTAATTAATGTTTGCATCTATAGTTCCATTTTATGATTTTCAATCGAGTTATGAATGTTAAGATCGAAAAATGCCAAAAATTATTGGAATTATAGTTCCTATAATAGGCCCATTCTGAATACCTGCTTTAAAAACCTGAAATGAATATTTTCAGTATTATCAGTTTTTCAATAGTTTCCAAAGAACGCTTTTGATTCAGTAATATTTGATCTTATAAATAGCATAATTTTGTCGCACAGAGGTTCTCGATGACCTAATAAAGTCCAATATTTTCGTTGTTTTTGAAATTACAGAGGACATGTGAGAATTCAATAATTTAGAATCGAATATGACAGGCATTCCCTCTCTAGTGTGCTTAAATGAGATTAGATGTGCAAGCATTAATTGTCATTAACTGTCATTAACTGTTATCACATCACTCCACAGAAATTGACATTCTTCCTATAGGGATAATTACGGTTGTATCAGAGGGAGAGTACACATTGAAAGGACACACATACATATGGTAGGATACACAACCAAACCCTGTGACAAGTGCCAATTCTCCCAGGCAGGATTCGAACCTGTGTGGATAATAGCTCTCCCAGTAGAGTGATTTCCATCTTCCACCAGGCATTTTACCCACTAAATTATCGTCGTGGTAATGTACAGTTAGCAATCATAATTTGCTATAACTTCAGCAATATCTTTTACATAGAGGTTAAAGAGTATTAGGCCCAAGTGAGAACCCTGTGGTACTCTTGACTCGTACTGAAGAAATTGAACATAATTTATGGTTTATGTTCGATATCCAATCCATCTTTAAACAGAATAAGAGAGTATAATTAATTAGTTATTTGTTAATGGTTATTGTTTTCGTGTTCAAAGTGAATGGTACAGGCGATATTTTACTTGTTTTATTGGCAATTGTTTAAATAATCAGTTCACTTTTGACTACAATTTTTATGACGATATTTTTGTATTTAAAAAGAGAGAGATTTTAAATATTTATTGAATTGATAAAATATAAATAAATATAAATTACTGATATACATTTCTAAGCTGACAGAAGAAGCTGAACAAAAACTATTGTTAAATTAAACTTACTGATATTGGAGCCTAAAACATACTGAACAAAAATCACATCTGATATTTTGCTATAATTGACAAAATTATAAAATTTTAAGTAATATTTACAATACCTAGTTAATATCAAAATGCTCATCCTAGAAATAAATCACATATATAAAAGTGTTCCATTTTAACAATAATAAATAAAACTAATTATATACATTCAATATATAAAAATTCTAAAAATGTGAATATGTCCAGCGATGTACCCGGTTACAGTGCCGGCCCGGCGTCCTCATCAAAGTTCGAAAAAGGGTCGTTCTTTTCTTCTATTCTGTGCATATTTTCCAGGGATGCTGCCATTATTCTCAAATTATCAACCCCAGTCAGCAACTGCCTAGAAAAATAAAAAAAAGTGTTGGATACCTTTTCTCAAAAAAGATTTTTCAAGAATAAGTTACTTAGTTTATCCTTTTCAGGTATGTGACAAAGTAACTGGGTAAGTAAAAGTAAGTAACTGTGTCTAAAGTGTGGTTCTCAATGTTTTTGGGTGTGCTGAATCAGAATCCGGGCTCAAAATCTAAAAAATTTTTCACACAATTAAATATGGCCGTTTTTTTATATAAAAATCTCAAAAAATTTGTCACACAAAATTTATGATTTTTTTTTCGGGCATAAAACGCCTAAATATTTGGAGTTTTAATCAACCATCGGTGCATAAATTTGTTAAAGTTTAACAGGGAAGTTTTATACACATGTTTTTTTTGCCAAAATGGCGGTCAAAATGCAAAAACCTCTGACAAATTAGATTTTTTTCTTTATTATCGTTTTCCTCAAAAACTAAAGACTTTATTAAAAATTGTTCGAGAATAAAAATGTCTTAGAATTGATTGACGAATACTCTCAAATCTCTTTCAGATTTGTTGAACACTTTTTTTGAAAATTTGGTTTCTCCAATCTCCAATAACTGAAAAAAAATTGAAAACATTCTTCAATCAATTCTAAGACATTTTTATTCTTAGAATGTTTTGATCAATCTGTATAGTTTTCAAGAATTTATAGTTTCACAGAAAAAATCCAATTTTTGGGAGGTTTTTGCATTTTGGCTGCCATTGTGGCAAAAAAAGCATGTATATAAAAATTCCCTGTTAAACTTTAATAAACATATGCACCAATGGTTGATTAAAACTCCAAATATTTAGGCGTTTTATGCCTGAAAAAAAATCATAAACTTTGCGAGTGATATATTTTTTGAGATTTTTGTGCACAAAAACCGCCATATTTAATTGTGTAGTCAAAAGTTTTGGATTTTGAGCTTGGATTCCGATTCAGCACACCCGAAAACATAAAGAACCCCACTTCAAACCCAGTTACTACTTTGTTACGTACCTGAAATTTAGCTACGAAAACATGTTCTAAAATCAACTGTCTTGGTCGTTAATGGGTTAATATACGACATGCAGTAATTAAATAATAAGACTTTTTGTCCAAAGTGTCTGTCACATATCATCGCATTCTGTAGGTTCATATCATCACCGCATATCTATGATATAATTTTAACATCAATTACTGTGTTTGCAGCAAGAGATAAAAAAACATAGCAGTTAGCATACCATGTTTTTTAGGGTGCGGGCACGATTTAAGAAAAACCACCTGACCAATTGCTATGATTTTTGAATATGTTATTGCATACATTTATGGCTATGGCATGAACTAGAATCGTTTTGATTGGTAAATTTTTTTTCGATTTTCACCCGATTTCCACCCTCAAAAATTGATTTTTTTTCGAAAAATGGCCGCTATTTTATTATTTTTTGATGAAAAACAAATACTCTAGTTCATGCTATAGCCACTTCAACAAGGAATAATTTGCTTTTTTTTTGTTTTCAGATCATCGTCGCCCAAAATCACGCCCACAGTCATTTTTTGATGTTTTTTTAAAAAAATCCGTGTCAAAAATAAAATTTTTAATCTAAAATTTTTTTTTTATAATATCTAAACTAATTTTCAAAACGATATCTATTCTATGAAAAAAAAAATGTTTAAAAACAAATTTTGAAAATCGTAATCAGAAAGACCCCTGCATCTAAGAAGGAGCATACATACATCACATTCAATGTTGATTATTCATGAATTTTTGACTAATAAAGGGATTCTTGTACTTTTTTGACCCTTGTACAAGCCTGACGACGCTTTGTGACTCTTCCTTTTACCCCAAGATAAAAAGTCAAATCTCGGGGGCTCATTTTGAAGGTATTAAGGACATCCAAACAACCGTGAAGTGCATACTTAAAGAGATAACTTCGAAGTAGTTCTAAGGCTGTTTTTCGAGTTGGGAGCGTCATTGGTAGTAGTGCAACGAAGTTAGGACGAACCTGTTGTGAAGGTCTATAACTTTTACTTCGCTCATCAATAATGTTTGTAAATAAAAAGTCTTATTATTTAGTTCCAGTACCTCATACAGTATATTTGTATAATGGTTGAGAAATTTGTCTTTCTTGTAACAAAGATGGAAACTAGATTTATATCATTTTACCTTAATGAATGTTCTGCAGTACTAGCAGCATTTCTGAGTTCCTGAGCTAACCGGTGAGATTGTAGTTCAGGGGGATTGTAATAACCCTGTCCACCTGCTGCCTCTTCACCACGCAGACTTTGGTTTTCAAGCTTCAAGTTGCTTATTTGCATCTACGAGAAATTTATCTTATAAGCCAACACAACCATAAAAGTAATGGAGGAATGAAAATATGATTTTAGCGTTCATATACCTGGTAGAGGTATATATAAACTGAATAGAAAAAGAAAAAAACGCCCACCACAATATGATTCATATACTGTGGTCAATGCAGTTGGCACAGTACTATACACCAGTAAAACACTAGTTTAAAGGCACTGCATTTTTGCCATTTTGCCATTTTGCCATTTTGCACTGAAACCATGTATGATAATATGTTATCATAATTAAGATGATAAAATAATTAGAGGGAAATTGAGTTTCATTATAAAGTTAGAAAACACAACATTATATGTCCACATTAGCACTGACTGCTTGTCGACATGGTCTTGTAGAAGTGCAATATAAAATTCTTAATCTTAAACAGGTTCCACAATTATTCTATGGCTATTCAATCCAGATTACATGCTGGTCAGTCCAATATCAACTAATACCATCTAAATATTTGCTAATGGTACATATACACATTATGTGGACTTGTATACTTACATACATACATCAAAATAAATTCTCCAAAAGATGGAGTCGAAGAAATATGTTCCATGTATTGAAGGACTCTAAACACAAGTTCATACAGGCTCCAATTGAAATACCCACCTGAACCATAACAAAACATTTGTAGTATTGTTTACTTATAGACTAAGTACTAACTAAGTTTCTTTTTCAAAGATAGGGCGTTCGGTAGACGTTCTTCTGACAAAAGATATGATCTAGAATTGCTCACGAAGAGTGTACAAGGGGGTACCTAAAAATAACCGGAATAGCATTGCCATGTGTGGAGCTTGTGTAGTAGGCATTTCTGCCGCTAGGCGTGTATAGCGGAATTCATTGCCAGTTCAGTGCCGCCTGTGTCGTCGACCAGCCTTGTTCTGTTCATCTGCAGTGATTGTTTTTGCTAATGCTGTTTTGTTCTTGTTTCGTTTTTTATGATGGCAAGTTTAGGTGAACAACGTGCAGCTGTGAAATTTTGTTTTCTACTCGAAAAAAATGCTGCTGAAACTGTTTTAATGTTGAAAACAGCTTACAAAGATGACGCTATGGGAAAAACTCAAGTGTACGAGTGGTTTGCTCGGTTTAAAAAGGGCGACATGTTGATTGATGACAAACCTCGTTCTGGACGTCCATCAACTGCCCGAAACGACGAAAATGTTGAAAAAATTCGAGAGCTTGTGCTCACAGATCGTCGACAGACAATTGATCAACTGTCAGAGATTAGTGGGTTACCTTAGAGCTCAGTTCAGCGAATTTTAACCAAAGATTTGGGAATTAAAAGCTTTGCCAAGTTTGTTTTTCAAACTTTTTTTTGTTTGCCAAAATTTTCAAAAAAAAGTCAAATCAAACATCAAAACAATGCTGATTTGCTTTTTTGATGCCAAGGGAGTAGTTCATTCAGAGTTTGTTCCCCCAGGTCAGACCCTCAATCGAACCTTTTATTTGGAAGTTTTAAGAAGATTGCGCAACAGTGTTCGTCAAAAATGACCCGATTTGTGGCAGACAGGAGACTGGTTCCTCCACCACCACAATGCACCTGCACACACAGCCATCTCTGTTCGCCAGTTTTTGACTAAAAATGGCATGGTTCCGCTGCCCCACGCACCTTACTCGCCTGACCTGGCTCCGTGCGACTTTTTCTTATTTCCACACATGAAAAAGGGCATGAAAGGACACCGATTTGACAACATTGAAGAGGTCAAGAAAAAAAAAAAGGGAGGAGCTGTTAGCCATTTCTAAAGATGACTACAAAAAAATGTTTCGAACAGTGGAAGCACCGGTGGGACAAATGTATTAGTTGTAATGGAGAGTATTTTGAAGGGGATAAGGTTGTTTTGCAAAAAATTTGAAAATATATAGTTTTTAAAAACTAATTCTAGTTATTTTTGGGTACCTCCCCGTATCTCCCTGTTGGGCAATAGTTCAATTTGCATAAATTCAAGTAAACCGAAGTCAAGATTAACAATACTGTAACCTTGATGTCAATTTATATACAGCTCAGCCTTTGCAAGCTTTCTGCAAGTCTAATACAGTGACACATTGACTTTATTAACAGTTTCTGAGTGTTAAAAGGAAAGAGTAATAGTTTGTTGTTTCATACAAATGTTCAGACCAATAAATCAAGCACCAATACGTCTTGTTGAGTTTTGTCAATAAAAAATCGAAAAGTTAAAATTAGTTATCTTTCAAATCAAAGTTTCAAATGTACAGCTTAAAAATTGTGAAAGTTTTGCAGTGTGTAAATGTGTCTTTTGCTGCTACTCTTCCTCATTAAAAAATAAACCATAGCACCTTTAAAAAATTAAATTATCAAGGACCACTACATAAAATATCAAAAATTATCTAATAGAGTATCTGTGAAAATTTAGGACAGAGGGTATTATTAGTGATTTATTTTTTCCCAGGAGTATATATGTATGAGAGTATGAATATACAGGATAAGACCTACATCTTTAAACGACAAAGCATTTCTGTGGATATGTTCCTCCTGTAAAGCCCCACCTGTGTTGCACCATGCGTCTGCATACCCAATCTGTGACCAAGTGGTTAGCAGCGGACCACTTGCTTGGCCCATTCCACACCGCCTTCCAGAATTTTTTTTAGCTGGTTATTTGTTATCCCTAAGCCAACATGGGCCAACTCTGTATATACTGAAGTTTATAAATTTAACAATAGCTAATTAGTAACTTTTATTGTTAATAAAATAAATTAAATAACCTTCAAGTAAAGATGTTTTGTAGAATGTTGATATCATTACTTACCCAATTCAAAATTATAAAGTATAAAATTAGTTTCTTACCGTAAGAGATTTAATTTCTTGTCTTAACTTTAGAACAGTACTTTCAGCTGAGACAGCTCTCCTCTAAAACAAAACAAAGTGGAAACCCTTATGTATTAAAAAACAAATCAATAGACGTTAAAATACTAAGCTAGACAGTGTTATTCAGAGCTTAGTCAGTTAACGAATGACCGTAGTCCGTAGTCAGTTAACGTAGTCACCGTAGTCAGTTAACGAATGAAAATATTAATAAGTTCACATAAATTATGTAGCAACATAGTACTATTTTTACCAAATAGTACGGTTAAGGTTCCCATGGCAGGTGGTTTAAACATATTATTATGTACTTTTCTTGTGTTGTGGAGTGAAACGGCGACGTTTATCACTTAATATTAACTTGTGAATGGAAAAGGACTATTCAACGTCTACTGTTGACAATGGACAGTATGAGAAATTGTTGAGGCATGAACTATATAATAATATATTTTCTGGTAACTCCTAATATCTACCAACTAAAACTTTACATATGGCTTCCAAAATGAAATATCCTGGATTTTTTTTAACACGCTTTGCATTTTTTTCTTTTATTGTATTACTGACTGGGCGTATATTACTGGCGTCGTATATATTTTTTTGTACATCACTCATTATTTCAAATTGTTCCTGTAGGGAGAGTCCTGATGAACTAGGAAACCATAGTGTCTATTAATATAATGTATATCATCGCGAATATTTTGGTCCTTCAGTAAGTCCTGCAGTGTATGTATGGCACTGCTGTCACTAATATATAAATAACATCTCTTATGCCATTGAAATATGTATCGTAATATGCTACAGCTTCTAACCAAGTACCCCATCTAGTTATAACTGGTTCAGGAGGTAGAGGTGTGTGGTAAAACCTCCCTGAAAACGTCCCTTTCTGTAGGCGCCTTAATAAAAACTTTTTGACAGTTGATATAAAAGTGTTTACTAAAGGGAAATTGTCCCTTACTTTCACAGCTACCCGATTAAGTGCATGAGCGGCACATGTGAAATGAATCATTTTTGTATATTTTTTAGATAAAATGTCTCCTGCTTTTAACATATATGCGGCTGCATCAGTTGGCATCACAAGAACTTTATCTGTAGCATCTTGATCGGGCCATATATAATTAAAACAGTCATTAACAAAATTTACGATCGTTTCGTGATTAGTTTTATCCAGAACCTTAGAAGCTAGTAGGTGGGTGTCATTAGCAGTGTCACTGTTACATGCACCAATTAAAAAAAAAGCTACTGAACGCCCGCAAGCATCGGTAGCTTCGTCTATAATAAAATACACGAAATTGTCCGCAAAGTCTTCGTGTATTGATGTCACTACATTGTTGTAAACCCGATCGACATATGCAAGTCTTAACCCTTTCACTGCGGCACCTGATTCTAATATGAAAATACGGTGTGCGGTGCCGGGAACCTCGCGCGGCTGCGTACGGTTCCCGCAAGTAACCCCGTTTTAGTAGTTGTGATTTTATATAGCCAATGCGGTTTCGGCCGTCTCCCGCACTTAAATAATGTTTTGTAATCTACAAATCTTAAGTTTTAGGTAACGCATCACATGTATTATAACAAGAACGTGACATGTAGTATAACAAGTTTACGCGACATGATAATACACTTACAACTTCTACCGACGAAAAACTGCAATTTGAATTGACAGCGTGTGATGATATACATGTACATATGTTTGTATATGCGGATATATCCAGCTCCCGCACTAACGCGATGGTACATTTTTTTGACAGCAGCGTGTGGTGGGATATTTAAAATCAGTAAAAATAGGTAACCAATAGTGCAGTAAATCATGCGGCTGCGCCCACCTCACGCATTAAAGCACTTCTCTACCCTAGCGTAAATATCCGGCTCTCGCATATCAGCCACACATTTTTTTTACAGCTTTATCTGGTTCCCGCAGTGAAAGGGTTAATATACTTTCATAAGGAATTTTTCGGTCCATATATTTTTCTAAAAACGTACGTAACTGGGGGTTCTCTAGTTTGTTTAATGGAATATTGCTTGCAACAAAGGCTTCTGTAAGTTCATAGAAAAATACTGAGTCGTCGGCGCTGAATGAGGCATGGCTTTTCAGATGTCTTGTTACTTTAGTTTAATCTGAAAAATTTATAATGCGTTCACACACAGTTCAAAAAAAGGTAATTTCCTTGAATACGTATGTCCCTAAAACCCTCAGGATCGCTGTTAACCACGGTTGAAATACTTCCCGTCTATTTATTTTCACCTTTGGCATGGTAACTCACTTTATTCACTTCTCCCCTCAACTAACACTTATTAATATTTATAAAGTTATTTAAACACACGGCGAATATGTAAAAACAAAACGTATCAACGTGATGCAATACCGGCGACTGTCTGTTACAGGGTGCCATAAATAACTAAAATTGCTAGCGCAGTTTTCGTAATGCAAGTCAGCTGTGAGCTGTGAAGGCCAACGAGTCAAGGGCAGGACATGCACAGTGTCGGCCCTGTGACATTCGCGCTTGGTAATAAGTAATAATATTTAATAATGTACTATGATGCAACATAGTTACTGTGAACATATTAACATTTTCATTCGTAAACTGACTACGGTCCTGTTACACTCCGCGCTCGCACGAACTCTAGTTATAATCTTCAAGGACCCACTGTTATAATCATGTGATACAGTCGTAATAATAAAGTTCATTACAGTTTATTAAGCTCTGGTTGAAACAGAAATTTGATTACTTCTGAAATATATCAATGAGTTCAAGAGAGGTCCGATGCATAGTAGATAACAATTAGCCTATTTATTCTGGAAATGTAATAATTAATTTCATTAAAACCCCAACAAAACATTTAAATTATGACAACTACAAATGCTGCAAATTAGAAATAATATATAGGTACTAATTACATCAAGTAAAAAACAGATTTTTATCTCAGTTACAATATTTATACGAATTAATGTTGCGTATTTTGAAGTTTTTTTTAATTGTTTTTTTACCCAATTGACATTAAAAAAATATATACATTTTTCTCCTGTCTACACAAGAGACACCCCATACTTATTAATAATAGTTATAGAAAATAGAAATGGAAACATACATTACTCCTCTCCAAATTATCTTCAACTTGTTCCAGTGCTTTGGCAAGATTTTGAGTATATTCGTGCTCTTTATTCCTAGCTATTTCTAATTCCCTGCTTAAACAATCGCACAGTCGTGTCTGTTCCGCTAGCTGCCTTTTTGTAACATCCAGTTCGTGTCTCAGTCTTTCGGATTCACTTTCGGGACTATGCAAAGCCGACATCGTTTCGCCTTTTTTGAGAACATACTGCACTATCAGCGAGAAAATCTGGCAAACTTTTTGAATTTCCAACCTAAAGAAAAACTTATTATTATATATTTAGAGGGAAATGGGCAAACTTCTAAATTCTCTTTATTATTTACTTTGCTATACATAACAATGATTTGCAAGGAAAAATAATTAGAAAACGAAGAAAAAAATATGTTTAGAAGTAACTATAAGGTTACAATTTTTTAATACAATTTATCTTGTTTGAAATATTGATAAATATTTATTTGGCAGAAAAAAAATCCAAAATTTTCAAACTACTAGAACTATGGAAAAATATACGGACAATAGTTTACTGGTCCCAATATTTTTCTATCATACTTCTTCTATCATACTTTTTCTATCACATTTCTTCATGTTTCTTAATTTTTTGCTTACTCTATATATTTTTTAAATGCATGCTTTTAATTACTGGTATGTTTTCATTGGGCATCATTAAATTGGCAACAGCTGTTTGTGCAAAGTATTTTCTCTTACCTCACTTCCTGTACTAGAATTTCTCAATCCGCTTGGTGGATTGCCAATTGGAAGATCTAATGGAAATGAACCTTGTGGTCTGACGGGTAAATCGAGTGGTATTGACATACTGGCACCATTAGTCGAGACATGAGAGTTGAGGTCGTCTTTAAATTTGGATCTGTTGTTTCTACTGTGCGCAAAGTCTGGTAAATTGTTCATGTCCAAATTATAATTATTACTTGAGTTGCCTGCCAAGTAACATTGTTCAATGACTAGATGGTCTTGTACAAAGTCTGGTAAAGCCGATGAAAACTCGGGGACCATTCTTGACTGTTTTGATTCAGGAATTTGATTAGTAACTTCCGAAGTAGGAGTTGCGCGATTTTCACAGTAAACTTTGGGTCTAGCACCTTTATTTTGATAATTTCCACTAGAATCACTGCGTAAAAAATGTTTGAAGGAAAAGGGATTGTCTTCTCTTTTTTTGTCCTTCATTAATACCTGAACCTAAAAATGTTTAAAAGTTCATAGTAAGACAAAGAACCTACTTCTCTGAAGGCACAGTAGCCAAAAATAGTTTGAAGTGCTTTTATTTAATTTTATAATGTAAACATATATGTATTTTTCATCTCGACATTAGACATAGTGACAATCTATTTACATGAAATTGTATATAAGAATGTTCCTCATTAAAACTTTTTAAAAATAAATGTCAACTAATTGGAGGTATACTTTGTACACAGTAAAATTAAGAAAGGTACAATGTAATGTACCGGTTATGTGTTATTTAAAAGTAATCAAATGAATGTATGAAAATAAATACTTTATTTATTTTGTAAGATAGGTGCCTTCACGTCTAGTTTTAACCCTGTACTTATGTTTGAAATTGGCTGCTTCACAAAAAAATTACCTGAAGCTCCAACATTTTGATTTCCTAACCTATTTAGGTCTGGATTACGTGACGAATTATCTCCCAAATCCAAACGAATTTGTTGGGGAACTTCTGGGTCCACATCGTTTTCGCTTTGGCCATTACCATATGCATTGGAAGACAAATCATCTTCTGCCATTCTAGATAATATGTAACAAAAACATCTACAACTCAAAATAAACACAAACTGACAGTTTTTGGAAACTGCCAAGACGCATTGACAACAGTCCGAAAGCTCTTCTTCTCCCTCTGAAAAGTCGTGTTTACTCCACTCAAAAAGTATATATACCTATTGTCTATGCTCCACTTAATTCTTCTAGCCAATGGCGTTCATTGGTTTACTCTTAAGTCCAGTTACAATTGGACTTAACAACTATAACTATAAGCATAATTGTAATTTTTATGTTTTGTCCATAATAAATTCATGTACAAATCGTGTATATTTTAAAACTCCCGCATAGAAGATACAGTTTAGCCAATTTCACATAATTTGACATTTTACGGAAACGATACCGGCACTGGAAGAAATCATGGACATCGAATTGATAATTAATATTGTAGGAAATTAATATTAATTAATTTTAATTAGTATTGTATTTAGGGTAAACCTAACCCACGTCACGATAATATAGGTACAGGGTTGATATGGCTGGCAAAACGTAATTTTAAACCAAGAAGACTTCTTCTTGTTTTAGCGTAAAAATAAAGTACACTCAAACCCTTCTTATTTCACCTTCGCTTAATTCACATCCTCTGTTATTTCACCACGTTTCCCCCTATTAGGTCGCGAAACCGTCCCGGTTAAGTCGCCGCCTGTAAAAGTTTTAGAACTACGTTTGGAAATTGGATTCTCGCATGAATATGTACAATTTTTATTGAAAAATGATTGTGTAATACATTTATTGATTTAAAATGGGTTAGGTGTCTTTTAAAAATATTTAATCTTTAAAATATTCATTCAAGTGGAAAATTGAACTTTGTCACGCACGACTGGGTATACTTATATTGATTTTTCGTTCAGTTGGCTCATTTTTCGTTATAACAATTGCTGTGGTATATCTCTAAATATTTCTTTTTGCAGTTAAAACACAAAAAAAGTCGAGGTTATGATCGCGACTTAAGAGAGGCAAAATTTCGCGACTTAAGCGAGGTAATGATGCACGGATTTGGCGACTTAAGAGGGGTTCGAGTGTAATTTCATCTTTGGCTTTATAGTTAAAGTGGCTTATTCATGCCTTAATTGACGATTGAAGGTCATTCTTAATGCTAATGTTAACTGAATTAGTTGTAGACAAGAGTATTATTTTCATATAAGTACGCCATCTTTGTGGTTGTGATTAATTTTACATTTATGTTAATTGTGCAGGGGGCAACACATCTCTCCGGCAAATGTTAACCGCTCTCCCAACTCCTATTAGAGTGATTATTTCATAAATTAACAAAAAAATTAGTTATTTCATAAATTAGCCATTTAAACAGTTCTTTTGTGTAACTACATAGGTACATTTTTATGCATGTAATTTGTGTTTTATCCAAACTCTACGGATAGTATACAAACTAGCCAAATACCACGATACACATACATATGTGTGTCGTGACCAAATACAATGTGTTATTATGTATACTTTCTCTCGGGTCTGTATATCAGCCACCATTCTTGGTTAGTTGGATAATACATAAATTTACCAAAACATCCAGCCATTTTAGTAGAACCACAGTATTCTTATGAAATAACCAGTCGTGTTTTTATTTTAGATACTATCCAGCTACTTTATAATACTAGCCAAGTACATAACTACTTTACCGTAACATATACAAAAAATTATAATTGGTTAGTTTTGTTCGTACGTGTATAAAAATGTAGACCTGGCATTAGCAAAACTAGTTCTTCTTTTTTTGCATTACTCCATTAATTTTTTTTTTTCGAGCATATATTATTCCTATACAGTAGATTTCACTAAATGCCAATTCTGATTGAGGTGTAGTGAAATCTAGTGATATACCTATTAAATAAAAGAAACATATTACATTATCTCTATTGCAATGACGTAATAGAATAATTAAAGAAGATACAGCAGTTGCTTATTTGGTGTATAGCGAAAACATGCCTAAGATTGATCACGTTACATACTTCTGTTTGAGGTTATGTTAAATTAAATTTAGATAAATTGAAAGAATAGAAACGTTTTTTATCCATTGTGTTGTAGTACGCGATTAGAGGGTGTATTATCGGATATGAAACAAAAATAACTTCTTGTACAGTGTGTCAGGCAGTACAATACAAACGAAGGTGATAAGACATATTTTCGTAACAATTTTAATATGATCCTATTTTAATACGTCCTATTTTATAGCAAAAAACGATGTCTGATCGTATGCCAAAAATAGATATAAGTAAGCTCAAACAGTCAGATCTGACTTTTATAAAAGAGATTGAAAAACAGAATTTCGAAAGGGTTCAAAAATTGAAACGTATCAGAAGAAACAATTTAATAACGGCTGGGTTACTGGGTGTCGGAGTTCTGAGCATATATGGATATTCAATGTACGCTGTAAGGCAAGAGAGTTTTTTGGATGATTTTGATGAGCCTGCCAAGACTACAGAGTAATGGCGACATCAAAAGCAGTTAATATTCGTTTACCTCCCTTACCTACTATTAGAGATTTAATTAAGTTATATCGTATAAGGGCACTGCGGCAGTTGTCGCAAAATTTTTTAATGGATGAACGTCTCACTGATAAAATTGTTAAGGCTGCTGGGAAAATTAATAATCATTATGTTTGTGAAGTTGGACCTGGGCCTGGTGGAATTACAAGGTCTATTATTAAACGTTGTCCAAAAAAAATTATTGTAGTTGAAAAAGATCCTAGGTTTCTTCCAACCTTAGAGTTACTACAGGAAGCATGCAGGGACTATACAGAAATGAACATCGAAATTGGGGACATAAGGACTTACAATTTGGAAGCAGGTTTTAATGGTGCACCACAGCATAACTGGCTTGACGCTCCTCCACCAGTCCACTTGATAGGTATTTTATTTGTCTAGATAAACTTAAATGTCTACATTTTTCTATAATAGTTGTGATTTTAATTGTAATGGTCTTCATTATTGTAGGAAATTTACCTTTTAGTGTATCCACAAATTTAATAATAAGATGGCTACAAGCTGTATCTGAAAAATCATCTGCTTGGACTTTCGGAAGGTCATCAATGACTCTAACATTTCAGAAAGAAGTAGCCGAAAGGATGGTAGCTCCTGTGGCAGACAAGCAGAGATGTAGATTATCAGTAATGTGCCAGTTGTGGTGTGACGTACATTATAAGTTCACGATTCCAGGTAGGGCTTTTCTACCTAAACCTGATGTAGATGTAGGTGTTGTGACATTGTATCCTTTGAAACGTCCACTGGTTGACTTACCATTTAAATTGGTTGAAAAGGTTCTCAGGAATATCTTCAATATGCGGCAGAAGTATGCCATACGCGGAGCAGAAAGATTATTTCCGAAGAATTACGTGAGGATTTGGGTAGGTGTTTCATGATATTTTATTATTCTAAGATATTCATACTTCAATTCGTACAATTAGGTATCTTTCGCAAATATTCATAATTTAATTGTTCAGTTTGTTTATCCTTTTATGTTTTTTCCACATAAATCTAAGAAAAAAAATTCTCTTCAGTTGCTTGATCATTACAATGAATAAATAATAAGTGATGATAACTGTTACAGTGTTAAAATTTTCTACAGTTTCATGTGTGTTATGAAAAATATACAGCATATTTACCAAATATAACTTTTGTAATTAATGTTGTTAATTTGTTGTATAATATAGCTTAATATAAGACATAGCTCAATATAAAAATATATCCGAACTTCAAATATTTAAATAAATTGAAGTCTAGACCTTTATCTTATAAAATGAAAATTAATTTGTTTATTAATCTTTTATATAGGCTCATTTCTTTCACACTGCATTTTTAGGCATGAAACTTTTTCACTTAGCTGATGTGGATTATACAACAAGGCCTTTTCAAATAACTAACGAGGAGTTTGCAAGAATTTGTTATGCATATAAGGTGCTAAGTGAGGATCATCCAGACTTAATTGACTATGATTCTAGAGGTCCTAAAAAGAATCTGGGTTTAACTTTTTGTAGTTAAATATAATTATGTATATCGTAGAATAAAAAACTAAGCAAGTACTGATGGTTATATTATTTTTATTACATACAGTGTTTATTCAATTTAACATTTACATGCAAATTAATTAATTAGAATTTTTAAATTAATTAGTTCATATTTTTCTCTGCTATGAGTTAGAAAAATTGTGGTTGTGAGAACATGAGTTATTCAATATCACATTTACAATTCCATTTTGGAAAATTTCAGATTTTTTTGCCATAATACAGATTTGAAATTTACTTTCAATTGTCATGGTCATAAAATCTCCGTGTGTTGTTTCTGTTAAAATTTTCTGGTTTACTAAGATCTTGAAATAAGTATTTGTAAAAAATAGAGATATATGTATATCATGAAGGTAGGTACTAGGTAGGTATTATTTTCACATAATGAGCAAAGAGCAGAAATGGAGGTGGATTAAAAGTAACTTTAAATGTGGAGAGTGATTATAGAATGTATCTTGAATCCTATTATATTGACTGACTATGGTTTACTTGTTCACAGAAAACAAGTATGTTTTCTGGCAATCTGACATTAAAAATGGTTTTCTATAGAATTGGTCTCTCAAAAATGAGAACTGGTGTATAATATGAAGAGTAATATCAGTTGAGCATCTAACTATATAAGTGACTGAAAACGATATTGGAAAAAAAAATCAACTATTTTCGCAATTTTGTTAACAACTTATGCAGATTTAGATGCTGAAATACTGGTACTATCAATTATAGTAATTGTTGGAGAATAAAGTTAACATAAGTCTCACTTCCACATCCATGTAGTAGAGTTTAGGTATTGTATTTGTGTGTCCTTTTTGTTTAATATATAAATTAGGTGTCACATTTTTAAATCTTTTACTTTCCTTAGGTGAGGTTGAATGTTGAATAAATAATTCAGACACAAAATGGAAGTAAGATAAGTAAAAATATATATAATACATACATGCATTGAAATTTATATCTAATTTTGCTTATTGTTAGTCAACTGTGGGATGAATTTTGAATATCTAAAAGTTAATTCAATCTTAATTACTTAAATGCAGTTAATTTAAATTCTATTAGTTGTAAGAGACCAACTTTAAATTAATGTCTCTTATTGGAATTTATGAAAAAACAAACTTTTATCATACTTTAGGGGGTTCTTATAAACCTAAATAGAAGGATATATATAGGAATAAAAGAACTTCAAATGAAATTTTTAAATTGCTGTATCTTTAGTATCTACACATGAAAATTTTGAAACAAATACAAGAATTATTTTTTTCGTAATTTTCATTTAAAGTTGTTTTGCTGTTATAACCGTTTCCTTCCGTCTTTTTTTCTTAGGTCTGGCACCTCCTAAAATGTTATGTGGGCCCCATGTTTCCCGACGAAAACAGGAGAATTTCAAATTTAACCTGCAGCCACTGAGACATATACAATTTTATCAACAATATTCTTATTTTGTTACTCACTCGTGTTCTAACATTTATAATCGTACTGAATTTTTAACCTTTGGTTTTTGCATAATGTATTTTAAATGAATAATATTTCTCACAATCACATTTTAGTGAACCTTGACCCCCAAACTTTCGGTAAATTGTTAATACCTGCTTCTCCCAATGATAAGTTAATAATCTCCCAATAATGATTTAGTTCATTGTAAAGAAAATCAAAAAATACGGAAAGAATTATACCGAATTATAATTCATGCCGTATCGTAACGAATTTTATTTTTTTATGGTTTCTAGAGATTAAGCATTCTGGTTTATTAAGTTTTAAGTTAATATTTTACTTATTAGACACGTACACTGAAATTAATAAATAAATATACAGTTTATAAAAGTAAATACATTGACTTTCATATTATATATTGTATATTAATTAATATAAAAAAGTTCTTTCCTACATTTAACTAGTTAATTCTTGTATCCTGTACAAAATAATTTTCCAGTCCGTATAAAATTCTTATCTGAAAGCAATAACCAGTCCAGTTCTATATGTAGTAAGTGTAATAATACTGGTAAGTGCAATAATGATTATGCACAGAATTTTTTAGATGTAAATAAAACAGGAACGGACTCAGAAAATATATGTACCTAGGTATTATAATAATTATGTAGTAAGTTTTGTATTACAAATTTTCATATTTTTTTTTGCAAACTTGCCCTAGGGCCTTGATTTTTTCTAATAAAATGTATTTTATAATTGCTAATTCAGAAACAGATTTCATTATGTGATACATATGTACATATAAATAAATAAAGTTAGAGACCCGTCTCAACCGATATAATAAATAATATTTTTTTATTAAGTAGGCCTGAACATTAAATGATTAAATTTAAACTCATTTAAATTTGAGGAATAAGCGATTGAGATCCTGAACGAAGCAGTGGCGGCTCGTGGACGTAATGAAGATGAAGCAGACATACACTAAGTATGCGTATGCGTATACTTAGCGACGCATAGTCCATTTGCTTATATTAAAAAAGATAAGAATCAACATGTGATAGAACCAACTTGAAATTTTTAGCAGTGGATCACTTGCGTCCTCCGTCGAGCCACCACTGGAACGAAAACAGCCTTTAACGAAACGGCAACAGTTCATTGAATTGCATTTTTAAAATCGTTCATTATATGATAATTTACCAAAATATTTACATAATATAATCCAGTCCTTGCTTGAGTCGTCATTTACATTTAACTGTCGATAGTAATAGGCGTTTTGTAGCTGCATTGATTGTGTGATTGTGATTTTAACTACTAGAGAATGGATAAGCAGTGTACGCGATTAATAAGAAAATATGCTAGTCGTCCAGAATTGCCAACATGTAACTTTGTACCTAAAAAATATAAGGTAATGTGCAGTAGTAATAACTAAAATATTGGATTCAATGCTACTGACTTAGTACCTAGTTGCTATTGGATTAATAAGTCTTACCGTTTGGATGAATCATTACATCAAATAGATTGACTTAGATACTCCACCAAAATATCCAAATTGTGGTACATACGAAGTTTTTAAGAGCTTAAGTTTAAGTTTGTGACCCAAGAAGATTTCTCGTTTTACAAAAATGTTCCCAATTTCGTTTTCTACAATGCTCCTAATATTTTTTTCATGAAACCAATAGAAACCAAGATGTTTCGGAAGAGTACATTTTTCAGGTTTTCTAGCTGGTGACGCTAAGAGATAAACTAAATACTCCCTTCATAAGAACAATATGTTGACTATTATGAGAAGCCAACAATACGTATTAATACATCGCTTCCAATTGAAATCTCACAACCAGTTAAAATTTGGTAAAATCCATTGTCAACTTATGCAGTCCACCATTGTTGACCAACAACGGTTGCCAATGCGAAACGCGAAACGGTTGCTCACAATATCCCGTTTAGAAGATGCTCTTCTCGAGGAATGGTTGTCTGAGACAGCGTACGCGAATCCCAGCGCACCCGGTACACCATATTCAACCTTATTAAATTTTTTTAATCGCTTTCTAGAAATAACTATGAAAGAATTTCGAGTGATTTTATCATATTTTTACTGGTGGTGCAATTTCAATTGCAGACAGTGTATATTATATTTTATGGAAAGGGTAATGGGGCATGTAATAGAAGCAAATAATGTCAATTTTACTAGGTGAAGACCTACATGAAAAGAAAAGATTTTTTTAAATAATGATTTAAGCGTTCAGTTGCCTGCTGATTATGATAAAACGTAAACAATAACCATTTTCAGTTACGCGTTATATCGTCAGTTGACACGAAAACATTGGATTAAGTTTTAAAAATTGTAGGGTCTATCACAGGAAGAATTAACAAATATCAGAGGGACAAATTTAAACCCTTCTCTAACTACGTACTACAGTAAACCGTTGGCGTTACATCAAGGATATAAACAATGGCTCTTCGACATAAATGGAAAAATATATTTAGACATGTTTGGAGGAATTTGTACGGTATCGGTAGGACACTGTCATCCGTAAGTATACTCTAACCAACAATGGCCTAATTTCAGCTTTTTAACCGAGGTGGCAAGGCGTGCCGGGAGTCTGGGGGTATCCCTATACCCCCTCGGTATACCCCTCGCCACCCCCGAATTACGCCACTGTTAACCAACACATAATGATACGAATATCAGTTTATTGCGCCACCACTGAATATCTCAGCAGATGTGAAAGGACATGTCCGTGCGTGATGCAGAACGTTACTCTCAATATCGTCATAATTTTATCTTACCTTAGTGCTTTTGATATACCTCCTATGAAATATAAGCTAAAAATAGAAAGTAACATTCAGCTAAACAAACTACAGGGCACCAACAGTAGCTTTGCCCTTGGCCGCAGTAGACAAAACCTGAAATGTGTGTAGCCGTAGCTGTAGCCGTGAATGCTTCGAGTAGTGCCGTCAGTTATTGTTTGTTTGTGGGTATCTCTTAAGTAGGTATATTATTATCTCGGTTATGGTCGTACTACCTCGTACTACGTTCGTTGTGCACAATTAGCGGGCAAAGCTATTCAGGGTGTACTGTATGTACGTGGTACATATAGATGTAGATTACTCCAATTTTTTTATTTGTTACAGAAAAATTTCAGAAGCTGTGAATGAACAAATGCAGACTTTGTGTCATGTTTCGAACGTTTACTATCACAGCAAAATACACGAGTATTCGAAAAGACTTGCAGAAAAATTACCAGGTAACTTAAAAGTAAGTAGTAATAGATACATAAAAGAGTAAACATTTGTAACCTTTGTCAACTTCCATAAAGCGAGTACCTACACATAGTACATAGACCTTAGATTTCTATTGACGTTATGGAAATTTATTTTGTATAATGTCATGCCACTATTTCCTGTATTAAATATTTATAATAGCTGAAACTGAACAGATGTTAAGAGGATTTGAAACAGTACATTAACAAAAACATGGAGAAATTCTTTCATTGAAGAAAACAATGCAAAGAAAAGTGGGGTGTGGAGAAGATAGATAATAAGTAGAGGAAAAATAAATAAACAAAATAAATGTCCTCACATATGGAATTTTTTTTGGAATTATTATTTTAACTATTTAACGAATACTAATTTTTTGTCTAATTAATGTTGTGTCATTGATGTTTGAGTGTTAATGGGATGATTGTTCCCTTGTGTAATCCCGTCTTTTAATATTTAAACATACTCTATGAAATTATTTGTTTTTGCCACATAATTGTTTTATTTTAGTCCATATATTTTGTGAACAGTGGTTCGGAGGCGAACGATTTAGCTTTACTAATGGCTAGAGCATACACAGGACGGTTTGACGTTGTATCCTTGAAGAACGGGTATCATGGAATGACTTACCAAATCATGGGAATGGTTTCGAATAATTATTATAAGTATCCTGTGCCAGGTGCTGCAGGTTTTGTTAAGGTGGTGTATAAATTGTGACAATACGATCTGTCTTGCCTTTGTAATACATATTTTACACCTTTTATAAGTATTTTAATGATCAAATTTTATCGAAAGATACTCTTTGATTTCGGTCCATTTCCTTTCCTTTTTTTTGTGTTTTTTTTTTTTTTTTGGTATTTCACATTTTGTATGGATATTGTATTTTGTGATCTACAGACGATGAATCCAGACGTCTACAGAGGAATATGGGGAGGAAATAAATGCCGTGACAGTCCAATACAAACCGACAGGGCTTGTTCTTGTTCAGGAGAATGCGAAGCCGGATTGAAATATGTTCAACAATTCGAAGAGGAATTATCGTATAATATTCCAAAAAATAATATAGCGGCATTTTGGGCGGAGTCAATTCAAGGCGTAGGTGGTACCGTTCAGTTCCCTAAAAATTATATCAAAGGAATATACGACTTAGTGAAGAAGCAAGGAGGCCTTTTTGTGTCAGATGAGGTAATATGCCCCCCTCCAGATGCGAAAGCGCTAGCCCTAGTGTCAGAACTAGTAGCATTTATCACCACTTTTAAATTCTGGAATGTTGACAAACATCTAGCGTTTAAATAAATTTGCCTTCAAGTTGGCTATAGAAGAAACCCATGTCGTCGCCAATTTTTTTCCATTATGGACGACATGAAAACAAATGTTTGACAGTTTAATTAAACAATAGGGAATTCGGTGCACTAGTTAAATTTTGGCATTTGTATCTGATGTTCGGGGTTCAAATTCCAGCAACTTGGTCTTTTTTTTGCCTTTAATATGGAGTTGAGACACGAAATGACGTAAAAATAGACATTTTAATTGAAAACACATTTGAAATATTTTTGTCACATTTTTCGATTCCGGAATGAATTTGAATTCATCACCATTTTTAAATTTCTTAATAAATTTGTCTTCAAGTTGGGTGTGGAAACACCGTGTCTCCCTCAATTTTTTTCCACTATGGCCGACATGAAAACAAATTTTTTTACAGTTTAACTAAACTATAAGGAATTTGGTGCAATATTTAACTCTTTGCCTTTGAATTTGAATATCTAGGATTCAAATTCCAGCAGCTCCATCTTTTTTTTTTGCCTTTAATATGGAATTGAGAGACGAAATGACGTAGAAATAGAAATTTTAATTATTGAAAATACATTTGAGCAAGATCACCTCAAGTGGATCCCCTATTTCCCACTTGATCATGAAATTCAAGTACAACTATTTTATTGTGAAGTATTCACTACCAATAATTAGACGCTGGAACAGTTTTTTCAAAATTTTCATTTTAACAACAATTTTTTTTATAATGAAAATTTCTAGGACTTCTAATTAAAAAATATATTCCGAACCAACCGACAGAGATAAATGAATGAAATTTTCAGGATTTATTGTTAAATACCTATATTTTGTTAAAATACTCAAAACTAATAATTATGTATTTATTATCATATTGTTAATTAACTTTTAAATAAACAAATGAAAATTTCAATGACTTCTCCCTCAAACATTGAATTTTTTTTTATTGGTTACATGCATTATACATTTAAGTTCGATATCCTAAAAGAAAATTTCACTGCTCGCTATTAATTTAAACAATTAAATTTATGTAACACCGCGCGGCGAGCTCTGCCGGTACAGCGCGCTGCCGGGAGACGTGGACTTCACTTTAACTCCGGTCGGTCGTAATTAACAATAACGATTATAAATAATGTTATTCAACGAATTTTATTTTTTTAAACATAGTATAGTGAACAAATAGATACAATAATTTCTTATTATTAAACTAAGACAGAGAGAACTAACAAATAATTAAATATTATTTTATTTACTTTTTAAAAACTTTGTTATTGTGATAACTTTTTCATCTTGTGAAACAAGCTTACACTCCAGTGATACACCATCTAAAGGTTTGTAATAGTGAAACTGGAGAGTATTTTTTATTGTAACAGATTTTTTAAAACGTTGCCTGTACTTTTGTTCATGCGAGTCATGATCTTCTTGAGAACAGGAACCAATATTATTTTTTTAAAAGAACTTTTGGCCTACTGGAATAACGAAAGTGCTGTCGTTATATGCTTATCATTGTCACGTTGAAGGTTAGCACGATAAGCCTGCCTTTTTACACTTCCTCCTAAGCCATCATACGTTCCTTTGCCGTGGGATGTGGCGAAGAAGTTCCGTTCCGTTTCAACAGCAAAATCGTTCTTTTGATTGATTAGGTTGGCAAAATTATATTTATTTTTATATTGTGTAACCGCTCCGTCCGAAAAATAGGAGATTTTTTTTAATGTTATTGGCACCAAATCTATTTTTCAAGAATTCAATTAATATAAAATTAAAAAAGGTGAATCGAACTTGTGTCGTGATCATTTTTTTCGGAAATCACTACAGAATTTTCATGGTTCATTTATCTGTATCAATGCAGTTGTTTCACAAGATGAAAAAGTTATCACTAACAAACTTTTTATAAAAATTTATATTTAATTATTTGTTAGTTCTCTGTTTTAGTTTAAGAATAATACATTATTTTATCTATTTGTTCACTACATTATGTTTAAAAAAATAAAACTCGTTGAATAACATTATTTATAATCGTTATTGTTAATTACGACTGACCGGAGTTAAAGTGAAGTACAGGTCTCCCGGCAGCGCGCTGTACCGACAGAGCTCGCCGCGCGGTGATAAATAAATTTATATTGTTTAAATTAATAGCGAGCAGTGAAATTTTCTTTTAGGATACCAAACTTAAATGTATAATGCATGTAACCAATGAAAAAAAAATTAAATGTTTGAGGGAGAAGTCATTGAAACGTTCATTTGTTTATTTAAAAGTTAATTAACAATATGATAATAAATAAATAATTATTAATTTTGGGTATTTTAACAAAATATAGGTATTTAACAATAAATTCGGAAAATTTCATTCATTTATCTCTGTCGGTTGGTTCGGAATCTATTTTTTAATTAAAAGTCCTAGAAATTTTCATTATAAAAAAAATTGTTGTTAAAATGAAAATTTTGAAAAACTGTTCCAGAGTCTAATTATTGGTAGTGAATAAATACTTTACAATAAAATAGTTGTACTTGAATTTCATGATCAAGTGGGAAATAGGGGGTCCACTTGAGGCGATCTTGCTCATTTCAAACATTACTAACACATTGTTCGAATAGGACATGTCCAGAGAATATTTTCTAGTAGATAAGGAGTACAGTGTTAATTGCATATCTCGTTACATAAACATTTTTCCATTTTTTTTCTAGACATCGATCAAGCTTATCAGCTCCGTAGGTTAATAATAGATTCCTTATAACAATATTCCACGCGACTGAAATATTGTTATATTTGCCATATTAATAAAGTACATCATCAACTTCTATACATATACATATACATAGTACAATCGTAGTTCCATCAAATAACGCCATTATATGTATTCCAGAATACACCCAACTGCAGTGTTTTGCTCCCCACCTCAATCAAAGTCGAGTCGCGAAGGCGATCATAATTTATACTTGTTTATTTAGTATAATTTACTCTGCGGTGGTCGATGCATCATCATTCGTGCGCATAAAACGTCGAATATATTTGTAAAAATGTCGGGACTGCGTCCGTCGCATGTTACGGTCGAGCGTTGGATAAACAATTTTCCGGAACTGACCTCTAATGGCAGTGAACTTCGTTGTACTATGCGTGACAGTGTACTGACGTGGCACGTAAAAACATCTGTTTTGCAGCGTGTTGCTACAGACAAAAATAAAGCTCGTGTAAGTGGTTGTATGAGTGCGCGAGACAGACAGAGACAATTTAACTTGTATTTAGTCAAAATGACGGTAGATGCGTTTGAACTGGCAAAGCGTACTTTGAGGTCATTGTCATATTTTGTTGAACGTAAATTATTAACTCAGAACAGAACAAAGAGCTGTAATGCAACGTTTGCTATTTTTATTGGTTCTAAACACGTCGTAGGTGCAAACTGGTTTTGGCAGAACTGGCGATACATTTTGGGGATTCGAAATGCACGGAATCATACCTGATATTGTAACTATGGCTAAGGGAATCGGAAATGGCTTTCCCCTAGCAGCTGTTGCAACTACGCCCGAGATCGCTGAAGCTTTAACAAAAGCTGCACATTTCAATACTTTTGGAGGTAATCCGGTCGCTTGCGCTGTAGGAATAGCAGTTTTGGATGTAAGTATTTTCCATGAAGATTTTATCAGGGGCATCGGACGACTCTACTAACTAACAATTAAGTAAATATTTCTGAACACAGTTGAGAAAAACACCTATATTATTTCAATGATTTTTAACAATAACAGTTTATTGTTAAAAATTAATACTAATTTATTGCTCCTACGTCATTTAAATTACAGATAATAGAGGAAGAAAAACTTCAAGAAAATTCGAAAGAACTCGGTACCTACTTTCTATTGGAACTGTCCAAACTAAAGTCTCAATTTCCAATCATTGGGGATGTTCGAGGAAAAGGGTTAATGATTGGAGTGGAGCTTGTCTCAGACCCTGAGACTAGGGTGCCTGTAACTCCTCAAACTTTTTTAAAATTTTGGGAGTACTGTAGAGATCAAGGACTTATTATTGGAAAAGGGGGGCTACATGGAAATGTAGGTTATAATCTATAGTCTGAATTTTACGTTAAAAATTGTACATGTATATAATTATATTATTTTTTTCCTAGGTCTTAAGAATGAAACCTCCAATGTGCATAACAAAAGAAGATGTCGATTTTACAGTTGAAGTTTTACAAAATGCAGCGGAATATGCGAGTTAAGAATTCGACTAGAATTTGAGAGAAATAAGATGGAACAGTACCATAACTTTGTAAAGAAAATAAAAGTTATTTCCACTTTCTAAGTGTGCAAGTGATGATTTATTCTTACATTTTTATATGCTTTTAACCGTTTAATATTGTGATTTTAAATATCAATAATTATTATAATCTAAAATATTTTGATTACAAAATAAATAATTTAAGTATTTCACTATTGTTTGAAAAAAATTATACGGATATGTTAAAGAATCTAGGGTAGAGAGGTCAAAATTGTATAAAGCAAGTTTGTTCTGTGTTCAAATTTTACAAAACATGCCGGTTTAGAGATGGCAATATTAAAAAAGATCCATATATTTAAAAAGTGATAGATCTATGTACACATCTACACAACTAAAAATGCAATGCAAACTTGTATTTCTTTTAATCATGAAATATTATGAATGATAGAAGAGTTTATAATATATTTCATGATTCGATTTTTATTTACCTAGTTTTGTTATCAAAGCGACTTACAACATACTTTGGTAACAACACACAACAATACCAATGAAGTTTATTTTCTGAATATATCGTCCTGAAACGCATATAACTTGATTGTTCTTTAATCTATATAATTTATGTGTAAAAAAATCTATAGTAAGTATTTAATTTATAGTAGTACATATCTACTCTAGATACATATGCAAGTATAGAGAGCAGTGAAACTACAAAGGTTTTCAAGATGCAGGAATGCCATAATGCCCACTGTCTGTGACCTAATTAATACATTATTTATTTTTATCACAGTTTTCAGCAAATAACTTAGTTGCAGGAGTGCCATAATCTGCAACAAAACAATAATATGGTAATAAAAATATACGATATTTAGGTATATTATAATCTGAAAATCATTTTGGTTTACCTGATGGTTTACCTGGTCCATTATAAATATGATGGACACTCTCCTTCGTTTTGAATACACCATCTTGGGGTTTCAATTTCCGCGTGAATTCCTCTCTTCAACAGTCTCTCTCTGTGGGCAAAAAATCTTATATCGGCCACTTTTTGAATCTCGTCTAGGATTTGTCCACAGTCGTTCTGCTGCTGCAGCTGCCCTAGGCCAAACCCTTGGTTCTATGTTAATGTCGTCTACCAGTTCACCCCACATGCAAACCTGCAACGTCGTGGAATATTACACTTTGAAGTCAGCACTGTGATGGTGGGAAATATTTTTTATCCACAACTGTTGAATATAATCTTGCATTATGTGATTCCTCAAAGATTATGTTACAACAATGACGTACATCAGTGGCGGTGCGTGATATTTCAGTTAACCATATCTTGAAAACGACGCATGGGACCCACTTCACTTTTTTAGGTGATGACTATACACCTCTTACAGAAAGGATTTATAGTGAGAAAAACCGTCAGCAAAGTTTGCGAAAAATTTTTTCAAAAACACTGGAGCACTCCCTGGGTTCTCAGTAACGCTCTGTGGAATATTTGCAGTATATTTTTTTTCATAATCTAGAAACAAATATAAGGAGACGTTTTTCGATTCGTTACAAAATATTTTTGTTTCAAAAAGTTATGGTCATTTTAATTTTGGGAAAAAAAATGTTCCTATAAAATTAAAATTAAAATGGCCATAACTTTTTGAAAAAAAAAATATTTTGCAACAAATCGAAAAACGTCTCCTTATATTTGTTTCTAGATTATGAAAAAAAATATACTGCAAATATTCCACAGAGCGTTACTGAGAACCCAGGGAGTGCTTCAGTGTTTTTGAAAATTTTTTTCGCAAACTTTGCCGACGATTTTTTCACTATACATCCTTTCTGTAAGATGTGTATAGTCATCACCTAAAAATTGAAGTGGGTCCCATGCGTCGTTTTCAAGATATGGCTAACTGAAATATCACGCACCGCCACTGACGTACATAAAGAATACTTTACAAAAAAAAAGAATCGTTTTGAAATAAACACATTAAAGCAATATCTATTAAATGGTAAAATTATAATTTTGCTCCTGATTCGTACTATATTACTGATACATACTTCTCCTCCCAATATGCCTGGGTCGACAACATCGTACATTTTATTCTCATAAACATTCCTCCAAGTGTAAAAAGGAGTATTTCCCCAAAACCCGTGATCCAGATACCATTTATCCTTTGTAGATATAATAATTCTGTATCCCAATTTTAACAGACTCGTAATTAAATCATTACTAGATTCTGGGACCCATGTTTGTATAATATACCTAAAAATTATCATTTATACACTACCACAAGTATACAGTGTGGAACATTCAGTAGCTCCATTATTATGCAGTTTTTTAGAAATTTCTGAGAGACGTCAATTTCTAATTATAGAATGACATTTTGCGACGTAAAAATGTCATCCCTAAATTCAACCCCCTTCAGGTGACAGCTACAATCCCTAAATTTTCAAATTTGAAGTAGGGGCTTGTGATACTTCATTTGAAAGGTCTTTTCATTCTCTATTCAAAACTGCTGTGGTTTTAAATTTTATTGCAGAAATTATCAAGAAAAAAGGAAAGTTTCTCTAGAGTAGACAATTCGTTAGATTAAAATAAAACTTGTATAAGGAACGCTATTTGTCAATTTTAGGTTCTGAAATGTTAATAATAATAAAAAATAAATGTCTAATTACCAACATTCCCTACTATAAGAATAATTGGAGAAAATATCATTGGTCCCTTCTTCATTGACGGCAATTTGAATGGAGAAACTAACTTATTTAGTGTTACTCCAAAATAATGTTGTACCGACGATGGCAAACTTGTCACCAGCTGAAGGACACCCACAACTTCCAGGTAATTCAATTTGGTTCCAGCAGGATGGTGCACCAGCACATTACGAAGTCAATGTCCGGCAATACTTCCACACAATCTTCGCTGGATAGGGAGACGTGGTTCTGTAGAATGGCCTGCACGATCACCTGATCTCACGCCGTTAGACTTCTTCCTATGGGGTTATGTAAAAAGTATGGTCTACAAAACCAAACCCGACGATTTAGCTGACTTAAGAAGAAGAATAACACTTGAAAATAGGTCGATTACCTTGCAGACTAAAATTAGACTATATTTCTATTTACGTCTAGGATGCTGCCAAGATGCTGGAGGCATGCATTTTGAACATCTGCTGCATTAATAATGATTTATTTTTTATTTTAATGAAACGAATTTCCTACGCTGGAGAAACTTGTTTTTTCTTATAAAATTCTGCAATAAAATTTAAAACCATAGCAGTTTTGAATAGAGAATGAAAATACCTTTCAAATGAATTATCACAAGCCCTTACTTCAAATTTGAAAATTTAGGGGTTGTAGCTGTCATCTGAAGGGGGTTGAATTTAGGGATGCCATTCTTACGTCGCAAGATGTCATTTTCGAATTAGAAATTGACGTGTCTCAGATTATTCTAAAAAAATGCATATTAATGGAGCTACTTAATTTATTCCATTTGGTTGTTCCACACTGTATACACACGGTGCTTTCACGTTGAGTGGGGTATTAAATGTTTTGGGAGAACTAGAAATAGTATGGGGCTAAATATTTGTACTGTTGGTTTTCGGGGATGTTCAACAAATCTAAAATTGTGGCTTTCTGTTACTTCCGTATATACCGTATTTGTAGTATAATACATTTGTTGTTCTTGGTACACTGTACTCGATGTAACCCTCGCTTTAACCTTTGATTAATAACACTGGCACAAAAAAAAAAACAAAATTTTCTGAACCCGAGGTCTGACAGCTTAATTCTCATGCATTTTGATGCACTGAATATGAATCTGATGTCCGTTTTGCTCCATTACCCATCAATTTTGGGTCAAAATCGACCAAGAAAATACCAAAGTCTATTTTTTGTACCATTTACTCCAGATATATCATTTCCGGAGTATTTTTAACCCCTGAAAAGGATTCCGTAGTCCAAATTTACTTCTGACCCTTCATTAACCCAAAACTCCAAAGTCCAACTTTGGGCCAAAGTTGACCAAAAATATACCAAAGTCGATTTTTTGTACCATTTACTCCAGACATATCATTTCCGGATTATTTTCAACCGCTGTGAAGGATTCCGTAGTCCAAATGTATTCCTCATTTTTCAGTTTCCTACAAAACCCTAATTTCGAGATACAATTTAGCAAACAAGACTTATATAGTTTTTAACAATAAAAACAATATATTTACAATTTTATTCACAATAGAATTCTATTTTCTTACGACATATTTTCAAAGTAAGAATTGAATACATTCTTTATTTGGGTACGTTATAGAAGAGTAGTTTTTTAAGAGATATGTAGTTTTTAGTGGATAACTTCTTTACCAAACCGAAACAACCAGTGTAGATTAATTTCATTTTTCTTTATTTCTAAAAAACCTAAAAGTTCTTCAATTCAGTAACTTGTTAATCTTTGGAAATTCATGCAACGAATGAATAAGAGTTTTTCATCTTTCAAAACATCTTTTTTTTCACAATTACTTTGCAAGTAAGGAAGATTCAATTTTTTCATTTTTTTCTTGTGTTTTATTTGTTTTTATAAATCCATGTCTAAGAGATGGTTTTTTTAAAGTACAATTTTGTGCTGGCTATTTAAATTGAGATTTAACTTTGTTTCAGTCACACAAGCCGCGAATTTGTCTTACCTGTTTGTCTTCTGTTTGTAACTTCTACTCTCTGAATTTCAGTTTGCTTGTCATAGTTCAAGTGTAAGTAGTGCGCCTGGGTTGCAGTATGAATTTGCTTGTGTAAGTTTCAGTTCGAGTTTTGCCTCTGCGTTTTAGTATGAGTTTCTTTGTCTGACTTTCTAACAATGGTTTAGTCAAAAGCCATTAGTAACCAAAATAGAAAGGTAAAGTACTTTGGAATTTTTTTGGTCCTTTTTACCCAAAGTTGGGCTTTTTTGGATTACTGAAGTGTCACAAGTAAATTTGGAAAACGAAATTCTTTTCTGTGGTTAAAAATACTCCAGAAACGATATATCTGGAGTAAACGGTACAAACAATAGACTTTAGTATCTTTTTGGTGAATTTTGGCCCAAAATTGGACTTTTTTTGGGTTAATGAAGGGTCAAAAGGAAATTTGGACTACGGAATCCTTTTCAGCGGTTAAAAACACTCCGGAAACAATATATCTGGAGTAAACGGTACAAAAAATATACTTTGGTATTTTCTTGGACAATTTTGAGACAAAATTGGGGTTTTGCGGAAAACTGGAGGGTGATGGAGGAAAACGGATATCGGATTCGTATTCAACGTATCAAAATACATAAGAATAGTCATACCTCGGGTTCAGATTTTTTTGTGTGCCGGTGTAATTCTGGAAAACCGTGCATTTTAGGTATAGGGAATGTTTTTATGATTTGAGAATGATTTGCTATAATAAGAGGATGATAAAATGAATCGAAAGGAATAATAAATAAATATATTAGTACATTCTATTTAAAATAAAAAACAATATAGGAGAAAAGTTATTCGTGTTTGGCTCTTTATTTTGAGTGCCCTGTAGATTTTGCCGTACATCTTCTAAAATATAGTGTATCGTTATTATTGATTTATTTTTTTTTAGTTCTATAACGACTAATTCTTAACTCACTTGTAAAAAAACCTTACCGTTCTTTTGGAAAATATTTTTGAATCACTTCAGGATCTGTAAGATGACTAGTCCATACGACTGCGGATGTCTTGTTGTGACCTACGGCAAGGTCGTATGCCTCTAGGGCTTTTCTGTGATATTTTCCCCATAAATCAAAAAATGTTTTCTCTGTTCGTGGTTTGCCTTTAAGATAATCAATAATTTCTTTCGTTGAGTTCCAGCAGGGAATGTATACCTAAAATGAATGATAAAGAATATAATACAATTAATTGGCAATTAGTAAGTATTGAAAACAGTTAGTAAATATTAAGTGTATGAATTTTGTGAAGTTTGAGAAGTATGATTAGGTTTGTGAAGTTTGTGAAAAAGTTCATTGAGATTGTAGTTTACAATAATCCCAGAATAGCATTTATTCCATTAGTGCCTCGTGCAAAAAAATGTGGGGTTGCAAATGAATGGTTAAGAAATATCAACAGAATATGGTCTTAAAAATGGTTTAAATTTTCTTTATCTATTCGTTATCTGCCGAGCTATAATATTTTATTTTTCCAGAAAGCGTAATTTACTAAACATTTTTCGCATGTGCCTACACAACACGCTTTTTAATTTGTTTATCTTCACCACCAACGGCAGGGAAACAAAATAGCGCCTTTTTTATTTTATAACTGCAAATTCATGCATTTATTTTTCAAAAATTGTCTCGAATTTTGAATTTTATTCGTTTTTTTTGCAAAGCACTATCTGCACAATGTTTAAATCTGGAATAGGTCTCCCAAGTCTTTTAAATTCAGCTTTATCTGACAAATATTGGCTTTTAAACTATGCACCGAATTCATTTTTATTTACGAAAATACACAAGCAATCCCCTCTATCGACGCGACAGTACGACAACTGGCTGAAATAATAAATAATTGGATTTGGAATGCACCCTGCTGAACGCTTTTGCTGCTAATCAACGAACGAAAATATTTTCTAGCGCGCAGGCGTGTATATGTAAAACGTAGATTGCTTACGCTACTAATTTGTTGTCATTTTCGCATATGTCTTATAATTATGAAAATGACGTGGATATAACTTTTGTCCAATTATTTTATTTGTCTCCAGAATCTGTCTGAATTCTTAATTATCAAGTTAACAAATGTCCATATTAGTCAACCAGTGGGACTGTGAGTATTTTATTACGTTATAAACTTTGAAAGGGATGTCGGTGCTAAGCGATCTTTAAGCATTTGTCTATGTTATGGTATGGTCGAAGGTCATACATACCTCATCTCCACCTAGGTGGAAAAGGTTGATGTCTGGAACCATCCCTGTTACATCCTTGAACAGAGTGCCGAGTGTGTTGTACAGGTGCGGATTCGTCGGGTTCAGCTGACCGCAAGGCGGCTGGATGCAATAGGATCTCCATGGGTGCTGATTGATGCAGACTGCTAAATTCCCCAGGCCAGCCTGGGGACCCCACTGCCACCCGCTGCCCGCGTGAGACGGGCCGTCGATCTCGATCAGTATCCTTACGCCCCTGATTTTTGCGTACTCTGCTATGTCCCTGATGTCGTCCGGTTTGTAAGTCTGTTTCTCGCTGTAGGCTCCGTATCTAAACAAATGATGAGTAACATTTCAAGACGCAGTTTTTAACTCTGGTTATTCGTTTTAAGATGACAGGTAATGTAAATAATATTCAAAACAAGCATGCACGACCGTAGCTAGAACCAAATTTTAGGTAGGGCATCACAAATTTGAAAAAGGGCATTATTTTTTTTGTATGAATTTTTAGTAAAAATAATATAGAATGTGATTTATAAACACAACAATATATTCTTTGTATTATTGTAAAAACAAGAAATAACTATTATGATATTCAGTCTTTAGAAAAATGAAGTATAAAACAAATAACCACCAGTCTTTATAAAACAAAACGAGTTAAAAAACTCAATAGAGTTGAAGTCTTCGATTTGTCATATTTTGGAATTTTCTTAGAACTTTGTCGATATCAATATTCTCTGTTCTTTTCTGCTCAAATGCAAGAAACACCAAACTTGCCATTCTCTCGTGAGTCATTGACATCCTTTGAGGTCTATTGATGGCAGTTAATGTTGAAAAAGTAGATTCACATTGAGCAGTGCTGCATCCAAATGTTACCACTGTCGCAAACAATTCATAAGTGTCTCTAAAGGCTTCTCTGTCGAAATATAATTTCTAGAATGTTCTCGTCTTTATCTTCCCTATTTTTTTAAGTACTATTTTACAAGAGTAAGGTCAATTTTATTTGCCATCAGGATATTCAATGTAGCGTCAGTGAAAGTGGCTGCATCTAGGTTTTTAGTCGTAATCACAGTTAGCAATGACTCTTTCACAGCTCCATTTTTAACAAAGCGTACACCTATTGCTATATTTTATCTGTTGTTTTTGTCCCGAGTTCCATCTTCCATTAGTGTAAACCAAGGAACATCAGATTTTGAATATCTGCGGCGATAGATTTACGAACAGTTTCCGCCATTGCCTGAATTATTTGATTTTGTATTTTTGGTGATAGATATTTTGCATTTTGAGGAACATGAACGATAGCTTCTTTCAAGACTGCATCCTTCTTTGTAGTATATATAACAAGCTTTGAAATAAACCTCTTTCCTTTTTTTCATTTAATTCGTAATTTCCTCGAAAAGCAAGTTCATTGACTGCTAGAAACTGTATCACTTCAATAATGGACTTTACATAATATCTGAATTTTTCCAAGACATTGTGGTTGAGCAGAGTACCAAACCTGCTAGAAGTACCTAGTTGCACTGTGGATTTTATTTTCCCACATAGACATAGCTTGAATATGTGGTAATGTTTTCTCATGTTTAGGGAAACCACACTCTGAATCTGTAGCATTTTTCCAGTTTCTGAAACCCGTGTCAGTGTATGAATTTTGTTTACTTCCATGTGGTAGAAATTGCTGGCATGGGTAACAAAATACAGCATCCCGTTGTACAGAATATTGCAACCATTTGAACCTTTTGAACCAATCGGCTACGAAAGCTGTATTGTTTTCTCTTGGGTAATTATTCAAAATAATCTGTTTGATTGGCTCCCCAAGTTGAGCTATATCATCTGGAATTCCACAACCGACAGTAGAAACTTTTTTCACTTTTACTTGTAGAAGGTATAACTGCTGAATCTTCTGTTTCGACATATTCTTCTATCTGTGTTGACGAATGCGGGTAATCTTCCAACTGAGGTCGCGCCTTTTTGTTAAAAAAACTTTCTTATATCCATATAATTTCTAACGAGCACACTATAAAAACCAAAAATAAAAAATAGACAGCAGTCTGCGTGACCATGCAAGCAAATAATGTAACTAACTCGTTTCGACTCGCTCGTTTACCAGTGGCCATGTGGAGACGTGGAGAGAATTGCGGAGTGGGAATCGCATAGACGCGAAGCTGCCGTATCGACGAAAAGCTGTGAAGCCAGTAGATAAACACTGTAATTAAGCCACAAGTAAATTTTTCTTTGGATTTAGAAATTTTATTAATTTGTAGAAAACGTACGGCAATTAATAATTCAATGTTATTAATTATTGTGTCATTTTTAAGATAGGGCACTGGCATTTTAGGGTAGGGAATTGCTCCTCCATGCCCTCCCCCTAACTACGGCCCTGCAAGCATGTATTATTCACACTGTTTCTAAGCCCAGTACACAGTACCTCCTACGTATACAGTAGGGTGTCCCAAAAAACCTTTTTGTTTCGAATCATGACAGATATAGCAGAATCTTGTTATTTTCGTCGAAAAAACATGCCATGAATTTTTCTCAGATTTTTTGTTAGGATTTAGAGGTCGCTAGATTGAATAGAAAACATTTTAAGCCAATTTAATTTTTAATAACGATATAAAGTGATTTTACATTGCATAGGGGTTTAAAACTTGAGTTCGGGTTAGTTATTTTTCATGTAATTTTCTCAGCTGAACACGATGAAATTATTACTTCTTTTTAGTTATTGTTACTATAACAGCTTGAAAATTAAGAAAAACCGACGGAAAAAAAGTAAAAAATCCGATTTTTTTGTTTTTCTTTCTTATTATAGCATTGACCTCCCAATTTACCTCGTAATTTTTGTAATCAACCATTAAAAAGAGTTTATAGTTTATAAAGTAAAATCAGTTTATTTTTCATGGAATATGAAATTTTTATTACATATAATTTATATTATATCATACATTTATGATTTTTATTTCATAAAAAAGAAAGAAAACTCATTTTAACAACAATACTACATATATAATATGTATTTACAACAAAAATAATAAATAAATAACAAAAAATGTAACATTCTATTATTTCTCACAAGAGCTTTATAATGTTTTAATAGATCCATTAATTAAATTTTTTCTATTTTGACTTTTATAATCAATACTAGATGTGAAATAAACTATAAAACAAGAAATAACTATTTGCATTTTCGAGTTCTAACTTTGATCGTTTATAACTTCTGAAAAAAGAAATATTTTTGAATGCAATTGGTCTGAAATTAAAGATTTTTTCAAGCTCTTTTTAAAGGTTGGTTACAAAAATTACGAGGTACTTGGGAGGTCAAGCTATAATAAGAAGGAAAAACAAAAAAAAAAAACGTTTTTTACTTTTTTCCTTCGGATTTTCTTAATTTTCAAGCTGTTACAGTAACAATAGCTAAGAAATAATAATTTCATCGTGTTCAGCTGAGAAAATTACATGAAAAATAACTAATCCGAACTAAAGTTTTAAGCCCCTAACGATATAAGCTTTATATCGTTATTAAACATTAAATTGGCTTAAAATGTTTTCTATTCAATCTAGCGACCTCTAAATCCTAACAAAAAATCTGAGAAAAATTCATGGCATGTTTTTTCGACGAAAATAACAAGATTCTGCTATATATGTCATGATTCGAAACAAAAAGGTTTTTTTGGGACACCCTAGTATACAGTTAGCTGGAGAAAGCGTACGGGTCCCTAAGATCGATTTATTTTCAGCCTCCTTCAAAATTCGTTGTATGTAGGTGGAATAACTTGTTTTAACATAGAAAATAATATTCCTGACCAGTCGGATACCGGCATTCAGTTGGAATTTGTGTGTGGAGTGTTTGCGTTTCTTTAAAGTGTATAGAGGTGAATATTCAGATTTTTCAGGGTGCCTTACGTGTCAAGAGGATCCATCAGGCCCAAACAAATTAATTTCTAATTCATCGCTCCAGATGAGTTGGCAAATACGTCTTATTTTTAACAATGGTGCTCTTCTGGGCGATCTCACAGACATATCATATCCTGATAAGCCTAAGAGAACTGTATACATTTAGCTGTATCGCTGTTGATGTGACCAATGGATTACAGATTGGACTGTCTGTTCTCAGTGAAGTCTTGCGAGGTCTACCCCGGTTTTCTGAGTGTGGGCCCAATTTCAAAGCATTTTTGTGACCATTATTTGTGAACATTCTAGAGCTATACATCTATAATTTTTCCCTCTCCTCTCTCCCTACTTCAGAACAATGTGTTCACGTCCCATGTTATAATGTATTTGCAGTTATATCATAATGTAATATATTTGCAGATATATACCAATTATTTAATTTCTTTTGCATCTATTATACTGCACAACATAATCCGCGACCTGTTATACAAAACATGTGATTCCCACGTTTGTGTCGATAATGTGGTGTTGAAGTGAGTTTGAAATAACATCAGTGCTACTGCTACTAATCATTAGGTTTCCATATACTAATATTTTTGCTAGACATGGAATAATAACTGACATATTGATAAAATATTACTTACACCTATCATTTTTCACACCGTAATTGAATATCAAGAACCCTTTGGTTTAGTGGTACAGATAGCAGGTGGTAAGTCATTTTACTGAGTTGTCCTCATCTATGTAGTCTGGCTGTAGCATTTTTGGAAAATGATCCTGTAAAGTATTTTCAATTCACTGTGTTTGGAGTTTCTGTTATGTTGGTATGTCGACCGGAAGAAGTTCACATCCTTGACGCAAAGACCTTTGCTACTACTGTTATTAGTGGATCATTGTTGGTAAAGATTATTACTAGCATTATTATTTTTTTAAGAATATTTTTTCTAAATAGGCCACAAAATGGAGCTCGATGAAATCGATTTTTGTCCAGGATATATATTATATGACTAGAACGAATGGTTTTTGGCAACATAGGTTTGCGGTCTGTCAAGAACTTGTAGGTCAAGGATTTGGCTTGGCTTGGATTTGGATTGGCTCATGTCTCACTACGTACAAATTTATACACAATTAAAATGTTATCATCCACTATTTTCATTTTAGAACCGAAATGCTTGAAATCAAAAAATGCAACAAAAAAAATCAATTATTTCAATCATATACAAAATCATATACATAGTTAAAATAGCAAAATAAAAAATTTGCAGATTAGATCATATCATTTTTATGTATTTTAGCCCGCTTAAACCAAAACTCCAGGTATTTTTGACTGTACAAAAAAATTATAATGTGTAAAGACAAAACTGGAAAATAATGTGGATAAACATGTGGTCTAAATAAATAATGTGGAAATAATGTGGTCTAGTCTGATGCACAGAATATTTCTTCTATTTTGTGGGACTGTGTTTCATTAGGATCCGGGAAAGTATACTGTCACGCAGAGTCGGCACTATACAACTATATGATAATTAAAGTGTAAATCGTATTTTAAGCTCATATTTCTTGTCTCTGTATACCCAGCCACTGGCCGTGCGTAGAATGTTATCCTGAACGAAGTCTTCGCGGGAATCCAGGACGCTGTAATACACTTTCTCTGTAAGACGGCGAGCTATTCCGATAGCGACCTGCCGGCGGTGTCAACGGGTCGACCGCCGCATTGAAAACAATTTGTTGTCGCGAGTGACTGACGCGAGGCTTGATTTGTGCATAATGTTTTGCGCATATAGCCTTTCGTGGAACGTGATCGACAATATTCACTTTAGACGTTTTTAACGAGAAGAAATGCAGAAAGACTATTAGTCGTGGCAACGTACGCTCAAGCAATGACGACAGTCGGTGTTTCTGAATGACATAAGCAATAGGCATGTACATACGTTTTTAACACATTTTTACTCCTGTTTTTTGATCTCTCATATGTCCGATTACGAGTCCGGACCTGCGTTACAGCACACATTCGGAACCCTAGATATCATTCATTACCTTTAGGTATGTTGTCAGATGACATAATTAATCGAGTAAATCGATAGTATACTGAGTGCATTCATTATACTATCAGAGTCATTGCACGCATTGAATTAACCTTGAAATTTGAAAAACTAAAGACATAAAACTCGTCAATGATTCACAAGGATTTATTATGCAGCTGACAAAGAGTGTTTACAATTTAAATGCAAATAAATGTATCTACCTACTCTGAATTGTCTTAGTTACTATCCACTTATGTACATACATACAAACATATGTACATATGTAGATACTTTACATACTATTAATGCGACGTGTTTTATCTGTGGAACAATTTTTTGTTTTATTTTGTCTTCTCACCAATCCTCAGATTTCCATATACATTATACACACAATAAACAGAATCAGACAACGTAGACACGAAAAAGGTTGGTAAATATATCAGTAATATTAAGTGCCTATTTATTAATAACGTTAAAGTACATAAGATCAAATGAATCACCTTGATGCTTCGGTTACTGACACCAGCTGCTATAAAACTGGAGTTAATTAAATTTGTTTATGTGAAGTATTTTAGACTCAAGGGCGTTGAACCATATGACCAATTAATAACTTTAAAAATAAATGACATTAGCATTTGAACTCCTAACAATGATATAGAATGATGAATTTCTACTTCATAACAAGCGTTAAGACGCGCAATAAAACTCGAATATTTTAGAAAAAAAAGAGCTCTTGAAATAATAATAAATAATTAAACATAACGGTAGTAACACTTCGGAGACGGGACTTATAAGGGCGGTGGGTTAACGTGTAATGCACGCTCATCTTGAACTTGTTAAAATCATTTGTTTGTTATTTGTGACTGTTTTTCGTAAACCGATTTTTCCTAGTGCGCTTTAAAAATGAGTGACATTAATTTTGAGCAACGGTGTGCTTTCGTGTGGTTTCGGGTGGTTTCGTTTCAGACTTGGACACAGCGCAACGTATACTTTTACAAAACTTCAACATGCCTACGGAGACAGTGTTTTTTCAAGAGCCCAGGTTTCGACTGAAGATGAACCACGCAACGGAAGGTCTTCATATTCAAGAACCGACGAAAATGTCGATAGAATACGGGATCTTGTGCGTTCAGATCATCGGTTGACGACAAGAATGATCGGGGAATAGTTAAATATGAATCACACCACTGTTCAGATTTTGACTAACGAATTGGGGATGAGAAAAGTCTGTGCAAAAATGGTTCCAAAAAAAACCTTTCGCAAGAACAAAACGACATCAGGAGAGAAAGGTGTCTTTCCTTTTTGGAATCGATTGAAAATGATCCCCATTTTATGGAACGTGTCATTACTAGTGATGAGACTTGGGTGTTTGAGTACGATCGGGAAACTAAGCGCCAAAGAATGGAATGGCACACTTCAAGCTCGCCAAGACCCAAAAAAGCAAGAATGAGCAAGTCGAAGATCAAATGCATGCTGATTTGCTTTTTTTAATAGCCAGGGAATTGTCCACAAAGAGTTTGTACTTCCAGGCCAAACAGTAAATCAACACTTTTACAGAGAGGTTCTTGAAAAACTTCGAAAAATGGTCATGTGTGTGAGACCAAACATCAAGAACAACTGGATGTTGCATCACGACAATGCGCCTTGTCACACAGACATTTCAGTAAACGAATTCTTAGCCAGTAAAAACATTCCTGTGGCTCCTCAGACTCTTTATTCGCCTAACTTGAGTCTTAGTGACTTTTTTCTCATCCCAACATTGAAAAATCACCTCAAGGGACATCATTTTGGGATCATAGAAAACATTCAACAGGCTGTAACCGACCAGCTGAAGGCTATTCCAGTATATGAGTTACAGCACTGCTATGAGGAATGGAAGAACCATCTCCAGGGCTGTGTGGCTTCCCAAAGAAGTTATTTTGAAGGAGGAAATACTGAATTGTAATTCTATTCGAATAAAAAAATTAAAAAACCAGTCTCATTACTTAATTTACACACCTCGTAGTTTATTTTATTGCATATTTTGGGATTTTAGGATTAGGTGCTCATCTTACGTATTGAACGATTATTTTTGAGGATAATGATAAATAATGATAAAGTGAGAAGTCGTTTTCTGAGAGTTTTAGTATCATAAAGAGTTAAAACTACGTATGTGCTCGTTATTTTAAATGGTACTTACATTGTCATATTTGGTAAATTTGGCAGTTGTAAGGGGAAGCTCTGGGAATCAGTAATGTGCCAGTGAAGGACGTTCAGTTTAGATGCTGCCATTCCGTCAATATTCTTTTTGATTGTTGTCGTTGACAAGTAGTTTCTTGCCGAATCCAACAGCAACCCCCTGTGTCGGTACACTGGCTTGTCTTTTATTTTAACCGATTTTAGGGTTGCAAAACATGTCGCGTCCTTTTCTTCGTATGGCACTAATAACTGTAACAGTGTTTCGATGCCATGTCTCACGCCAAACACTGTTTCACCAAAAATCTGAATGTTTAACGTATCACCTGAAAAACATTCGAAGGTTGTGTTGGCATTTGCAGAGTTAATCAACATGTGAATGAGTGGGGATCTACAGGCATGTAGATCCCTTAGTTGGAGAGAGGTAGACAACAAAATAGTACCAGAACCTGTGTTTGTCATATTAATAATTTCAGGCAAAGGAACAATTTAACAATTCTGGTCAGAAAGCAAACTATCGAATTACAAGGATTAACTCAAGGGATTCAACTTCAATACTTCATACTTAATACTTCATACTCAACACAGACTCCAAATTGAGATAGGAAAATAACTCCATTATCACCATATTTCTTTCGTGACTCGTGTAAAAAATATCTAGATATGTATATTTACCTACAGCTTGTGTTTCCAACGTATAAGATTCATCCTGGTCTAAAGTTAGGGATACATCACCTCTTAGAGAATTTAATGCAATTGTTACATGGTTTAAGGGTGTAGGACAGTGTCCAGGGACGAGTGTTTTTATTCTGTCTCTGAAGTAAGCAGTAACATTATTTAAAAACTGTTCTGTTTCTTGTGGTCCTTTATGCACAAACTGAATAGTACTAAAAATATAGAAAAACAAAAATAACATTAAAAATACATTACGTGTACACTACGATCACATGTATATACTATACAGGTGATCGTAGTGGGTGTAGCTAAGATTTTGTCCGGGGGAGGGGGGGGGCGAATTGTAATTGTAATTGAACAATATACAGTGCCCGCCACAATGTTTGCAATTTATGGAAACAATTTTCTAAATGAGACAAATTATTGATATGGCAGGAAATTAAAAAAAATCATATGGAATTCACGATTAGTTGTTGAGTAATTAAAAAAAATAATTGGAATAAATTAGACTTACTTAATTAAACACGTTTAAAACTTAACACGCAACAAACTGAAAATACCATATACCGGGTGTCTCAGTTGTATTGTTCCAATGGCATATCTCCCTTACTTAATAATATTTAAATTTGAAATTTGGGGCATCTAATTTACACCTAAAGTTCTTTAAATAGAGCCTAATATTAATATTCTGCCACTTCCGGTTTAACCGGAAACGACTCTTATTTTTCTTATTTCAAATGACACCCTGTATATTGTTCTCAAAATTTCAATTTTACGCAAAATTCCCTTTCCAGTGATGGATCACACTTTGTATTTTGGACTTAAGAAAGGAAGCAAAATCGAATTTTAAAGATTTTAAAAAATGATCGAAACTAAATCGATCAACCCAGGAAAACTAAAGCAGGCTTTGAAAATATTTGGATAATTGTTAACTGTTTGACTTTGGCAGTTTATAGTTATTAATTTGTATTAAAACTTAAAATTACTTCGAACAAAAGTGGTATTAATAATGAATAACGACAATTTTTCAAATGTAGAAAAGTTAGATATGATCATACCTGTAATTTATGGGGAATGTAGGAAAAATAGGCGTGATGCGTTACGTGTTTATGGAGAGAGATATCCTGACAGACGTATTAGAATTAGAACCCGTTAGAACAAAGGATTAGAACCAGAAGATTATGAGAGAAGAATGTCGTTTCATGGTTAGCGACTGCTCATGAAGATAGCAATATTAGCTCAATATTATGGACAGATGAAAGCCGTTTTCATAATAATGGAACTATAAATCGGCACAATTGTCATTTTTGGTCTGAGGATAATCCTCATTGGATGAGAGAGACTTATTTTTAAAGAATTTGGGGAATTAATGTGTGGTGTGGCATAATCGATGGGTACATTATTGGACCAAAGTTTTATGGAGGAACATTAACTGGTGAGGTATACTTAGAATTCCTTCAGGGAGAATTTTTAGATTTTCTTGAAATCCAGTTGCATGTTGATACGTATCTCCTGTATCTTCCACTGGAGATACGTATCAACATGCATTTTCAACAAGATGGAGCACCCCCTCACAATTCTAGAGCTGTAAATGATTGTTTAAATCAAATTTTTCCAAATAAGTGGATCGGAACCCATAGACTAATAAGATCTATGCCTCCAGAATCACCCGACCTAACGCCGATGGATTATTTTCTCTGGGAGTATTTAAAGGATATACCAGACGCCTCTTACAGATTCAGAAGACTTAAAAAATAGAATTAGAAATGAATGTGAAGCTCTTAATGTCCAGTTATTAAGAAGTGTTACCACTCGTGAACTTTTGCATCGAGCCGAATGTTGCATTGAATCACTTTGAACATTTTCTTTAGCATAATTTCTGGTGCTCATTGTCAATTAGATATTTGTAAGTCACGTTCCCGTAAATAAAATATTTGTAAATCACCCTTATCCAAGTAACTATTCTTTTTGACAGAAATCTTAAACATGCATATCTTGAAAAGTGTATCTTGGCAACTTTTTTTTATTTTAAAGATTTTAAAATCTTTAAAATTCGATTTTGCTTCCTTTCTCAAATCCAAACTACAAAGTGTGATACATCATTGGAAAGGGAATTTTGTGTAGAATTCAAATTTTGTTTGAAGAATTGAGTTTTGAATGAAAAATTTGAGAAAAATATACAGGGTGTCATTTGAATCCTAACTTTCTTTTGAAATAAGAAAGTTAGGATCGTTTCGGTTAAACCGGAAGTAGCAGAATATTAATATTAGCCTCTATGTAAAGAAATTTAGGTGTAAATTAGATGCCCCAAATTTCAAGTTTGTATCTTATTAACTAACGGAGATATGCCTTTGGAACAATATAACTGAGACACCCGGTATTCATAGCAAGCCTACAAAATGTAATTATGCAACTTTTACGCTTGTAATAATTGTAAAACTAATAGCTCAACAATAAAAACAGCGGAATAAATTCTCTAGGGAAAATTTCAGAGTGGTAATTAAGAAAAAAGCATTTCGCGCTAGGTTCCCTGTAAATATAGTTTCCTAGTATAGTTCCCTGTAATTCAATCTGCTTTAACATCATTAAACTGTTGCACAGAAAGACAAGTATCTCACAGGCTTAGTAGTTGAAAAAATACACACAAAAATTTCTTTGTGTTCTTCTAGAACGCACAAAGCTTGCGCTGATAAAAAAGGGCTAGAATGTGAGGATTTTTTTATTTTCGAATGTGGTTTCTTTTGTTTTTAATATTTTAAATGAATACGTAGAATGTGTTTCTTCGCTTTTCCTATTTGTAACAAACTTAAAAATCAAATTACTTCATTACAGTCAAAAATGCTTAGATTACCACAATTACCCTTATATAATTATAATTATACTGATATAATTACACAGACCAATACTTTGACTTATTTTCGGAAGCAGAAACTCTAGCACACTTTTCCGACTATTTTTGGTGTGCTAAATCTGAACCTGGCCTCAGAATTGCTTCATAAAATCGAGTTTTTGAGGTATCCTAATTTAAAAGTGCAAAAAATACTGTTTTTTGACATATTTGAAGTTATGTAACATCATAAGGTAATTGGTTTTCATAAAACTAGTAATATCATATAAAAGTATGATTTTTTATCTTTAAAATCATTTTTGAATTGTCCAGATATCTTTTTTTTGGTTTGTGTCTCACCGATCTACTCAAATGCAAGCCAAAAGCAGAGTGCAAGGTAGGTACCTTGAGCGTATTTTTCTAAATATTTTTTTTTAATTTTTACAATCTGACAAAGGATCTGTAATAAATGACCTTGAAAATGCGTACAAAGTAATTAAACAGTACTTAGAAAAATACGCTCAAAGAGGTAACTTGTACTTCATTTTTGGCTTGCATTTTAATAGATCGATGAGACACGAACTTCAAATTGTCATATCTGTGTGAAAGAATAATATATCTGGACGATTCAAAATTTATTTTCAAGAGGAAGAATTATACTTTTAGATGCTGTTACAAATTCTATGAAAACAAAATACCTTATGATGCTATGTAACCTCAAAAAGATAAAAAAAGACAGTGTTTTTTGCACTTTTAGGTTAGGAAATCTCAATAACCTGACGTGATGGAGCAATTCTGAGGTCAGATTCGGATTCAGCGTACCGGAACCCTTAGGAAACGTATAATAGAGTTTCTGCCTCCTCGCCTTCGTTGGCCTGTGTTATTATTAATTCTTTTTTTCAACTCTACTAGGCAACTTACTCTGGAGCAATTAATACAATTTCCTTAATGGAGGAAATTGCACCTGTTGGATATGGCCATACATTTAAGTAGTTTGTCTTTCCGCATACTAACTGACATAACTCCAAGGTCGAATGAGCTCGTGAATTTCCATTTAATGTCGATCTGCAATTACTAGTCTGCAGGTCACATTCCCAGGACCACCTAAAATCCAAGTTAAAGACGTTTAGGAGTTTCCAGATGATGGCAATTCCAGATGATGGCAATATTGTTGGTGACTTGTGAACGTTGAAGAAAAGTATAGCATGTCGGTAATCAAAATTCGAGTAAAACTTACATAAATCTACATACATAAATAACAAAAGGTACCTACATAGTTGAGTTGATATATTGATAATTTCTTACCTTAGACTTAGACTATCCTGGAAAGTAATAGAAATTAATATTGGTACCTCAATTTACTTTTATTTATTATTATTATTATTATTATATTTTGGAGTGGGTACTGGAACCTTCGGCGTAGAAACAAAAAACTAGGACGTTTTCCTCGAAACACCGAACTACTCTACTTTTTCGACGCGCGTTTCGCCAACTAAATTGGCATCTTCAGGAGATTAAAACTAAATTCTAACCTAACCGTAACATCTGTCTTTGTTTATTAGAGCGACTGTTGGGTATTGTACCTCATTCATACTACTCTTACATTATATAATTTCTAAGCTTTCAAAAGCATGCAACTATCTAGGTACTGTTTGTTACATTTCTAATTAATTTTAAATTATTTTTGTCTATCCTATAGTTGTTGTCAAAAGCATCAAAACACAAGATTTTTCCGTTGTGCCATATTTTAAATGAGCCATGTGTTCTTTAAATCTAGTCAAAATAGATCTTTTTGTTTGCCCAATATACTTTTGATCTAAACCTTTACAACTTATTTCATATATTTCAGGCTTTTCGTTATTGTCGATTTTATCTTTGGGGTTGTCCAAATACATATGTAGTTTATTTTTAGAATTATAAACCAAATCGATATTAAAACCACTTGTCGTCCCCATCAATATCATCCAATTTAGGCGGAAAGAACTCGGTTATTATATCGAGAACCAGTAACAGTAACTGCTTGATCAACCTCATTTTCAAAGAAATATGGTCCAATGACGGCTCGTGAAGTATGGTCCATGACGTGCATTTGGTTTTCGACAATCACATGTGAATTCTAAACTCTAAATGGAGGTGATTTTGACGATTAACGAAGCCATCAAGTTGAAAATAATAATAATAATAATAATAATAATAATATGTCTTTATTATGGTTTACATAAATACATGAAACTAAAAGTGTAAGAGGATGGCGGTATTCACTAGGTTGTGCTCTTCCATACAACCATCCATCAAAAATAGTAGCCATTCAGTCATATATGATATTTACATACATAGGTAATAGCTAAGAGCAAAACAACAACATAAACTAATTTAGTAGAACTACAATTTATTTCCTAGACTCAAATATTTTTCGTTTCAAGACATGTTTAAATGAATTTGCTGACGAAAGAAATTTAACATCATTGGGTAAAGAATTAAAATATTTAACCGCGTTATAACTAAAGGACCGCTGAAATTGCGTAGTTTTATGTTTTGGGACACGAAGAGAATTACAATAACGAGTTGAACGACAATGTATATCAATGTTTTTTTATTAACTTAGTAGCTAAATACTCAGGTTTCAAGTTATTCACAATTTTGAATACCAGACAAGAAATGTGTAACTTAAACCTTTCATCCAGATTAAGCCACTTGGACGCCACAAGACTAGCTGAAATATGGTCAAACTTACGCAGGTTGTAACTAAACCTTAAGCACGCATTCTGAACTTTTTGCAAACTCTCCTTGTCTTGAGATAATAGTGCTGGCCAATAGACCAAATCGCAGTACGACAAAGCTGATAAAATTAAAGAATCGCTTAGTTTCAGCCTGACATCTGTGCTTAGAAATTCTTTATGGGTATACAGTACTTTAAGTTTAGCAAATTAAATTTGAATAAGGTGATTAACATGTTTTGAGAACCTTAGAGCGTTATCCAATCGAAGACCTAAATTCTTACAACTTTCACTAGGAACAATGGTTTGACCATTAAGTATAACATTAAATTCCGGATCACTAATTACAGAACTACTTTTACTACCAAATATTACCAGCTCAGTTTTCGACTCATTTAAGACGAGATTATGGGCTAAAGATAATTCAGATATAGTTAAAAGGTCACTGTTAAGTTTTGTCACAGCTGATGACAAATTCTCCAAACTAAAAGAAAAATAGATCTGAGTGTCATCAGCATATTGGTGGGATTGACAGTATTGTAGGTATTTATAAAAATCTGCAGTATAAATGGAGAATAACAAAGGACCCAAAATACTGCCTTGGGGAACACCATTAACAATGTCACTATATTCCGAGAAATTATTGTTTAAGCAAACACTTTGGCGCCTACCAGAAAGATAAGTTCGGAAGAAAGCGACTGCCAATTCAGAGAAGCCAAAATATTTTAGTTTAATACAAAGAGTAACATGATTCAAGGTATCAAAGGCTTTACTATAATCCAGAAGTATAAGACAGACGTTTTTATTGTCGTCAATTTCTTTAAAAATATCATCTGTAACCTTTAATAGAGCCGTACAAGTACTATATTTCGCTCGAAAACCGGACTGGGTGGTAGCAAGAATATTCAAGTTGTCAAGATATGCAGTAACTTGTTCCGAAACTATTTTTGACAGAGAGGGGAGAATACTAATAGGACGAAAGTGTGAGGAAAGAGTAGGGTTTGAAATTTTTGGAATAGGAATAATATCAGCATTTTTCCATATGGAAGGAAACACGCCACTTGAGAGACACTTGTTCATCAAAAAAGCCAAATGTTCAAAATGAGCTTCATCGCTTGAATTTTGCTCGTAAAATCAGCATTCACTTGTTGTTCAATAATCCATTCAACGAACTCTCTTCGCTGTGCATGGCCATTAGGCTGCAGTTCTTGTGTCAATTGAACTTTATAAGTATGGAGACGTAGATATTTAGTGAGTATAAGCTGTAGAGAGCTTCCTGAAATTTGAAATTCTTGTCCACGACGCCGAATCGATGTTTGGCCTGGCCTTTCACCAACACTCACGCACTGCTTCGTATTATCATTCGAAGGCTTGTTATTGGACGGCTGTTATTATCAAAAACGACTGCTATTTATGAGGGATATGCGTTAATAATATAATATACAGTAAAAATATCATGCCGTGTAAATAGTTGAATGCAGTAAAGAAGCATTAATAACTATAAAATATTGTGATTTTAAAAATTATAAAAACTGTTTGCTCTTGGTTGACTGTACCTGTTAAAATTAAAATTATTTTTATATTGTGTTAATTTATCGATATACTTATAAAGGTTGTCCTAAAATTTACGCAAGATTTGAATTAAACAGAAAACACAGTTTTTCTGTTCAATTGTATTTTTTTTATTGAAACATAATGTACATATGATAGGATTATGGTATAGCACATCGGGCAAATGACCCCCGCGGCTTTGCTGGCACATACACACTCTTTTGTCGAAATTTTCCAAATGGGACACCTTTTATTTTTTACAATAGAGATATAAGCAATGATTGACGAAAAGAGAGGCTGCATGCAGCAAACTATAGAAATTTCAACTCACCCATTAGTACCGTCAAAGAAACACAGTATTAGCAAGTACGAGCATATGGCTGCACCTATTGAGGAAACAGAGACATATATTAGCAAGAATCCTTTCATTCTTTATTTGTGAAATAACACATTGCTTTAGAAAAACTATTCTTTAGAGAAAATAAAAAATAAAATATTCATTTACACAAAAATGTTAAAAAACAAATATCGCATTTAACTTAACCGAGAATAAATGGATGATACAATTTTTTAACAATATTCGCAGTACTAAATGAGTACTTACTGTGTAAAAGTGAAGTGTCTGTTTTTTTAAATATAACCTCACAGTGAAGGTCTTGCGAAACAATGATTTTTTATAGAAAAAAAAATGTATCAGTTATGAAATTTCGATTAAGGACATCTGATATCTGATCATCTGATCAGATGTTCAGATAAGACCAGATTTAATTTTTTCTAAACTTATTACGTCTGCTTTTCACATTATAGTATTAAAGTAGGAATTTTATTATTCTTTTCTGCTATGAATTGAACAGCCCTATGACTTGATTCGCTTGAACACACGTTTGCTAATCACTGTATAATTAGCTTTTATTATTAACTAATATTGTTTATTCTTTATTTTATTAATCCTGCCGTCCTTGCAGTATATAATTTAAGCGTTTATATGCAATCAATTTTATGTAACATATCACATAAAACGCGCGAAAGAAAACAATACCTGACATTACGGCACAAAATTACTTTTATGTTAATAAGGCTTCATTACTCGATTTAAAAAATGGGATGGTTGGTATAAAAGACCGGTGAGTTTTAGAAGAAAAAAATAATAACAAAAATGGTGAATAACAATTATATTTTAATCAAAGATAAAAAATAGTTGCATTTTAATATTTATGCAGGTTTGGTTAATTTGTAATGATGCTTTGTTAACGGTTATTAAAATTATTGAATTATATCTTTTTTTCAATTAATGATGTATCAATGATATTTTTTTTAAATTTAAGGGGGCATACAGAGGATATTCATAAAATGCAATTTCTTAGTACACACGTCATTCCTGGCTGTTAGTTTTTCTTGTTAGGTCTTATTAACGAACACACAGTATTCTTCACAACTTCGCTCCCTCATATATGAACATGCAGTACAATTTTGCCAATATTTCCTCATGACAACAGTAAAGAGTCAAGGCAAGAAAAAAATACAAAATACGTGACGTAAGAAAATAATATTACCGGTTATAACTCACCGTGTGTTTGATGCATCCCGATTCACAATAACATGAACACAGTTTTTGGTAGGCCGCGTTTTCCGCATATAACGCGGTAATATAACAGGCTCTATTACTGTATTGTAAGATATCGAGGGAACCTCTGCGCGCGCAATAATAATTTAAATGTATCAACTTTGTGGGTATAAATAAGTCTTACGCCGTTTCCGGCCTGTCTAATAAAAATTCTGTCAGTCGAAACAGGTCTCGATTTGATTATGCCGTAAAGGAACGACCACCGAAACCGTTTTACGGAGTGCCATTAATGCGGCTCTTGGTGCGCTTCGCTGTAATAGTCCGGGAGCCAACGGTCTTTTCTGATCTGACTATGGCTGATTTTTGTTTTTGGTTGTTCTTCACTTATAAAGGTAAAAACATCGATACGTGTGTAAGATGGCCCTCATATGCTGAAACAACGATATACAGGAAATAAAACACGTGGAAAAATGTTCTAGAATCAATTCATATTGTGTACTTTTATGTATTTTGAATTGAAATCAAATCTGGTACCTACTGAAATCGCTCCATGGGGTTAAATTTTCTTTCTAAACTCACAAATGCCCACAAAATTGCTAGAAATCCTTAAAACTGTCAAAAAAAAATGTAAAAAAACGACTGTATGAAAAGAAACTGTACTCCTAAAATATCAGGGACGTATAAAGTATACTATATAATTGGCATAAAATAAACCATTTTCGTTGATTCTAGAGGACCTTTTTATCCTTTTTCTGTGACATGAATAGCTACAAAATAAGCAGAACCGGAAATTTTTTGGTTGCTCAAAACTTTGGACAGGGAAGGAGCTGATCAAAGAATGATCCACATTCATACATATATTGATATATTAGTATGTATAGAAAAAATATATTTTCACAGACTAACTGTTTAGTTTGTTAAGCGCGGCCGAATCTTCTGTATAAGAACAAATGGAGCCAAATTCCGGTTGGGACGTGTGTAATAAAACACAAGCCCCGACTACGTGTGCAAGAAAACAATTGTATAAGTAGAAAGAAAAAGTATGATAGATTAGTCAATAATTTTACATACTATAGAGACATCCAAAAAAAACGTCATCAACTCTGGCTATGAACGAGAGAGATGGAAATAGCGGTCATGTCTAAGCTTTTCGGTTATGTCAAACTTTTGACAAGTAACTGTCACAATTTATAAAATAAATAATGGCTGTCATATGATGTGACAGTTTTGACTAGTAAATAGGGTTATAAATTCAATTAAGAATAGAAATACGTCTTTTTTTTCTCGGCCAACTTTGATGACGTTTTTTTTGGATGTCTCTATATGACTAGGATCCGGAAATGTGTGCCATAACGCAGGGTCGGCACTATACAACTCTATGATAAAGTATAAACCGTATTTTTTAAGCGCCTTGTACATTATATACGCGTGTATTTCTTGCACGTGCATACGTACGCCACTGACCGGGCCTGGTAACGCGCTGGGACTCGTAGTATGCCGTAGTACGTCGGACCCGTGCGGGAGCTCTGGATAGTTGAACAGAGTATTAACTCCGCATTATGGCACACTTTCCAGACCCTAACTATGACTTAACAAGAATTCACAATTTTACCGCTGTTCGGTAGCGACGTGATATAGGACAGATAAACAGCAAGCTTACTCTGGAATTACGATGGTATACGAAACAGAAGATTCGACAGTATACAGTGTTTATTATGTAGGGTCTACTGTTGATTTGTTCCTGTGACAATTATGTATGTTTATAGGTACCTACCTATTTGTGTATATTTCTGTACAAACCTAATTCCTACGTTTCGGCGTGTACCATTTGTACATTTGTGAAATACGTGCCAAACCTCTGGTACAGCCTCTTTCGTTCCTGCTAATAACACCCGAATAACCTCTGGCATAAATGACTCGCTAGCCTGCGGTTGGGTTTTCCCTAATTCAGTTTACAACTCTTTACTTGAGCTTTTGGCTTTTCGGGGAACTTACCCAAACGGCACGTGTACCTACCTAGGCCGTTGTCATAATGATTGGTCTTGGAACGTAATTTCCGTTTGGATAGTCAGTCTATCTTTGCGATTCACCGGCTTCAGACCGATCTTCGCCGGTCTCCCTTTTCCATCTTCAAGATGTAAATAAATGACTGTGTATATAGCCGAATAAAGTCTTTTAACTACCACACCACCCTCGCCATCATTAAATTACATTCTTACTTAATTAAAGATTTCCGTTCACTTCCAGATTGAATTCTGTTTGTGCAGTAGGTATACTACTATGCACTAACCCATAATTTTTCACTTTATGAAGAAATTTGCTAAGCAATGGGAAATGTTGATCCGGAAAACTTTGGAAGAAACGACTGTACTTCGCTCTAGACCGCCCAGAGAGCGTGACGTGACGCAAAACCATGACGCAGATCGCAATATTTTCCAGGGGCCCATAATAAAGACATAGAATGTCAAAAAAGAATTGTTATGTACATAGCTGCCGAGTGTCACTGCAAAATGTGCAAAGTACCTACCTAAATAATCTACTTGAAATGCAGTCACCTATGCGGTCTTTACAAACAACATTTGCGTCGTCAATGGATAGCCAGACAAACTCCTTTCATACATAATATGCATATTTTACACAGTTTGCTGTTATCAAAACCAGATTAAGACTTGATCAAATGACATACCGACATCCTGATTTTCCATGGTCTATTTTTGCCCGTTAAACATAATGAGTAGAAACATGTGTCTGGTTGATTATGATGTAAAAAAACACAACCGAAACCGTTATATGCAGCCGATTAATGTGAGTGTTGTTGTGTCTCCTTATAATAGTTCGGGAGTTTGGGGATTTTTTTCCTGATTACGGATGAATTTTGTTTTTGGTCTTTGTTGGCATTGTAAGTGTAAAAAGTAAGTCTGAAAAAGAGTGAGTCATGTCTCAGGAATATGCGAAACACCTAAATAATCTACCTGCAGAGCGGCTGTCAGTCAAATGCCGATAGACGACATTTATTTTGCCATGTCGATGAATGGTCAGACATTATTTATATTTTTTGCACAGTTTATTATATATTATGAAAACTAGTTTAGGACGATAAAATATTCGTATGTGCGAAAAATAGGAGAAAATATAATTTTTTTAAGCTATTAGGTCATGTTATTGATTTATTTATAAATATTTTTATTGATTAATTTGGATTTGTTTAGTCTCTATCTGTCGAAGAATGGGCCATTTCCCGATGATGTAGAAATATGTACATATGTACTAAACATTTTAATACCAAAATCGATAATAATCCACTTTTTATATCTATACTGTGTGTATAATGTCAATTTTTTTATTATCTTGAAGACTTAATTCGACAAGTACGGTTAATAAAAAACTGGATGACGGAAGTATTAGTTTATGTGTTTTCTGTATCCCACGATACTATCTCATTTGTTAATATTCATAAAAGTATCAGTTATAAGTAGTTTAATACTTGATATCTTCAACAACGTGACAGAATGCAGTTCCGGATGAGATAAAAAATAACTCCGTCTCTGCGCATTTTTAGGATATTACATTCTTTATGTGCGGATCAATATATTAGGAGTATTTTTTTTATAGGCGTACGACTTAAAAAAACAAAGTAGAGGAGTAACAAACGTTGAACAGTTTGTTACTTACAATTGTTCCTTTCATTAAAATAGAACTGAAAAACAGTTAAATATATTTTCTAAATACATAGTATGTATTCAGCTGGGATGAAGTGTTAATATCCAATGGATCTAAAGGTTCTTAGCCAATAATTCAATTTGCCATGGTCATTTTACAAATTGTCTTAATGTATGTAGGTACAGAATAATTGGTGCTTGCACCAATTATTATTTAGCGTTAAGTGTATTTAACCTAACACAGTGTACATAGTGGTATTTCTCCTATGTAGTACACACATATACTTACCTATTTCTATTGATTTATTAATATTTCGCCGTTTGTGTAATACAAGTGAGATTGGTTTTATACGTTTTCCACAATTCACGAAACGCTGGATTGTCCAATAGGAAGATAAATTACAAATTCACACATAGATAAAAAAATAAACCTAATGCCTTCGATATGTTTTTCGGAAACGTACAGTATATCACGAAAGTACTACTCACATAACACAGCCGATAATACGAATACAGAACGCACATTTGTGTAATAAACTGACAACTCTAAGCGTAACTATAGCGAATGAGTTTAACTAAACGTAAATGTAACTGTCTACTGCGGCCAAGGGCAAATTTACTGTTGTTGTACTGTACAAGCTGTATTCCCGATAATCTTTGATACATCCTGGGATCAAAGGGCGTGGACGCGTCGACTTTTAATGTCGATCTCAACACGCCACCAACACGTGGAGTATGTCGATAATGTCGAGAACGTTGACAACATTGACAATGGATAAATAATGAAAAAAATTGGGTTATCTACATTTCTTGATATTTTGGTGTTGTTTGTAGTATTTCTAACAGCTTTTATCATCCCTTTATCGAAAATTTTGCGTGCCTTTAAGTGTGTGTAAATAATAAGTGGTAGAAAGTATAACAAAAAGTTTAAAGATCTTAAAAATAAACAGCAAACATGCCGGTATGCAATTTTTGCTGCAAGGCCGTTTTAAAAAAGAATGGATCAGCAAGGTTACAAAGTCATAGGAACTAAACGAATATTTTAATTGCTCGACATACATATTTAATTAGAGTCTAGCGCTCAACGTCTTGCCATTCCTCGCTTCGGATTTCGGTTTCCATTTTGGTTCAACAATGGTTCATCCATTTGGTCCAACATTGGACCACAGACATTTTGGTCCTACCTTCTGTGGTTATGAGCTTGGCGCAGTAGTGTAAGTGTTGGACGTCGTTGCACTACTGATATGAAGGCTGTGGGTTCAATCCCTTTATAGTTTTCTTTTGCAAATTCATGGAATTTAGATTTATTTATAATTATTGGTTATTAGGTAGATATGTAAATAACATGTATTAGCAGTATTAGCACTTTGTTCTGGAAATATGTTTACGTAGTTTACTATTATTGTCGACATTGTTTATATCCTCGACGTATCAAAAATTGCAAATTGTCGACCTCAACATCAAAGTCGACACTCGTCCACAATACGATTGTCGACATGACAATGTTGACGTCGCTAATCTCTGTCTGGGGTCCGTGAATAAGACGGTCTCTGATACAGGTTGGACCTTTGACCTTTCCATTCTTCGCCGCTGTGCCCGCCAAAAATTCAGTGATTGTTACTTAAGCTTTATTGAAACATCGTGCGTCCCTGTATTGCAGTAAAAAGTAAAAAATAAAATTGTTGAGAGTTGATAGTAACAGATTTTTTTGTTATATTTTTTATTTAAGTATTTGATCTAATTGTTGGCTGTAATATAATCAGATGTATGATTCAGCTATAAAAAAGTGTTCACCCATAGATTTTGTATATGTGACGTAGTTTTCAGGGTCAACTTGTTAGGAAAAAAAAACGCGATTTTTCTTGGAACTAGAAAGAGTTAGTGAACTAAAATCCGATCATAACTAATAAATAACACATTTGTTGCCACGTACCACTCATAATAATAAAAATATATTGGGCATGTCCACATGTTTAACCTTACAAAATTTTATTATGCCGGATTTTTAAAATTTCTCAGCTTACGTAGTATTACTACGTGACCACGGCAATAATAATTAATGATTATATTTTGCTTACTGGATTTAAGAAATTTTTGGACACATTTTTTTTAAGAGGGGCAACTTTTTTTTAGTTGTTTGTGAAATAACAGCGTTTCACAATTTAATTTAAAGGTATCATTCTAGTAAATTTTATCAGCCTCCATTGTAACTTACAATTAGTCAAAACAAAATTAATGGAAAACTTTGATTGGAAAATATTAATCCTAAGTATATAATGTACCACAAAATTATTAGGTATAGAGAAATAGGTAACATATTTCAGAAAATTTTGCTTAATTTACCGGAAACACTAGTCAAAATCAGTGGCGCAGTCATGAAATCTGTCTGGGGGGCAACTTCAAACAAAATCGCAATATACGACTTTTTAAAAAGTCAGAAAATTTAAATTAGTATTATTAAATATACACTTATTTCTGATTCTAATTTTGATAAAACTGTTAACAAGAAATTGGCGTTCTTTCATTCTCTGACTATTCGAAGTTGAATTGATGAGTATGGACGGCTTGAGGTGGGCCCTGGCTCCATGGCTGCAGAACTGGTCAAAATACATATATTATTTTGTATAATATTTCTGAATTTTCAACACATTTCATTTTCTTAAGAGATGCCCATGAAGAGTAAATTAATTTTGTTGATAAGTTTCTTAGTAAAGTGACAGCATTATATATGGTAATTTTGGCCACGTTTGTATACCAAACATGTAATATTCTACATCAAAATTAAGCTATAAGATAATTTAGACTACATATTCCAGAAAATTAATCAGATCACAGCAGGAAAGGAAACTTGATATTGTCAAATTTACTGCCACTAGTTAGTATGAACTAAGAATCAGGGATGGCAACAGAACCGGTTCTTCAAAAGCGGTACGGTTCCGCTTCCAGAACCGCTTCCACTTTGTCACAAAAGGAACCGCTTCCAAGAGCGGTTCCGGGGTTTTTATTTTTGGAAGCGGTCCTGGAATCAGGACCGGTTAACATTTTTGTGCGGTATTGGAAGCGTTCCCGTTTTTAAAAAAGATGGAACCGGTCCAAAAAAATATTTTACCGGTTCTCGTTTGGAACCGGTTCTGGAAGCGGTTCTTAGATAGGAACCGATTCTTTGTGCAATTTATAATACAGAATTTTAAGAAAAGGCGATATTATTAGACTAACGGCTATATCGGCAGAATCAGGGATCAGGGATCGCGAAAAGAGTTTTAAAAAAATTACAGAAAGTTCTTAATGGAGTACACTGGTTAAACTTAATTATGGCTTCAAAATCTGCACACACACGTCGTTATTGTCGGTCGAAACGCAGTACCCGGCGATATTTTAAATATTGAGTGACGAGACGTAAATTACGTCATGAATAGTTAGTTTTCCCTTCCTTACAGATCACAATCGTACGGAAAGTGTGTGCATCCCTCTAGGTTGGTTGTGTAACGTTTTGGATTGTTGTGATCCTAAAATAATTATTGTTTATTTTTGTTAGTATTTTTGATTATGTTAATATTTTTTATTTCCATATTCCACGTTCGATATTGAACATAAAAGTGATAATTAATAAAAATTATAATCAACTAAATGACTTTTAGTTTGCTTCATCTGATCAACGGAAGCCCGAATTGTAACGTTAAATATTTCGGAGTAGAAAAAAACACTCTGAAGCTCCTTAATTTAATTGATTTTTTTGTGCCAAAAAATGTGACCATACTTGGCCCAGATAATATATTCGATATTTTCTCCTATTTTTTGTAAGTACAGTAAAACTCGGACATAACGCTTCCCGAATATAGCGTTCTCCCGGGTATATCGCGTTTTGATATAATATCCTATTACGTGAGGGGGGAGGGAGGTTAAAAAGTGTTCTACAGTACATAGTGTAACGTAATTTACGGACAGCCCCTATTAAACCAATAAGAAGAAAAAATACCCCAGGAACCGGGACGGAACCGGTATTCGTACCGGTTCTTACGAAATCATCCCATTACCGTTTAGAAAAGGAGCGGTTTTGGAACCGGTTCCAAAATTCCCGAAACAGCGGAACCGCTTCCAAAGCAAATGGTTCTTGTACTCTAAAAAACGGTTCCGGGACGGAACCTTTCGAAAGGTGTTCCAGAGTCCCTTAGGAGTTCACTAGAGTGCAGTGGCGGTGCGTGATATTTCAGTTAGCCATATGATGACTATACACCTCTTACAGAAAGGATTTATAGTGAAAAAACCGTCAGCAAAGTTTGCGAAAAAATTTCAAAAACACTGGCGCACTCCCTGGGTTCTCAGTAACGCTCTGTGGAATATTTGCAGTATATTTTTTTTTTCATAATATAGAAACAAATATAAGGGAGACGTTTTTCGATTTGTTACAAAAATATTTTTGTTTCAAAAAGTTATGGCCATTTTAATTTTGGGAAACCAGATGTTCCTATAAAATTAAAATTAAAATGGCAATAACTTTTTTGAAAAAAAAAATATTTTGCAACAAATCGAAAAACGTCTCCTTATATTTGTTTCTAGATTATGAAAAAATATATACTGCAAATATTCCACAGAGCGTTACTGAGAACCCAGGAGTGCTCCAGGTTTTTTTGAAATTTTTTTTTTTGACGGATTTTCACTATAAATCCTTTCTGTAAGAGGTGTATAGTGATCACCTAAAAAGTGAAGTGGGTCCCATGCGTCGTTTTCAAGAAATGGCTAACTGAAACATCATGCACCGCCACTGCTAGAGTGCCTAATTATATAATAAATGTGTATGTATGAGTCAGTACTGCTGTAAAAATTTAAGAATTTTAGTGCACGTAAAACCTTAAACGCGATTTTCTCAAAATCACTTTTTTTTTACCTGGGAGAAAATATAACTCGGGCGCTATTGCATCGATCGACTTAAAATAACATTCTCGTAGTAACAAGTACGTAGCCGTTTTTTTGATCGAATGTAATTTTTTTTGTTATAAACAATTTAAGGCGTTTTTTTGGCCGAAAATCGAGTTTTTTCTTCATAAGTGCGCCATTTGCACAAAAATCAATTTAAAAACAAATTCCTATGTACTTCTTTAGGCAATTGTATGGAGATTATGAAACTTTTTTACTTTTTTGTTCGAGGTCTATAGCTTCGGAGAAATCCTTTCTCCCGCCAAGACCTTTTAAAAAAACATGATTGGTTATTTTGCCGCCATTTTGCACCAAAATGTTAATACAAAATTTCTGTTCACACATTAATACATGTCAAATAAACTGTTAAAAAAGAAATTCGATTCCTTTTACCATAATCATACAATAAATTATTAAAAATGGGCCTTTTTTTCAGCCGCTAGAGTGGCGTTACCCCTTAAATAAACTTTTTTAGTTTTTCACCACCTACTAGCGCATATGATTATCTACAGTATACAATAATGTGTATCTATGTGCATATATCATTATTACCACATTAATAAAAACAAGTAGGAGTAACATGTGGTAGGAGGAAAATAGTAACTTACCTCTCATACCATGCCGAGCCTCCTTTTAATTATTTAGTATTGAATGTTCAAAGATGTTCAGATATTGTTATTCAAATTTGAAAAAAAACATATTCGAAATGGAATCTACAGGACAGTTTGGATAATTTCTCAGTTCGATATTATATTTAGTTTAGTTATCTAGTGGTATGTCCGTTCTGATTATTTGTACATATTTCATTAATTTTACGTATAGCAAAATCTACGTTAATAATCTGCTGATCAAAGGGTCTGACTCATCTAATTTTTAGGCCAAATTTTGGACCGCTGTAGTTCAATCCGTTGATCGATTTTGATGTACCTTGCGTTAATGGAAAGTTATTTTCTTTTCAATTTGTACTAGCGAAAAGAATACGCACCATATTAAAAAGTACTTACGTGGCATACAGAGTTAAACAATCAACAAATGTCAACATCGAAATAAGATTGTCACTAGCAAAAATGTTCGATGTTTTGAGCTGTTTATAATGAAACTATCAAAATAATGAAACAAGTACCTTTGTACTAATCTTTTATTTTCCAACAAACAAAAACAATATATTTTCTAAAATAAAGCAGCTTTTAGTAGATATTCAATTGATAAAAGAGAGGAGATTACTATCATTTTTGCCTAGATCGTATACAGTAACTTCTAGTTCCTTTCTTATTTCTATGGATACACAGTTCTGCAAAAGTACTCAAATAGTTATGAATTGATCCTTGGGTGATTAGTTGCTGTCGCCGCGCTCTTGTTGATATCGAAATTTTCCACCGGATGTGGGTTTTTTGTGATCGAAAGGTCGTCTGGCCCTCCGGGAGAAAGCGGCGAGGGGCTGGGGGAGTTTCTGTGACTCTGCGGGCTCCTGCTCTCTGTCCCCGGGGAGCACTGGCATTGCACTGGAAGACCTGGATTGATAACCGGATATTCTGGGGATTTATCCGGCATGTCTGGATTTCCTGGCATTGGGGGTGGTGCTGGAGGTCTACCTGAAATTCGGCAATCAAGAGCATGACGGGATGGTGACGGTTCGTCTATTGGTTCAAACACCCAGCCAAATTACATAAAATAACGCCAACATATGTATATATACTGATAGGAATAAAAATCGCAGCAGCGCCAGCAACACTTAGTATTAGTTAAATAACTTATTTGAAATTTTCGTATAAGATGCATTTCGATATAACAACGAAATGTTTTTTTTGTTCAAGTTAAAAAAAGAATTCAGTTACACCATCGTGAATGATTATGCACTCATTTATTTGGTGAGGGACACACTGAATGAAATGATCAATGTCACCTTGGGGTATATCATTCCAAGCATTTTGTATATACAGGGTGTCCCCAGATTGAGTTACCTCTAAAAATTTAATTTTTCGACAAAAAGTCATTCTTCATAATAAGTTTTGCTCGTTTTAAAACGTCCAGAAAGTTTGTTGTTTGTTCAATTTAACATACAGAGTGTTCAAAAATGGCAAAAATTAAATAATAATGAAGAGTAAAGTACATTAAATATTAACGCTAAGTAAAAATGTTATTAAGAAAAATGGTTTGCCATTAAATTTAATACTTAAATATGAAGGCATGGCCTACTAGTCAATATTAAGTATTTTGAAGAGATTCCGCAATTTTTATCATTGTTATACGTTTGAAGTAAAGCCATTTTCCTTTACAAAAATATGTATCCGCTGAAAGAGGCTGGGTTTATTCTACTGCCTATCCATTTGTATACAGTCAGTCGTCCGACGATTCGACGCCGGGTTGTGCTTATTGTCACTAATAGCGGCCAAGACATGGCTCATTCCAAGTCTCCCTCAAAAAATTAGCCAACAGTACCGCCAACATTATTAGACGATGTCTAGTCACTAGTCATCTGTAGTTCTCCTAGGAGGTCCTGATCCTTGACGACGACTATGAACATCTTCCTCAGACCAGCTGAACCTGTCTATATGAACATCTTGAACAGTTCTCACGTTATGGTTTACGAGGTTGGGAATTTCCCTGACAGAAAATCCGGTCTCCCTCATACTAACAACCCGGCAACGTTCAAAATCACTTAATTTACTATAATTTTGAATTAGTCGAATTATAGGTCGTAAATAATGTTTCCTATAGAGACGTAAAAGCAGAACCTGACGAATTTATTTATGTTCAGCAAGAACTGATTCAAAATATGCACTTTTTTTACACAAAAATCGCAAGAAAGACAGCGTAAAATTTTGCTGTTGAAACTTTAATATTTTTACGTGAACGTCTTGTGTGAAAATTTTAAATAAATTGATTAACTAATACTGGGTGCTGGATGATGCTGGAGGTTTTCGTTCAAATCAGTGTATGTATTTACATACGCTTAAATTAAACGCTTATAGCAAAGATAAGGTGCATTTCTACAATCCTCTGCTTGAATAGTTTTGATTGTCGTTAAGTTATAGCCGGTGCAATATCAAAACCAAACGCAAGTGGTGTCGGTGATGTGTTGTGTCAAAAAGAGAGTTATTTGAACGCGTGAGACATAACGATGTTCTTGAAACTATAAAATTTTATAAATATTTAATAATAAACTTAAATAGGTTTAATAAATATAAACTCGTGCACTGCCCCGACCACATATGTATATGGTATTTATCCTCTACCCGAAATTATGTCCAAAGCTAACTTAGTCTGCTATATACCAGTATTATAATAATAGATATACCTATATACGTTTTTCATTTTTTTTTGTAACGGAATTTTTAAAAATATGTACACTATTGAAAGTAGATTGAAATACTCATTCGAAATACCAAGTATAAAATACAGGTTGCCTTCTAAAAACAATATTGTTGACGTTACAACAAAAAAAAAAAGATTCTCATTTTTCTAGACAATTGATTAACTTTTTTGTTTTTTTGTTTTAAAAGGCAGCGAAAAGGCAACGAGTTTTTTTATGCCCCCGAAATTCAATATGACGATTGATATAATCCATAGCGTTATTTATGACTCCTTAAAACCCCCATATGCGAAATTTGAACATAAAATATACAAGGTGCTTCTTTGTATACAATATCAAAGTTGAGAAAAACATCAAGCTGTTAGACGAGTCAGGTGTGCCATGGAATTAAGTCAAGACAGTTGAGTGTTATGTGGAATCGCTTAAATTTAATTTTCGCCACAACATTTTCCTTGTGCGTGGTGTTTAAGCATGGATAGAAGATTTACTTTAGTTTCATTTTAATGTATTTTTTTACAAACCAAAAATTAGTCCTCTTTGGATGTAAATAAGTCAATTCGGAACTACTAGTTGCAAGTATATTCAAAATGTATGTCTTCCATGAAAATTTGCAAACAAAATAAATGTTGGATTGAATTTGACAGCAATTCTGGTTGTATTGTAGTTTTCGATGCACTTTATTTGCCAATTATATGTATTTCTACATATGTATATAAAAATAGACACCCGGTATGTAAAATTTGCGCTTTTTACATGGCCCGTCTTCTTCGTTCATCAATTAACGTCCATTCTGATCTACACACGAAGTCGAAAATTTGGCAGTGATAAATATTTATAATTATATTTTGAATTCCGGTATTGCTATGAAAATTTATATGAGAAATTTTGAGGGCAGTATTCTGCTGATTTAGGTATAAATACCTAGATACATATGTTTTATCTCTTTGCTAAACATACATGAACACATGATGCCTGCGTCGATAAAAATATCAACGTTTATCGTGCAATGATATAAACTTCCTCTCACAACAAATAATCAAACTTTTGCTTTATAAGGTTACATACAATTTTATATTATTATTACTTCATAATAATATATGTATAACATAACTTATAAATACATATTGTACAATGAGTTAATGAGAGCAAAAATTGTTTCAATTTTTAGCAAGAATATACGAGTATTTAAAACTCTCTTTATTCCAAAATTTTGTAATATGATTACTTATAGCATTTTATAAACGGTTTTACAAACGAGTAATTTGAAAACTGCGCAGCCGTAAGAGTGGAGTCCTATAGAAAAAAAAATAGAAAAAAATAGAAAAAAAATGTTTTTTTCTATTTAAATTAAACAAACAACCATAATGCTTGGAATGTCATAAACTTTTAAGCGTGATTTATGTCGTATTTCTCACCAATTATTGTCTATACGCTGACTTATTAAAGCTTGAATATCCTGAATATCTCAATGAGGATTTTTGAAAACTTTTGCAACCCAAACAATGTGAATGGAAACCTACAACGATATTATTTACCACTTTATAATTATAATTTAAGTTTATTTACTATAAAAGAATCTGTAAAAATTTTATACTTTCCTTAACATGTTGAAGGTGCTGTTGAAAGTTTTATACATTTCAAAAACTTACCTGTCAGTATAAGCTGTGGAGATGTGATTCCCAGACAGCGCATTCTCCAAGCGTCTTGTAAGAGCTGTAACCTTGCTTGTTTCCTCCATTTTGCCCGTCTGTTTTGAAACCATACCTAAAAATGACGAATTCGTTACACCCTAAACTAGACAACTAAATTGAAATGGGGAATAAAGGATAATGGGTGTATTATTTATTGTTTCATATTTCTATGTATAAATAGTCAGTGATTGTCCGAATATAAAATGATGAACTAATATTAACCCATTAACGCCCAAACGGACACAATTTTTCGTCCTTTTTGGAGCGTCAATCTCGAAGGGAAATTAATGAATTCACTCAATAAAAACCACTTATCCTAATGTTTTCGGATGTGATCTTTCGATTTCCGAGGTCAGAATGGTGATTAAATGAGCTAAAAAAAAATAGGGCTGACTTTATGGAGAAAAGTACTGAAAATTTGGGGATTATTTTTTTTATATATTTTTTTTTAGTCCAAAAAGTACTCTAACCTACTCCGGATTGTGGAGGGAGGTGGAGGCAATAGTTGGAGTTGACGATAGATTTTTTTTTGCCGACCTCAACTGACACTAATCTTTTCAAAATGAGGGATATTGCATAAAATCTCATGAAATATGAATTTTTCTCTAGTATTAACGAGAAAATAATGTTATTGTGAGTTTTTCTTGATCCACAGTCATTTTCCTCAATCAAAACAATACTACAGAATATATTTGACTAAATTTTTAATTGTCAATGATGGCGGCGTGATTCAACGATTTCTCAAGAAATGGCGCGTTTTTCATTATAAAAAGTAAATAGGAGTTTGTAATTATACTTGTCCTATGTCATTTCATGTTTTAGTAACATTTTGAGTTATTCCTGGTGAAAAAAGTCTGAAATCCAAGATGGCGGATTCAATATGGCGGACATCATTCTTGAAAATTCAAAATTTGAAAACGGAAAAATTACAGTCATATTTTACGTAGAATTCTGATGGAAAATGTCCTCTCAATCTTTTTCATAAAAATGCGTTCTATCTGAGTAATAAATTATTTGTCATTCTAACCTCAAAACGAGATTTTTTCCGGTGTTGAGGTTTTCATGATGAAATCATGAGAATTATATATTATGCACTTAGGGATGTAGGCGCATTGATGAATTTTTTTTCGGAACTTCGCGTATAAATAGAAAATATATATTTTGAATTCGGGCGCATTGACGAATATTTTTTCGTTACTTCCTCGCATATTTATTCAAAGAATAGTACGTAAAACGTACTTTCTGGTGGGTGTGAGAAAAAATCGTATATGCACCACGAGAAACATGTAGGCTGTGTACTTCCGGCGAGTAGTTTGCGCCTGAGCATCCCTAAGTGCATAATATATAATTCTCATGATTTCATCATGAGAACCTCAACACCGGGAAAAAAACCTCGTTTTGAGGTTAGAATGACAAATAATTTTTTACTCAGATAGAACGCATTATTATGAAAAAGATTGAGAGGACATTTTCCATCAGACTTCTACGTAAAATTTTTCCGTTTTCAAATTTTGAATTTTCAAGAATGATATCCGCCATATTGAATCCGCCATCTTGGGTTTCAGACTTTTTTACCAGGAATAACTCAAAATGTTGTTAAAACATGAAATAACATAGGAAAAGTATATTTACAAACTCCTATTTACTTTTTATAATGAAAAACCCGCCATTTCTTGAGAAATCCGGACGCCATTTTGAATCCGCCATTATTGAAAATTGAAAATTTAGTCAAATATATTCTGTAGTATTGTTTTGATTGAGGAAAATGACTGTGGATCAAGAAAAACTCACAATAACATTATTGTCTCGTTAATACTAGAGAAAAATTCATATTTCTTGATATTCTATGCAATATCCGCCATTTTGAAAAGATTAGAGTCAGTTGAGCCTCCACCTCCCTCCACAATCCGGAGTAGGTTAGAGTACTTCTTGGACTAAAAAAAATTATATTAAAAAAAATAATCCCCAAATTTTCAGTACTTTTCTCCATAAAGTCAGCCAATTTTTTTTTTCTAGAGCATTTAACCCCGGAAATCGAAAGATCACATCCGAAAACATTAGGATAAGTGGTTTTTATTGAGTGAATTAATTAATGTCCCTTCGAGATTGAGGCTCCAAAAAAGGAACGAAAAATTGTGTCCGTTTGGGCGTTAATGGGTGAAGTAGGTACAAACTAATGAATGTATTGTAAGTGTTGTAAAAAAGTTGTTGAAGATTGATTAGTATGTGAGCTAAATTATTGTCATCAAACAGATCGTGTGATAGATTATAAGCTTTTTTAAAACTTTTTAATGCTTTTATCTTATTTTATAGGCATTAGTCTGATCTTCCACAAATATTTAATCAAAAAAATTCACTTGAAAAATGATTAAGAACAAATAATGGGATAAAAAAGGAGATACATTTATATTTTATTATAGTATGTATTGTATTTGTTTTGTTATGTTTATGAAGTTTTGTTGCATTGACAGTGTATACTTTAAAAGTGTTGGTATTAGGTTTTTATGTTATATCATATAAAAGGGGGATTAAAACGACAACTGGTGATATATCATTGTAATGTGAATTTAACGACTTATACGAAAATGCAAAAGTACATATAGGGTGGACATGTGAAAACAAAAAAAAACGTCACATTATGTTATAGAGCAAGTAAAATTGTCCAAACTGTAACATAACGTGAGTTTTTGGTTGCCAAATAATGTACAAAAGTTTCAAAACTTTACTACAAGATAATATAATGAATTTCATCGTAGAGAGCAACAGTAGAGAGCGACATTAAAAATAAGTTATAGTTGAACTTCTTTCGATATATTCGATATAAAAAAAATAATGAATAATTTTGAACGCAATTAGTTCTCTTGGCACCTGGTATACAGGTTTTAGTAGGCCTTCTCATAGTTTATTACGTCTATAATGTGTATGATACGTCTATGATGATGTGTAGGTAGCAGAAACGTAACGTAAAAAATACATATCTACATATGTATGTGTTGGTCTCAGAAAAAAAAACAAATCGTATTATAAGTAGCATAAAATGTATTGATTTGCTGTAATCACCAAACATTGCTGTAAACCACGTTTGTTCGTAAAACATTTACCATAATATGTAATATTTTTTTAAATGGAATACTTCGTTTATTACATTTTTTCTATAATCTATATATATATATATATATATCTATATAATGGTTTCTAAACTTTTCCGAGCTTTTCAGATTTTCGATTATGTACAGGGTTTTCGTTTATAAAATATTTTGACACCTACCTCCAGGGTTTATTATACGAGCTAAAACAACTTTATACAGGGTGTCTCAGCTTTTATTTTACATACTTTATTTGCTCACCCAGGATAGTTAGCAAAAAAATGTATATACAAAAGTTACTTGAATTCATGAGGCCTATAAATTGACATATTCCGTTTGACATGTGCTAGTGACCTTGTGGTTATGTCAGTCTCAATATAAGTTTTTTTAAGTACAACACCCTGAATTTTTCGACATTTTTGGATTTACCGAACAATTATACACATATTTCATGTAACATACCCTATATCTATCTTCAACCGTTTTCGAGATTTTCAAAGTCAAACAGCTATTATTTTACAATACAAAGAATTTTCAGTTTGCCTTGTTTGCCAGCTCAATTTGAAAATTTATTAAACTAATTGCTTATAATTACTGAAATATCCCATTGATCTGATTAAAATTACTTTTAACAATACCTCTCAATTGTTTCAAAACTGACAAGGCAAACTGAAAAGTCTTTGTATTGTGAAATAATAGCTGTTTGACTTTGAAAATCTCGAAAACGGTTGAAGATAGATATAGGGTATGTTACGTGAAATATGTGTATAATTGTTCGGTAAATCCAAAAATGTCGAAAAATCCAGGGTGTTGTACTTAAACAACTTATATTGACACTGACATAACCTCAAGGTCACTAGCACATGTCAAACGGAATATGTCATTTTATAGGCCTCATGAATTCAAGTAACTTTTGTATATAATTTTTTTTGCTAATTATCCTGGGTGAGCAGATAAAGTCTGTAAACTAAAAGCTGAGACACCCAGATATAAGAGTTTTAGTAAATGGTGTGTAGTATCTTATCAAAATGTACGAGCTTATCAAAATTAACAATTGAGCATCGAAGTGTAACAAATCAAAACAAAGATCTTTTTTTTTAATGGAACACCGTGTATATTTTTTACTTCTCTGCTCCCCGATTTTAAATATGTATTCTTTATTGACAATACTGTAGGACCTCGATAATCCGAACTAATTATTGCAAAGGGTTGTTCAGGTTACCGATTTGTTCGGATTTTCAAAAAGGAGTTACAATAAAACTTCGTTAAGACGCTCTTCAAGGGACTGGCGCGAAAGGGCGTCTTATCCGGGAAAGTGTCTTATCCGGGAAAGTAAAAAAAATCTCAAAATACTCGAAAGAAGTAAATGATTGCAAAATTTGAACGTAAAATTTATTAAAATGCATAATATTCGTACAGAAATGTAATAAACACTCACATGAATAATATGTATGTATAATGCTTACTCACTGACCAGAGAGAAGCCTGTCAAGGGTACTTTGAGGTTCTTGGTAGCGTGTGTGGAGAGGAAGTTGTCAATTCTGTTAATGTAAATTAGCACTTTTCTAAACTCGTCCACGTTTTGCAAACCAGCAGAAACTGTAAGTGTTGGGGAATTATCGTCCTCTTCTTCAGAGTCACTTTCTTCTCTATCACTCCCCACAGGGTCGGTGGTGGCGTCGGCGATCATGTCATGAATAGTGCGAGTATTGCTAGTTATAAGGGCGTCATCCACTGTCGCATAATCGGGGAAATTTTGGAGAATTTCCTCAGTTTCTGTTGGTGTACATGTAAACAAATACCCTGACGTCTAACACCTACATTCACCGACTTATTATACTCGCCCATTGGCTGTCTAACACATATATTCACCGTCTATCTGCGGCGAAAAAAAGAGCGTCTTATCCAACAGAACAGAGCGTCTTACCGAGTACAATTTTACTGTATTAGCATAGGAAAATTCAAGGGCCCGATGAAAAAGAGCGTATTATGCGGGAAATCGTCTTAAACGGGAGCGTCTTAACGAAGTTTTACTGTATTTATTATATTAAACAGAAATACAGACATATTTAATCATAAGTTTTATTTCTTAAATAAAACAAGAATGAACACAAAAAAAACTATAAATTATTTTAATGTAGGTACATAAATAATTTTTTGACAACGCAATTGTTTTTGGGGACATTGGGCAAATAAAGTAGCACTAATTTTGCCGACGTTTCGTCTAATGTACTCAGACTTCAGAAGTCTGAACGTCGGCAAAATTAGTGCTTCTTTATTTGTCAAATATCTCAAAAACAATTCCTTTGTCAACTTATATTTGATGGACGCAACTGATAACTACTATAAATATGTTTTTTTTTATTTACTTGAAAAGGCTTGATCACATAACTATGAATCATTTGTACATTTTGAACTAAAAGTTGCGATAGAAAATACAATGCTTACACAGGAACAAAATGCAATTAAAATAAACTCACCCCATATTTGAAGGGTCAGTGAAAAAGTTGCCTATCCTACAAATTTAAATATTTAATTTTATGTTTCACACTAAGGACATTTTTTTAATTAGTGTGAAGCGAACTTTAACGCACTTGATCTATTCATATTACCTATTATCCCTTTGCAGTTTACATTTATCCCTTTATTATGCACTTGGTATATTCATATTATTAAGTTAGAGTCCCTAACCAATCCTTAAAACTATACGATGTTCGGAAAATCAGGGTTGGTTCGGATTATGACTTCGAGCGCCACTGTTCGGATTAGCAGAGGTTCGGATTAACGCATGTTTGGATTATCAGGGTTGTACTGTACTAATATTATTGATATTAGTTATTATTACTATATTTAACCTAACAAACTAAATGTAAAGTGTGTAAATTAAGTAATTTAATTAAATTTAATTCATTAAACCGGTTTTTTCTAATGCGTTTTAAAAATGAGTGACGTAAATTTTGAGCAACGGTGTGCTATCAGGTTTTGATTCAGACTTGGGCACAGCGCAACGGATCCTTTTGCAAAACTTCAACACGCCTACGGAGACGGTGTTTTTTCAAGAGCCCAGGTTTTTCGGTGGTTTAAAGCATTATCAGAAGGAAGAGAGTCGATGGAAGATGAACCAAGCAGCGGAAGGCCTTGATCCTCAAGAACCGATGAAAATGTCGATAGAATACGGGATTTTGTGCGTTTAGATCGTCGGTTGACGACAAGAATGATCGGGGAAGAGTTATATTTGAATCACACCAATGTTCATCAGATTTTGACGAATTCAGAATGAAAAAAAATCTGCTCAAAAATGGTTCCAAAAAACCATTCGCAGGAACAAAAGACATCAGGAAAGAAAGTGTCTTGACTTTTTGGAATCGATTGAAAAAGATTCCCATTTTATGGAACGTGTAATTGGTGAACGTGGAACAGATAATGAGACTTGGGTGTTTGAGTACGACCTGGAAACCAAGCGCCAAAGCATGGAATGACACACTTTAAGCTCTTGAAGACCCAAAAAAAGTAAGAATGAGCAAGTCCAAGATCAAATGCATGCTGATTTGTTGATCCAAACATCAAGAACAACTGGATGTTGCATCACGACAATGCGCCTTGTCACACAGCCATTTCATTAAACGAGTTTTTAGTCAGTAAAAACATTCATGTGGCTCCTCAGCCTCCTTATTCGCCTGATTGAAAAATCACCTCAAGGGACGTCATTTTGGGACCATAGAAAACATTCAAATGGCTGTAACCGACCAGCTGAAGGCTATTCCAGTATATGAGTTCCAGCACTACTATGAGGAATATAAGAACCGTCTCCAGCTTCCCAAGGAAGTTACATAATTAAAAGAACACTATACTGAATTTAAGTTTATTCGAATAAAAAAAATAAAAAAAACCAGTTTCATTACTTAATTTACACACCTCGTATATGACCGGTTTGGAAGAAAGGTAACTAATGTTAAGAATTAAGTTTTCGAGCAAACGTATTCTTCAGAGCCACTAGTAACTCGTAATGTCTCATCTTGATAGGTCTATACGACAATTTTCGGACTTTAAATTGTTGTAAACCCTTATATTAAGCCTCTGACAACTTTTGGTACTGTAATATAAGGAAAAACGAAGATAGTCATTACTGACTACATTAACCTCCTTTTTTTACGAGCCAAGTCGTTATTGATTACAATGTTCCTATTATTTTTAGATCATTTGTACACCAGCAAAAAAAGAGTGTTTTGAGTTTGGACAAACGGCATTTTCTTCTCCTATGAGTCGACAATATGAAACTGCAAAAATCCCAAACTTGATATTTTATACATTAGCCCCCTTTGTTCAGAGCCGGTCACGGATTAGAATATTATATTCCGCTTTGAATTTTCACGTTTATAAATAAACCTACTCTTACATTTTTCTCAAAAACCTAAAAGATTTTAATAGATTTTAAGGAAATTACATAAGAATATTCGGAAAAAACAAAATCAGAAATAATTCGTCTTATTTTATTCATCTAATTGCGAAACATCAAGTGTTCAGCAACATACATATTTAGATTTTCTACTAGCTGTGTCGAACTCTTGAAATTTTGCTGCTATGAAAATTGACGAGTTATTTCACATTTGGCTTCTTCCAAACATCCCATGTTAAAGTAAACAAAAATCGAAGCAGGAATTAAACGTTTCAGCCTTTCCGAATAACAAAATATTTGTCAAACGAATTATCAAAAGTCAGAACGCGATATTTTCGTAATACGCAGTTAACAGTTTTTTTTTTGACAATGTAATTGCATGCCAATATAATTCTTAGGTAACCTTTTTTTAAAAATTTTAATAATACGCAAACTTACGCAGACATAAAAATCAATAAAGTATACAGTTCTGAAATCAAGAAGATATAGATCGTTCCAATTACAAAAATGATGTTTGTTTCTGTTTGGGACTTCTCGATGTTTAATCGATTATTTTGATAAACTTACTAGTAATTTTTGTTTTAAAAACCATTAATTAAATTCTAGACCTCTAGAATCATTAATTAGATTCTGACCTACAATACATTTTAGGTAAATACATACGAATAGAAACAAAATACCTAAATAGTTCCTAAAGTTGTAATGGGGTTGTAGCTACCCAAAATGAGATCACGAAACTGTTTAAGAGGCAAAGAAATAAGTTATTTGATTTTATCATTAAAAAGTTAACGTTTTTCTAATTTTAACACACATTTTAAGTTTGTCAGTGTTTTCATAGGTTTTCCAATAAACCTAATTTCAAGACTGCCCCATAAGGAAAAATCCATCGGAGTAATATCTGGAGATCGCATACGCCATTTTATGATGCCACGAATGAGAAATAATTATGTAGAAAGTAGTGATTTATGATTATAGAAAATGGTACATTAACTACTCTAATACATACAATACAAAACAAGGAAATGCTAGAAATTCTTTGATGTATCCTAGTCTAGCTCAATTGACAATCAAGACCGCAATTTTAGAAAGGCACTAATCTCCCCCTCATTCTACCAACGAATTCATTGTTTATTTTGTTTTATAAATTTTTGAGTTTGTACCGGGTGATTCTTGAAAGTGGCTTTCGAAAAGTTTTTAATTTTCTCTTTTTTTTTTTTAAATAGGAGCAATATAACTGCGCAAATAAAGCTGTCAATTTGATTATAATAATATTTATTACTTTGTTCTAGTTGTCCCCCCTTTCCCCTATGGGGAGGGAGGGAAGAAAAGTAGAAGATTCTTTGAGAGAATGGAGAGTTTGATGAAATCATGTCAGCTTAGTTAGTCCATGTCCCGAAGAATATTTCAACTGCATGTTTTCTGGTAGAAAAAAAGTAACTGATTCCTATGCAGAATTTCCCCAGGAATACGGAAAAAATAGTTTTGATGCGATTAAAAGTCGGGAACATTTGTTTATTTAACAATTTATAAAAAAAATAGCAAATTTTTTTTTGGTTGTTTGCTTATATCTTTGCTTCTAGAGCTCGTAGGCAACTTTTACGGCCACCAACTTTTTCGTCATCAAATTTCCTACAAAATAGGCCATTTTTCAAATCGATTTTTTATTGTTTATTATAAACAAATTGCCAAAAATCGCAAAAAAAAATTGATCGATAATCTTTAGAGTACATCTTACATTGAGAATTTATAGCTCTCAACTAAGTTAACTAAGAGATAAGACTAAGTACCTCTTGAATCACTCTATCTATTAAAAAAAACCTCATCAAAATCCGTTACGTAGTTTTAAAGATCTAAGCATACATACGTAGTAGATAGATAGATAGGGACAGACAGCGGGAAGCGACTTTGTTTTATACTATGTTATGGTTATAAAGAATTCTCAAGAAAAATGCATTAACATATTCATGTAGCATATATATGGGTCATTGTCATCAAATCGTCTTATATTCAGTTGCATTATGAAAATGCAAAAACTTGTGCTGTCTGGTTGATAAATGGGGTTAATGGATTTATTATATTATAAAGAAGATTTTCTTAGTTGCGCTCCAGCAGATATGCCAGCAAACGGCAACTGCGACTGATTTTTGTATACCTACTCATATACCAGGGTAATGACCAACCAAGAGGAGATAAATTTCAAAAGACGGGGTTCATTTCGTTCCTTTCTATTATTATTAATTATTATTATTATTATTAAATTATTAAAATGTATTCTTTCAATTGTTGATCTGAATAAATAAATATATAATAGTTCCCTTATCGATTAATTTTCAATAATGTATGTCGTTTCTATTGCTTTGTCATTACCCTGCTCCTGAGAACCCACTATGTCATTACCCTGGTATAGAATTTCTATTCGAAATTGAAAATAGGTACTTATACGAGGTAGGATAAGGATATATCAGTTTACTAACACTTTGTATGGAACTAAATACGCTTTCTAAACTGATCTGTTACCCGTATATGCCGTATATCGTAATCAACGTTGACTTGACGAGGCATGTCAACGTAAGAAGTGGGCGGAATCTACACTCCATTGGTCATTGTCGCTTCTTTGATAGGGGGGAAATATACCACCAGATATTCGACCCAGTTGATTACGTTGGCGGTAAAACACGGGTTATAACCACGCTATCTTTGACCGACTGCATACAAAAAACCGTTGTTTTGATGTCTTATATGCTGTGCGCCTACAATAACGGCGAAGTGGGTTTTTAAAAGGCTTAAATTATGCAAACTTTTATTTTATTTGCGTCATAATTCAATCATTAAAAAATCAATATTTTTAATCAACACACTCTTTCATAAACATTTCGAAACGGATGAAAATAACGTAGCTTCAGATACAACAAGCGAAAATGTCAAAACGGTCGAGTACGATGAATTTAAAAATAAAGACTTACATTGTCAAAGTCAGCGTATTATTTTAAACATGTATGAATGCCTAAAAGCGACGTCAATTACTTATTATTACCTATCCCTAAAAGTTATTATTCGAGCACGCCCATGGAATCATAAAGTTGCACCGCTTTTTTTGTTCCCTAGGCGTATTTATCATTTTCAATTCAAAATAGATGGACTATATATAAGTATACAAAAATCGATCGCAGTTGGCGTTTGCTGGCATATCTGCTGGAGCGCAACTGAGAAAATCTTCCTTATAATATAATAAATCCATTAACCCCATTTATCAACCAGACAGCACAAGTTTTTGCGTATTTATCATGCAACTGAAAATAAGACTATTTGATGACAATGACCCATACATGAAAATTATAATAACCATTTATATTATATAGAAGTCATAAAAAAAACTTAACATTGTGGGTACCCTACAACTTTTGTACTTAACATTTGTTTTATAGTTTATAATGCAACATAAAAAAAGTCAAGTGCTGGGGGGGGGGGGGGTCCATTTATAGTGAAACGCCCGGTACGTTTAAAACCTATTTTTTTGTCACAAACCTCATCTATGCACTTACTTGTACACGGGCCTCCGACAGGCTGATCCTGAGCGCCACCTCCTCCCTGAGGAACACGTCGGGATAGTGCGTCTTCTGGAAGAGGGCCTCCAGCTCCTGCAGCTGCTGCGGGCTGAAGGTCGTCCGGTTGCGTCTCTGGCGTCGCCTGCCGAACATGTACTCGGTGAGAAGGTCCCCCGGCAGGGATGACAAGTATGGCCCTGCCATTTTGCGCCCTTCGCGAGGGCCTCTCGATAACGCAGTTAAATCCAAACTGTGTTTCTGAATTGCACGCTATTATAGAAATTAAGGGAGACTCCACCCCGCATTTGTTCCCATTGGTCCTCGGCGGACGCCTCGGAGGCGTCGGGACGCCCGCGCAACATCATCCCTTAATGAAATAATGCTTTTATTGGTTGTTTACCTGCAACAAGTCCGCGTTTTTCCCTTTACAATGCGCGCCAAGGGGCGCCGGACGGACACCAGGATAGGATAGGAATTAGTAATCCAGGATTACGGATTCTGGAGAATCCGTGTGTCGGTAGACGACGACGCCAGTATAATAGGATATAACTATGTAATTGGAAGAAATATTTGGAAAGATAACTAGAAGCTGCAAAGATACTGCATTTGAATTGTTTTGTTTCGTGCTACGTACTAGGTTTTGGTAACGGACATCACAATACTATTTTACAAATAATTAAATGATAAATTAATCTAAGTTTAATCTACGTGGTGGAAGAAGTTTGAGTAGTCTATAGTTATAATAATCAAATGCCATCCAGAGTTAAATAGTGCTTAAATTAATTATCCTGAACCTATCGTAATAAAAAAAAACAACCTCATCAAAGATATCCATCAACGAGAAAGATGTAGACAGTAGCCATGTCGAACGGAATTGGATCATCTTAACCCTTAACACTTATCACGATACGTCATACCGCTATGAAAATTACAAGTATCTACAGTTTCTAAAACTGAGAGCCTAAAGTGTTGGTCGTCTATCTAGCTTGATGTAATTAATAACATTATAACATTACGAGCATATGACTCTAGGTGGCTACGAACTTGTAAGGGTGCTTATAAGCGACAGCAAATCTAGATATGCCTCTAAACAGTTTATTCATTTTCTGTTAATGGTGAGTTATCTCAAAATGTATTAGAAATCTTTATTTCTAGAGACTGTTATATAGAATATATTGTCCAGAAAAACAATAAAGCATTTGCCGCTAGCCCTTGGCAATATTTTACAGGGTTGTTGATATATCAACAAACATTGCACATATCTTACTTTTGCATTATAAAGGTGTTACACTGACACCCAGACGTTTATTTTTTAATGAAGACTGAGAGCCCAGTCCGACAACCAACCATCAGTGTATGCAAGAACTTCTTAAACCTTTATTTTTGACAATAAATGATCAAATTGGTCATCATTGTGTCATTTTATTGATCTGTATTCATGAAACCACCTTAACGGTATCAGGTTAGATATTTAGAACTTGCGCATATATGTATGCAGCAAATTCGTGGCTGTCGCCTGAACTAGAGAAAAGTTAGTCCATTGGTAAGAAAACAACTAAGCAGTTGTAGAAGTTGTATCTAAAAAAGTGTTAAAAACATAGACCTTATATTCAAACATTCGCAAAATATTTAAATTTTAATAATTTAACTTTTTCTTAGTCCAGGAAGTTGCCCACATATACATATTATATGTACAAGGTGATTATGGGAAGGGTTTTATCTTGACCACCTCATTTTATTCGTAAACGGCTAAATTAAGTTAAAAGGCTACAAAAGTCAATTGTAATCTACAAAAATTCTATATCTATACTATTCTATTATGTTCCTACCATATTTTATAATTTGGAAATATAAAGGAATAAAAACTATGATAAGAACTAAAACTAACAGGCGTCTCGTCGCGAACTTTAAACGCGTTTTCTTCGAAAACATGTTGTTCAAAGTGGTGGGCAGTATAACTCGCGCAATGTTGATCCGATCAGCTTGAAATTTTGACTGTAGCTTCTTAGATAAATTATTTAAAGCGGTACACACGATTTTTTTCGATCGGTTACAAATTACGGTTTTTATAAACAAATTAATATCGCTTTTTTTCGTAAAATTTGATTTTCATTTTTTCAAACTGCTGACATTTTGCGCAAAATCAATATTTTACAATAATCTTGTGTACCGCTTTAGAAAACCCCATGTAGATAATGAAAAAAAAAATTGTGTTCGTTCTAGTAGCAACAAACAAAAGCAAAAAACTCGGCCAACAAAAAAAAGCGTATGTGTTCGATGTGTATTTATGACGCCATTTTATATTTTTTATTGAACAAACAATATCTGTATGTACCTCATTTTCCACTTAATAAAGTCCTAAAATGAATTTTTGATCGCTCTATTAGTAGAGCAGAAAAAAATTCCCAAAGAATGCCTTGATTTTGACCCCTTAAGATTTTGGAAATAATTTTTTTTTATGTACTTCAATACATGTTATTACATTATAAATCATATTAAATTTTATGTTGTAACATATTTTGGTATTTTTTAATTTCATTTACGGCGATTCTTGCTTTTACCACCTTTTAGGGGTGGTTTCTACCCCTAAACAGCATATTCCCGAAGAAAAAAAAAAACAGGAGTTCAATATTTTTTAGTATTCTATGAGTGTGCAAAGTTTCATTTAAATCGGTGAGTGACAGTTGGGTAGTGTTACTTGTAAGTGAAGAGGCAACAAGTAATCTTAAATTTGCCCAGTCATAAATAACTAAAATACAATTAGTATCTATTGTACTCTTTTCATCTTCTCCAATCATCGATTATGCATTAGTTCGAGGCAAATTAGGGCATTAATTTTTAACCAGCCAGGAATGATCAAACGATTAGGAATTAATTACAACAAAAACATGACCATTATCCTGATCCGGATCAGCTGGTGTTTTGAATGAGTTAGGGTTGGGGTCCTTTACAAGTCAATTGAAATGCGTTTAGTTAATAGAATTTGAATCCGTGTTTAGGGCTCACCCTCTCGTATGTAATCTTTACTCGAGTACGTGCCCTACAAAGGGATACTCCTCGATCATGAAAACTGTAGCCATATATGGTATTAAAAGGGCACCTGTTTATTTTGAATAAGGACTTCAGCGATGGATGATTTTTATAGGACTCAGTTAAAAAGTAAATTAATTGAAACCTGGTTAAAGTAGACTGTGAATAATGTTTTAAAATATTTAAATACAACAAAATATGATATTTTGAAAACGGCCTATAGAACAGTTGTTCTAGTTTTATAAAAACCAATGTTCTAATTGATTTTCACTGGTTTAAGTTTATACAATTAAATCATCATAGTATAAAAGAAGTTAGCCTGCTATTGGTAGGAAATATTAAGCAATTACGAGTACTAACTGTTATCAGGGTGTTGTTATTATTGGTAATAACACTTATAAAAAATATGATGTTGGTTTCTGTCCAGTTCGCTTACAAGATTAAGGACGTTTGATTAGTTTTAATTCACTGTCAGTGACTTTATTCTATAACTCACTTGTCTATCTCTATAAAAGAACACGCAAAGAGTGGAGTAAATGGTCCATGTTTTTTTTTTATATTCTACTATAATTAGAATAAGTAAATGTAATAATAAACAAACTTGTCAAAATTAGCTAACGCTTTTTAGATGAGCGTCATTTTCGTTCTATTTGGGCTAGAGACTTGCGATTTGAAAATTTCTGTAGCTTATAGGGTTTGTTTTAGTGCCCCGATACGTCCCTATGCTGTGGCTTAAGGGGTTCGCCGTCCACACCCCAAAACCCAACCCCACATCAAAATTCGAATTCACAATATTCTGGCGGCAATGCTAATAACAAAATAGACCTAAAAGATGGCCTCAGAAAGACATTGGCGGGTAAAACCCTTTCCTGATGTAAATAAAGACCTCCTCAATAACACAGGTCTACAAAAAAAGTTCTGTCTTTGCCATCAGACCCATCATTTCCTATGTATTTTGATGCACTGAAACCAAATTTCGCAAAAAGATTTTCTACCGCATCAGTTTTTTTCTACACCCCCATATAACCCTCATAAATTCTAATAGAGGAAATTTTTCGAAAAAATTTCTTTAACTATTTTTTATTTAAACTATTTAACTATATTTTGGTTTTTTGGGTCGTTGATCACGAATCTGAAGTCAAGAATAAATTTCGACTTTTCTACGTTTTTTAGGATGCTCATTACTATTTTGTTGTAAATGTTGTTATATTTGTGAAGGAGCTACTTAGATCTTTTTATTTATATATATTTTGTTCTTTTTCATGTTTTGGTTTTTGTAACTGTTATACCGGGTGGACATTTTAACCTTTAATAGGAAATAACTCGGCCGGTAAGCGAAAAAATAAAAAAAATTGTATACAGAAGTTATTGGGCAAGGAGGGGGAAGTACGACCGTAACTTTTTTGACCTCGACGTTGACCTTGAGGGTTATTTGAAGGTCAAAACAACTTTTTCAAATGGAAACAACTATTTTAGACCCCGGATTTGAAAAGAGCGGCAAATTTTTCATCCAAAATGGTACTTGTCAACAAGGTCATGGCAAGGTCGAATAAAAGTAAAATTTTCGAAAATTGTTAAATAACGAGGGCTAGCTCGGGATAGAGATTGGAAACAGTAAAATTTGTCGGTTTTTAAGGTTATTTCAAGGTCAAAGTGATTTATCAAGCGCGAAACCCTACTTTTGACCTCTGATGTTTAACGTCAAGGTCATTGGTATCAGGAAGTGACCTTATTCGACCCTGACAACTTTAATCAGCTTTTCAAATCCGGGGTCAAAAATAGTTGTTTCCATTTGAAAAAGTTGTTTTGACCTTCAAATAACCCTCAAGGTCAACGTCAAGATCAAAAAGGTTACGGTCGTACTTCCCCGTCCTTGCCCAACAACTTCTGTATACAACTTTTTATTATTTTTTTCGCTTACCGGCCTAGTTATTTCCTATTAAAGGTTAAAATGGTCCACCCGGTATAACAGTTACAAAAACCAAAACAAGAAAAAGAACAAAATAGATATAAATAAAAAGATCTAAGTAGCTCCTTCACAAATATAACAACATCTACAACAAAATACTAATGAGCATCCTAAAAAAAACGTAGGAATATGCATTTAATATCAACTTTTTACTTTTTAGTGAAATTTGACAGCTGTCATTAAGTCGAAATTTATTCTTGACTTCAGATTCGTGATTAGTGACCCAAAAAACCAAAATTAAGGTCATTAAAAAATAGTTAAAGAAATGTTTTCGAAAAATTTCCTCTATTAGAGTTTATGAGGGTTATATGGGGGTGTAGAAAAAAATGATGCGGTGGAAAAATTTGTTTTGCCAAATTTGGTTTCAGTGCATCAAAATACATAGGAAATGATGGGTCTGATTGCAAAGACAGAACTTTTTTTTGTAGACCTGTGTAAGTCTTTTTCCAGCCCCCATAAGCTCCCCCTTCGTAGTTGCTAACCCCTTAAGCCACAGCATAGTGACTTCGGGACATTAGAACGAATCCTCCCGACATTTTCAAGCCGCACGTAAAGCTCACAAGTCTCTAGCTCAAATGAAACGCAAATGGTGCTCATCTAAAAAATGTAACGCTAATTTTGAGGAACAGTTTATTTTCTTACTACTAGGTTACTGTTATCTGACTTTTAGTAATACTTTGGGGTTTTATATAGAAACATAAACTTAACGGCTGTATTATTATTTTAAATCAAGCGCATTCATTGTTATAATAAATGTTACAAATAATAAATGTCCAACATAAATTTCTGCAAATATGAAAACAAGCTTTCATAAGAATAGTCAGTGTCAGCTATATCATTTTTTTTGTGCCAGGCAAACTTATTTCTTGTTTTTTTTTTTATTGCAAACTGATTTTAAAGCAATATTACTTTGCCGTTTGCCGCACTACAAATAACCGAGGAAACACCCACGAAAAATTCAAAAAGGTGTGAGATGAAACAACCAGTTGTTGAGTTGCAGGAAATGTATACAGTACCTTAGCGAGATAGTTGTGTCGCAAAGATGCATTTCGCTAGGACAAAGAAAAATTTACGCCTTGTACCAGGAACTCTGACTGGACACTGTCAGCTACGGAAGCACTTATAAAATTATGATGCTAAGTAAAACACCCCTTTGCAGAGGATGTGAAGAGGAAGATGAGAGAGTCAAACCACAGCATAAGAAGGACCTTATGCTGTGGTCAAACATCTACTTTGTGACTGTTGAGCTATCTCGTCAATGAGATATTCCATACTACTAGAAGCGTGCTGGCCAAAGAAAGGGAGCTCCCCTTGGGTTAAATCACCACCTTTTCCGGACGAATTGAGTGGTTGGAGTCAAAGCTTAGGCGACTACTTTAGGGATGATGCAATAGGTGCCGAATTGGGCATAAGTGCTGTGACTATTGGGTAGCGTAAACAGCTCCTGTAAAATGTATAATTCCAGCATCTAGTTCGAATCCTAATATTTGAACGAATAATTGCACAGCCACACAAAAAAAGTTTCTGACCTGGGGGTCTCACTATGTGTACCATATGTTTTTGGGGTCGGTGATTCCGCATCCGGGGTCAGTTTCATCGCAGCACGTCTAGGTTTGGCCATAACCTAAAAAAAACCCTCAAATTTGCTATATCCGTTAAAACCACGAACCCTATGACTCCGAAACCTCATAATCCTGTAATACAATAACCAAATGACCCCACAACCTAATAACTCCATAACCACATAACCCCATAACCCTAAAACTCGATAAAAAAGTTTCTGACGTGGGGGTCTGACTATGTGTGCTATACGTTTTTGGGGTCGCTGAATCCGAATCCGGGGTCCGTTTCATCGAAGCACCTCTGGGTTCGGCCATAACCCTCAAAAACCACCCTCAAATTTGTTATATCCGTTAAAACTACAAACACTATGGCTCCGAAATCTCATAATCCTATAATACAATAACACCATGGTTGTACATTACGTTGGATTACGGCATGTACATGTACATTATACAGTCGGAGTTCTGGCATTCCCAGATTCATTAATTTATTTACAGAATTATTTATTTATAGATTTTTTTTGTGGTGTATATTTGCTTGAGAACTGTAAAATCAGTTTCATTGTGAGAGATTGCGTTACATGATTACAGCATCGAGTTATAGGGTTATGTAGTTATGTGGCTATGTGGTTATGTGGCTGTGGGGTTATTGGGTTATTGTATTATAGTATCATGAGGATTAAGAGCCATAGGGTTTGTGGTTTTACGAATATGGTGAATTTCAGAGGGTTTTTTGAGGTTATGGCCGAACTCTAACGTGCTGGGATAAAACTGACCCCGGATGCAGATTCAGCGACCCCAAAAACATACAGTACACATAGTGAGACGTCAGAAACTTTTTTTTTACCGGGTTTTAGGGTTATGGGGTTGTGTGATTATGGGGTTATGTGTTGTGGGGTCAGTTGGTTATTATATTATAGGGTTTGTGGTTTTAACAGATATAGCAAATTTGAGGGTGTTTTTTAGGTTATGGCCGAACCCAGACGTGCTGGGATGAAGCTGACCACATATTCGGCATCAACGACCCCAAAAACAAATAGTACACATAGTGAGACCTCCAGGTCAGAAACTTTTTTTTGCATGGCTGTGTTGTTAAATGTAAGGGTAAAATAATATTAGTTGACAAAAATGATAATAAAGAATAATGTGTTTCAAATGTGTACCAACGAAAAGGAAATCATAGATGATTATTATATTCTACAGTAAATTTTATTTGTACTTGTACTTAGATGTGCAAGTTTATTTGTTTTCAATGAATGAAAAAATAATGTCTAAGTAATTCGAGAATTAATTAAACTGCTATTACTGCGAGTATCCCGCTCCACCCTCCACCGTTGATAATTGTACATGTGCAATATCGAACGGAGAGCATTGTGGGCCAGTGCGCCCCGACTTTATTAATTACGGAACTTGATGTCGTGACGTAGCCTATTGTCGCGGATCTGATTGTCATATCACATCAGCTAGTTCCCCGACAATGCACATCTGTTCCAGCTCTAAAGTGATTAATTTTTTCCGCCGCCGCAATAAAATCGAGAAGTTTAATTTGTGAACGGAGTAATCTGGTTGCTCTAAATTAATCAACGCCTGGAAAGATTACTTGTTGGTTTAATAAATTAATAGAAAATAGTGCAAATAGGTAAAACGAAAATGGTGCTTTGGTATGAGTCAAAATTTGCGAAATCGGACACTAAAAATAAAGTGTCGATTTTCAATCCATTTTCTACGCTATCTTCTAGGTGTATATGCCGGAAATACTCAGTTTTTATTTTTTTTAAATTTTCATTTTTGGCGATGTTATAAACAAATTAATTTTAACACGCCTTTATATCTCTGAAAATATACGATAGAACTTGATGAAATTTTGAGTATGTATTCATAGAAATATGTAGAATCAGATGTTTTTTTTTCAAAAAACCGTTTTTTTTATAATTAATAATTTTTTTTATAAACAATTGAAAAATTAAACAACTTCTCGTAGAACTAGAAGAATTTTTTTTTCAATATTGTTCCTTAAACATTAAGCTACAACTACGTGAAAACAAAGTAAGTACTGTGTTCCTCATGGGAAAAAAAGTTATCGATGTTTTATTTTTAATGTAAATAAAAAAAAATTGGAAAACTGCTGTTTTAATTTAATTACTTCTAAATATAAAATTGAAAATATGTGACGGCACACCAGGGGGGTGGGGGCTTCACAAGTGCGACAAGGACGGGGGGTCAAAAAACCATAAAATTTGTGTGACGTAATTTATGGATGGCCCCTTACCAAAATGATAATTTTTTGGATATCCCTGGATATTCCTAAGACAATCAGAACCGCGCACTCTAACATAAATCTAATCTTCAAATCATCTTCTCCATGTTCTCATAACCGTAGAAGCTTTTTTCCTAATTTTCTTGCTATTCCATGACAATTCAAATTCTCTTCTCTCATATTAATAATTCGCCACTTTTCAAGTTCGGATAATTCTCTATAACGACGTGATGCACGAACTCGAGGCATTTATCACTTCTAAAACATAAATACCGTTTATCTGGCAAATTATACTGGCAATACAATAAACACATATACGAGGTGTGTCAATTAAGTACTGAGACGATCTAGCAGACGCGCGATCTAGCAGTACTGCGGAAAAGGGACTTGGAAGGGCGGTAGGTTAACACATAAAACACCTGAAATACTAGTTTCAACTTGTTGAAGTAATTTGTTTGTACTTTGTGACTGTTTTCGTAAACCGGTTTTTGCTTTAAGGAGACAGTGTTTTTTCAACGGCCCAGGTTCTTCGGCGGTTTAAGGCATATTCAGAGGAAGATAGGCCTTAAGCCTCAGCGGAAGTCCTTCATCTTCAAGAACCGATGAAAATGTTGATAGAATACGGGATATTGTGCGGTCAAATCGTCGGTTGACGACAATAATGATCGGGCAAGAGATAAATTTGAATCACATCACTGTTCATCAGATTTTGACTAACGAATTGGGGATGAGAAAAATCTGCGCCATTTCAGAGTTTTTAGCCAGTAAAAATATTCCTGTGGCTCCTCAGCCTCCTTATTCGCCTGACTTGAGTCCTTGTCACTTTTTTCTCTTCCCGAGATTGCAAATTCACAATAGAAAACACTCAAACGGCTGTAACTGACCAGCTGAAGGCTATTCCAGTATCTGGGTTCCAGCACTACCACGAGGAATGGAAAAACCGTCTCCAGCGCTGTGTGGCTTCCCAAGGAAGTTATTTTGAAGGAGATAATTCTGAATTGTTTTTCTATTCGAATAAAAAAAATAAGTTAAAAATTGAGAGTCCAGCGCAATGGTCGGCAACGAGCCACCGTTCTCGAGTTATTCTTGAGTTATTTAAAAAATCATCACAGAGATTAATCCAATCAGAAGTATGGACATTCTATTTCAATCAAAATACCTAGTCAAATTTTCAAATAACTCGAGAACGGCGGCTTGTTAGCGACCATTGCGCCTGGCTTTAGTTATTATTTGTTTATAAATAACTCTTATATCTTTCGGGTATGATCGTATTACCTCATACTAAGTTCGTTGTGCGCATTTGGCAGGTAAATACTTATGTATATTCTATTTGTCGTTTATTTGATACCGTTGTGTATTCCCATATTCATATTGAAACATAGAGATAAATCAGCAAAAAGGTTGTCAGTTTTTGTTTTGTGTTGAAGACAAAAGACACGTTTTCACTTTTGGGTGAAATCGTGTAATTTCTGTGTGATAAATTTAAGTAATGGTTAAAATTCGGGTATAAACAAATAAATATTGTCGAGAATAAAACAGTCTATTAATATGTAGTATAACAAAACTTATATTTAAGAGTCAAAACTTACAATATTATTATTACTTTAAATATGAGTGCCCCCGTAACTGAGATGATCCAGGATAATTGCATATTTCTTGACATCCCTGAAATTGGAATGAAAGATGAGCATTTCATAATCCCAGACATTGTCTTATTATGACAATTATACACTGAATGAATATGATTATCTATAACTTATAAATATATACTTATAAATTCATGCTACTATCGGTTATATTTCTTTCAGAGTAAATCTAACTCTGACAAACAAACAAAAGTAATATTGATATATAATAAAATTAAACAATCATAACCACAGCTACTGTGTTTTAAAACAGTGACTATGTGTTGAATATAAAAAAATGCAAATGAGGTCGCCGGCACTATGGGATCGTCCACATAGTCCCCACAGTGTCGGAAAAATACAGATATCATCCTCCTTCGAAAGCACTGTGGAATTGTCCACAATATCCCCTCACAGGGTCTGTCCTCTTCCTCGTGGGATCGTCCACATAGTCCCCACGTAATATTTGAATTTACCGAGCTTTGTCGCCAACACTGTGGGATCGTCCACATAGTCCCCACACAGTGCCAGAAACATATTTACAACTTACAAATATGCCCCTAAACACTTTGGGATCGTCCACACAGTCCCCGCAAAGTGCTAAAGACACTTGCTTTTTTAATAAAATCATGACTAATATTAATATTGAATATATTATATGACATAAACCGATAATGCATTAAATTGTCGAGGAATTTCTGGCGAATATTTTATCACATCATCATAACATAGTATAAAACAAAGTCGCTTCCCGCTGTCTGTCCCTATCTATCTATCTACTACTTATGTATGCTTAGATCTTTAAAACTACGCAACGGATTTTGATGCGGTTTTTTTAATAGATAGAGTGATTCAAGAGGAAGGTTTATATATATAATAAATGCATAATATAGTAGAGAAACACTGATAATTTTAGAGGTTTCTAATGTGATGTCGTAAAGCGGGCGAAGCCGGGGCGGGTCGCTAGTTTTAAATAAATTAAAAATAGAATTATCAATAAAACAAAACAAGAAGGTATAAAATGATCAGTGATAAACTCACCCTGTGAATCTGTAGATAATATTATGTAGGATGCACCTTAGAAGAATCAAACCACTCTGCACAACACAGGCTTATTTAATGCTATTAATGCATAATGCAACACCGGTCCAAGCTTTTAATCTCTAGCCCCAAGTCGGTGTTCGTTGAAACGGCTCTCATTCGGGTGACAAATTTACGATCATAACAAAAACATACACAGTGAACGTTTTTGTCGTTATCAGCGAAAAAAAAAATTATAAAGTCAATAAATATAGTTGCAGCTTGACAGAAACCTGTATACTGGGTGTTGCATTTGTCTCTACGCCGAAGGTTCTAATCCCACTGCAAAACATATATTTGTTTGCAATTTTTAACCTATGTATTTTTTCCTGTGTACAATGATATAGTTATAGATAGAGAATAACATAGATAGAGAATAACATAGATAGAGAATAACATAGATAGAGAATAACATAGATATAGAATAACATGATATTTGTCTATATCAAACTCGAATAAATATAATTTCCCGTAAAAATCGACCTACAAATTAATATTTGCGCTGAAAATGTGACTTTATGTGCTGCAGTATTTTAAGTGTTAACACACCTAACAGTTTTGCTGTCGCATACACGCGAAGCATTAAGCATAAAACACAGTCGTAACTTCGTGACTGTAAAATGTGACTATAGAAAAGTGTCGCGGTACAATAGGAAGCAACTCCGCGTAGCGCAGAGGTGGCGTACGTATCGCTCGCGTAATTTAGATTTTCTTAAGAGCTGCATTATTAATGCAAAGCCTAGATAAAACGAAATAATGAAAACGCATTCGTTTTCATGAAAGTGTATATTTCATAGTGAACCAGCGCAGCGTAGTTAATAACTCCCGGAATCGGATCCGATGCAGCGGCAGCGCTCCGGGCGTCCGGGACGAAATTAAGGCGGAGGTGATGATCCACACACTCTTTCCCCATTGTTCGCGGACACAAAGCGCGTATCTTGTATATCTTAATATTCCGCATTGTCGCGATGAGTAGGTTGCTATAAATACTAGCGCACTTGACGTATTTCTTTGTACCTAGGTTAGCACGTCGACGGTGCTAGAAAAGTTAACATTAAAATACTTACAACAGGAGCAACATATTTAACAGATAAATAACACAGCTCGACTTGAAAAATGTATTTTTAATGAGAATAGTCTTTTCGCGTAGTTTGAGGGTCGCTGAATCCGAATTCGAATCCTCAGAATTCCTCTATCACGTCAGGTTTTTTTACATATCCTAACCTAAAAGTGTAAAAAATGCTATTTTCGCCTATATTTGAGGTTATGTATCATCGCGAAAATTTTTTTTCTCAAAAAACTGATTTTAGGATCTTAAAGTGAAGACCTGTCCTGTATCATTACGAATTTTTTTTCTGGAAAAACTATGCAACGGATCTGAAAAGACAGGTCTTTTTTTTTTTCAAATGCCACTGAGTTTGCTCAAAAATCTTTTTTTTCTCCTTGATATGTCGCATTTTGAAAATTTTAAGTTTATATCGTATTTTACACAATACATTCACTGTGTATATGTAAGACCCAAAAATTTCAATATACGATATCTTGATGAAAAAAAGAAGATATTTGAGCAAACTCAATGGCATTCGGAAGAGAAAGACTTGCACTTTAATATCCTAAACACAGTTTTTTGAGAAAAAAATACTAGTTTGAAATTGTTAGTCATCTGTTAGTTCTTTGTGACTGTTTTCGTAAACCGGTTTTTTTCTAATGCGTTTTAAAAATTAGTTACATTAATTTTGAGCAACGGTGAGCTATCAGGTTTTGCTTCAGACTTGGACACAACACAACGGATACTTTTTCAAAACTTCAACACGCCTACGGAGACAGTGTTTTTTCAAGAACTCAGATTTTTCGGTAGTTTAAGGCATTCTCAGAAGGAAGAGAGTCTATTGAAGATGAACCACGCAGTGGAAGGCTATCTTCTTCAAGAACCAATGAAAATGACGATAGAACATTTGTGCGTTCAGATCGTCGGTAGACGACACGAATGATCGGGAAAGAGTTAAATTTGAATCACACCACTGCTCATCAGATTTTGACTAACGAATTGGGAATGAGAAAAATCTGCGCAAAAATGGTTCCAAAAAACGTTTCGCAGGAACAAGAACATCAGGAGAGAAAGGTGTTTTGGCTTTTTGGAGTCGATTGAAAATGATCCCCATTTTATGGAACGAATTATTGGTGATGAGACTTGGCTGTTTGAGTACGACCCATAAACCAAGCGCCAAATCCTGGAATGGCATACTACAAGCTCTCCAAGACCCAAAAGTTTTTTGATAAGTCAGGCAATTTTTGATAAGTCCGGACTTTATCAGTTTAAAGTTATGCCATTTGGTTTTTGCAATGCACCGGTCACTTTTGAGATACTGATGGAGTTAGTACTGAGAGGAATGACGTGGAAAACTTGCTTGGTATACCTTGATGACGTCATTGTAATGGGGAAATCATTTGAAGAACATCTTAAAAACTTGGAGGATATCTTCAATAGATTCAGAAATGCTAACTTACAGTTGAATCCAAAGAAATGTTCCCTGTTTCAAAAACAAGTGGAATTTCTAGGACACATAGTATCCGCCGAAGGAATTCAAACCGACCCCAGGAAAATATCTGCAATCAAAGAATGGCCACGACCCAGAGATAAACATCAAGTAAGAAGTTTTCTTGGACTCTGCACATACTACAGGAAATTTGTAAAGGACTTTGGAAAAATTGCTAAGCCATTACATCGGCTCACAGAAAATAATGTTACTTTCGATTGGACTCCGGACTGCCAGCAAGCTTTTACAGAACTGAAGAAGCGCCTAACTACAGCACCAATTTTGGCATACCTTAAACAAGATGGAATGTTAATTTTGGATTGCGATGCCTCCCGACATGGAATTGGATCAGTCTTATCCCAGGTTCAAGACGAAGAAGAAAAAGTTATCGCATATTTCAGCAAGACACTAGGCAAAGCGGAAAGAAATTACTGTGTTACAAGGAAAGAATTACTGGCCATCATCAAATCGTTGGAGCATCTTCACAGTTACCTTTATGGAAGACACTTTTTATTAGGACAGATCATAACGCCCTCCAGTGGATTATGAATTTTAAGAACCCAGAAGGACAAGTTGCTAGATGGATGGAGAGACTGCAACAGTATAATTTCAAAATAATGCACCGGAGTGGAAAAACATATGGTAATGCAGATACATTATCGAGAAGACCGTGTTTAGAACAGAAATGTCGCTACTGCCAGAAGATTGAGACGAAATAATCTTCATACGAGGCCTGTAATGAACTGTTAATGGCAACAACAATACAGGTTGAAGATGAATGGTCCTCAGAGGAATTAATCAAGAGCCAGAAGAAAGACAGTGACCTGAAATTAATCCGGAACTGGCTAAAGAATGGAGTTCGACAGGAAGTTTCCATATATGGTACGACTATCAAGGGATGCTGGGTTCAATGGAATTCCCTTTGTCTTCGTGATGGCCTACTGCATCGGAAGTGGGAGAGCCCCGATGGAGTATCCGCAGTCTACCAGTTGGTCTTGCCTAGACATGGAGTACCCCTCGAGCTGCATTCCGATCAAGGAAGAAACTTCGAATCAGAGCTGTGGCAAGAAGTAATGAAAATAATGGGCATCAAGAAAACCCGAACTACTGCGCTTCATCCCCAGTCGAATGGCATGGTTGAACGCCATAACAGGACCATATGCCACTACCTGTCTAAACTCGTGTCTGAAAATCAAAGGGACTGGGACAAATTGGTGCCTCTATTCTTGCTGTCATATCGAAGTTCCCAGCATGAATCAACCACCTACACTCCATCTATGCTGACCTCTGGAGAGAGATGAAGCTGCCTACTGACTTCATGCTTGGCCGTCCACTAGAAGAAACCGAAGAGCGATCTCTGCCAGAATTTGTGGAGGACTTGCGGAAGAGAATGGACCAGATCCACCGATTTGCCAGGGAGAAGCTGAAAATTCACAGCGACAAAATGAAGCAGCATCTCGACACGACATCAACAGAGACTGCCTTTAAGCCTGGTGACGCAGTATGGTTGTACGCCCCAAAAGAACAAAAGGAAAAAGTCCAAAGCTTCAGAGCAACTGGGAAGGCCCGTACACCATAATAAAGAAAATCAACGACCTGGTCTCCAAGAAGCAAGCCGTGGTCCATCTGGAAAGGCTCGCGAAGTACACAGGACATAACCCACCCAATTGGTTCGTCCTCGAGGATCCACCGCCTAGGACTGAAGATAGTGTTATTCGGGACGAATAACTTTAAAGAGGGGAGCAATGTGACATTTGTAAAAGTGACATTTGTGACAGCTGACATTTATTAAGTTTTATATTACATACTTAGTTTATTTAGTTTATACACACTAGCTATTAGTAAAGAATTGTATGGAATTACATATTGAATATTCCGGATGTCAAAAGAATTTTATAGAAATGTAGAAACTATAAATACTGGTGTTGTTGCTAGGATAGAGTTAGTTGTGATTTGAATGTTATAAAGTTAAGATCGACGAGTTGTAGAGTATTAATAAACGTGTTTGAATTGGAGAAGTGATTCATTTAAGGAGAAATTCGTAACAATATGTTTTGTGTTTCACAGTTTTCATAAAATGAAACATATTTATGGTTCCAATATTATTGCACGTTCGGTATATGCTGGTTTGTTTTTCATTTGTCATTCTCTAAACGAATAATTATAATGTTTTCCAGATTGATTAAACCGAGGTCCGTATAAAACCATTACGTGGCAGCAACAATGGGCGGATGTAATGATTGATTTTGAATGAAATGAATGATTTTTAATTCCGGGCCCCGGACTCTTTGTTCGACCGGAGCGTGGCTGCAGATGAATATATGATTTTATTCGCGGCGCGTTGTTTTCCTCTCCCCGATGCGATTCGGTTATATTCTAAAAAATCCCTGGTTAAATTAAAAACTGATCTAGGTGATATTCTGTTTTCATCACATAAATGGATTTTCATTACTTTATTTCCGGATATCCGTCCAATTGGGAGGTCTTGATGTGATTTTAAAACTGTGTTCAGTGAATCTCTGTTATCTCATATATATGTGGAACTTTAAACAATTTTAAATGGATGTGGATATGTAATTCTAAACTCACTTTTGAGATATGAAGGTTTTAATTAGAGCTAGGGTCAAATACGGTACAGTATCAGATATCTGGTGATACTCACTTATTGCTCATACTTGCTGATGGTTAAAAATTCAGATAAAATAGATACTTGAATTTAGGAGACATTGTCTAGAAGCTGCCTTAGATATTTGAAATAGGTATGTAAATAAATGATATAAAGAAATAAATGCATATACAGTATGTCCCCGGATCGAGTTTAAAAGAGGAAAAAAAATTGTGTTTTTGATTTCTCAGAAAAAGTCACTCTTGATGATTTGCCCTACTTGATTTCAAACCCCCAAAACGCAAATTACTTTTTATATAACTCAAACGGTTCTCACGATAATACCATTTTTTCATAAGTCAGTATAACTTCAAATCGAATCTTCGTCATTTTCCTACTATTTATATGCTATAATGTTGACTCTAGAACAAAGAATTTATTTGATTCAATGCTACGGAACTGGGGAAGAGTGCTATCGTGTTGTTATTAATAAATTTAACGAAAAATACCCGGAAGTTAGAATTTCTAATGTCAGAGCGAAGAAGTTGGTGACCAAGTTCTTAGAAACAGGCTCTGTTTTAGACATTAAAAAAATCAAAAAATGGAATGAAGATGATGCTGCTTCAGTTCTTGCCCTCCATTCCGTGAGAGAAGTTCCAAGATTATCACTTAGAAGAAGGGCAATTGAAACTGAAATAAGTAAATCGCATTTACAGAGAATCTTCAAGCAGAACCGGATTTTACCATTTAAACCAAAATTCAGGCACACCTTAGAGGAGTGTGATGAAGCCAAACGTTTGGATTTTTGTTTGGAGATGGGCAACAGAGTTTTAAATGACGTAGGAGTTCATAAGCGAATTTTGTTCTCCGATGAATCTATCTTTTCAACAAACGGCGTCGTTTCCTCTCAGCATTGCCGGTATTGGAGTGAAACAAATCCCCACTTTACTATTTCCTGTCGAAGACAATATTTTAAAAAAGTTAATGTGTGGTGTGCGGTTTCATATACAAATGGCATTACTATTGGTCCATATTTTTTCAAAGAAAATATAAATCGTAATACATATCTATTTGGAGATGCTACAAAATTTTTTAACAGATTAACTTGATGAACTTCCTTGAAGTTATCGAACGAGAATGTTTTTCCAACAAGAATGTTGCCCTGCTCATCATGCCGTTACTGTCCGTAATTGGCTCAATTCCGAATTTAATTTTATGGCCGCCGAGAAGCCCGGATCTGACAATATTGGACTTCTATATATAGTGACGTTTAAAGCAAATTGTTTTTCGTGAACCACTAGAAAATGATGAAGAGCAATTAAAAACAACGATTCAAAATGCAGTCAAGTCCTCGTCAATTGAGGAAATTAGAAATAGTTTTAACGAATTTAGAGCTCGAATTGAAATTTGTGCAGAAAAAGGAGGAGCATTATTTGAATAAAAAAATTCTGGTTTGAATAAAAAAAAAAGAAAAATAGTATTATCTCGAGAACCGTTTGAGTTATATAAAAAGTAATTTGCGTTTTGGGGGTTTGAAATCAAGCAGGGCATATCATCAAGAGTGACTTTTTCTGAGAAATCAAAAACACAAAATTTTTTCCTCTTTTTAAACTCGATCCGGGGACATACTATATAAATAAACTCTAAATGAAAAAAATATTTGCTCATTTTGTCATTATATTTCTTGTAAGCAAACATATTTGACAACATAGACATCGCAATGATATTCAATTACAGACCTATTATGTATACCATATACAGTGAGGGCGTAAAGTTGTGCATAAATTAGATACGTAATTGGATTTGTTTTAACGTGTAATACGTCAATTAAATTTTTAATTTGCCGATATTTTGACGTACTTCATTTGTTTTTTTATTGACCGCTGTCAAATATATAACGTCATCGATATTTTTTTAAATGACAACATATGGCTTATGATACATTATTTGAAATCTCTTATTTCACGCAATATGCTCCTAACTTTTGGCGCGATTCCATCAAGAAATTTAAAATGGTGATTGTTCAAAAGTTAAAATTCGATAAAAAACGAAGGAAAGTTTATTTAAAAAATCACTCGGACACAAGAGGTTCAACAGATATTTGCTCGGCTATTGAACATACACACTCTCAACAGTTATCCAGAATTCCAGAAATTGAAAATAAATAATATAAAGCGTATTTTTAAATACTTTTATTTAACTTATTTGTTAAAAGAAGAACTCTAAAAATAAAAATAACACAATCAAAACTAGGTACCTAATCTGGTCTTTCATAAATGTTCAAACTGTGCCCTGTTGACTTCTTGACAGTAACCAAGCCGCGATTCAAATTCTTCAACCATGTTACATATCATTTCAGCGAGTAGTTTTCGAATTTCGTAACTTATTCTATTTTTTAAGTTATATGAGGGGTACATATGCAAAACTCACATTATCCATAATTTTTCAAAATAGTTAGTGGCGCTATCTTGTTCATCGCGTTTAAAACGACACCATTTTAAATTTGAAAAGCGGTATAAAAGTCACATTTTCGTATTTATTTTAAATTGTGGAATCTGTGAATTGTTTCAAAACTCACATTCTCCTAAGGAGAATGTGAGAATGTTAGAACTTTTTTACTGTAAACATTTTTCTACTTTGCAAATTTTGGTTCATTATGAAAATATTTCACTTCATCAGTCAATGATCATAATAAAACTGTATTTTAAGTATTTTGTGCACCCTTTTATTTTGATTATGAACTACCATATTACATAAAATTTTTATTGATATACCATTGAATTTGTTTCCAAGTTCATTTTCTTAGCTTAACTTCATGAATTTTAGTGTAAAAAATAATATTATGTAGAATAATTTGGAGCAAAACGACCATTATCCAAAAAGTTGTTTCAAAACTCACATTATCCAAATTTGTGAATTAAAATTTGGAGTCAAATATTGTTGTGCTGTATTTCACCAATCGAGAAGCAAATGTAAAGTTCTAATACAAATACCAAAAAAATTCAGAGCGTGCGTCGTCACTTGAAAAGTGAGAAATCAGTTATTTCTTCTTCCTGAAAAATTTTAAAAAGTGGATAATGTGAGTTTTGCATCTATACCCCTCATATGTATGTATACTAGTAGGCTTATTTACATACACGCTATGTTTTAAATAGCCCCACAAAAAGAAATCCATGGGGGTTAGGTCAGACGACCTAGGAGGAAACTCGAATCGACTCCTTCGCCCAATCCATCGACCCGGAAATACTTTATTGAAATATTAATTTAAATAATTATTAATTAATTTAATTTAAATAATTACCAATGCGCTTTATATTATTTATTCTCCATTTCTGGAATTCTGGATAACTGTTGAGAGTGTGTTATGTTCAATAACCGAGCAAATAGCTGTAGAAACTCTTGTGTTCGAGTGATTTATTATAATGAGTAAACTCCTTCGTTTCTCATTGAATTTTAACTTTTGATCGGTCGCCATTTTAAAATGGCTTGATGGAATCGCTCCAAAATTTAGGAACATACTTCGTGAAATAAGAGATTTCAAATAATGTAAGCCATATGTTGTTATTTAAAAAAATATGGATGACGTCATATCTTTAACAGTTGTCAATAAAAAAAACAAATGAAGTACGCCAAAATGTCGGCCAATGAAAAATTTAATTGACGTGTCCGAGCGTTTTTCTAAAAAAATATCCTTTAATTTTTATAGAATGTATGTATCTACAATTGTATACAGAACCGGCAAGTGTATAATAACGCATAATCCTCTTAAACAATTGTTTTATACAAAACGGCTTCAAGAATGAGTTGTTCTACTTACTTTTTTGCTTGTTATGGCGAATATCATTTTATTATTTCTTCAATTGTTTTCCATATATATGTATCCAGGTATCCAACAGCTTCCAATATAATAGCAATTAACATAAGATCTGATCCCTTTTTATTAATGTAGGTATTTCTTTTTGGTAAATATTCATATCTGTAAGTTGTTTCAGTTTCTTTCACATTTTCTAAAATACGTGAATTTTTTTAATGACAAGTCATTATTTTAACTGCGATAGTTATACTTGTACTTTTAATGAAACAACAGTTTTTATTTTCTTTTTACGTTGCATATATGAGTTAAATTTACGTTGGACATATTCTTTTTCATTCTCTGAAACATATTTTAACACTCACCAAAAGTTAGATCAATGTTTAATGAATTTGATTTTCTCATCGATAAATTTCCCGAAAACCTTGGAGCTTTCAGTGAGGGAAATATTTCACCATGGCAGACTGTTTTTGGATGTTGAACACAGATACAAAGCCAAAAGAAGAGAAACGACATATAAATTCACTATCTACGTCATTTGAAAACAAACTAGTGCAGAAACGTAAACCGATATAAACCCTGGATAATAAAATACAAATCCTCATCCTGTAGACCTGTTCTTGTTGCATCAGAAAATGCGTGACTCGGAAATTTTTACATTTTGACCTCATAATATTTTTCATGTTCAGTGAAATTCGTTCATTACTGTAAGAAAATTATTAGATTTTGTACTTATTTTCTTGTTTTTACTTGTTATTTAGTTTCATTTTTCTTTTTTTTTGCGTTTAGTTATTAGTTTTTTTTTTATAGTTTACGCTTAATTATATTTTTGAGAAGATTTTAAAGACACGGCATTTAATATAAATCTGTATAAATAAATTGTAACACATACTTACCTATTTATATTTCACTAATTAATTATTAATACTGAATTATCCTTTTATATTAATTTACAATCTTCTGCCGGTCAACTAATATTTGTATGCTTTCAATATCGTCTTGTTCTAGTCTAAGTCGAACGAACTGTCCATTATGTTGCATGCTGCTCCGTTTTCGCATAGACGGTCCCAATATACACGCGCCTAGAGGTATTTCCAATAATAAAATCTTTAATCGTAATGTAAATTTCTACGCAAAATGAATATCGAGAGATACATATGCGAAAAAATGTTCGAACAGCGGTTATGAATATAACCAGTTAAACCGGTTAGGAATATACATATATGCACAAACGTTCGAACAGCGGTAGCATTACAATGGCAACAAACCAGTTTGAGAAAAGGACGTAGGTTTTACTCCCGGACTTCGACGGATTCCGTCTGCGGTTGGCCCTATGAATACGCCAATGATCAATGCTGTTAATAAACCAAGCAAGCAGCTACGAGTTGATTAATTAAACATCGGTGTGTGGCGAGGCTTTCTCTTATAACTCCCGTTTTCGATCGCAGTATCTTGCCCGTGCCTAATTCTTACCTTTCTCCAGATTCCTGACTTTTGTGAAATACTTTTCTCCAACGAAAATCACATCATTTTTCACGAAAACTTATGTTTGGTGTTTCCGAACAATCCATGATGACTTTTTCGAAATAATCCTCCCGTTTCCTCTGGAAATTTCGTAGTTGCGCGAGAATTTAAACTTAAACATGACGCTGTCATTAATGGCTATTAACAACATTGTTAATTTTATCATCGTTTATGATTTCTACTGATGTTACGAAAGACGAATATGTAGATGCAGTTTTCGATTTTTAACATTTGGAATAAACTCAATGTTTCACGTAAATTAGACGTTTCAGTTGAATGATGTTCGCAATCCGAGGACTACGGATTCTTGTTGGGGTTCGGAAAATTCCCCACCTGGGTAATAGGTGGAATGTTGAGGAGTGGTGTAATAAAGAGAATATGTAGGTAAATTCCAAAAAAAAAAAACTCGTCAATACCCTTCATAAAGAGAAGAAAGCTGGATTAACTGAATGCACCCAACATCTTCGACAGGCAGCTGTGTATAAGTCAGGAGGTAAACTATCTAGGGATAACTCTGGACGCTAACCTAACCTAGATCTCCCAAATGGCTACCAAACTCGCTATGAAGAAATAATTGGACCTTAACCCACGCATGGTGCAATGGGTGTATACTGCCGTGGTGAGACCCATGGCAACCTATGGCTTGGTAGTCTAGTGGCTAAAAGCCATTCAAGGTATAAAAGAGATGGAGCTAACAAAACTTTAGAGAAGCCTGTCCTTGAATAACGGAAGCCATGCGGAGCACAACGATAGTAGCCATGGAAACCATACTAAACCTCCCGCTCATTGGTATATAGTCTGTCCCAAATTGCATTCGTTAGTACCTCGTCTATTGTTGGAGATAGAAGGAAGATTAAACGGGAAAGGTATTAGATGGTTTTAATCTATTTTTTTTTCAAATTCGATTTATCTCTAATCGTTTTCGAATGTTTCCAAAAAACTGAAAAGGTGCCTTTTAGAAAATGCCTCATAGTTTTTTAATTACTGACCTTGTGGTTTCTTAGCGAGTACACTGTTACAACACTTTTTTTAAGATGCGTTATCAAAATATATCTGTTGTCATTTTTACAATGTTAATGGCATTAACTGTGATTTTTCTTATGGACGCCATATATGATTTTTTAATAATTCAAAGTCTAGTAATTAAAAAGATATGGGCATTTTTTAAAACGTACCTTCTTAATTTTTTTGCAATTATCTCGAAAATAATTACACAAATCGAATTTGAAAAGAGTCGAAGAGGTAATAAATCCTCTAAGACTAAGTAATATAAATAAATCCATATAGTTAATTAGTGGGATGAGGTCAAATGTTTCAAAAAAAAAAAAAACTAATTTTCACTTAGTCGACGTTTCGCAAAATTTATTTGCATCCTCAGGACTCTAAAATATGACAAACACGCAATGTAGATAATAAAACAAACGTAATTGATTACATGTTTCATATTTCATACTTACAATTGAATAAGCTTTTTTGTTGTCGTTTGTAAAAATAAATATGAATGAAACATTGATAAAACAATTAATATAACATAAAATAATAGAATACAACGTACTGTCACACAGACGTGCATCGGCTATCTACCCGTTAATCTATCTATTAGCAACTACTAGTTTTTAAGCTAATTGGAATTGTACGGGTAGATAGCCGATGCACGTCTGTGTGACAGTACGTTGTATTCTATTATTTTATGTTATATTAATTGTTTTATCAATGTTTCATTAGCTTAAAAACTACTAGTTTTTAAGCTAATTGGAATTGTACGGGTAGATAGCCGATGCACGTCTGTTTGACAGTACTTTGTATTCTATTATTTTATGTTATATTAATTGTTTTATCAATGTTTCATTCATATTTATTTTTACAAACGACAACAAAAAGCTTATTCAATTGTAAGTATGAAATATGGAACATGTAATCCTGATTCCCCATTTTAATCTGTGTTTGGTATTACGTTTGTTTTATTATCTACATTGCGTGTTTGTCATATTTTAGAGTCCTGAGGAAGTGAAAATCATTTTTTTTTTTGGAAACATTTGACCTCATCCCACTAATTAACTATATAGTTATATGGAAACAGGTCACTAATCCTATATTACAATAAATAAATCCTCTAAGACTCCCCATTTAACCATCTTTCTATATCTAACAATAATCAAAATACCAATGCATAACCAAACTGGGACAGATTGTATGTATCAGTGCGGAGGCAAAAATGTGGGTTTACAGCCTGGAATGCAATGTAATTTGGGGCTCTGAAAATCAACTCTAGGGCATGCCGATTGTGAGCCAGGAACACTCAACAGGAAATGTGGTATTCTGACGTGTCTAATTGTAAGACTGACAACGGAGCATGAGCTGGAGTCTATGGCATAAGTGGATCAGAGCCACTGCACCAGTGGCTCTGAGCCACTGGAAAAATTCACAAATGTATTCCAAGCGAAAATTCGTGCAAATCGGATATGCCTGCGAGAAAACATCCTGAGGAGATATAAAGGCAAAAAGATCCTTATTCACTCCTAGTCAAGCAGAAATAAAGGCTGTGTCATGTAATAAGATGAATCCAAAATTATTCTTGAATTGTCTGAATGCCTAAACGGACTGGCAGAACACAATGAGGTAATGCTTAAGGGTGCCAGGAAACAAGAAAATTCAGGGCAATGAAAAAGCAGACCTCCTAGAAAATAATCTGAAAATGAGTGTACAGGACCAAAACCTGTTTTCAGTATGCCAAAAACCTTGGTGCGAAGCTATGTGGCAACCTGGGTTAAAAATCAGTACCGAATTCACTGGCAAAACATTCCAAGGCAAAGCGATAGCAAAACTTTGGTGAATTAAACTGCTGATCTACGGTTAAATATTAAATAAGAATAAAATTAGATGAGCTATATACTTACTGGATACCTAAGGACTAACATCTATCAACGATGAATAAATAGAAGACTCCATCAGCAAGTAAAATCACATAATCTTTCAGCGGATTAGGCCTATTGGGAAAAAATGGACCTTGGCGAAAAACGCTCATTCAGTAAAAAGTCGCGGTAGAAAGATCTTATAAGAAATATTCCTTTTTAGAATTTCTATTCTTTCACCACTTTTATGATCTAACAGAAAGACTGTGGCATAGTATATATTTGGAATTGCGTGGAAGACTTTGTTGTTTTTTTTGTCAATAACAAATGGTGTAAAATTCACGAAATTTTGAAAGTAACAATTAATCTTAATAATATTAAGTGATAATATAAAGTAATAATATCTTTTTCAAATAACGGTCATTATAATATTTATTTGTGTATCATATCTTCAGAATTATGCCGTTATTTAAATACCAAACGCCCCACAGGGATGTACACGGGCAAGAAGCAGCGAATGAACTACACGACTCGGGAATGTAAACGAGATTTTCATTAAATGTTGCAGTGTTCCTGATAAACCGCTGTACAAGCCTTACTCCGTACTAATCTAAGAGTAATTAAAGCATTTTCGAAGCATCGGTCTTTAAAAATTACTTTAAAAGCTCAATCATAAGGATAGCGCGTCTCAAATTAATTCTAGGTCTTTCGAAGAACCTCACGTTGGGATCGTGTTTTATAAAGACGTTATTTAGTATGAAACTTGTATAAACCAGCACGACAAATCTTTATACAAAAAAATTCCATTTATACCCAATGTCTCATATTGCTGCTTAAGTTATTATGATAAACTCGCATAACACATTTTAGTTTAGCGCCATTAATAGCCTATATGATCGGTTTGAATGTCCCGAAGGCGCTACGTTGAAGAAACGGTTCGAAGTTCACACCCCAAAAAGCAACCCCATGTCGAAATTTGAATTCGCAAGATTTTGACGGCAATTTTAGAAACCTACAGGATCGAAGAAGGACGCTGTCGGGTAAAAACTCCATCCCGGCACACATTAAGACCTCCTCAATAAGTTCTGTGTATTTGATCGCTGTCCCATCTCTTCAACCCATTTCCAGACTCCCCTAAACAACCCTTTGCATTTACGGAGGGTTTTGCGTGATTGATCCTAATGGTCATAAATCATAAGTCATAAGTCTATTCACACAACTACAAAGGAAAGTTCCGCCTACCCAACGAGCCTTCTTCCACCTACTCAAATTTTTTTTGGGCGGAGTCAAAAAACAGGACGATGGGACGCAAAAAAGGATTTGAAGGAGACAAACGATTCAAGATGGGCAAAAAATGGTTCAAGCATCCTCAGGAAGGCTTTTAGAGTCACCCACGGCATCAAGACCTGCTTACAACCCCTCAGCGCGGCCAATTTTCAGGGGGTTGAGTTGGAGATGGAATATCACATTTGGAGTTCAATCGGCCGTTCACAGTGGGTCCTGTCAACAAGAGTCTTCAAGTAATTCCATGACATGAATTCAAGACAAAACGATATTCCACGTAGCCTTCTATAGGGGCGGAACCAGAGGTGGTGGGTGGAGGATCGGAGACTCTGCTTGGCTTGGGGGGTGCTTGGGTTGTCAAAGGGTGAAATTGAGTTGTGACACCCCACATAGTGGTATTGACAAATCCTCCACATTCTATTAAGAATTAGTATCAAGAATCAAGCCCTGCTAGTTTAAGAACTTCTTCTTAAAGAAGAAGATATGGTCAGATCTTCTGGCAGCAGTGTTTACCATGATTACGTCCATAAATCTCCATATAAATTAATTTGAAGTAATGATTCGAATATCATTACAACGAGGATGGGTTCGATTCTTAGATATGTTGGCTGGGTGGTTGTGTGTCTTGTGTTTGTCGTAGGGGTTAAATGGTTGAGTGGCTTTCAGATTTAAACACAGTAAACACACTATCCTTCGTAGTATCATTAATACTTAACTTACAACTTATACCTACTTAACTAACCGCACATTATCAGACACTATGTAGGATTATGTACATATTTATTTCGCCTTAATTTTAGATGGCAATTTAGTGAAAATACCTGTATAACATTTATTTTATGGATTTGGAATATATGGAATGAGTTAATTCATCATTTGATTGGAATATATAACTTACTGTTATGGTTATTTTGAAACATCAAAATGTAGAATAAATCACTCGCATTGGGCCAAAATTTTTTAAAATGGATATATTTCAATAAGGGTAGGTATTTAGAAACTAAACTTCGAGTTAAAATAATTTTTCAATGATGCCATAAAACTGGCGATTTTTTTAATCTAATTTAGTAGTTTTCGAAAAAAAAAAAAAATGGAGTGATCAAGATATAACGTAAAATGGAGTGATTACCCATAAGGAATAAAGGTATATACGTACAGGGTCGGCCCGTGTTGACTCAGGTATCGCAAATATTACCAGTTAAAAAATTATATTCGCAACAGAAGGCGGCGTGGAAGGGAAGGCGATGCCATCCAAACTGAAGTTTAACATCAATGTGAAAAAAGCTCACCCTGTATATTCTAGGATGTAATATTAGGACATCTATGAAATTCAGAATCATCTGTAAAACTAGGCATTCCATTGAATATAATCCACGTTTTCAGTACGCCAGTCTGTGTAGCAGATAGAAAAACGGAATTTATCATTATACCTGTGTTTGCCAGCGTCCGTAAAAAAGAGCGAAGCGTGGATTCTCATTCAATCATATCCTCTCTTTCGGAGGCGTTTTGTGTTTTGTGAAATTTTTCAATCAGTGTTGTCGTCCATTAGTTATATTATACGCCGCCTGTTTGGCTAATGCATCCAGAATGAATGGGAAAACAAGGAATTTTACATAACGCTGTTTGGGCTCTACTTAAATAAGGGTGCGTTTCGCTCGTCTTAATCAGACTAGTTTATAAAGCCTCGTGAAAAAGCTTTTGTTGTATTTTGACGACTCTAAACAATGGGGAATATAGGGTAATTTAAAAATATGCCTGTACGGTTTTTTTGTACTACCCACGGCTTGATGCAATCAAATGTCGGAGTGGGTTTTATTATTCGCTTCTTATTTTGTCTGTGCAACAACACTTGTTTTGTTTATAAGTAATTATTTATTACTATATAAGTAATCATTTATACTGGAATTTGAAGTTGAAAGGGACTCTGGCAAAGAAATAAGAGCTCGAATACGGTATGTCCGAAACACAGTACCTAAGTTTAAATATTATATTTATACTGTCGCCATTTAATGCGCGCATTTCACCAATCATACTGACATCATTAGGAGATTAAAACGAACGTTAGTCCTATGTAAGTGAAATTCAGTTACATTACTATACATTACAGCTACATTACTTATACACTATGTATAGTAAAATATCTATTGTTCGGTGAACTGCAACTTTGTTTCTTGTTTATTAACCTTTGATAGATATCGATTCGTATTAATTAATTTCGATTCATCTCACTATTCTGTACATGGGCGTATATCAATGATTTTGTCAAGAGGGCAACTGGAATTGGAAATTAAAAATGTTAGCTTCAATAGAAGGTTTTAACACAACATGCTCGTACAATGTTCGCCACAATATTAGTAACGTTTTTTTTTCACAATATATAGAAATGTTTTAAACTTGTTATTGAAATATAGTAATGAAATTTTTAGGTCATCTATCTAAAATGATACGAAAGTATGTAACTGCCAAATATATTTATGTTTAAATATATTTAAAATATTAATATAATGCTTAAAATTGTATTTCAAGCACATACCATTTCGTGCATGCCAGATTGAAAACAAAACTATCAACAAATTGGAATTACCACATTTTTCTACACAACACGCCTATGCGTACTATGTATATTAGTATTTTTATGCAAAAAATATTAATACTTCTCCTATTGGTAGTACCAAGTTTAATCTAATATTTTTTTAGTAAAATTTTGATTTATAAAGTTAAATCAGATTCCATAAAAACAGAAAATAGATAAAATAATTTAAATAACGGTTTAATTTGTTTACCAGTTTTATTTGAGAGTAGGCACTCCAAAGGAAAAAATCAATGGAATTAAATCTGGCGACATTGGTGACCTGTTGTTTAAAGTGCATTATCTTATAGCCATTGTATTGTGTACAAGAAAACCATCCAGGGTAAATTAAAAAAAAAAAGATTTTTAAGTGGTAATTTCTACTGCCAAATATTGTAGTAAAAATGATAGAAAATCGTTTATATTATATTAGCTTAAATTTACCTTAAAAAAATGGACCAATAATTATTGTAATATAAATTATACAGAACTCAGTAAATAATTGTATAGTACGTATATTAAGTCAATATAATCATAACATAATATAAAACAAAGTCGCTTCCCGCTGTCTGTCCCTATCTACTACCTATGTATGCTTAGATCTTTAAAACTACGCAACGGATTTTGATGTGGATTTTTTAATAGATAGAGTGATTCAAGAGGAAGGTTTATATGTATAATACATGCATAACATAGTAGAGAAACACTGATAATTTTAGAGGTTTCTAATGTGATGTCGTAAACCGTGCGAAGCCGGGGCGGGTCGCATGTGAAATATAATATAATGAAATTAAAGTGTACCGAATCCAGCTTGTGGGAAAATTGCTTTATTTCAGTTTAATATTGGTATCGCCTACTTGATTTTTAAAAGTAGGAATTGAGTAATAAATTAAATCTTGGACAAAAATTGAATTTAAAATGTTTTAAATATCAATATTTTTATATTGATTATAGTATTATATTTTTACATTGACAGTATTTTCAATTTAATGGTTTTAATGGATTCTGAATTTTTTATATCATGATTTCTTAAATTTCAGATATAAAAAATCATCACTCATTACATCACAGCAGGCCTTTTTTTTTAAATAAAAACATGTGAAAAACATGTCATTTTATCGATTGGTACAGTTTTTGATACCCTACCTTACAGGAGGATACCCAAGTTTTAAGTACCTAAGTCTATTATTATCTAATTGTTCTTCATAAAGTTATGAAACTTTATGAAGAATTCATCCCAGTTTAATTGGATTTTCTTAAATAACCCAACAATTCAACATGCCTGGTTACATTTTACTCTAGTAATGAATGTATATACATATATAAATAATTAGAGAACGAATGTGTGTCCAACTATTTAAATAATTTTTCGGCAGTGATAGTTGAGTTGGTAAAAAAGGCACGTAAGAAATCGTGATAACTCCGATACCTATATCCGTGCAGGTTCGAAACCCGCCTATAGGATTGATAGTGTCCTACGTTGTTTCCATGTATGCTCTTCCGCTAACATATTCATAATGATACCTAAAGCCTAAAGCACTTTTTTATGTGGCTGAATAAATGTGATTGAATGATATGAATTTCATTGTGATTTTGCGCCCGTTTTCATAACACATTCATACTTAATTTATTTGTGAATAAAAAAGCGAGCAATGGGAACTTCAAGACTTTATTAATAATTTTTGTTTTTATTTTAGTTTTACTGCTTACTTTATGTTACTACGTCAATGGGAAATTTTCACTTTTCGTTATTTCATAGTAGGTATCTAGTTTTACTATTGCAATCAAAATAAAAGACCTTATATTTGTATATAAGTACGAATAAGTTCGAAGGCATTTTTCTAAATGGAACGTAAACAGCACAATGTTTCAAAGTGGCTGTATTTGGTAACTACGTATTACTTTCCCGGTAATTAATTATATTCTTGAAACAAAAAATAAATAGAATGGTTTAAACATATTTTTGATTTTTTGATATATTTGAAGGTTGTAGAACATAAAGAGCTACTTTAATAAAAATATGTATTTGTCCATAGCATCAGTATAAAAAAAAACTTTGGTAGTCAGCGACATCATAAACTTAGAGTTAAACTTATTTTAAGAAAGGCTCAATAATATTTTCTTCAAACCAAGACCAATCAAACCTTAGGTGGTTTCCTGGCACAGCGAGGAAGTGTAGTCTGGATTCATCGCTGAGCTTCTGCAGACCCAATTGGTCCTGTAATATAAAAACGGAAATAAAACTTTGTGTTTTCAGAATATTGTAACGAGATCAACTAAGATGTAAAAAAAAACAAACATTGATGTAGATACCTCTATTTAGAAAGTAAATAATGATGGTCGCCATTGGTGCGCTTTTTCAAAGCTATCAAAATCGCAACAGTAATACGTAAAGCCCGCTACAGACGTGCCGATAAATCGCAACGATTTAACTGTACAGTTTAAACTGCACAGATTTGTCGAACGTGTGTATGACAAATCGTTGTAAAGTTTTTAATGCGCAGTTGGTCGTTGAACGGGTTGAACTTGCCATTCGATAAATTGGTGTCGATCATATCAGTGCAGATTTTTCGGCGTGTGTGTACCGGTCGTTCGACCGATTGTTCAGTTATTTAATTCAGTTTTAATAATAAATAGTAACAGACCATGAATGAGCCTGAGGAAGAAAGTCAAAGCAGTGGACACCGAGAACTTTTAGAAGATTTCATTGAAGCATATAGCAAACCTTGTATATGGCAGACCAAAAACAAAGTTATAGCGTCTCTCATAATAGCGTCTTTTTTCTTTATAAATGGAGTTACCAGTGTTAAAAGGTTTAAATAAGTTTCTTCATACATTCTCAAATAGTTATGCCAATCTTTCGGTGCGAATTTTAACTCATTTAAAAGATTCACATGCGAATATTTGTTTCTCCTTAAAATCCACTTCTTATACCATACACTGCGGGATTTACGATTTGTCTTCTTCAAACACAATGTTAATCCTAATACCGCCAGTGCGTCCTCGTCATTCATCATCTTCTTCGCTGTACTACTGAACTGACATTCGACGCAGTTTTATCATTCCGTGTAGCAACACTAGGAATATTCGATTTAACGGTACAGTTATAATCGTTACGATTTATCGTCCAATTTATCGGCACGTCTGTAGCGGGCTTGTGGATAGTCTTGTAGTGTGTTTAAATGGGACTAAGACCTGACACCGGAGTCTTTCGTTGTGATATACATGTCTGACGGGGAATGACAATGAACGAAGAAACTGGCTTATTGCCTAGCCAGGAGAATATGGGAGTAATTTACGCACACTAGAGGGCTATCCTTACCAGGGATGTAGTTTTAGTTTTAAACGGAGTTGGAAGTCTCATACCGACCTCCGCGGAGTCAGAGGTGAATCGGAGTCGGAGGTCGCAGAAGTAAAATGTAAAATTTTAAATATCAAGTTAATAATAATAATAAAATTCCTCATAACAATCCAGAGATATATGCCGACATCCATCAACTACCACCGGAAGAGCAATACCGTTACTTGGGAGTGTGTCAAGACGGCAGGATCAACCACACACAACTGAAGAAAGAATTCCAAGAGAAATACAAGAGCCGCGTGACAAAGTTGCTGAATACGCTTTTATCTGGAGATAATCTTATCAAAGCCATCAACTCGTGGGCTGTCCCAGTGCTGACATACTCTTTCGGAATCGTCAAGTGGTCCGTTACTGATCTCGATGAGCTCGACCGACTTACCAGGCGACTCCTAACTAAGTTCAGGCACTTACACACTAACTCTTCCGTAATCAGACTCTACCTGCCGCGAAGACGAGGTGGGAGAGGTCTATTGAACATCAAAAATCAGTGCCTTAATCAAGAAGCTTCCTTAAGAAGAAAACTGCTAACGAACAGGGACCCGCTAATAACAGCAGTAGCAAGAGAGGACGCTGGTTACACGCCTCTGAGCCTCGGATGCGAACTTATCCCCGTCGACGTACCAACAGAAGAGGAGCTCCGGACCCAGTGGATGGAACATGCTTTGCAGGGCCGTTTTCCAAAAATGCTACAGCCAGACCACATCGACAAAGAAAATTCATTAAAATGGCTTACCGACGGCTATCTGTACCCCGAGACCGAAGGCTTCTTGACCGCCATCCAGGACAGGGTTATAAAAACAAGAAATTACCAGAAGAATATCCTGAGAGACGACGTCGAAGACCTATGTAGAAAATGTGGATCTGCAGGCGAAACTATAGAACACATAATAGGAGGGTGTCCCGCGCTATCAGAGTCAGCATATCTCGGCAGGCACAACCAACTTGCGAAGATGGTTCACCAACAACTGGCGCTCAAGTATGGCCTGTTAGCGACGGCTCCGCCATACTACAAATATGTCCCGGAAGCTGTGCTGGAATCGGAAGTTGCCGTGATGTACTGGGATAGGCTAGTCATCACCGATCGAACAGTGGACTTCAACCGAGCAGATATTGTGCTGATCAACAAGGAACAACGAAGAGGGATCATCATAGACATCGCTGTGCCACTTACCCACAACATTCAGAAGACTGAACGGGAGAAGATCGCGAAATACGAAAATTTGTCAATCGAGCTGAAGCGCCTATGGAAACTGGAGAAAGTGGAGACGTACGCCCTAGTAATATCGGCAGAGGGCGTCATTAGAAATGGCCAGAAGGCAATATTGTTACAAACTTGCCACATTGTAAGAAAGGTTTTGGGATAGGATGAATTTCCTCCCCTCGCCTGAGCCTAATTTCTGCTGGAGGCGGGGATGAGATATCAAGCCATCACTGTCTGCAGCAGGAATGGGTGAATGTTTCCCAGCGTTTACGCTTGGAAGTGTGACTATAAAGTCGGCGAAATAATAATAATAACCCCGCATACCCCAGCTACGCACGGAGAGGCAAGGTTGGCGAGGACAACTTTGTTTACGGTTGTGGCAAACCTGCGTACTCTGGCTATGCATGGGGAGCAAGGCTAGTGAGAGTAACTTTGTTTTAGGTGTAGCAATCCTGCATACCCCAGCTGCGCACGGAGAAGCAAAGTTAGTGAGGGTACAAACATCACAGAAGAGGACGTAACCGCGGCAATCAAGAGGACCAAGAACTGGAAAGCACCGGGCTCTGATGGGATTCACAATTTCTGGCTGAAGCACCTACCTGCATCTCATGGTATTCTGGCAAAATGTTTCACGGAGGCGATCAACGATCCGCATGTCGGACCTGATTTCCTGATGACAGGCAACACGTTCATGCTTTTCAAAAAGGGTGATGCTGCACAACCGAAGAACTACAGACCTATCACATGTCTCTCCACAATATATAAGCTGTTCACGTCTATCATAAATGAAAAAAATCTATCGTCACTGCTTGGAAAACAACATCTTTGAGGAAGAACAAAAGGGATGCATCAGAGGCGCAGCGGGGTGTAAACATCAACTGACAATCGACGCTGTGGTATTGAAGCAAGTCCAAGTAAGAAAAAGAAACCTGCATATGTGTTACATCGACTACAGCAAGGCGTTCGACTCGTTACCTCACGACTGGCTACTTAAAGTCCTGGAAATTTACAAAGTCTGCCCTCGGATAAGAGCTCTTCTCCAACATCTTATGCAGTCATGGAAAACAAACATTTGAGTCTCTGTAGGGAACACAGGTCAAGTTGAGATCAAGAAGGGAATCTTCCAAGGTGATTCACTCTCGCCGGTTTGGTTCTGTTTGGCACTCAATCCATTATCTACACTACTCAATAAAACAACAGCTGGAGATCAAGATCAACATGAGAAGCAGAGCAACACTCACTCACTTGATCTACATGGACGATCTGAAACTATTCAGTGGGTCCAAGGCAAATCTCCAGGCGCTCATTGGAACTACTAGGACCTTCAGCGACGATATCAAAATTTCCTTTGGCCTGGATAAGTGCGTCACATTGAGTATTGTGAAGGAAGCACCGCATAACAATCCAGAAGTATTTGCCGACATCCATCAACTACCACTGGAAGATCAATACCGTTACTTGGGAGTGTGTCAAGAGGGCAGGATCAACCACACACAACTGAAGAAAGAATTCCAAGAGAAATACAAGAGCCGCGTGACAAAGTTGCTGAATATGCTTTTATCTGGAGGCAATCTTATCAAAGCCATCAACTCGTGGGCTGTCCCAGTGCTGACATACTCTTTCGGAATCGTCAAGTGGTCCGTTACTGATCTTAATGAGCTGGACCGACTTACCAGGCGGCTCATAACTAAGTTCAGGCACTTACACACTAACTCTTTCGTAATCAGACTCTACCTGCCGCGAAGACGAGGTGGGAGAAGTCTACTGAACATCAAAAATGAGTGCTTTAATCAAGAAGCTTCCTTAAGAAGAAAACTGCTAACGAACAAGGACCCGCTAATAGCAGCAGTAGCAAGAGAGGACGCTGGTTACACGCCCTTGAGCCTAGGATGCGAACTTGTCCCGGTCGACGTACCAACAGAAGAGGAGCTCCGCACCCAGTGGATGGAACATGCTTTGCAGGGCCGTTTTCTAAAAATGTTACAGTCAGACCACATCGACAAAGAAAATTCATTAAAATGGCTTACCGACGGCTATCTGTACCCAGAGACCGAAGGCTTCTTGACTGCCATTCAGGACAGGGTTATAAAAACAAGAAATTAGCAGAAGAATATCCTGAGAGACGACGTCGAAGACATATGTAGAAAATGTGCCTCTGCAGGCGAAACTATAGAACACATAATAGGAGGGTGTCCCGCGCTAGCAGAGTCGGCATATCTCGGCAGGCACAACCAACTTGCGAAGATGGTCCACCAACAACTGGCATTCAAGTATGGCCTGTTAGCAACGGCTCCGCCATACTTCAAATATAACCCGGAAGCTGTGCTGGAATCGGAAGTAGCAGTGATGTACTGGGATAGGCTAATCATCACCGACCGAACAGTAGACTTCAACCGACCAGATATTGTGCTGATCAACAAGGAACAACGAAGAGGGATCATCATAGACATCGTAGTGCCACTTACCCACAACATTCAGAAGACTGAACGGGAGAAGATCGCGAAGTACGAAAATCGCGGCATTAGGACTGTGTTATAATATTATTGGCCAGAAGGCAATACTGTTACAAACTTGCAACATTGTAAGGAAGTTTTTGGGATAGGATGAATTTCCTCCCCTCGCCTGAGCCTAATTTCTGCTGGAGGCGGGGATGAGATATCAAGCCATCACTGTCTGCAGCAGGAATGGGTGAATGTTTTCCAGCATTTACGCTGAGAAGTGTGACTATAAAGTCACACAAATGTTTTTATTTTATGGTTAATGAATTTCAAGTTATCTATTTATTAATCAACATATTAGTGACTGACACACGCGTCTCACACACTCGTCTCTCGTCTCACACACTCGTTGATTAATATAATTTTAAATACACTTTTAATTAACACGAACAGAGATGGAAACAGTGGTGATGTCAGTAATTTGAAATAATGTCCGGTATCACACAATGCAACACAGCACTTTCGAACCATATTTATTCTGATTTTATTTTTATTAAGGCCAAACAGCATGTAAGCATTCCCATTGACAGACTACATTCATGAATAATCACATGTGGTCCGCTGCTCATCACCTGACTTTCGCAGATCACGTGACGTCGAGCACAGCACTGCTTACAGCGCCTTCTGGAGGCGGACAGATATGAGACCGTGACACCGAACGACTTCGGTCTCCTCAGTTCTAGTCTTCGTGGTAACAGCCTTGACAATCAGATGAGGTTATAAATTTAAGATTTTTGATGACGTTTCTTTTTGGATGGCTCGTTAGTAACAAGTCATCCAAAGTGTCACTTTGAGCTTAGACATAACCGCTATTTCCACCTCTCTCGTTCGTAGCCAAATCTGATGACGTTTTTTTTTATGGCTCTTTATATACTCACTTTTAGAATCCACCTTACGTATACGCATCTATCTTTCATATTTCCTATCTTTTTTACTCACTGTCGGCTATGTTATGCGTGCGATGTAAATAAAATACAGTCACAACTTTATTATCAGTATTTTCCTGGCTAGGCAATAAGCTGTTCCGCTCGTTGCCATTCGCTCTCAGATATATCACACTAATGAGATCGATGTCCAGATCTGTAGTTTCTTATGATGAATGAGTGGGGAACAAAACAGACATCAAATACCAACACGACAATGTTACACGACATTTTTACTGTATTTTGTTGCATGTCTGGATAAAGTTTAAGGTAAATGTGTTTATTGGAAATAAAAGGAAACATTATACCCACTACTTAACCATGTTATTGGAGTGTGTAGAATATAGAATGGTATACCTACAGATATCATTAAATTTGTTTTTGTAAATACTGAACATCGCTACAAGATATTTGAGACAAAATTATTTTTTTATATTTCATGTTTATTGCAATTATAATCTAAAGGAATATAATTGGTCATGTTTTTTTCACGAGAGTGACGCTATGTTTCAGCAAACTAAGTTATCTCCATAAATCAACAAAAAATTAATATATCGATAATGATATACCCACTCTTATCTATTCACGAATCAGTTAATTAAATATCCATTTTCATAAAGTAGAGTACTGAAAAAGTTCCTGAGTTTTGTATTGATAAAAAACAAAAACAAAATTTTATTTTTAATGTAAAAATATGGTGATATAGTAAATCTAAATTTTGTGGTACACGTTGGTGGCTTTGTCCAGAGAAGAGAAGTTCACACTTCGAAACACTTGTTAAAATTTCGTAACATACCATCTGCCATATGAGTAGGTAAGTAAAAATAAGTAACGTGTTATATTGGAGAATAAAAATGAAATATACAGATTTCTATGAAACTGAAGAAATGTTTATTCTATAGTGGAAGGGAAAGAGAAAACGTCACTTGAAAAGTGGGCGGGGATGGTGGTGGAAAGGGAGACACGAAACTGTGTTATACATAAAGAGAGGGTAGATGATCTTGCAAATAACTCTAGGCATACCACCAAAATAGGTGGAGTTTTGCAACGGAAAAACTGTAGCTGTTTACGAGTGTAAAATAAATTTTACAACTAAACTCCATTGACTATGGCAGAGTATATATTCGTACGTATGGAGGTCAAAAAAAAGTAAATACTATTATAAATTTGTTGTTACAAAACTTACATGTAGTCGTGGATAAAGTTCTGAAAACACAGAATTTCCTAAATTGAAGATTTTTATGAGAACAAGTGACTGAAAAGTCATAACTTTGAATAACTTTTCTCTGGCTCTCTAAACTTAAAATAACCTACCATAATGAAAAAATAATATATACTTATCTGGCTCGTATAAGCTTTCATGCAGTTAAAGGAAAATTTATGGAGAAAGTACACTAGAGAAAAAGGTGTCTTAGTATCCGAATTAGAAGCGAAATATCTTATGAGATACGCCAATATTCAGGAGCTTATATTTTCTGGTATGTTCACAGTTAATTTTTCTAGTAATTCCATTATATACTCAATGTGTGGTAGAAATAAATTATTTGGAATGTATTATGAGTTCATCTATTCATTCTGTTAATATTTTATTTTCGATTTTTTCCGGCTGGAATCGCATTCTGGACGACTGTATGCCGTTGATATGTACACAAAAGTTATAAAACATCCAAGAAAACACTTTCTACCTACATTACGTTGTTTTTTTTTTGTTCTTCAGTATATACATATGAATATTACAAATGTCTTGTATTTATTTTGGTACAAGTGATTTCGTTACGCGTTACTGAAAACTGTGATTGTTTGTGGATTTTTACAAAGCGATAAGTATGAATAAACATCATTATTAACAGAGTACTTATCGTCCTATTGTAATAGCTTAATGTTCATATACGGCTATCTAACTATTAATTGTTTAAAGGAATAATAGATTAGGGTTTCAATAATATCCGCCATTATAAGCCGCTAATGACACATTAGCAGTTTCGCTTGTAACAATGCAGTTTACGATTTATTTGCGTCATGTTTCTCGTGTTATATTTGCACTCTTACAAACCTATTTACCCTTCATACACGTACATATGTACATACATACAGGGTTAGAAAGTCCAAGATTTCAAAGCCGAGCATTAAAAGATAAAAAAGAATAAACTCTTCAAGTAAAGGGAACTGACAGACAAATATTATATCCCTAGTTGCCAGACTGATTTGTCATTTTAAAACTTTTATGATTTATTCTATGTCTCTTCTTCTCTTTTATTATCTGTCTTACTCTAAAGTACAATAACCGAAATAAGGAATCATTTTAGCCGTGTCTGTGTAAATAAAATATTCATATTGTAATTAAATAAATGGTATTACTATAATAACAATAACGATGACAGTATATACTAAGGAGGAAAAAGTGCAAATAATTAAGTGATATTACATAGACTAAGTTTTTTGCGTAGCACAAAGTGGCGACATTTTTGAACCACTTATTTAATAGGCATTTTTTCTTTATTTCGTCTTATAACCGGGTTGATTCATATTTTTATTTTTTTATTTTTTTATAGAACTACAATTTTATTTTCTTGCAGACAGGTTAGTTGTGTTCGTACACTTCTTTTAAGTGTATGGGATAATTGTAAAAGTCTTCTAATACGTGCACAAGCGTGAAACACTGTTGCATCTAACTGTCTTTGTCTATCCTTACTGGTGTATTTTAACTTATTCTCTTCTATACATGTATCGCCAATATATAAAGGTGCAATTTCCTAGGGTGTATGTATGTACATACATACATATTTCACATGCTTATTGTCTAACCTTAAAAATAACTTCACTAGAGATAGCAGCACTCCCTACCAATTTACATTTGCTTACTTTATTTACATTTGGTTACACATGTACTTACATATGGATGTATATTTTTATTTAATGTAAGACGATATTAAAATATACTATGTAAAAATGGTACATGCATTGTTGCGAATAATTAACTAAATTGTCTAATTTTAATTTTTAAGTTGTCAAGAATGGTCAGTAAATCAAGAAATTAACTGTTGATGTACTTAAAATAGCTATAGTGTCAGTCCGTTATATGGCATCGACACTAACGAAATAATATATAAATGAAATGATTCAAATAGGATCCACTGACCTGGAAATAGTAGTAGACAGATTGAATTAATTTGTAATTGACACGTTGAACTTCATTGAACAAAGTGTAATTAAGAGAACTTAATTGTAGTCGTTACAGTAAAGATGTTACACGGAATTCAATACAGTTGATTACATCAAGTATAATGTCAAATGTTTCTTAATTTATTGCAATCTGTGACAAGGTTTTTGAGTACCTCCAAAAAAAAAATTGGGCAAAGGAGTTTTGCACTATAATATTTTCAAATAATGGTCGAACTTTATTTTATTTGTATGACGGCTACTTAGGTATCAAAAATTTAAGTAGGTATTTTAGAAAATGCCTTTCGCTATAAAGTTATGTGGAGTATAAATTTATTGAGAAAGAGTACGTTAGACTTGAACACAACCAAAAAAAATATACTCACGTCAATAAACAACGAAGACTCTTCCAAACTCTCTGTTTCGACGGACTGGCCAGATTTGTAAAAACCAAACCATTCAGTTTCCACTGGCTGGACCATGGTGTCGTTTTCAAATTTGACTAGTACCAGATTTTCTAGTTTCTGGATATTTTTTATGTAATCCAAGTTAATCGTTTTTTCGTTGTTAATGTCGGACAAGAATGTACTGTAGTTCCTATATTCGTCCTCATTCAGAGGATCATGCCAGTAAGTGGCTTGGGCTAAGGCTTTTTGAACCCACCTGAAATAGACAGTTGGTAAATTATTTTTATCTAATATTTTCTTGTAATATACTGGAGCTCAGATATAATGTAACAAATACTTTTTTCAATATTATTATGTTTTCCAATATGTTTTAATTGTCACCACACATCATTAGATGATTTTAAATTATCTGATTAGTATAGTAGGTCTACCAATATATTTATAACTAGGGTCCTGAAATGTGTGTAGCAACGCAGGACTCGGAACTATAAAACTCTATGGTAATGAAAGTATAAACCGTATTCTTTAAGCGCCTTGCGTATTTCCTGTCCATGCTGCGTACGGCATTGACCCTTCCCGATAACGCTCCAGAACCCGCGTATGTACACTAGTACGCTATCTCGGCGCGGGAGAGCAGGATAGTCTAACGCAGTTTAACACGCGTGACAGTAAACTTTCCAAACCCTATTTATAACTTTGTCATGTTATAATATATCAAATTATCTTGTCATGAAATTATTGACTGGCGTTGGCAATTGGTGGAAAATATAGTGACCACCATTGGTCAATTCAGTACTTACAGCAGAACAGAAGAAGTACAGCAAAAAAGTAAAAAAGTCGATGAAATATATTTTTGTTTAACATTAATTTTGGGCTCCGGTGTATTGATATTTTCGTTATTTTATGTTGTTATAAACTGAAAATACATTATTTTTTTTTATTGGAGTAAAACTATTACAAAAAACGATTTCTTACATAAATTATCCAACTTTCAACAATACTTGCTTATCCTTACTTTACTTGAAAACAAATGAAAAAGCTGTACTGTTTTCTTATTGTTGATAGGTTGGCAGACCACTAAGATACTGTTTTATATTTCTGAACGCAGATATTTGTTCATCCATGACTTTAGTTAATCTCAATGAACACATAAACAAAATAAAAAGTAGTTCAAAACACAAAATCCTAGGTTCTTTTTATGTATTTGTGTTTCCCTTACCGTCTTATAAAGACGACGTTGTTGTTCAATTATAACGATATTCTATTATTCAGATTAAATTACCATATTTGTGACATACTTTCAAAATCCTTTGTTGCAATAAACTTTGTTTGAAACAGTTGAAAAATCAGATATTCACGATTTTGAGAAAAAAATATGAAAAGTGTACACTCTTACATATTAGTTCTGTTTATGGAAATCTGTATAATACGAGTATGTCCCATATGGAATAATGCGTCTACAGGGTTAGCCAAATATTACCAACTTATTACCATTAGTTAGCCAAAGAGTATTAGAGTATTAGAAAAAAAAATAGAGTATTTTTCTAATTACAGATAATTTTATAATTTTTATACATTATTTTGTTAACCCTATAGAGGGATAATTCAATACATATGGGGGCACCACATATTCCATACATATGGGTATACAATATCATTTTCCTCATAAAACTGCATTTGTAAGACGCAAGCTCCTCTTCAACTTATTTTCCTAATGTGGATGGTTGTTTGAGAAGATTATTAATTAATCAGAATCATTAATGTCAAATTGAATTATTTTGACTTTTTGGACATGTCCTGAAAGTTTGTGGCTGAAATTTATTAACACCCTGCATATAATTTTTGTTTTCCTACTCCCCCAGTTATACGTATTAATGTATTGGTTAAGTATCTTCAGCTGACAGTAATAAGTGTAACATAACTGGACAGTACTTACTCCAAGTAAGCAGCATGATTCAACAAACGTCTGAAATAGTCGCAAGTAATATGCGACAATGCGCCGCAGTTAGGCAGACCATAAACTCCTTGATGTTGACCTCCCAGGGATATAAGGCTCTTCACATTCGCTGCCGGACATCTTTGGACAAGGGCACGCCTAAAACACGTTGTCGTTATAATGTCAGTATTAAAATTATTAAAAAAATGAGTCTTTCAACGAGGCATCACAAAGGGGTGAAAAACGGCGATTTCTACAGATAACTCGCTGTACATGTTCTAGTAGAACTTCTAGTTATATGTCAACAGTATATCAATAAGTAGAACTTCTACTTATATGTCAACGTAATCTAAATTAGATAAAATTAATTCATACTTTATTTTTATTTTTAGCTCAAGGTTAAGCTTCTCAAAACGGCATTATAGTAATGCCAAATATTTTTAATCTTAAAAATATTTGGCATTACTAGAACTGTTGGATGTGTCCATCCAACATTAAAAATTTAATTATCATTTACCATTTCCGCTACTATAATGCCGTTTTGAGAAGCTTAACCTTGAGCTAAAAATAAAAATAAAGTATGAATAAATTTTATCTAATTTAGATTTACCTAATAATTTACCTTATCCATTTAGTGTTATCGACATCACATTTTCTAAATCGCACTATACAGGGTGATTCACTAATAATAGGATATACGGAAAATGGTGATATTAAAGTTAAGATTATGAAGATTGGCTCGAATAAGTATGTGCTATGCAAATGTTTATGAAAATAGGAAAGAGTTACCTTTTTCACATAAAAAAATGAATTAAACTGAACAAAAACTTAAAACTTTTTTCTTTAGCACGGGTAAAATGGTTTATAATAAAATGTCGCCTTTTACGATTTTTTTAACTAAAAGTAGTATTTACATGATGCAAAATATGACCCTATTCGTTTTTTTTTTTGGACTAAAAAAAATAGGAAGGTATCAAATTCAGTCTAAACTTTCATAATAATGCAAATAAATCAAAATAAAGTATACAGTTTTAACATCCTGTATTTCTTAAACCATCAATATTAGCACAAAGCATATTAGGACCAATTGTCATAATTTCTCCACTAGTATAACTAATTTAGAGATTTACCGTTTTTACTGAATCACTCTGTATATAGTATATTAGGATGACGTTAAAGTTACGTACAAATATTTATTTTATTTCAGAAAATATACATCTCTAAAACGTGATAGAAACGTGCTTGTATGAATTGTCTTGAAAAACATTAAATCTTTATCTATTTTAAATTATCGTATGCCTTTATCAAAATACAAATATTAAACCAAATCGTAATATAAGTAAACTAAATATAATCTTTTTGCGCTGAGTGGTCATAGACTTAAATTGTCAATTGCCAATTAAATTGGAATTTTTTTTTCAAAAAATAACATGAAGTTTTTGAAATAGACATAGAAATATACTAGTAGATTGAGTGTACTATATACTATTTCTTCTACAAAAAATATGTTAGTTATTCGTTTGTAAAAAAAATAGTCATTAAAATGTTACAGTACTTAAAAAATGCTGAAATTACATTTATTAGTAAATCTCAGTTACGCTGTAAATTAGTCATCTTGATGAAAAAACTATAGAGCAATACAGTTTCAAGTTAATTGCTCTTTTACCATATATTAGCGAATTTAACAAAAATAATATCTTACAAGAACTGAGCTCCTTGAGAAAATCCAATAGCGTTAAACCCATCAGAAAGTAAAGGATCGGAAGATATTATGTTACAAGCTTCATTGATCTGCTTATCTGGATGCATAAAATAGCTATTTTCTACGTCCTCTATTAGATTTGAACCGATCTGAATGGATATGATGTGTGCTCCTCCTAGCGATTCGTTCAGCTTTGTATGAAATGCTCCCAGACTGAAGGAAAAGCAGCAGCTGTCTCCTAGAAGTAAAATTTTGCAATAGCAAATACGTATGAATGTAATTAAAAAAAAAATAAAGACTTGACAATCGCGATCATTTTCATGAGTTGATTGGCCGTATAAGTTCTTTCATCACAGTTAACCAGATCTTGTAAATGCTTATTCGGATCGTTAGATGGATGGACCATGAAACAATTAAACATGGGAAAATATGAATATGAAAAGCGAAACACATCGTTCATATTGATTGATTCAAACACTACATATTGGTGGTGGTGAAGCTCTTTGTAAGCGGAACAACAAGTAATACAGTACCCATCTATTTTACCACAGATGAGATGAAAAATCTCCCATATCTTCAGTTTACCCTACTCTTGAGATCAAGACGGAATGCAACTTTCAGCTACACATCGCTTTGATGGTGTGAGTACATCATGTCTTACTGTGTATTAATTTCTTCTGCCCATAAAAAAATGATATAAAGTGTCTGAGTTGTTACTACCATTGGTGGTTCTTATATTCATTGCTGTCATGAATTCGCTTCTGTCATGGATTTCTTTTTATCACACATGAGGACGGGGTACTCACTTTCACAATAATCATTGTATCTCCTTCCCTGGTCCTTATAATTGTGATCTACCTTTGATTAACCTGTGGGATCTTATCGCTGGCTAATCCAGGACAACTTGTTTCTATTGACACTACTGCCAAACATCACTGGTTGTTCGTTTTATACATTGTGTACCAATGTTATTGTGATCATGTATCAATGCTATTGCTTCGGACACTAATATATATTAAAAATTTTACATGCATTTGGTTTCTTTAGTTTAAGAATTTCATAAGATAGCCCTCCTTCTATTTTGTTTCAACAATTATTTTAGCAAGTCTTTCTATCCAAATATGAGCAATTGTGTTGTTACGTTGTAATTATTTAAGTGACTTAGTCTCTACTATACATACCTAATCAGTTAAATAAGTGGAGGTATTAATTGGAATTAATAATCTCAACTGTCTACTAGACATTTGAATATTTAAATACAGGGTTTGTCCGGAAAGTAATGTCAGTGATTTTTTTTTCCCGAAACTGTACGCGCCAGCCCGCGCTTTACGTGCTGGGATTGTGGTGGGGGGATCTGGAAACAAGATCCAACAAGCGTCAGTTGGCTACCGGTCGTTGTAACGGTCGCATCACTCGTTCTTTGAGAGTAGTTACAGTGACCCGGTGCAAGAAAAAATGCAACGTTCGCTTGAGCAACGGATGGCGATCAAGTTTTGTGTGAAACTGGAGAAGAGTGCTGCGGAAACCATTCCAATGTTGAAGAAGGCTTTCGGCGTCGATTGTCTTTCGGACAGGCAAATTTTCCGGTGGCACAAGGTCTTCGCAGAAGGTCGGGAAGATGTCAACGACGAGAACCGCGCTGGATGGTCATCAACCTCCAGTTCCGACGACAATGTGAAACGTGTGCGTGACTTGTTGAACACTGACCGTCGTCTAAGTGTCCGTTTAATTTCCGAAACATTAGACATTATGAAAACCATTGTTCACGAAATTGTGTCGGAGTCTTTAGGAATGAGGAAGGCGTGCGCGAAGCTCGTGCCAAAAGTGCTAACGGACGATCAAAAAGCGAGGCGCGTCGAAACCTGCCAAGAACTTTTTGGACACCTGCGAAGACAACCCCGCTTTCCTTGATGACGTCATTACCGGGGACGAAAGTTGGGTGTTTGAATACGATCCGGAGACGAAGAGGAAAAGTGCGGAATGGCACACGTCGAACTCCCCCTCGCCCCAAGAAAGCCAGGATGTCCAGATCAAAGATCAAGACAATGCTGATTGTCTTTTTTGATTTCCGGGGATTGGTCGATCATGAGTTCTTTCCGCAGGGGACAACCGTAACCGGAAAGTTTTACGTCGAGGTGCTGAAGCGGCTGAAACGCAGGGTCAATCGCGTCCGCCTAGACATCTCAAAATCCTGGAAGCTTCACCACGACAATGCGCCTTCGCACACCTGCTTCCTCGTGGCCGATTACCTCGTCAAGGCAGGCATCACCGTTGTTCCCCAGCCTCCCTACAGCCCCGATGTGGCCAGACTTTTTTCTGTTTCCGCGCCTCAAAACCCCAATGATAGGACAGCATTTTGGGTCGGTGAAAAACATTCAGAAGGCTTGCACCGACGCTTTGAAGGCGATTCCGGAAAACGACTACCGTGCGGCTTTTGATGCGTGGAAGACCCGCTGGAACCGATGTGTGGACGCAGGAGGAATGTATTTTGAAAGTTTCTAAAGATTTGTACACATAGAACCAATAAAAACCATTTTTCAAAGCTCACTGACATTACTTTCCGGACAAACTCTGTATGTCATAGATTCAGACGTAAGATAAGTTTAAAGTGTTTACATAAATTAGATTTTGTTTTAATTAATTACGTTAAACACATACACGTACAAATGGTTCGAATTCGTAGCGCATTCATTCTTGTTTAAAGGAGTAATAATGCTGATACGTTTTTAAATTTTATTCATATAAATATTTAAATTTATATTTGTATAAATACTTGATTGGTCCTCTTTAGATCTTAGTGTTCTTTGAGGAATCCCTTAAAGGAGGTACCCTAATTAGGTTTCAAATCGATCTGGAATAAGAGAACATCTAAAATTTTATTTATCGTTTCTTTCTATGACCTCCATTTGTGTCTTGTGTCAACTTTTGCAATCAATTTTGTTCCCACTTCAACTTAACCAAACTTAGTGAAATATTGTATACATATTCTTTAGCTTATCCTAGATGGTTCGATATCCAAAATGAACATCCAAAAATGACCTTGCTCTGATCAGGTTTCAAATCGAGATCAACGACTCCACATGGCTTAAAATTTCTAATTTTGGATACATTAACACCATCAAGTCTTGCAATGACGAAGATTATAAGATATCCCAACCAAAGCAAAACTAAGTACCAACAAACCAAAGCAAAACTAAGGTTCAGCCGAGTACAAACAACTATTGTGTAAGCATATCTAGCTCAATGCAGACTACATCAAATAAAGTGAAGGAGGTATCGCTAGGTCTACGGCCACTAGACCTATATCTAGGTGAGACGGTAATGATAACGAAGGTGTGTCTCAAAGCTGTTGTATACAGATAAACGGGGGTAGTGGTGTAACCAGGGGTGGTCTGTGGAATAATGCCATAAGAATATTGCTACTGCTATAGGTTGCTATCGTACTAATAACATTCCACCCCCATGCATGTTCGACAAACTTTAACAATTCTTATTATAGATGAGAATGAAGTCACTGTAGAAGGAACGATTAAAATTTTCACGGAACTAGCAGAAATAACCATTTACACTAAAGATATTATCGTAGGCAGATAGCGGGCAAAATCAAAATCTACACAGACGGTAGACACTCACTAATTGCTCCATAAAGCTAGAAGATAACGAAAGGGGGAGTAAATGTCATCAAGTACTTGTGGATGCGGCTTTCACAAACAACATTTCTTGTTGGGCGAAAGGCCACGCACAGTGCCGAGGCATCTTGTTGCCTCTGCATTGCACAAATTGAAACACCCTTTTGTAGAGGCTGTGAGCAAAAAGAAGACATATACTATGTGACTGCTCAGCTGTCAGAAATCGTAGTACTTGAACGTTTACATTCTCAGAACTAGATTGAATGGGATAATAACAAGCTTTACCTACCATTTTCTGCTCAAAGAGCATACTATTAAACTATTATATAGCGTGACTTAGATATATAAAATAATGTATAACAGTCGAATACATACAACAGATTTAAATTGAAAAGTTGAAGATATAAAACCATAATTCTTCAAATATTTGTTCTCTAATATTTTGCAGTAGGATTTATATTTGTCATTTTTAACAAAACGGACTCTAGAAGTGCAGTAAAGAATATCTGAAGTACTGTTCAAACTGGGGCAACAGATCTATTAACTAACCTACTTTTATCTGTTACTCATTACTTACATTTATTACCTATTTGCTATAAAAGTCAGTGGCGGCTGGTGGAATTTGACATTCTCGAATTTTAATAAAGAAGCATGGAACATATATCATATTTTAGGGGGTGTTTACTGGAAGATTTTGGAAACGGCTTGTAAAATATTTGCGTTTTTTTTTTGTGAAAAATGTTTTTTTTTTTTCACATTTGAATGCAAAAATGAAATGTTGGAATTAAAACAACATTTGCAAGCCGTTTGCAAGATCTTCTGGGGAGGCAACCATTTTTTACAACAATTTTCAAGTGTTAGTTATTGTTAATGTTATGCACATTAATTAAGAATATTCGAAAGCAATATTCACAAACACTAGAAAGTTTTTGATAGATTTTTGCTAAACATTTTACGTGGAATGAAATAGCCTAAGTTTATAGTGAAGTGAATTTATTATTTTGTTTTGATGACTTTCCTGTTTTTTTTGACCGTTTTGCAAATGAAAATAAAATTATTCATGTGACACAAGCCCGCCTTCTTATATAGGGTGTCTCATTAACAATGAGACACATCAAAACTGGATTTTGATTGGGTAAATATATTTAGATTTAACCAAACCCAAAAGTTAACTAATTTCAAAAGTTAATAGTAACTGAGACACAGAGCATCCGGTTATATTTTATTTTGGATTGCTTTTCTATTTTTGAGTATCTTGGTTACTATTAAATATTGGAGCAAGGGTTCAATTGGACTATGGGTTTGGCTAAATAACAATATTTTAACACAGAAAATATGCTGGTTCGCTGTGTACCACTATTAATGGAACATCCTGTATATGATTATAAAGGAAGATTTAATATTCAGTGGTCCAGTAGACATCATATTTTATAAATGCCTTCTATTATGCAAGTATATGTTTCGCTCTAGACATATTAAGAATTTTTTATGTAACATGTATTACATAGTAGCAGAGAAAATTTTTTTATACATTCATCGTTCCTGATACTTAATTAATGAATTAAAAAAAAGGTTGCAGGTCATCTGTTCAACGAAATATAACGAAATAATTTTTTTTCATGCAATGTAAATACTAATGCCCGAACTTCAATCGTACACGACGTCAATATCAGACTAATACCGCAGCTCGCGTATAAAGGAGCTTAGAAATAATTAGAAAGAACTTAAACTAGAACTTAACTTATATAACACAGCTCCACAAAAAAATAAAATAAAAAAAAATACCTCCGGGGTCTGAGTGGGTGTACTATATGTTTTTGAGGACGCTGAATCCGAATCCGATGTCTATTTAACTCCATGTCATAAGGATTTTTCATAACCTCAAAAAAAACTGCTTAATAATGAAATGTCTCGATAACTCTAGCTCTATAACTCCATGAAAATTGAAAACCATAAAAAATAAAACCCCACACACCTTAATCCTTCAACATCTTTCCCCCACAACGCCACAACCCCATAACCTAATAACCCTATAACTCTGTAACCCAGAAAATGAGTAAAAACGACACTTGTGAATGTCGTAGCCCTGACGCTTCGTGTCTACGAGTTAGATGTAGTAATTGAGACCTAAAACTACATTTCTATCGATTCTACAACACCTTAACCCCATAACCTATTAATCCTATCTATTAATCTATACGTTTCTATTTTCCTGCATTATATCAGATGTAATGCAGTTTAGAGATTTTCAGTTTAAAGTTCATGCTTAAATTTAAAGTTATTTTCAAATTTTAATTACGCGGTAAAACATTTTCTGCCTAGCCCAGTCTACGCCTATGGTTTAACACAGAATTAGCCACTATACATGATATAAACATAACCTGACTAGGAATATTTAAAATTTAACTCACCCATTCCATGCCACAAAACTATAGGCGTTACATCTTGTTCATCGCACAAAACACAGCAAAACAAACTTACGAGCAGGACAGCTGTAATGCTAGCCTTCATTTTGAACGCACTGAAAATTATAAATAAATAATATGTATTGTGATATTGATGGTAGGATTGGAAGCAGCAAGCAGCCGCTGTTTTGATAAACACGCGCAGGCTCTTTGAAACTGAATGTTGATGTATCAGTGGCGGGCTATTTATCAGGTCGGTTGGTATTTTATAAAACTGTATCAGTGCTTCACGTTCTATCTACTACTTAATGCAGCCACTTTACGATGATTGATATTTCAATATCTAGTGGTTCTTTATAGGATAAGGCATACATAATACAAAAGGTCCTTTAAAAATATTAATAGCTATGTTTCTTTTATCTGAGAACTCAGTAGATCCAGGGCCATAGGCCACAGACAGCCATGTCTTTTGGGAGGGGGGGGTGCTAAAAAAGTTGGGGGGGCTTATTATTTTATGTTATAGCTTAAAAAAGTAAAAATGGACACGGGAAGGTTTCATGTTTCTTCCCTATTTCGAGAAAAGTATTATTTTGTCATTAAAAATCCATTCCTGCAAAAAATATACAGTTTGCAAGTTTGCAATTTGGACAATATTCATCCCTTTTCTCAGATTCTATCGTTCACCATTTTCTCACTTTAATGGCCTTTATATCTCCTTTCACATAATCAATATCAATCCGTCATTTTCTCGGTCTGGCTCTCGATTTTCTTCCTCTTGGCGCATCTTGGCTAAGACAGCAAACCCCTACAGAAAAGACTAGGTCCTCCAAAGATAAGGGGGTTAGGGGGTCTATAGAGCCGTATATTTAACTAAATAGCATAATAAACTCTTGCATAATTCAATTTAGTCTCGCTCGTGGTAATGGAACAATCGATCATCAAAATGAAAAGCTAAAATAGCACTTTGCGATTGTTTTGTATCATATTCGAATTGAAATCGTTCATATGCAAAATTGGTAGAAACGGAATGAGCCACAGCCACACGCATCATAAGTATAATACATGAAAGTAACTTGTACTCTTTCGCACGTTTGCCATATTTTATTATGAAATTATATTACACTACTCAACGGATTGCGTATAGCGAAGGTGGAACAACAGCTCCAACTGTCACGAACTACTGCAATCAAATCGAATTGGGGCAACCTCAGTCACATGCTACTCGAGTTGCCTATGTCTTGCGTCGCCGAATGCCAACTTTACTCATATGTAGGTTAAAATTAAATTGAGACTGCAAGTTATCAGATGTAATGTAACCTAGGCGTCAAGAGTACGAATCTGGGGACCATAAATATGTCTACGATCATTCTTTCGATGATATATTAAACTTAGAAAAAAGACAAACAGACTCAGACAAACAGATGTGACTGAAACAATCGCCATTTTTATTCAAAACCTTTAACTGCTTTAGTAAACACCAGACCAAGCCTTATGCAGGGAGGTGGAAGCATGATTTTTTTCTCTATCTATCAATGGCTCGTAAATGATATTAGGAGTTCTTGCAATAATATTATTATCTTCTTTACGGACATTTATTTTTGTGTACCGTTCATTCTTTGCGCAATTATTCCTAAATAAACCTTACGCCGCATAAAATATATTTTTTTTGTTTCCCAATGTTATAGGGGAACACGGGGGGAATCAGAGCCACTGGGTAACGAGAACCACTCTGTTTTACATATATTTAAACACGTTAGATCGTGTGTTGTCATCATTATAGTGTAGATGTGCGCGTGAGGGGTACGCCTTACAGTCGCATCGCTGCTTAGTTGACTTTAGACGCACAAATAGGTCGCACGTCGGTTTTTCGGGCGACTGCTCTAATTGTTTACGATCTTCAAAGACAAAATGTAAGTGTTTTATTCTTTGTATTGTAAGTTTTGGCCCTTTTAATCTGTAAACTGGTCATTAGAAAAGCAGATAAAAAGGTTAATCTATATTAATAATCAATTGTATTTAGACAATAATACGGTAGGTAAAAAATATATGTTTGGGGTAATTGGAGTCAAATGGCTCCCATTACCCCACTTTGGCTCCCACTACTCCCCACTGAAATAAATTTTATAACTATTTTCAGATGCCGCGAACTGCGAGACGTGCAAGAACTACGAAAAAGTGTCAAGATAGGATTTGACGATTTTGGATTTGATAGATCGTGCTATCAGGAGAGTCAATGATGATGGTATATCCCTGCATAGGGCAGCTGAAGAGTTTAATATCATGTACAGTACATTACAGAAAATATATCATATATCAGAACAATTGAAACCTCGTCTTGGGAGAAAACCAACGTTTACTATGGATCAAGAAGGAATTTTAGCTGACCACCTAATTCGAATGTCTAATATCTTTTAAGGGTTAGACTCTCTGAAATTTAGAAGAATTGCAATTGTAAATTTAACGAATTGTGGTACAGATGCAGGGCGTGTGGTGACTGGGCACATGCTCGATGCTCAGGAAGTGATTCCGCCAAAGATTATATTTGTGATTTTTATTCAACAATAATTATTTTTCTGGAGATACATTAACTGTAGTTTCTAAAGCTAATTTAAGTACATTTTATAAGTAAATAGCCTTAGGTTTCTTAATTTGTATGAGAAATGTTATATTTTATGTTTTGGTTTTTGTGTGCGTTAGCTTCCATTGCCCTACTGAATCTCATTACCCCATAGTCTGGCTCTTATTACCCCGACCCTTCGGTAATGGGATCCAATGCAACTTTTTTTAAAAAATGAGGATTAAATATATGTTTGTTCTATTATATTGAGTTTGGATGTTAAATGGCGAAAGTTAATTAATCATACTATTCAAAACGCCAAAAAGTATATTAAAATGTTATCATAAACAAAAGTTATGTGGAGTTTTTCCTTATGTGGCGCCAATTCCCCCGTGCTCTCGCAATAAATACATGATTTACTTAGTTTTTGTTTTGACTTGCGTAAGTACGTATGTCCTTTGTAACACCAATAAAAATACTATACGAACGTAGGCATCAAAGGTGCCACTACAAAACATCGAATTAAGATTTCGGATTTACGACGTGCTCTCTCTTTAGTGCTGACTTCCAAGTGTAGTTCGATTTAAATTCGAATTCTAAAAATAGTGAGTACACTTAAAATAACCCAACTCATTTGTAGGTAATGTAAGTACAGCAGTTATTTTGGAACGGTCGGCCCATCGCGGTCAAGTCGTCGGAATGAAAGTGGACACGGAAGTCATGTTCGAATGTTTAATCCACCTGAATATGTTCTACTACCCAGTGTTTGCGACCTGCGAGTCCATCATGACAGCGGCGAAGTATAGGAGTATCATCGACACGCCCAACATACTGCAAGACGGAGCAGTAGTCTTCACGAAACTCGCCGTGGAACTGGTGAAGATCCTGCTGTTCAGGAGGTTCAAGGAGGAACGGAGAAGTATGACGGTTTTCTTGTATAATTTCTCTCCTTAGCGTTCAAAGGGTTCAATTACTATAGTCGAATCACTATAGTATCTTAGTGTAGTGTTAAAGTAGAGATGCTTCAACCTATCTTGTAAATTTCAATGGCGTTCGATGGGTAAATGAAAACAGAAATATAAGAATATCTCAAAGTAAATACAGACATGGACAGACATTACCTAAATGCAGACCTGGAAAAGAGTTTTTTAACGGAGTAACTAACAATAAGATCATAACTGGAAATGTGCTTTAAAAAAGTAATTAAAACAGTTTCCAAAGATACTCAAGAAGAAGATGCTCGTTGTACTGAATACATGAAGGGTGCACTAGATTTTGGAATTCAAATTTTAATTTGGAAATTTGAACTTTTTGAGAAATCGCTAAAGTAAAATAAGTACTTTAAAGTAATTCTAACATGACTAGATAATTCCTCTCGAATTATGTCACTTAAAATAACTACCTGTACCCATGTGCCCCAACGAGTCACAATAGTGGTGTTCTTAGTAGAAGGTTTAAAAACTTTTTCCTTCTGTATGTTGTTTTCACACATACTTATTTCACATTCACTATAAAATTGTCAACATTAAAATAGTTTCGGCAACCACTACACTAGCTATGTTATGTCTCTAACATCTGTTATAAAATGAGTATATAAGTTTATCGTGCAATTTCGAGACGATATTTTTTTTATATCCTCACACAGTGTATGATTGTAATGTATGTATTGTATTTCCATTATAAATTGAGAATAGGTAGAAAAAGCAAGGTTGTCAGATATATTTTCTAAAATTGCTAAGCTCACTATACAAGTATACTTCATACTTCATTCAGTTGACTGTTAGTTCGTGACGTTCTTAGAAACTAGTTTGGAAATATTTAAAAAAATATATATAGATATAAATTTATTAGTTAGCATTAAAATAAAGCGTTTAAAATTGCTGGAAGAAATATTTATAAATTAAAACAACTTTATGTATATTACTATACTTAAGAAAATTTTGAAGAGCCGGCAACGCCGGCACGGCGTGGTAACAGGCCGTACCGGCAACTGGAATGCCGATCCAGTATACTATTGTGCTTTGTATTATCTAACATTCCTTAAATACCTATTCGGTCCACTGTGCCATAAAATTTTTACGACGTCGTTAAAATGATTTACGACTTTAGCCACTCTACTTGTTTAAGACGCCAGTGACGTGTATTTCAGCTAGGTTTATTAACACAGACAATTTTTTGAGATTGTCTGGCTAAATGAGCATTATTTACAGCACTGCTTTTTTTGTTCCCCAGGCGTATTTATCATTTTCAATTAAAAATAGAAGGACTATATATGTTACGTATGTATGAATGCTATGTATAATTGTCTAAGAGTTGTTTCTAACAAAGCGGTAAACTAACTGCACGTACTTCCCACTCACATCGTTCTGGATGTGATAACGTTATTTGATTGAACTACGATTGTACTATCGAGCTATCCAAAAACATCATTAAAGTTGGCCTAGTAAAAAAGACGTATTTCTATTCGTATCTTAAATGTATAACATAACCTTATTTAATTGTCAAAGCTGTTGCATTATATGACAGCCATTATTTATTTTAGAATTGTAACTTGTCATTGTCAACAGTCTTGAATCAGACTTGTCAATAGTCACTTGTCAACAGTTCGACATACATAACAGAGAAGCTTCGACATGACCGCTATTTCTATCTCTCTCGTTCATAGCCAGATTTGATGACTTTTTTTTTTGGACGACTCTTTATGTACAAATATACTGGAGTTGACGATGTACTTTATTAATTATTAAAATGGCACATAACGAGTCAACTAAAAAAAAAAAGTCATCAAAGTTGGCAGTGCAAAAGAAGACGTATTTCTATTCTTATATCTTAAATTTAAAACCTTACTTAATTGTCAAAGCTGTTACATTATGTGACATCCATTATTTATTTTGCAATTGTAACAGTCACTTATCAAAAGTGTGACAACAACAAAGTTTTGCTTAGAGTTTCGACATACACACTATTTCCATCTCTCTCGTTCATAGCCAAATTTGATGATGTTTTATTGGATGGATCGTTACAACAATATTCCAGTCGCGTGAAGACAGGTCCTGGAATCTATTACATAGGCCCACAAATAAAAGTGTTTGGTTCTGGGATGGCGACTAACTTTTCTTATGTATTTTGTGCCGCTGAATCCGAATTCATCAAAAAATAGAGGTTCCGCAGCTAATTTTGAAGATAACCTCAAAAAACAGTCGAAAACGACGTGTTTCGGTTGTAAAAGCTTGAGAAGACCAAAAAAAATGCCCACAAAAAAGTATCTGGTTCTGATCAGAATATGGATCAGAATATTCCCAGATTTCCGCTCTCAGAGATACAACAATCTTCAGATTTGTCTTCAGCTTGCTGTTGCTTCAAGTTATTTTCGTAGTCTGAATTCCAGAAAGTCTAATGCAAGTATGTTCATGTGATTACTAAAGAGTTTCCACTTAGTCTTGATTTTAGACTGATTCAATCCACGTTATTCAAGATTTTACCGTTAAAAACGCAATTTTCACATATTCTTGAGGATGATCTTTGAAATTCACTTGTTAAACCAAATTTTTCATAACACATTCGGGTTTAAGAAATTAAGATACATAGGAATACGGTATTTTATATGTGACGCGAATCATATTCCCATTTCTTTCAAGCTGTTATTACAAAAAACATCATTTTCAGCAGTTTTTTTGAGGTTATCTCCAAAATCCTTGGTCAAACCTCTTTTTTCATAGCAAATTCGAATTCAGCAGGTCAAAATACATAGAAACAAAGTGTTTTTGATGCGAAGCAAATATTTTTTTGTTCTTCTCAAGCTTTTACCACCGAAACACGTCGTTTTCTACATTTTTTTGAGGTTATCTTCAAAATTAGCTGAGGAATTTTATGACGAATTCGGATTCAGCGGCACAAAATACATAAGAAAAAGTTAGTATTCATCCCTGAACCAGATACTTTTTTTGTGGGCATTTTTTTGGTCTTCTCAAGCTCTTACTACTGAAACACGTCGTTTTCGAAAGTTTTTTTGAGGTTATCTTCAAAATTATTTGCGGAACCCCTATTTTGTATGATGAATTCGGATTCAGCGGCACAAAATACATAAGAAAAAAGTTGGTCTCCATCCCAGAACCAGACACTTTTTGTTGTGGGCCTGTGTTATTATTAACCTACGAACTCTACTAATCACAGAGTTAATAACGAAAATTATAGAAATGATCCACCATACTAAAATTTCAAATATCCCTCATATGTTTTTGAATGTAATATTATGATAAATATAAATAATTTTGTTCATGGTAAAACATGGTTCGTGATCAACACTAAAATACAGTAAAATTAATTTATAAATTGAGTACATCGATTTTTTTATATTGATTTAAAAAAAGAACACGTTCATTATATCATGTTTGATTTAACTGAAGGTAGGCGAAAAACTGTTGTATGTACTATATTGTCACATGGGCATAAAGGCATTAGCAGCCTTAGGCTTCATTTGCTGCCCTCGTTATGCTGTTAGTAAACACAGCTGCTAATGCCTATTTTCTGCCCTTGTGAGATAGTATACTATTTCACTACCCATCTGAAAAAAATAGGGACTACAATAATTTTGCAGTTGCACAACTCAACTTTTGGTTAGAGCTGCAGTTCAAATAAAATCCGTCTGTATACAAAGCAGTTTAAAGCTGCCATCGTTTGTGATGACTGGAGCTGAGATTCGACCGTTCCAATGTCACGATGTTGTTGATTAATATTTCGAGATGAATAGCAATTCAATTGTTTAGGCATATTAATTCAGTATAGGTAGTTCAAAATATATTAATCATAATATGATTATGATATGTACTTATTTTACACGAAGGAGATGGTCATATATAGATATTTGTCCTATTTATATTTCTTTTTCTTTTATTATTTAGAAAATTATTTTAATTCAATATTTCCATACATTTAATAATTTCCATACATATTTTTTTGCCACCTTATGTCTCCTTAGATTTCTCTTGTAAGGTGTAATCGGTTCAGAAATGAGATTCAGAAAAAAATGTGAACACCTTATTGTTTTCTGAATTTATTGAGAAAACAAAAAAAATGTAGACATAATAGTAGGCTAGCATTTTAAACACTTTAAGGTGTCATGGTCAAATAAATAATTAGAGAAGCACGTGACCATTTCACACGACAATATCAATTAGACCATTGTTGATTCTCTTGCACGTTTACTTTTTCCTTAATTCTTGGCCTGTTGCCATGTGAATGTTTTTGGTTAGGGAACAAATACATTACTATATACAGAACATTTCAAAAAAAGGTCCCATTCCTTTTTTATTTGTTTAAACAGAAAGAAAAGTTTTATACGAAAGTTGTATATACTTAACTTTTTTTTTATTTTTTAACCCGAAGATCCAGTATATTATTACATATTTGTATCCAGCATGTTTCAATGGAAATATACATGATATACTTTTTCATATAGAAATAAAACAAAACTTAGGGTACATCCATATTTCCCTATGCACAATAAATGGATATGAACAGTTATAACACAGAGGTGTTATAATTATTTCAGTAACTAATGATTTTTTATTATTTCTGACCTTATTATTCATACTTTAAGGTACATTAAAAGTTTTTTTAATGTACCTTAAAGCATTTGTAAAAACATTTTTACAACGGAAAGTAATTAATCAGTATAATGGTATGTATTTACAACTGGGAAAAATAGGTGTCAAGCAAGAATATTCCTCAGCAGAATAATATATTTAGTAAACAGGATTAACATTAAGGAGAACTGGATTATTTGTAGACAAAAAACAATAGGGAATGAATGGACCTGGCAATAACTTAATTTGTTACTGTATATACACAACTATTTGTAAGATAAATTACATTTAATAGTAGAGCAATATCAACAGTGTATAACATTTTGATAAAAAAAAACGTAAAAAATGACCCTATAAATATTCCCCCTCTATAACATATGCAAGACTGGTGCTCTACAATTACTTAACTTTTTACAGATCCTCAGATGATCTTATAGAGAACCTCAGTCTTACAGGGAAATTTTAGCGACGAATGCAATTGTCTATGGAACATTTAACATAAACCCTTATTTTCATTATTACATATGTATCGTCGAAGGCGTTGTAGAGTAAATGTTTGGTGTTGTTTGTTGGCAGATACATAATTGGTTTCATATTCGTTGGAGAATCTTTAAATGTAGTTACGTATCATGACCTACATACTCATATATCTTATGGAAAATCTTGTTAAAAATCTTATCTTCCTCTTGCGCAATATTGTGATATTATTTACCAACAAGATGGAGCTCCACCACATAATACTTCTATTAATGTTCCAGTTCTTAACTAGCAAATCGGACAATAATTGGTGAGTATTGACTGACCAAATTTATATATCTAGATAATTTAGATATCTAAAACTGCTGCGAGAATAATTACACACGTATGATTTTAAACACTACTCGAAGTGTTTTAAAAAGATGACATGCACAACAGAATCTGATAACATTGTCAATAATTTGTAAATCTGTTTTTATTTTTCAGAATCCGTTTTATTTTTCTTTTATAAATACCTTTACACATGTATCACTAATATCTACATACCTCTTAGTTTATTTCCATGTAAATAAATAAAAATCATAAATATCTCCATTGTTATTAGAGAAAGATCCATTACGGTGGATTATAACAGTGGATTCATGAGAATATCCTGAATATAAATATGTAACAATTTACATGATATTATATTTGAAAAATAATGTTTGATGTGCCTAGCTTTCAAAGAATACCCTGTATATTTTTTCATGACAAAAATAGAGATAACTAAATAAAGAAATAACTAAAGTACTTCTTGGTCCCATACAATTTTCCTATACATTTTTTTTGAGCTTGTTTTATAATATACCTCAGTGCAGCAACAGTAATTTTGCCCTTAACCGCAGTAGACAAAACCTGAAATTGTGCTCATTTTTTTGTAGCTGCAACCCTGAACGCTCCAAGAAATACAATCTGTTATTGTTTATTTGCGGGTATCTCTTACATCTCTGTGGTATGATTTGTCTTCTTGTATCTTGTGGGCAATTCGCGGGCAAAGCTATTCTGTTATGTAATTTTTGTATCACAGTAAATTTTTTTTTTTTTGTTACAGGAATAGTGACTGCAGTAGTCGTACTTCTTACCTGTGTAACGCTGGCAGCCCTTTTTTATGCGTTTTACGAGCAGGATCCAGTACTGAAATTGGAAACTATTCTGAATTCTCTAACAGTATTATTAGCGTCAACGGAGGTAGTGTTCGGTATTTTAGATATACTACCTTGTTGCCAAAAGAAACACCACTACTAATTAAGGGACAGAACTGAGACAAAACTAGTTTTTGTTAGAGGTACCCAATTTATAATATGCATATTGATGATAGTGGCAGAGTCCTATATGCTCATAAGGACTTAAAAATAGAATACAAAAATAAAGACAAAAACATCTTGATTTTGTTGTGTAAAATTAATTATATCATCTGTTCCGAACTAACATTCTCTAGAGGAGGTAACAGTATTTCGGTGCTTTTGAAAGTCAGGCATTCAAGAAGTTTTTGGAACACTGGAGAAATTGTCTGCATGGGTTACCAAAATCCAACAAGTTCTAGAAACAGCCTCATACCTACTATGGTGACACGAATCACTATAGTAACTTAAATGAATGAATCGACGTAATGTTATTGTGGTAAAGATTTTTTTCTTTCACTTGTGCAGAAAATATATGATCTAATTCAAGAGAGGACCAAAAACAACAGTAGATATATACTGCTTGATACCGTCAATTTTATTTGTTACATAACCGAAAAAAGAAGAATATTCAATATATCATCAAATTTCAATTAAATAGTGACACTCACTACTAAACGTGATACTCAAGAAAAGATCAGCAACTTGCTAAAAGCATTTGAGATACCTACAAGAATATTACCTAAAAGGTAGTAAAATTTAGTAGCTTTCGGGAGGTAGCGAAAAGAAGGTAGAAGGTAGTGAAATTTATGGTAAATCTGAAGTGTCATTATCCCTCTTATGATTCAGTATAGGTAGCTATATTCCATTAATGTTAAAATAAAAAAAAATACTGTTTTACCTGCATTTTCGAATTTGATAATACATTATTTAACTCTACAATTATTCAATCTGTTTACCCTATATATCCCCAATAGTTATATACAGGGTGATATTTAATGCGTATTTGGTTTATAGAATTATTGCGAGAAAAAATGCTGAACTGGAGACAACCTCACCTTGTGTTTTAACATTTTTTTATGAAACATCGATTATATAGACCAAATAACCAAATACTTACTAACAATTCATCCTATAGATATAAAGCAACCTTCAATTACAGAAAAGACTCGAAAAAAAATGTAATGTTATATGCTATGTGCCTAATAATATTACATTAATTGAATCCGAAAAATAAACGATACATGGGAATTTAAATAAAATTCGCATTTGCCTGTTTTATTGTTAGTATTGTTAATATGGCATCTCACGTGGTTAAACTAGTTATATTTGAGGGGCACAGATGCAAAACTCACATTATCCATAATTTTTCGAAATAGAGTTTGTGGCGCTATCTTGTTCATCATGTTGAACTACACCATTTTAAATCTAAAAAGTGGTATAAAACTCACATTTTCGTATTTATTTTAAATTGTGGAATTTGTAAATTGTTTCACAACTCACATTCTCCTAAAGAGAATGTGGGAATATTAGTACTTTTTACTGTCAACATTTTTTTGTATTTTGCAATTCTAGGTTCATAGAAATATTTCATCAGTCAATGACGATAATAAAACTGTATTCTAAGTATTTTGTGCAGCTTTTTATTTTGATTATAAACTACCATATTACATAAATTTTTTATTGATATACCATTGAGTTTGTTTCCAAGTTCCTTTTCTTAGCTTAACTTCATGAATTTTAGTGTAAAATATAATATTATGTAGAATAATTTGGAGCAAGACTACCGGTATCCAAAAAGTTGTATCAAAACTCACATTATCCAAATTTCAATTCACTTTCTTGGAGTCAAATATTATTGTGCTGTTATTTCACCAATTGAGAAGCGAAGTTAAAGTTCTAATACAAACATCAAAACAAAAATTCAGTGCCTTAAGTCACTTGTCAAAAAGTGAGAAATCAGTTATTCCTTCATCCTGAACAATTTTAAAAAGTGGATAATGTGAGTTTTGCATCTATACCCCTCATTTATTAACTTCCGGAGTATGGACACTGTGGCAAGTTATTGAACTTCCAAAATCGTCTAAGAGATGGCACAATAGACAATAGACAAATATCACAATATTGAAAGACAAAGTTTATACATACATTGTACCTACATATATGTAATTGATCAGAAAAAAAATAACTGTAAATTTATCATATATTTAATACTACTCAGTATCGTCACTGGATACAAATATCGTTTTGCCATCTCATTGTTTACTTTTGTATTTAAAATGTTGCCTGTCTTCTGGTTATTAAAACTATTATACCGTTAGACTATTATTTACTACATTTTAGAACAGTTAGGCTCCTCATTTTGACTTTTTGAGACAGTAAAAAATTTTGTATATATTCACATGAAATTCATTAGAATTTGATTGAATATACCTACATATATATGTAAATATTTACAATATTTGATGTTTGTATAAACGTACTTCAAGGTGTTAAATCTGATTGTATAGACTAAACGTTATTTGAATGAATAATTGAGTATGGTCAGTGTTGTGGTAACGTTGAGGACAAAAAAATGGCAGAATTGTCAGAGTTCATTGAACTTGACTGAATAATGGTATTCAGGAAAACTAACTAATTCAGAAGAACAGAAAAAACAACCAACGGATAAATACACTAGGAGCAGAAACCTAGGGATATAAAAAAATCCCAAATTTTTAGGTGATTTTCAAAGAGATCTGAAACAGGGGAAAATGCTCATAGGGAAAAGAAAAAAAAATCAAGTTTCTAGCTCCAAGTTTCTAGTGTTTGGACCTTGAGTTTAAATTTTTTTAGGGTCAGAAGTTTTTGAGTAATCACATGAAAACCATTGATTTTTTTTTAAATTTTTACTTGTGGGCCATTCCGCGGTGACGGGTGTTACATTTGTATGCATTCTAACTGTTATAATTCCTAAATTTGAACAAAATTGTCTGCGTTTTGAGTATAATTCAATTCATTTCAATGATATTTTAATTAAAACAAAAACGTATTAGGAATTACTCAGGCGTTTACATGCAATAATAGGTTCAAGCCCTGTGACGGGTGTTACTTGTATTTTTGCAAAACTATACCTTGTTGGCTAAACATCAGAGTTCAGTTGAATTAGAAGTTTTTGTAACAAAATGGAGCTAAGTAGAGAGACAAATGATCTTTATTTCTGATAATTGTAAGAGATTTGTCGATATATTGTTTTTTACATTTTTTTTGCAAGCAAAACTTGTGACGGGTGTTACAAGATTTGTGACGTGTGTTACGAGTGCAAATTAAACAAAAGCTTATGTACACTTTGAGGTTTTATTTATTAATATAGATAATTAAAACTAGTATAAGATTTTAGATATTTTCTGTTCTATAATTTTTATTGTTTTTTTTCGGGTTTCCTTTTGATTCCTCTGTTCTTTTCTATGTCTTGGGTTTCTCATATGTTTATCGGCGAAAATATTGATGAATTTCCTTGGAATTATGAAAATTGAGAATATAATACACACACATATATTCACATATATTCGCAAATTATTGTTTTGCTCCTTGGTATCGATTACCGTGGAATGGCCCTTGTATTTTAAAATATCCACGGACTTCAATAATTTTTTTTGATATGTTCATCATAAAAGTCTTTTAGATAATTCAATTCTCTCTAATTTGACCAACTGTCGAGTCCTGTACTATGATTTTTCGTTGAGTTATCACCGTTCATAGCAAAAATTTCATTGTTGACTTTGGTAATCAATTACTCAGGAAATAATGAACGTACAGAAAATTCAAGTAGGGTTTTCAAAAACCATCCTCAGTAACAGGTCAAGTTAAAGAGAATTAAATGATCTAAAAGACATTCATGATAAACATGTCGAAAAAAATTATTTTATAGAAAAAGTATTCCAAATTAAATACCTACCTATGGATTTTGTATAAATACAGAATTTATCACAAACCCTAAAATAATTCAGAATAGTGCTCTCATTTTGAATCCGATTTTTTTATCTTGCTACAAAATTTTAATCTTCTCCACCAATTATACTTCTTAAATATACAAATAGAACAGCGTACTTTGCAGTCTAATCTGTCGAAATATCGAATAGGTACCCTAAGGTTTATATCTCCAATCGCTTTCACTTTAAATTTTATGCAAAATTCACTATGAGTAAACAAATTTTAAGGACCACATGATAAAGCTATGTACATGCTCGAAAGATACGCATACATTATGGATTTAGATAACATCATCCGTGGGTGAAAATTGCTTAGATCAATTCTATAAATCACCTATCTTTTAAGCATGGGAATTTACTGGTGCATGAGATAATAATTCAAGAATAATAGCATGTCTATATTCGTATCTGCGATATAATTTTCTTACATACTGACGTACTTAAATCAATCTCAATACGCCAAAATCAATCTAGTAATAATTAGCTCTTGATGTCTATAAAGTTGTCAATCTTAAACGTTTTGAGCTTAACATAAAAAGGTTAAATACTTTTTTCTTTACGTTACAAACTTTTTTTCGCTTCAACTTCCAATTTTCCAAGAAGCAAATATAATGATAATAAAAAAAAATAAAAATAATCATGTCTATGTTATACTACCACAGTAATTTATCAATTACTTTCATAGTATTTAATGAGTTTTAAGATATCAGCGATCAACATACTTGATGTTTTTTTTTGTCAATATAAATTTCTGTGGTATGATGTTCTTTTATTCTCCATTTTTTAATACCGATAGTTTGTTTTTTACTAGAAATACACAGTATGATATGAAAATCGTAAGCATTTTGATGGCTTCGTGGAACCGTTTTATTTGAGTGTATGGATACATTCCTCAAAATGTATCGATCAATTTTTTATATAATAAAGAATTTCTTAGGTAAACAGGAAGACATTTTTTTAATACCGGATAGTATAAACACTAAAAAAAGTTAATGACATATCTAGTAAACAGGTCTATAAATAACTACCACAGATGTTCTTTTCGTTTATATAAATAAATAAAATCGACCAAAACAGAACTTTATTGACATTACTGAGAAAATATAGATCTGGTTGTACCGAGGAAGAGAACAGTATTTCTTATACTAATTGTGCTGTATGTAACAAAATACAATTTTAGAAAATTGTATAAAAATCGCCATTGACTAGATACAACTATATCACAGACTAAGCTCTACTTTACATTTTGAGAAATTGAAACTGTATGTGTACATATGTATGTACATACATTTATTGTATGTATATACACGTACAGTCTGTTTGATGAGAACGTGTCCAGCGCATCTTTTACGTGGAAATTTATAAACTAGGGTAACTCTTCGTCTGAGAGTGCACTGAGAAATTTAATTAATTTGGAGATCTTTACCTCAAGAATACGCCATAAAAATAGCGAAAGTATGCCTTGGAAATGCCGAGCGATTTTATTGACAGTGAAGGCGACTGGACAAGCTATTAGTAATAAAGCATCTTAGTTCTAAGTCAGTAGTGTCTAAGTACTTTATTTTATATTTTTACAATAATCTTTTATGTAGTTTTGCTGGACACGTTTTTCTTAAACATACTGTACTTATTATTAGTGACTATAAAGCTAATGTGGAATATTCAAGCCATCGTTGAGAGAGATCTTTTTCCTTCATTGAGTGGTTCTGATGATATCTCAAGTACGTTTTGTTTGGAATTCCCTTTGAGGTGGCCTGTCGAAGTCTCTGTTCATCCAGCGGCGAAAATATTTCGTAAACGTCCATGTAACACACTGGCCTTCCGCTCTTCAAACATGTGGTGGTGTACAGATGTATAAAATGTCTTTTTATATTATCAACACTTCCGGACATGTCCCTTACTTCAGTGTTTTCTTCTTTTCTGAAACAACGACAGGAACATTTTAAAAATGTCACTACTTATTGATATGTTTTGCTACTCTCTAAATTCCCACAGTAATATGAATAAAAATGACTCGGTTGTTTTCGGGTATTGCCGTGCATGATGAATTTTCGTTTTTGACATTTCGCCGATCATTCTGAAGAAGCCGACAGTATGAGTATCATACATGGCAATACCCGGAAACCACCGAGTCATCAGACAATGGCCATGAAAATCTTCACTCTAGGAATGAATGAAAATACCCTAGTTCTACTTTTATATTTAATTTCATGGGAGTAGAGAATCGTATAATACGGAATAAACGGGTTCAATGGAATATATAAAATCAGAATTATGCGATATCCGGTAGCGGGTAGACAGTATATTAATTAAGTGCAATACGAAGATCTCAATTAAATCAATTGCTTAAATTAAATCAATTGCTACTTTTCCATGTGTCACTAATTGTAAACCTATACAATGTTCGGGTAAAATGGAATACTAAGTATGAGGTATATATGGTTTTCCTAAATTTATTAAAATAAAAATTGGCAGATATGGGACCTACTTTGAAGAAAGATAAAATTAGAAAAAATATGGTTTGCTGAGGATGTGAAAAGGACAATCGAAGCTCTCGGGTACAAAAAAAATGGGATACAAAAAAGCTGCTAATGTTTTCGGTGTACCTACCAAGTACAACAATATTTAGACTAGATAAAAAAAATATGGTCCTGTTGATATAATTGTCAAAACTAAACTTTCAAAATACCCGTATTTTCCGAAGCTGTAGAGAAACAGTTGATGAAGCATATTATCTTAATGGAAGAAGAATATTTTGGGTTAACGGTTAACGTATAAAGATTTGAGGATTTTGGCTTTTCAGTTAGCAACTAGGTATGTATAACCTACCGTATCAATATTTCATAGACCATAAAACGTGAAACCATCAGCTGAAGGTAGGTAGACAGTAATAAACCGAGATAAAATAGCCACACGACAACAAATAAAGGTGCAGAGTTCTATCTTGTGGTGGAAAATTGAGTGAGGATAGGAGAAGTGAAAAGTGGGCGTAATGTGTCATGTGTTGTTGGGTGTACGAGGAGTGTGGAGGAATTGAAAAAAATATATATGTATGCGATTATTGTCAATAAATAGCATTTAAGCATTTACCAATATGTATTTAGAATAAAGAAATAAGTTTAATTGATTCCAACTAGTATTCTATTTTACCCTCCATCATCTGTGGTAGGAGAAATAAAATTTGCAAAACTGATTTTTTTTTCATGCAACAAACAATGACTTGTCGTATAACATAAGTTAGTTCGATGTCTATACTAAAGCCTTGGACTAATAATATAAAAAAAATGTAGTTTATAATTACATGTTTACGTAAAAAATATAAATGATATTCCATAATACCAGATTCTCCTCTAAATATACCTGTGTACAGTTGTGGTTAAAATAATAGTAGTGGAAACAATTTTTGGCCTAAATATGGTTTACTTCACGGTACACTGAAGTACTTTTAATACTTTATAATTTTATATAAGTCTACTGGACATAACAACCATTTGTTATAAACATTTGTGAAATCTTCAGATTAAGAAAACAAGGTGGACAAACTAATTTAACGAGAGAACGACATTAAACATCAAGTTTTACATTGATTTGTGCAATTATAAATAGAGAAAATTGAGAAGTATGAGTTTTTAGTTTAGTTCTGTCGTTAACTACTGCTATTATTTTGTCTCCACTCTATTTTATATATTTGTAGACTATATAATGTTTATAACAAGACGATGATTGAATTTCATTATCAAAATCACTTCAATGTATCAATTCGTGATTCATGAAGTAGGAAAACCATATTTAGGCGAAATATTGTTACCACTGCTTATTTAGACTGAAACTATAAGTTAGGTGGTATAGGTTATTCAATAAATATGCTAGATTATAAAGAACGTAGTAACAACAATAGTAGTTCCACTTATTGGAACGCCAAAAAAAAGTACAAAAATAATTGTCACTAATTGGGGAAATTGTGTTACTAAATTGTGTAAATATTTTTTCCTATTTTATTTTTCGGAAAGTTTATTTTGTTACACCATTATTTATCACAGGAATCAAAGTACACATCCTATTAAACCAAACTAAAATCTAAAACGTAGTATCCAAAACAGGATGTGGATTACTTCCTTTATTGATAAAATATTTGAGGTTAATATTTGTCTAAATATAATGTAGTAATTTGAATGAAATCGTTTACAAAAAAAATTGAGATTCCAATAGAAGATAAAATAGATTTATTTTTGATCACAGATGTTAATCATTACAGAAACGGCATGAATACGAAAAGTGGGGGGAAGACCCATGCACTTAGGCCGCCTGACGGGCCCATTGTGCATATACAGAAAGTGAAATTACGGCGGATTTGAATTTTTTTAGTTTGTTTTAAACAATGTGATATTAGGTAGCCACAAGATTCATTTTGACTAAAAATGTACCTAAAACTGGGACTATTTGTTTGCCTGACAATAATTGGCTGCATTATTTGTAGTTATTATTAGGTATTGTTGAAATAAAAAAAAATACTTTTTGCACTTTGCTCACGATTGGTCAAATAATAATGGTACCTACATACATACATACATATGTATATTTGTACATATGTATCTGGATCAGTTAGTAGATAATTAATTTTGTATTTAAAATTATAAGAAGTACAAAAAGAATATTCTTATTTATTATTCGTATTTAAAATTATAAGAAAGAAGTGTAAGACTAATTGTAAGTAAACTGACCCTAAATTTAATAAGAAAATCTCACAATTCATAGATTATTCCAGAGGTGTAATAGAAGTGATATCTTTCTTCATTTTCTGTGAAGCGTTGCGATGCTTAGCGTCCCGAATAAAATTGTCTACCTCTACTCAAGATTTTGAACGCAAATAAGCAAAAATGTAACACTTTTTTCAGAAATTATTTTTTTTTTCAGTCGTTTACAAGATAAATTCGTTTCCACAGACTTAAACTAATCACCTTGTATTTGGAATTGTAGCAAATTACTACCTTTAATACATTTTATTCACTCACACCTTCGTATTTCTAATGTAAACTCAGGTACATATTTTTCAGAACAAAATTAACATTCTGTGTTTTCCCAGATTGTTTGAAAGTAAATTAGAAATACGTTGCAAGATATTATTCTCATTCACAAACAAGTGTGTCAGCTTAGAAAATATGTGTTATCTAATTGTTTGTATTTCAAGTTAAATGTTTGTATAGAGTTAATCCTCCTACTTCTGAAGTTAGCCTTATTTTTATATTAAACAATTCTAGTAAATGTTGTGATTAATGAATATGTACATACATCGATGACGCATGTTGGTTTAATGATCTATAAACATGACTGGAATGTATGCAGTTGTAACAAAAACTAATATAAACTGTGTTTTGATCTTATTCGCTATGTATCAATAATTGTTATTTATGGAATGACTATTCTACTCGTAGTACCGTTTCTGTTTGCTGTAAGTATGTTTACAGATAGTTTTGTTTTTAGATTATTTACCAAAACCTTATATCTTATTATAAATGGAAACGTTTAAAAATCTAAGTCATGTTGTAAAACTTTAAAAAATGTTTGTCGTCTCTATAGCTCTATCTGTCATCCCTACATTTTTAAAACTTCAGATAAGTTATTGTTATTATCCAAAAACTCAGCGGCAAAAAATTCCATTTGTGTTAACTAAAGCTTACGAGTTTCTAAGATTTTAGGCTACATCATATACTAAATCATGTGACAATATCGGTAATATGCTATGTAGGTTGTCGGAAAAGTCATGATGTATTATTTGTGTGACTTTCAAGATTCATTTATTAATAATCGAACAAAGTTCAATCAATGATGCAGTACCTATTTGATCGATGGTATTTTGCCATCTTTCTGGGAGCTGCATGATTTCGAGCTCGTAGAGGTACCGCTCTTTTTCAGCGAAGAACTGGTTGAGATGTTCTTTGATGGCCTCATCAGAATTGAACGATCTACCGTTCAAGTAATTGTGCAAGGAACGAAAAAAATGGTAATCTGATGGGGCAAGGTCCGGTGCTTAAGGAGGATGAGGCAAGACTTCCAAGCTGCAGCAACTTTTGGCGAGTCACCAAACTTGTATGGGGTCTCGCGTTGTCGTGCTGAAACACTATGTCTCGCCTTTGCGATTGATGAGGTCTGGCCGCTTTTCCGCAAGATATGTATTCAAATCATTTAGTTGGCGACAGTACACATCGGAATGGATCGTCTGGCAAGGAGCTCAAAAAACACCACGCCCTTATAGTACCACCATATTGAGAGCATAACTTTTCTATGAAAACAGCCAATTTAATCAAGGGGCATTTTCCATAAGATTAAGATTATTGTGCGGGTTCTTTTTCCGAAACGTGGACTGAATGAAAAGTATTGTTTAAGTACCTATTTATGACCTCATTCCACTAGTTGACGATAGCTATATATAAACTGGTCACTAATCCTACATTACAATAAAGTATTAATTAATAACGGAAAACAGCTACTTAGATATTTCGTTTGATACGTTTATGAGTGTGAGAAAGTTAAACAAAACTAAGTAGGTATTGTAATATACTATTATTGGATTATTCGACTTGGCACAATAATGTTCCTTTACTGAAATAACCTTCAGCGACCTTCAGTTTGTTTAATTATCTTAATAACTGCTCAAATTGTTGCCTCTTGACCCGACAGTTATTAAGTTAAGTCCTAAGCTCACTTACAATTTTGCTTTGGGAGACAACTGTTATTTAAACTCTCACATGTTCGTTAAAAAATTAGCTGGCTGTTGGCTTATGAAGTGTTTATAACTTTTACCTATGATGTATTAACACATGATTCAATATCATGTGTTTTAAAAATCATGTACCGTGTGTCGCAAAAAATATTATTCTTAATGATATATTTATTAAGAACTGTGTCTATGGTTAAACAATCAAATACCCACATATATTGTACATATCGCACGTTGGCGGCAACATTGTCATAACTCAGTAAAAATAGGACAATACGATTTTGGTGTCGTTAGATGTAGAAAATGTAGAAAAGTTAGATGCACAAATTATATTATTTTACTGATATTATTGAGCAAGAGTGACACATATAATTAAAATACATAAATATATTTTCGGCAACAAAGACACGTCTACAAATATTTTTTTAGACTATATAAAGTACTCAAAAATATGGCAGTTAGACAGTTAAAGAGACACAAATACTTTATTTTAAAAAAATTTTAATAAAAAAGGTGTGATGTATAAAATGATATAGCTTTGGAAACTATTGTAATACATTTAAAAACCCAATATCTCCAAATATTGTTTTATTGACGTATGACACTGTTGCCGCCAACGTGCGATATGTACATACAGTGTGTATATTGTACAAAAAAAAACAAGCCAACTTTCGGGTACTTGAAGTTGGGTACTCGCAAGATTTTGATGGCAATTTCAGAGACCTACAGGATCGACTAAGAAGAACGCTGTCGGGTAAAAACTCCCGGCACACACTAAGACCTCCTCAATACGTTCTGTGTATTTGGTCGCTGTCCCATATCTTTAACCCATTTCTAGACCATCCAAGCCACCCTTTTGCAATTACGCAGGATTTTGCGTAGTTTGACCCCTGTTGGGTGAATCCATTGATCCCACTGCTGCCTAATAAATTGGTGTGGGGTGTCACAAGAGACCAACAGAGGTCAAACCACGCAAAATCCTGCGTAAATGCAAAGGGGTGGCTTAGGCGGGTCTGGAAATGGGTTGAAGAAATGGAACAGCGACCAAATAAACAGAACTTATTGAGGAGGTCTTAGTGTGTGCCGGGATGGAGTTTTTACATGACAGCGTCCTTCTTACAATGAAAACTCCCAAACCCGAACACTCTGATTTCCTTCATTTTTATATATTATATAGTAGGGCATCAAAAATTAAGAGACACGTATTTTCTTTTTCGACGGAAAACATATTTAGGGGATGAAATTCACCCTCAAAGTTCACCCCCAAAAAACAGTTTTTTTTAAATATCTCGGGTTCTAATCAATATTTTTAAATGAAACAAAAAAAATAATTACTTATTATATAAAAACAAATGTTTCGCAAGTGATTCCGACTGCAGGGGTTGCAACCCCTATGTTTTGTTTCGGAAAAATGATGTTTTTCAATCGTTTTTTATAAATAAAAAATTCATATTAGCTCAAAAAAAAAAATACAAATAATATTTATGTAAATGACATGATAAAATGAAGTGGACATATTTTGTAACTTATGATAAAACCCCTTTTAAAGGGGTGAACAACACCTTACTGTTCGGAAAACGGCAATATGGTTAGAAATGGCATTTTAAAATAAAAAGTTTTTACTTTAAACCTGATTGGTTCTACCTGATTTTTCCAACAATATTGCGTTCCTCCGTATTATGACATAAGAGTACGAGAGTAGTTAGGTAATACATTTCCTGGACATTGGATCGGCAAAAGAGGAGCTGTTGAATGTCCTGTAAGGTCGCCAGATTTGAGCCCCCTGGACTCCTTTTTGTGGGGTTATTTGAAAAGTAAAATTTACGCCTCTCAACCTCAAAACTCGAATATTTTAAGTCAAACTATGCGTACAAAATGCTTAGTAATGTTCGAGAACGCTTTGCGCAAAATATTTACTATTGCATGCAAGCTGGAGGTTTATAATTTATTTTAAATTTAATTTTTTAAAACGCTATTTCTCAAAAACTCATAACTCGAAATTCAAGAATGTAGTATCGTTGTAGAGAAAATTAAACAGGCTTTCAAATTAGATATCACTTGATTCCTTGTGTAATTTGAAACTTTGGGGGTGGAAAATACCCTTGCAGGCGTAGAAGTGACTGGGTAGAAAATATGTGCAAAATGTTTCCCCCTCCAAAACAAAATTTATATGTCCAAGTAATTTGTTCAAAAACTTCGTTGTTCATCATTTCTTCTTTCGTGTTCTATAGATCACCCTGTATATATAACCTATGTGTGCATATTGAAACGTACTCTAAAGTTTAATTTATGTTACATTTATGAAATATTAATAAGTAATTAATTACATTGGACTGTGTAATTTCATTTTCTTAGACATAGACAGATAACAATTAGAACATAAATATTTAATTTTAGTTTCATCAGTTTCATCATTTAAATAAAAAAATAGACACCTATAATTCATAAAAGTGACCCTGAGACGTTACAGGCAAGTAATAATAATGCACACAACACATCTTTCAGAGAAAGCGAAGGTAAAACGTGTGTTGCATGTAAAAAATACCTTTTCATAACGAATGTTCGTTTATAAACTAGGTTACTCATAAGTTACATTTTATAAAAGACGTCTATAGCATAAACATAAGTTGAAAATTAAAATAAATCTGAATATCCAAATATTTCACGATTTTAAAACATTAAATTAGTGGGAATTATATATAGATTACAAATTGTACTAAACCTGTTATTATTTCCACATACACATGAAGTGGATATATAGTAAATATTTATGTCTATAAATTGTAATAGTTTCCACATTTCCACAATACTGTGTCAATTTCGGAAACTGTTTATCACTTTCCCAAATAAAAAATAAATTTTATGCAGTACCATGAGTCCAGATTATTAAACAGTGAATACATTAAATGAATTATTTGTAACAAAAGCAAAGCGATCTTCAACTGTAAATAAAAATTTGTCAGAGCTACAGAAAATATTTACCGTTATTTTCTGACAATTCATAAACTCACGGCGTTTCATTTCAAATAAATAATAAACACACGGCACATTTTTGTTTCAATTGTTTTTCTGATAGTATATTCTGAAATTTGAGAAAAAAATAGATAAGTTACCCCAGTAAAAAAATAATATATTACATAGTATGTTAATAGAATGTTAATTTTTATTTTCTATAGTTCATCTTACGCGGTTCATGTTATTCCCATCCCTTTTACGTTGTAAATAGAATAATTGTTTTTAATTCACTTTTATATTAAACTATCGACCTGCCCCGGCTTCGCATGGTTTACGACATCACATTAGAAACCTCTAAAATTATCAGCGTTTCTCTACTATATTATGCATGTATTATACATATAAACCTTCCTCTTGAATCACTCTATCTATTAAAAAAACCGAATCAAAATCCGTTGCGTAGTTTTAAAGATCTAAGCATAGATAGGGACAGACAGCGGGAAGCGACTTTGTTTTATACTATGTTATGATAAATAAAACACATTTATAAAGTAAAACGGCTAAAACTACCTGCAGGAGCAACAGGTAAAACCCTCGCCAGTGATTCGACCGGAGGCCAAGCGATCAATCACGGTAGATGACGGGCGAGCTGGTCGACGCCTTTGGAAGTGAAGTGAGAATCTGATACTCAATAAAAAAATACCAGAAGAATTAAATTGTTTTGTCTCCCAATACTTTTGAATGCAACGGCCTAAAGCTTTTCATATTTCAGTTTTGAAACGTGACGTTTCTTAATTTCTCATTGCATTACATAACATCAAATTTTGGCAGATTTAAATAAATAAACGATAAAAATAACAGCACAAAAATAGATGCAGGTTTATTTTTTGTTTCCGATTATTTCCCATCAGTGCAGGCGAGAAAAACATGTTTTCGGGAAAGTAGATAAATTCTCGATGAGATGAGGTTAATATAATAAATTACTTCCTTAATATCTCGGAAAAATTTTCCCTTCTGCACTCTCAAACGTACATACATATATACAAATTACGGAATTACAAATCATAAGTATAACAATTTGCTCCATTATAAAATTTTAATACTGAAAGAAAATACCTATCCTATGACGTCATACCTAACTAAAAAAATAAAGACATAAAAAATATTTTAGTTGAAGAACCATTTTTTTTAAAGAAATACCTATTACCAACTTGATTATGCTCTTTTATTATGAATTTTGTAAAAGCTGAATTGACTGCTCTTTCGGTTTTGTGCTCTCTATTGTTTTGCTTTCTTAATAATTGTACTACAAAATTTGTCTTTTTTTTTGTCAAGCTGAATACCTATGAACCTATTTACTGCATCGTATTAGTGTTAAGCCTGATTTTCGAGAGAGAATGTCATATTAATCAAAGGACATTCATATTTTTTTATCTTTTTTTTGTGTCATTTTTTTTTACTTGAATTATAGTATTTGATAACTCTAAACAAGTTTCATGTATACAATTTTTTCATGAAGAATTAAGTACCTAATATATTTTTTTTTGTTTTCTTCATTCGATTTTGCCTCATAGTGGATTTTTATTTTAGACGGAGTAACCAACTTTGTACTCATAATTAGATCTTAACGATTTCTGTTAGATATTATTTTTCTTTAAATTTGTTTAAAATTAAAAACGTTACAAAGGTGGTAAGTGAAATACTCTGTAGGAAAATATAATGGAATCCAAGCAAATGAAAGCTCTTAAAATCAACATATGTAAGTATGTGATTTTTGTTACTGTTTTTATGACTTTTTATGACTATACATGTAGTATGTATCGCAAAGGTAAGTGAGCATACATATCTTAAGAATATCCCAAGAAAAATAAAGAAAGTGATTGAAGGTAACCTGTAGGTAATGGACTTACATTTTGTCTATAATTAACATTGAGAACAGATACGGAACTTGGGTAAGATTATAATTACTAATATGGCATAAGGCAATAAAGTCAAATACGGAAAAGCAAGGCAAGCTTTAATTCCTCATCGTTCTTGGACGGACATCTGCTCAATGCTAACACCTATCATAACAATTAAATTTATTTTCAAATGGAAGATTGCCTGATGTACAAGGTGGTTGATGGAAAATTGACTCTATTTGACTGATTCTACCTCCGTTAATATTTACAAAATTTTGGAGAATTATGACGCTATAGTATTTTTTGTAAATTTTTTAAATATGGTGTTACTTATACCGAGTAATAAAAAATCATGACAATTTTCTTGAAAGCCTCATACTATACCATATATTTTCAAATGCACATACATATATCAAAAACTCATAATCTTGTAAAACGTTGTATTAAAAAAAAATAAAGATACACATTTTGGAAAATTTTAAATGAAGTTCCATTAAAACAATTTTGGTTAACTGTCACTGGCCCTTGACTTTTAACACTTTGTGCAGTCAATATCTATTACATATGTATAAAGTAGATAAAAAATATATAACAGCTTCATTTTTCGGTAAATTTTTGACACAAGTATTAACGGAGATAGAGAGGGGTCAATTCTCAATCACCCACTACATATACAATGTTTCGCAATAAGTAGGTACGCACTATATAGGATTTTTTACCTTTCCAAGCCGTCTCAATACCTATGAAATTTGAGATTACATACTTTAGATAAATGGCTTTATTTTTGAAAACTTGGAAAGACCCTGTTAAGAAAGGTTGAGAATTTCATTTTGAACTTATTAGCCCAATCAACGGGGAGAAAACCGGTCACTAATTGTTATCAGCAAACAAAAAATATGGTTATAGAGAAAAAAAATTCTAAGAAAGATAGCGTTTTTTGCGACTCGAGTTTTAATGGCGAACATAACCAAAAAAATTCGCAAAAGTCAAAAAAACGGTTTTTTGCAAATAAAAAAAAAGCTTCAAGTCCTACACAAGAAAGTTAAATTAAAAAGTTGCAGGTCTTAAAAATGCGCGTCGAATGAGATGTGAACGAAAAAATCGGTTCATAAACATTTGAGAAAAATTTAAAAAAAACGTCAAAATTCGCGTTTTCGTATTTTTTGCTGTATAAATTCCAATTTTATTTGAACAGACTTCTTGTTAACTAGAAATACAGCCCAAGACAAGCGGAAAATGACCCTTTTTTTCAAAAATTCAAAAAAGTTTTATTTTTTCGAGTTATAATGATTTTATAAAAAAAGACGTTTTCCAAAATCAGCTTTTACAGAGGCAAACATGATCGTACAGAAACGATCGTGGGCCCATTTTATTCGCGAAGACTTGTACTTTCATGCTATTAAAAAACCAAATCACTTTTATTTAATTTTTGCATAAAAAAATGCGTTGTAAAATTGTATCATTTTTCGAACTTATTTTTTTCGAATAACTTTTTTAATTTTGGTTTTACATTTTTGGCCGTTGCATATTTGAAAAGTGCCATTCAAAACACGCATTTAAAAAAAATGAAGGTCCTACGACCTCAGAGAGCCGAGATAATTTTTTTTAAGCTGAGGAAAAGATAATTTTGCGAGCGCGATCAATTTGAAATCGTGTTTAGTTTTCGATGCGCCTAAGCGGAGTGTCCCTCCACTCTGTCGCCGTGTGTTGGCTAGCGCGTGCCGCACCCAACGCTGTTTTTCGCAAACAATTATATCAACTTAATTTATGCGAAATGATTTGAAATATTTTTTTTTAGAAAGTAAAAGTCTTTGAGATCTATTTCGTGTAAAAATGAAGTCAATCGGACGTATACAGCGATGTCAGGAATTAAAAAAAGAAAAATAATTATCTCGGCTCCCTGAGGTCGTAGGACCTTAATTTTTTTTTAAATGAGTGTTTTGAATGACACTTTTCAAATATGCAACGGCCAAAAATGTAAAACCAAATTAAAAAAGTTATCCGAAAAAAAACAGGTTAAAAAAATGATACAATTTTTCAACGCATTTTTTTATGCAAAAATTAAATAAAAGCGATTTGGTTTTTAATAGCATGAAAGTACAAGTCTTCGCGAATAAAATGAGCCCATGATCGTGTCTGTACGATTATTTTGCCTCTGTAAAAGCTGATTTTTGAAAACGTCTTTTTTTATAAAATCGTTATCTCGAAAAATAAAACTTTTTTTGAATTTTTGAAAAAAGTGTCATTAAATTTTTCTCAAACGTTTATGAACCGATTTTTTTTCGTTCACATCTCATTCGACGCGCATTTTTAAGACCTACAACTTTCTAATTTAACTTTCTTGTGTAGGACTTGAAGCTTTTTTTTATTCGCAATAACCGTTTTTTTTTACTTTTGCGATTTTTTTTGGATATGTTCGCGAGTCGCAAAAAACGCTATCTTTCTTAAATTTTTAGATTACTGTAGTAGTGTAGATATTCAGTAGTGCAGATTATATGTAGTAGTACAAATGGATTATGTGAAATAACAATTTCGTTTAAAACTAAAACCGTGTTTATTTAAATGACAATTAAAAAAAACATTAGAAACCGTATTTTTCAAAAATATTATTTTTCAAGCAACAGAAAAATAAGTTTGGTGAATTTTACATTTTATAATATCTAAATACCTATAGTTCAATATGATTATGCATTGAATCTCAAACCATATTAGTAAATGTCATACACGAAAAAAAAAATAGTGATCCTAATACTAATTTAAATACTAACCAGAATTGCAGAAATGAAATCATTTTTTTTTTATTAAATTATTCTAGTATTAATAAAAACCATTATTGGAGGAGAAATGGAACCTTCGGGATAGAAACAATTCACACTTGAATAGTTGTGAAATTGTTATTCCATGAGATCGATTTACAATTATAAAACACATCTTGACTACCTTGAAATTATTCAAAATAAAAAAAAAAAGTGGTATTAACTCAACTGCGGAATATCGACTATGGAGTATTAATATTTATTTCATGCCAATGCACAGTGGGGTAAAATGCTAATATATGAGTGCAAAAGTCGAAAAACGAAATATATAGATCTTTGCTACTATTTTTAATGTCAATATAAATGTCCAAATGAACTGAAACCTACATTTTTACTTTTGAAATTGATTATTTTAAAGGCAAGCCATGGAAACTGTTAGGTTGCACATAATATTAAAATATGGCATGATTTTTTCGCTCCCTATCTAACGTTTAAAAGCTTAATATGAGATTCCATTTGTGGTAACTGTATCCACATAACATATAAAAATATAATATTCAAACGATATATTTTTTCTGATATTTTAAAATATTTATTTCAAGAGGGTTTGTGTAAATTAATTTTCTGTTTTTTTTTTTTTAAATACGAAATTCGCATGTATTCGCGTCAATTTTTACACAAATATTAAGAATGAGCCAAATGAAGCTGAAAAAGTTCTTTAATTCTTTCTGGAACAATGCGTTGCAGAAAATAATTGCGATAAACTAAGAATGGCGGCGAAAATTTTTCTCAATTTATTATTCACATTGGATCCATTAATTTCCACAATCATGTGTACCAAAAAAAGTTTCGGAAACAGAACAATATCGATTTTCGAAGATGATGACGTTGAAGAAGAAATGAAAAATTTAGCTCAGTTCAGAACAGAGTCTACATAAGATTCAAAAAATTAAAGTTGAAAATCAGCGACTTCAAATTGACAATTTTTTGAGAGAAATTCGCGTTTTTTTCGTATCTTTGTAATTTACAAATGGACAGAAATAAAAAGTTTTGGTAATTATTGAAAGTGAAGTGAAAGAATCTTGGCAAGCCGTTTTTGAGAATTTCGGGCACACGCTTTGTAAAATGTTTTTTTTTTTTGTTAATAATCTACTTTTATCACACTTAAAAGTAATTACGCGGGACCAATGCTTTGATACGAAAATACGACAATTTAAAATTTCTGTCACCGTCTCGGACCAAAACTTTCACTACGGCACTTACCTTTTTCCTAGAGACACTATGGAATCGTAAATAATGTGGCATATCCACATTGCCTGAAGAAGAATATAGTCCACCACTTGGATAGCGAACGTCATTTTAGCAACATTTGATCGCTCAAACCGTCAGACGCGCAAACACAATTGTTAAAAAATTAACGCGAACGGAAAGCTATATATTACGCACTCGTATACCAGGCAATTGGCGGTTTACGATCACATTATCTGTTGCAAATATTTACTGAGCCGATTTACAGTTTTAGACGTGAGACGGCGAATTCTGCGAGCGCGTTAAATCGTCATAAAACCGGGCAGCGCTAGCCGCCGGGTCGGAATCAGCTCTAATAGTATTATTTTTATCGGTAATTCAATTATATCAGTACCACACGGGTGCGGCATTCCGCGGGTACAACTGTACTTGCCGTGCTGAACTTCTACATACAGATGCGTACATACATGCATATGAACCTACAGGGTGATCTATTTATCATAGGAAGTGCGTTTTTCTCACAAACGGCTGAGAAAAATTAATTTTTGTAAAAAGTAAATCATTTTTATTTACCTCCTATTTTCTCAACATACCTTTTTTACTTTACCACAAAGATATATGGAGACATCCAAAAAAAAAAACGTCATCAACTCTGGCTATGAACGAGAGAGAGATGGAAATAGCGGTCATGTCTAAGCTTTTCGGTTATGTCAAACTTTTGATAAGTGACTGTCACAATTTGTAAAATAAACAATGGCTGTCATATGATGTGACAGTCTTGACAAGTAAATAAGGTTATAAATTCGATTAAGAATAGAAATACGTATTTTTTTTCTCGGCCAACTTTGATGACGTTTTTTTTGGATGTCTATATTAATTATGATATTTTGAATATTTAAAACGTTAAGATGGTTTTATTATTGAGTACCTTATCTGTTGTTCTCGTAAATTGATACCTAAATGAATATAATTTCTGTATAAAAATATACAGTGCCATCCATAAACTTTGAATCGTATGGGAAAAAAGTTTATGTTAGCATTTAAGAAATTCTTTTGACCGTCAGTTGTTTGAGTATGTTCTTAAACTAAAATAGCGCCCGTCAAACCTATCAAAAAGTTGATAATATACGAGTAGCATACGAAAATTTGAAATAGACCCAAGAGTAAATTACCTTTATTTTCAACCCTACAGAAAATCTTTATAAAGAAAAGTTATTTTTTTAGATCAGTCCCAATATGAAATTTTAGTGCAGCAAAGCGGTTCCTGACATTTTTCAACTCCCCCTCGTACAATTCGAACGAAATCGCTCATTATCAAAATCGTATTTTCTGGAGACTCTTCTCCAAGAAAAATATTGTTAGTGTTCAAAACAATGTAAATGGGCCACAAATAACACAATTATAAAAAAGATAATCAAGAAATAAACGAATTTTTGGTGCAAACTTTCTTTATGTTCAAGAGTAATCAATGCAAAAAGTAAATAATTATGGTAGACCTCATAGAAAGCACACTTTTGAGGCGATACTTATAATATACTTATATACTGACAGTGGCGGTTGGTGACATTTCAGTTAGCCATATCTTGAAAACGATGCATGGGACCCACTTCACTTTTTAGGTGATGACTATATACCTCTTACAGAAAGGATTTATAGCGAAAAAACCGTCAACAAAGTTTGCGAAATTTTTTTTAAAAAAACTGGTGCACTCCCTGGGATCTCAGTAACGCTCAGTGGAATATTTGCAGTAATTTTTTTCATAATCTAGAAACAAATATAAGGAGAGGTTTTTCGATTTGTTACAAAATATTTTTTTTTCAAAAAGTTATGGTCATTTTAATTTTGGGGAACAAAATGTTCCTATAAAATTAAAATTAAAATGGCTATAGCATTTTGAAAAAAATATATTTTGTAACAAATCGAAAAACCGCTCCTTATATTTTTTTTCTAGATTATGAAAAAAAAATTACTGCAAATATTCCACAGAGCGCTACTGAGATCCCAGGGAGTGCTCCAGTTTTTTTTTGAAATTTTTTCTCAAATTTTGTTGACGGTTTTTTCACTATAAATCCTTTCTGTAAGAGGTGTATAGTCATCACCTAAAAAGTGAAGTGGGTCCCATGCGTCGTTTTCAAGATATGGCTAACTGAAATATCACCAACCGCCACTGTATACTGATAATAACATAAGCATCGTGACGCCTTGAATTGTTTTAGCAAAACACCTACCTTTTTCACGACCTTTTTCAATTGTTTCAAAAATTATGTCCGATGTCCCAGTGCATTCCTCTGTAATTCCTATGTAATATGTCAACATTTAGAATTCAGATTTTTCCGACGCTATTGCTTTCAACATAATAATAACAAGTAACAACAATAAGAAGTAAAATGAAAATCTAATTACTTAATAAATGTTCAAATTGTTTTGTGTACAGTCCATTTGTCTTGCATTAGAAGATTAGAATCCAATTGCATTAGAAAATTAGAAAATATAGAAAGTTATATAAATGAATACAAAAATCAAAACATTTTTACGAATCGAGGCGTTGCGATGTGATGCTTAGAAACGTTAAGCTGTATTTTATATTTATGTCTTAAAAAGCAAAAGTTTCTGGTTTTAGTAAAGGCAAGTCGTTTGATATACTTTTTACAGAAATTAAATTAATTTAAGATAAGCAACTAGCAGTTTACAAGAAAATCAGATAGACCACTCAACAATAAATTAACCATAACTTTTTAAATATTCAAGATTCAAAAAAAAATGTCAGAATCAGAAACACAACTCATAATTAATATACTCTTGCAATGGTAAAGAAAAAAACGAATGTTGCTGAAAAAAAATTGTAGATGTCGCGATGTTTAGCGTCCGTAAGACATATTTATTTTATTGCCTTAATTTTGCGTGACGGTAAGTAAAAGTGATTTACCTTTCACGAAAATTCATTTCTCTCAGCCTTTTCTGAGAAAAACTTACTTCCTATGATAAATCGTCCACCCTGTACATATGTATGTATGCACACATAAATGTACATCTGTAGGTATGCACGTGCCATCCTTATTTAATTTCTTTATAAAATAGGCCCACCTGCCTAACACCGGTGCGTTAATAACCAAAATGGAGCGCGATATGTGCAGACAATTGTTTGTTGTACACAATATAATGACAAAAAATATAATAGGTTGAAATCACAAATGTTATATAAAAAAAAATCATAAGCCTCGCGTCTTATCTTATGCCAATATCTTAATACGTCAATAATAATACGCGAAAATACCAGACACACCTGTTAGTCTGCCAATTTAGCGATTAGCACGAATATCAAGGAACATACATAGCTACAAAACTGTTGGTCGATAAAAGAGTTGACAATAATTAATTGATTCTGGTCTTCTAGAAGTGTGGGAGGGTAGCCTTCAGAAGGCCGCAACACTTCTTCACAAGCCTCATTGGACCCCTTGTGCTTCCTCCCTTGGAAGTTGAACACATCCTACTTCACCCATCCTTTGCTCATTTATAGGTAGGTATTAATTTATACTGAAAAATTGATTTCCATACCGAGTAAAAGAAAAATGTTTCAGATGAAATAAATTCAGCTCTCCCCAGTAATTGTTTCCTCACTTTCCCAGCATATTATTTTATCAACATTAAATATCATTTCAGCGGCTTCAAGGATTTCGAAATAAAATTCAGCAAAGAATATAATTATTATCTTTAACATCGAAAACTTTCGTACATGCATGGACCATGTCATGACATGCTCCATGACATGTCACAGCATTTTTGAATGAACTCATTTCACCCAAACGTTATTATTTATTGTTACAAACAAATATTTGTTAGAATACATTTACTGCCTTAATTTCCATTTATTCTTAAAAATATATTTAGTTGTATGTCCATTGTCTGACCTTCAGTGTCTTTTCTGAAGTGGACTATATTTATTACTCTTTTAATAATGTTAGTTACGAAAAAATAATACATTCTTGAAAGTTCGTAAGGTCTTCCCGAAGACAAACGAAATTCGATTGATATGATATCATGCTTGTAATGTAGACTAAAATATAACTATAAACACAGAAATTATTTAAAAATTACGTAAATCTCCTAAAAAAGCTTCAGTAGCCGCCATTGATCTAAAAATACTGAGATATCTAACATCATATTAAATAGTTCTATTTAATGTTGACAAATTATCATTATAAACATATTTTATAAAAAAAATACGATTGGGATTAAATAAGAGTATATATATATATATATATATATATATATATATATATATATATATATTTCTAAGAATAACTCCGTAATTTCCCATGATTTACAGCTTACATTTGATTATCACACAATATTGTTTGCATTTGTATTTTAGTATAAATTGCGAGATCAAGCAATTAATGTTTACCCTTTTCATGTTGAGGCTGTTGTAAAATAGTAGGTATGCACTTTGTAGAGTTTATGAGCACTTGAAAACACGAAAACATACAAAACATTATCTTTTTCAATAATTTTTTTTGAAAAAAGATTTTTTAGATTAATACCATACATAAAGACATACGAATACAAGATGAATAACTAACAATATTGCTAAACAAATTCAATTTATTAATTAAATATACGCTATTCCTATTTTACACCTGTTCACGTTAACATTTTAATCTAAATCAGGTAAAAGTGATCCATTCTGGGACCTGTCTTGTAAGCACAGCGATGAAAGAAGAGTCATATTGTCCATTTCATCGTAGTTTGGTTCGATTTGAGTTGCAGGCTGAAGATCCGGCAGTAAAAGGTCACTATCTCGTAGTAACCCATTATCAGGGCTGGACTGCCTTAAGCTACAAATTAGATCTTCGTCTTCGTTTTCGTTCACTTCTTCGCAGTCTTCTATCTCCCGATCTTCTTCTTCATTATCCTAGGCGAAGAAAAATAATAAGTAGGAATGTACAGTGTGTGTTCTTTGAAATGCAACTATCCTCCTATTTTGTAAGGGGTTGACTCATTTTCAAAAACAAAGTACTCCAAACGTTCTCTTTAACTGTATGAATAATTTAAAAAAAAATTCTGGTGGCCTTTTCTTATTGGCTATTGGGTGTGGAAAACTGGGTTTGACCATAAGGCATTTTTTTCCAAAAAATGATTAGTGATTTCGATTCAGCCATGTCTCAAATATTTCTGTACATAATTTCGTTTCTTCAGGGTGTTTAACATAACACCCTCAATAATAAGGGTGTTTAATTCTTTCACAGGGTGTTTAGCATAAATAAACAAATGGCATTTTTGTTTGACTGAATGCATTTCGTACTAAACTTTGTTGATACGATTTTGATACGGTAGAATTACTTCATTGTGATGAAAAGCTGTAGCCAAAAATATGGCAAAATTCTTTTATACTCATAGAGCAAATTGTGGACGAAATTACGTTGTTCGCAGTGGTGGCTGGTGGAATTTTAAATTTTTGCATTTTTATAAAGAAGCATGGGATTCACATCATATTTTAAGGGGTGATTACTAGACTTAAGTAGAAGGTTGTAATGAAATGATTGAATTTAAAAAATTCAAAAACACTAAACTTCAGCATATCGGCTTTACACGAAAGTGAAATTATATTCTGAACCACTTTTCAGTAGCATTTTTCAAAATTTTCAAAATACAAAAAAATATGTATTCAAAATACAAAAAAATAAATATATATTTTGACGTACAGAGATTGGCCTGAACTGTTTATTTCAGATATTTTTTGTTTTGAAACAATACTAAAGTTTTTCTAAAAATATATTTTCACCTAATATTGAAAAGGAAACATTTTCCATAGTATATGATGGTAGTATTCCTGTAGTTTTCAATAAACGTTATATGTATACCAAAATAATGAGATGTATCATCTCATTAGATATGTAGAGGATAAGATTCTTAACCAAAAATTAATTAGTGAAAAAATGAAATGCTTGTGGTCAGGCGCTTAAATGTCAATTGTCTTACATACAGCATCTACATTCTTGCCATAATCAATGTCCCATTTTAGGGGAATTATCTGGTGATGTCAATATATTAGATTAGAGATTAGTAAGGGTTTTTGGATATAAAACGTTTCCGAAAACGAAAGTACTATGTGATAAAATATGTAAATATCACCCCGAAAAACAAAAGTATTAAATTTTATATACATATATTTGTTAAGATGTTACAGGTAAATTCTAGTTTTTATGAAAAGTCTATTTATTGTATTTTTTGACACGTGCATAAAATATTTAGAATCATAGTATTTTAAATAAACGTCATAAGTTTGTGTCGGTATATTTACATACACCAGTTCATAATTTACAAATGAATAAAGCCATCCATACAAATAACTACCTAAGTAAATAATCTGGTACCTAAATTGTTTGGTACTCAGATCCTACCAAGTGGTGCCGTTCATCCAAGTCAGAAATGTGGAAATATAGACATCCAAAAAAAAACGTCATCAAAGTTGGCCGAGAAAAAAAAGACGTATTTCTATACTTAATCGAATTTATAACCTTATTTACTCGTCAAAACTGTCACATCATATGACAGCCATTGTTTATTTTATAAATTGTGACAGTTACATGTCAAAAGTTTGACATAACCGAAAAGCTTAGACATGACCGCTATTTCCATCTCTCTTGTTCATCGCCAGAGTTGATGACGGTTTTTTTGGATGTCTATATTTTGAAAAGAAACTTTTTCCTTTATCATTTTATATATGTACTTAGTAATTTAAGATCTCACCTCATCATTACTGTTTCCATAAAGAATAGAATGCGACGTGTTGTGAATTAAAGGTCCTCTATATATTTAATCAAAGAGACCAGGATTCCTTACTTATTCCAGCTGCAAGTACCCGGAACGAACGAAATAGTTCTAATTCTAATAATTTAAGTTTATTTTTATTACTTCAGTTTCAGTCCGAAACGTTATTTGGACAAACAAGTTGAGAGGAATGAAAATAGTTTGGCTTCCTCGTTTCCTTCGCAAAAGTGCCTCATGTGGTTAATAAAAGAATTTATAGAATATAAAATATGAAAACAAATTTACGAAATAATTAAAGAAATATTTATTCTTTTACGGGCCCTTGCGGCCAGAATCCGGAATAAATGAAGCACCCTTGACTTCAGTTAAACATAGACATGACCTTTAATTCTCGACATATCGCATTTCATTTCTTTATGAGGACATAAATCAGACGCTTCGATCTCGTATTATAAATAACTTTCGGTCAAGAACGAACAAATAGCATCTACATACATGTTTATACATATATTTGCGTTACTTTATCTTAGATGACCATAAAACAACAATCACTAACCTGCACAACCGGAGTTGTGGACTTGTACTGGAAGGCACTGTTTGAGAGGTCGACTTCAACCGGAAACAGCGCCGGGCCGGAAAATAATTGTACTGTGTTCGAGTGAAGTTCCGACAGACCCTTTATCAGTTTAACCAGATGTCCTCCTAGTGACTGAACGTGTTTATTGTCGAGCAGTTCCATTTTGACCAGCACGTCTGCGCGGAGCTTAGCAAACCGGGCTCTGGCCAGTTGTCGACAGCGCAGAATCAATCTACAATGGATACCAAATGTAATTAGTACCAATGTCCAACGTCACGTGATGTATTCAAATTTAACAGAGTAAACTTGAAAAAAATAGAACAAATAAGAATTTGTCATTTGTGTTTTATTCTGGCTAGATACTTATTGTTTGAAAATGTAGTTACACTCGAAACCCTCTTAAGTCGCGAAATCCGTGCATGATCGTCTCGCTTAAGTCGCGAAATTTAATCTCTCTTAAGTCGCGATCATCTCAAATGTTTCGTGTTTTAGCTGCAAAAAGAAATATTTAGAGATATATCACGGCTCTTCTTATAACGAAAAATGAGCCAACTGAACGAAAAAATCAACGTAAGTATACCCAGTCGTGCGTGACAAAGTTCAATTTTCCACTTGAATGAATATTTTAAAGGTTAAATATTTTTAAAAGACACCTAACCTATTTTAAATCAATAAATGTATTACACAATCATTTTTTTTCAATAAAAATTGTAGATATTCATGTGAGAATCCAATTTCCAAACGTAGTTCTAAAACTTTTACAGGCGGCGACTTAAGAGGGACGGTTTCGTGACATAATAGGGGGAAACGTGGTGAAATAAGAAAGGATGTGAATTAATCGAATGCGACTTAAGAGGGGTTCGAGAGTATTAATTTAAGTTATAAAAGGTTATATTAACTTATCTATACAGTATGTACACAAGTGTGTAAATTAAGTAATGAGATTGGCAACGTAGCGCCCGATCTAGCAACACTGCGGAGACGGGACTTGGATGGTAGGTTAACATGTAATCCAACTTCAGTACAAGTTTGAACTTGTTAGAGTCATTTGTTTGTTCTTTGTGACTGTTTTCGTAAACCGTTTTTTCTAGGGCGTTTTAAAAATGAGTGACATTAATTTTGAGCAACGGTGTGCTATCAGGTTTTTCTTCAGAATTGGATACAGCGCAACGGATACTTTTGCAAAACTTCAGCACGCTTACAGAAACAGTGTTTTTTTTTAAAACCCAGGGTTTTCGGTAGTTTAAGGCATTCTCAGACGGAAAAGAGTCGAGTGAAGATGAACCACGCAGAGGAAGGCCTTCAGGAATCTTCAAGAATCAATGAAAATGTCAATAGAATACGAGATCTTCTGCATTCAGATCGTCGGTTGACGACAAGAATGATCGGAGAGTTGAATTTGAATCACACCACTGTTCATCAGACTAACGAATTGGGGATGAGAAAAATCTGCGCAAAAATGGTTCCAAAAAACCTTTCCCAGGAACAAAAGGGCATCAGGGGAGAAAGGTGTCTTGACTTTTTTGAATCGATTGAAAATGATTCTCATTTTATGGAACGTGTCATTACTGGTGATGAGATTTGGGTGTTTGTGAACGACCCGGAAACCAAGCGCCAAAGCATGGAATTGCACACTTCAAGCTTTCCAAGACCCAAAAAAGCAAGAATGAGCAAGTAGAAGATCAAATGCATGCTGATTTGCTTTTTTGATAGCCAGGGAATTGTCCACATAGAGTTTGAACCTCAAGGCCAAACAGTAAATCAACACTTTTACATAGAGGTTCTTGAAAAACTTAAGGGTTATGTGTGTGAGACCAAACATCAAGAACAACTGGATGTTGCATCACGACAATGCGCTTTTTGTCATACAGCCATTTCAATAAACGAGTTTTTAGCCGGTAAAAACATTCCTGTGGCTCTTCAGCCTCCTTATTCGCCTGACTTGAGTCCTTGTGAATTTTTTCTCTTGTGAAAAATCACCTCAAGAGACGTCATTTTGGGATCATAGAAAACATTCAAATGGCTGTAACAGACCAGCTGAAGGCTATTGCAGTATATGAATTCGAGAACTGCTACGAGGAATGGCAGAACCGTCTCCAGCGTTGTGTGGCTTCCCAAGGAAGTTATTATGAAGGAGACAATACTGAATTGTAATTCTATTCGAATAGAGAAAATTAAAAAAATCAGTCTCATTACTTAATTTACCTCGAACATCAGACATCGGCTGTTTGTGAAATGAGACACATTGAACACTTCTCGTTTTAACGACTGGCATAGACGGTGAGAGGGTTAGTCTTATTCACCCAGTATCTTCGATGCGTAGAAATGGTTGCTTTTTATCTGTCGTCTCATTTCTATTTATTTATCCTTTTCTATAACAAATCGACGTCTGATTTACACATACTGTATCTCAGTGGCGGTGCGTGATATTTCAGTTAGCCATATCTTGAAAACGACACATGGGACCCACTTCAGTTTTTTAGGTGATGACTATACACCTCTTACAGAAAGGATGTATAGTGAAAAAATCGTCAGCAAAGTTTGCGAAAAAATTTTCAAAAACATTGGAGCACTCCCTGGGTTCTCAGTAACGCTCTGTGGGATATTTGCAGTATATTTTTTTTTCATAATCTAGAAACAAATATAAGGAGACGTTTTTCGATTTGTTACAAAAATATTTTTGTTTCAAAAAAGTTATGGCCATTTTAATTTTGGGAAACAAAATGTTCCTATAAAATTAAAATTAAAATGGCCATAACTTTTTTGAAAAAAAAATATTTTGCAACAAATCGAAAAACGTCTCCTTATATTTGTTTCTAGATTATGAAAAAAAAATATACTGCAAATATCCCACAGAGCGTTACTGAGAACCCAGGAGTGCTCCAGTTTTTTGAAAAATTTTTCGCAAACTTTGCTGACGATTTTTTCACTATAAATCCTTTCTGTAAGAGGTGTATAGTCATCACCTAAAAAAGTGAAGTGGGTCCCATGCGTCGTTTTCAAGATATGGCTAACTGAAATATCACGCACCGCCAATGCTGTATCTATAAGGAACTAAATATCAAATATATCATACATACTTTAGTTATGTATTTCTGCAAGAAGTGCCTCACCCTTACTTATGTAAGTTCTGGTGTATTTTTTACTATTGCGTAAAAATTATTTTTTAGCCACTAGTGCGAAAAAGGAAAATTTTAGGAACTTTTGACAACGATAGTATAGTAACTGTCAATGATAGTAAAGGTAGTACTTTAGGAACGGTCGAAGAAAAACTTTTTTTTTATACCTGTATTCGTAATTCCCCGTCTCGACTCGATAAAGAGGTTCTTGTAGAGCAGCATAACTGCATTCCTCGTCATCCATTTCCTTCACTTTTAAACAATAGGCCAAATATTCGAATTTTGCGTCAGCATACTTTTTCACTGTTAACCTTGTGTCAGGAATTGCTTTGTATAAATACGTACCCATATCAGACAGCACCTGAGGAAATCATTGCATATATACTTATGTATACACGGGGTGATACATAATTGGTGACTAAAAATGAGACCTTGTTCCTTGGTGAATTTTAAGGCAAATTTTTCATATAATGTTTTTATTTCAAACACTTAGTTAAAAATATACAGAGTGTTAGATTTTATTTTCTTAACACATATTTTTTGAATTAGTGCATGAAATAATTTGAAATCTGGTAAATGAATTATCTAGGCAATGTCTGAAGCCTTTTCCTAAAATTGAGATGTTTCAGTGGTGGAGATACAACGAATTAGTTGCTTAATTTGTGTAAATAGAAGTAGTACCTATGCCACTGCTCTCATCATAATTTTCGCATGCATCTTAATACAAACCTTTATACGATCAACTTAATACAAATTAACACAAATTCTGTTCTAATAAAACAGCCCGATTTTCAAGTAGAACTTAAAAAAAAAAACAACTAAACACACTTTCATTTAAGTGATACTTTTTTTAAATTATTTTACGAAATTAGTGACATTGGATCAGAAAAGATAAATATCATCAGTGATATTCATATATCAGTTATATATTTGATCAATGATCAAATATCATTAAGAATAACATCAAACACATTTTTTTCTTTTCATTTTCTTTATTCGAGTATTTAAATACGCTACGATACGATAAAAAACGCTTAGTGATTCCATTTAAATAGCCATTTAAAAAGTTTCGTATTGTTGTAAGACAGAATTATCAAGATAGACAATGAAAGTAGTTTAGCTCCTAATTGTAAAACACTTAGTTTAGTTTCTCAGTAAACTTGTGTTATAACTGCATTAATGCATTAAGATTAATTGTGTGCGATCATAAATCAGACTCATTATCCGTATACTGGCATGGAATAAAATAATTCAACCTCAAGGAAAAAAACGGCACTATCCTGGCCTAGCAGTATTATTTAAATTAAAAGTACAAAATTTGGTACAACAAAATCAGTCAACAAATAAAGGAGTTATAGCTTGTCAAAAAGCGACTTTCAAAAGTTATACTAACGAGATTTCAACAGCAAACTGCAACACAAAAAATCAGGTGATAGTAATAATGCTGATTTATCTTGCGCACCAGATGGGAGTCGTAGGGAGTCAAAATGCCTGAAGTGGGCCACTTAAAATCGATGTGTTGAATTTTATATTTATTTTTAAGGGATATTGAAGGTTTATATTTCAAAATTAATATCCTAAAATGTTTTTGCAAAATTTTGCCATTTTGCAAAAGTTATAAACAAATTACTTTTTAGGTAAGGTTTTTTTGAAAATGCGATTATTCAGCGAGTATTTTATAAAACTTTACGAAACTTTAATGGCATATTTATTTATAAAAAAAATATTTTTTAATAAACAAAGGTAAATTAAACAATGTTCTCGGCTAGGTAGGATATTTTTTTTTTAGGTTTTATTCCTTTATCCTTAAGCTAACAATCACCACAAAAAAAAATTGTAATCTTCAGAAAAACAAAAGTTATGCATTTTTTTACCGTACTCGCATAGGCGCCTCCGCCACGCGGAGCCGCACATGCTTCGCTAGCAAACACATATGCAATAAATAATAAAAAGTTTACTTATTTCATTTTATTTTATTTCGTTTTAACAATAAAGTCGATACGTTATTTACATACTTTTAGTACGATAATTTTAGTATGATCGGAAAATTCTAAATTTTTTATATCGAACGGTTTGAAACGATGATATTGTCGGGTTCCTTTTATGGTTTTAGCATTTGAAAAACGTGATTCTAAGTGTTTTTTGTGTTTTTCGTATGCATCCGATGAACAATATTCAAACTCAATTTTTTTGAAAAATTCACGAGCCCATTCATACAGTTTTCGCGATGTTACTATAGTTTTATTTTTGCAAACTTGCGCGGTAAGCGCGATTCTTTTACACACCCACCAATGCCGTCGTAAGCTCCTTTGCCATGAGCAGTAGCAAAAAAGTTCCGCTCAGCTTCAATACCAAAGTCTTCTTCGTGGTATAACAAATTCAGCAAATTGAATCGATTTTTATAAATATAAAAAGCTTGTGACGGCATTGTTGGGTGTGTAAAAAGAAGCGCTTACCGCGCAAGTTTGCAAAATAAAACTATAGTAACATCGCGAAAACTGTATGAAAGGGCTCGTGAGTTTTTCAAAAAAAAATTGAGTTTGAATATTGTTCATCGGATGCATACGAAAAACACAAAAAACACTTAGAATCACGTTTTTCAAATGCTAAAACCATAAAAAGGAACCCGACAATATTATCGTTTCAAACCGTTCGATATAAAAAATTTAGAATGTAAGATTTTTTCCGGTCATACCAAAGTTGTACTAAAAGTATGTAAATAATTTGTCGACTTTATTGTTAAAACGAAATAAAATAAAATAAAGTAAGTAAACTTTTTTATTATCTATTGCATATGTGTTTGCTAGCGAGGCGTGAAGGGGCGAGGCGCGGAGAAGCAGGTCGCAAAGCGCGGCTCCGCGTGGCGAAGGCGCCTATGCGCCTACGGTAAAAAATTATATTTAATTTTTTTTTATTTTTCTCAAGATTACAAAAATTGTTTTGCGGTGATCGTTAGCTTAAGGATAAATGAATAAAACACAAAAAAAACTTCCTATCTAGCCGAGAACATTGTTTAATTTACCTTTTGTTTATTAAAAAATTAATTTTTTATAAATAAATAATTATTTTTTCATAAAGTGAATACACTATCGTATTCTCCTATTATTCTTGTATCTGCCATTAAAATTTCGTAAAGTTTTATAAAATACTCGCTGAATAATCACATTTTCAAAAAAAAACCTTACCTAACAAGTAATTTGTTTATAACTTTTGCAAAATAAAAAAATTTTCAAAAACATTTTAGGATATTAATTTAGAAATATAAACCTTCAATATCCCTAAAAAAGAAATATAAAATTCAACACATTGATTTTAAGTGGCCCACTTCAGGAATTTTGACTCAGGGTGTAGATGGTATAGAATTTCCATTCTAAATTGAAAATAGGTACTTATACGAGGTAGGATAAGGATATATCAGTTTACTAACACTTTGTATGGAACTAAGTACGCGTTTCTATCCTGATCTGTTACCCGTATATGCCGTTTCGTACTCCACGTTGACTTGACGAGGCTTGTCACATTATAAGTGGGCGGAATCTACACTCCATTGGTCATTGTCGCTACTCTGGTAGGGGGAAATATTTTATTCCAGACAGTGTACAGTCGACCCACTTGATTACGTTGGCGGTAAAAAACGGGTTATAACCACGCTATCTTTGACAGACTGGATACAAAAAACCGTTGTTTTTGTGAGCGTTTTGATGCGTTATTATTCTGTGCGCGTACAATAGTGCCGAAGTGTACTACTAAGGATAATACCTATCCCTAAAAGTTATTATTCGAACACGCCCAGGGAATCATAAAGTTGCACCGCTTTTTTTGTTCCCCCCGGCGTATTTATAATTTTCAATTCAAAATAGATGGACTTTACCTACATATATCCCAACCACAATAGCATCCTTCGACCCACATATGGGGCATACAAATTGAACCGAGGACGTGGAAGGGTCTGCAAAAAGTTAGCATTGGGACAGTGAACGTGTTCAGAACATCAAACAAAGAGTAAAATAAATAAATACATATATTTTGCTTTCATACAAGATATACTCATGTTATATACTCGTAGTAATAATATTTATAATTTAGTCGTGTTATCAAAGCCATCGCGACTGATAACAATGATATATTCTATAAAAGGCGACTTCATAATAACACTGTAATATAATTTGTTACAATAAAATGGCTTACCGGCTTTACTCTTTTTACCATGTCATGCGCAATTTTTTCCATACTCCTATGTTGTTCACCAAAAAGTCTGAAGGCCTCGCTGGCTCTTGGTTGCGGTTCTCTAACTGCAAGTCCAGCAAAAACGTCCCCCATCGCTTTGATAGCTTGTTGCAGTTCCATATGAGCCTAGAAAATACACAACCATTAAAGTTGTTGCATTGTTTTTACTAAACAATTATACATACATCGAAATCATTTTCAAATATTCAGTATTAAGTTACAAGTTTTGAAAGAAGTTTTGTGTAAACACAAAAATGTAAAGATCGCAACCCAATTTTGAATGTCAAAACAGAGGAAAAATAATTAGGAATTTTTATAACTCACCTGTAACACTCTTTTACAGTGGTCAACAAGTCCCCTGTACATGAGCTCTGTATCTTGCAACTCCTGCATCTTTTTTACTAAGGTGTCGTTGCACAGAATGGCTCGGGATAGACCCAGAGCATCTGCCGTTGAGGAACTCATATTTTCAACTAAGCGGTGCTTCATCTTTTTGAGGACAATATCCAAGGTTTTTCCTTGTCTGGGATCAGCGTGCAGTTTATTGTAATTTATTATAACTTCTTCCTAAAAGAAAATTTTATATTATATTTTTATTTTTATTATTACATTTTTATACTTTTCTTGATAAAATCTTAAAACAGGATTGCAGATTAAAATGAATGTAATTTAAAATTCCTGTTTTTTTTTTTTAACAATATTTAATCCCTTTATGTCCATCCGGTTGTTTTACAAATGTAGCAGCAATATTTTGTTGTGTTTCACTGGTCTAAATCTAGTGTACAAAAATATATGTATTTGTTACTATAATTCAGTGGCGGCTGGTGATAAAGGGCGCAGGGCGACAAACTATTCATATTTTATTTATTAATCCTTTTATACCACAAATAATGATTTTTATCACATATATATGACAGACTATCGATCGAGCACCAAGCCACCGTAGTCTGAATTCGCATCGAGCCACCGTAGTCGCATTTCACGCGCGTGGGCGAGGGCACACAGTATCCCAGCCCTCGTTTTTAATCGGGCTTTTTCGGTGACTGGTATGTTTGGAGACAATTGCAGCAGACAAACGTCGTTAAATCGTTCGAAAATCAGCTGAACGGGTCACACTTGTTGAGTGACCTTTTTTAGTGATTGTTTATTTTCTTCGCTGAGAAGTGTGTTTTTACTGTTTTTGATTGTGAAACGTTTCAAAATGAATTCGGTGGACTTTTTATTGACTAATAAAGATATTACATACGAGATACGAACGGAAATTAAACGGTTAGGAAGGCCGATACCCGATTTGATTATTTCCAAAACAGACGTAGGAAAATGGCGAAATTATTCACGAAATTTTAATAGTAATGTCTACGACAGATTTAAGTGGTTATGTGTCCTAAAACAAACAAACTGTTTTGTTTTATTTGTTTAGTGATGGGTGGCAACCGAAATGCATGGACTCAAGAAGTCCATTTTTTTAATTGTTTCATACTAGTAGGAAGTAAGTTAAAAAGTTGACAGCCAGCTGCAATAGGAGACTTCTTATAAGCAGTATGATAGCATTTGTTTATAATTAAATTATTTTTGTTACGAGTGTTATAGCCGTGCTCATCGCTATGTTTTAAGAGTTTATGTTTGTTGCAATAAATATTGATTAACAAGTTATATAATTTTATTGCTTTTGAAAATTTCACGACATGAGGATCTACAGGTATTTTAAAGATAAGTCTAATGAATCTTTTTTGGAAAACAAACACGCGCTGGAAGTCAGTCGGTTTCGCCGGAAGTGACACTAACTTTCGATTATTAAATGGAATACCCTGTATATTATTGCATTTTTGAATTCTGCATAATTTTCTGAATCCAACGATACCAAATAAGTGACATTTCAACGTCAATATTTTTTCCAATTATAATTTTTAGTTTTCCATGTAAGTGGGCCACGACGGTTCCGATTTATTGTAAATGACCCATGTAATGCTACAAAAATCAAAATCCCGTCAAAAATACTAAAATATGTGATTTATGAGCAAATAAAGTTCATCAAAATTGTTTGTGGAGCAGAACTCAATTTTTTTAAATGGAACCATATTGGTACCGTAGTACCATTTATTATTATTATTATTAATAAGTAATTTATTCTTATGTCGTATGAATTTGTGCGATAAATACAAACAAAATTACAGCTAAAAGAAATGATTTGATGAACTTTATTTGCTCATGAATCACATACATAATTTAGTATTTTTGACGGGACTTTGATTTTTGTATCATTACATGGGTCATTTAGAATAAATCGGAACCGTCATGGCCCACTTAAATGGAAAACTCAAAATTATAATTGTAAAAAATATTGACGTTTGAAATGTCACTTACTTGGTATCGTTGGATTCCTAAAACTATGCAGAAATGAAAAATGCAATAATATACAGGGTGTTCCATTTAAAAATCTAAAGTTATTATCACTTCCAGCGAAACCGGAAGTGGAAAAAAAATCACTTGTATGTCAGACAGTGTCGCTTATTATGTATATAGGATATCCCAAATTTTAATTAAATATCTTGAAAACTTAAGGGGAAAAGGGGGGTGTACCATGATCCTGTTACACCCAGTATATGGGGCATTTTTTTGACCTCACTTAGTTGGCGTGAAATGCCCCATATGCATAGATATGTCTCTATCCTTTTCCGTTGTACTTATTCGAAAGGAATATTAGACTATTTAATGCTTGTTAAAATCTATTATTGCTGAGTTTTAAATAAGACCAATATACGCTAATAATTGACCTTTTTATACACGATCAAATCAATCACACGTTTATATCAAAGTATGTATACGGGGTGTTTCAGATTTAAAGGAGAATATTGGACCATTTCGAAATTAAAAAACATATGATTATATTTGGAGATATATATCATGGAGATCATCGCTCCAAATCTCCTTTGGAGATCTGCGCTGATTTTTGCCATTTGACTGAGTAAAATATCTCATGTGTTTTATGTTATCGGTAAATTTGGCTAAAACGGAACGCGCCACACAGGTGTACGCATCATATTATTTTGCGTATATTATGAGTAATAAACGAAAGTAACTAGTATCCTTTCGCACGTTTTCCATATATAGCGGAGGTTGTACAACAGCTCCAGCTATCACAGGCAATCCCAATCACATGCTACTCGAGTTGGCTATGTGTTGCGTTGCTATATGCCAACTTTAATTACTAGACAAAACATAGTTCAGACATATGGGGTTTAACCTTGAACGGCTCTTATGAATGGATTGCCTCATTCACTCAGGGGGTTTGAAGATATGAGTGTGTGGTTGCTCCAGGGACTGAACAGGGTGTAATGGCAATAAAATTACAAAGGTGGTGTTGTAGTAGGCCGTTTCATTTTAGAATGCAGTGTGTCAAAGTGTATGCTTTACGTCTTGTAGCAGAAACTATTAAATTGTAACGTGTTGTCCACTCTGGATTCGTTAGGTGTGAAAAATCAAACCTGCACTTCTAATAAACACATTTTATTTCAAAGAAATACAATAACGAATTTAACTAATAATTTAACGCTTAAATTTTTATTCGAACGTTTTTATCAAGCGCACTCGAGGCATACAAATAGGTATATTTATTTCAAACTGTTCGTAGTCGCCGTTGATGATTTTTATATCTCTCGGTGGTAAGTCGAGGAGGTTCTGGCAGCTACTAGGTTTTATCGAGTGAATTCTCGAAGGGACTACGTCGCTGAGTGATTCGGGCTGTCGACGCCACATGTGCTGTTTTCGCCACATATTGTATTATATTAAGGGGGTATTCTAGTCTAGAGGCATGAATTTCGGGCGGTTTTTGAAGCACGAAACAAAAAATATTTTGATTATCCATTTTTTTATCATTTGTTTATTGATGCTTTAAAAATAACATAAAAAATTAACTGAAAAAAAAGACTCAAAATTGACAAAGTTATGAGCTGGCAAAGCGGGGGGTGCAAAAAAAAGGATGTCCTGGCGTGCATGATTTCAACCCTTCTGGTCATCTGAAACAAAAAAGCCGAACGGATTCTTAATTAGTATAGATGCCCCTATAGCCCAAACCTTGGAAAAGTAAAAAAAATTGTTTTCAACCGTTTGAAAGAAAAATGTTTTTGCATGTTTTTTTAACAATTCAATTTTTTTAAAAAATAGTAAAATTAAAGATTTTGATCTGAGCGTGCTTGAGGCGATAGAGGAATGTATAAAGAACATTCACACCAAATTTCAAATAAATCGGTTCATTAGAACTTGAGATATCATGCACGCCAACTCGAAAAAAGTAGTTTTGAGAAAACCGCGTTTAAAGTTTCCGATTCCGAAAAACCTTTTGGAGAAATGGTCGAAAAAAAAGCTTTTTATTATGCCGAACATTTGCAGCAAATAAAACTGTTATTTTACAATCTAATCCTGTTAAAACTGCAGCTATCAAGCAGAGCCAAACCAAGTTTCAAGATGTGACCGTTGAAACAGCTATAAATGCTATTCAAAAAATTGCAGAACTGTGCGTTGTCGTTAGTGGAGTCACTACAAATAGTAGATGAGGTAAATTCGTTGTTACATGCTATAGGTGACGCAATAAATGAGCCAGTAGTCAATAGATCAATAGATGGCGAACGATCGTTCTCAAAATAAGAGCATATATTTTCACCACAGCGAACAATACTTTCGGAGACAACAATAGACAGGTATCTGATGCTACAAAGTTTTCACTAATCTTCTCCAGTTCGTGATAGTACTGCTAACCAAGCTGCATCTTCAATATAATGATTAAGGGAATAAGTTTTACATACATATATGTAAGTGTGAATTTATTGCTTTTGATACTATTTAATATTAGTTATTTTCGCGTATTACATATGTATTTTATTATGATGCGTACGCCTATGTCCCGCAGCACATTTTGGTCAACACTACTATTAATTAAACTACTAATAACACAGCCACACAAAAAAAAGTTTCTGACCTGGGGGTCTCACAATGTGTACTATACATATGTTTTTGAGGTCGCTGAATCGGAATCCGAATCAGTTTCATCCCAGCACGTGTGGGTTCGGCCATAACCTCAAAAAAACCCTCAAATTTGCTATATCCGTTAAAACCACAAACCCTATGGCTCCGAAACCTCATAGTCCTATAATACAATAACCAAATTACCCCACAACCTAATAACTCCATAACCACATAACCCCATAATCACATAACCCTAAAACCCGATAAAAAAGTTTCTGGCGTGGGGGTTGATTATGTGTACTATATGTTTTTGGGGTCGCTGAATCCGAATCCGGGGTCAGTTTCATCCAAGCACGTCTGGGTTCGGCCATAACCTCAAAAACCACTCTCAAATTTGCTATATCCGTTAAAACCACAAACACTATGGCTTCGAAACCTCATAATCCTATAACACAATAACCCAATGGTTGTACATTACGTTGGATTACGGCATGTACAATGTACATGTATATGTACATGTACATTGTACATGTACATATACAGTCGGAGTTCTGGCATTCCCAGATTCATAATTTATTTACATTTATTTATTTATAGATTTTTTTATGGTGTATATTTGCTTGAGAACTGTAAAATCAGTTTCATTGTGAGAGATTGCGTTACATGATTACAGCATCTAGTTATAGGGTTATGTAATTATGTGGCTATGTGGTTATGTGGCTGTGGGGTTATTGGGTTATTGTATTATAGTATCATGAGGATTAAGAGCCATAGGGTTTGTGGTTTTCAGGATATGGTGAATTTCAGAGTGTTTTTTTGAGGTTATGGCCGAACTTTAACGTGCTAGGATAAAACTAACACCGGATGCAGATTCAGCGACCCCAAAAACATACAGTACACATAGTGAGACCCCCACGTCAGAAACTTTTTTTTACCGGGTTTTAGGGTTATGGGGTTATGTGATTATGGGTTTATGTGGTTATGTGGCTATGGGGTTATGGAGTTATTAGGTTGTGGGGTCAGTTCGTAATTGTATTATAGGGTTTGTGGTTTTAACGGATATAGCAAATTTCAGGGTGTTTTTTGAGGTTATGGCCGAACCCAGACGTGCTGAGCTGAAACTGACCCCGGATTCGGATTCAGCGACCCCAAAACATATCGTACACATAGTGAGACCTCCAGGTCAGAAACTTTTTTTTTTTTGTGTGTGGCTGTGTAATTAAAGCATATGGATTACATACGATGACCATAATATATTCATGTTTCCTAAGAGCCGTTCAAGGTTAAAACCACGTATGTCCGAACTTTGTAAATAACCAAAAAATAATAATTGAACAAAACGATTTGTTTCAGACTTGAGAATTACTTGTCTAACAATAAGTGTTGTTAACTTTTTGAGATTTTTTGAATACATTCAAATGATCGGTATAATCGATTAGTTGTAGCATACTTTAAAATTGACAAGTTACGAAATTATGTAAAAACTACTTCATTTTTCTTTTATAATTCTGAATACTAACCTTTGCAGCTTGTATCATCTTGGCTACTTCTACTTTGGTTTTTCCTTTAACCGGCTGACCATTGATGGAAACCAACTCATCCCCCCGATTGAAGGGTACCATCGCGACTTGCCGCAGTGTTGTCGAAAATTTGCACGATGTACAAGCAAGGGCAGAGGGGTGCACCCCCCTCCGATACTTATTCCGATTAAGTTATTGTCATCTTTTTTTATTGCCACACTCCCAGATGTGACGGTCATACCCCTAGGATAAATAATACAATCTTTAATATCTATTATAGACATTGCGGTAGGCAGAAAAGGTTTTAGTCCAAAATAATTAATTTAATACTTTTAGGGATTCATTGCTATTTTTTCCTATTAAATCCTAAGTCTATGTCTAAGGAAAAGGATGCATTAGGGAAACTTCTACATATTGCCTAGACTTACACAAAATAATAGGCATATTATTAAAATATTCATATTAAATGAACAAATGACAGAATATTTAACAATAGCAAGCTACGCTATATTAATTTAACAATTCCTCTTAGAATAAAAAGTAATACCTGTCAAAAAAAATTTTTTCAACATTAAGAATAATTATTATTATTTTCTACAATGCCTGAAACAACGTGGTTATGTTTCGCAAAGTATCTTACGAATATGAAAAATGTTAGAGCTATTATGTTCATGAATAAGCATTTTTAAATGTTATGTGACATTGTCACTATAAACACTGAAAATTAGGGAATGGAGATGGAGAACTAAAACGCTCAGAACGGGCAAATGGTTTTCATGTAGACAGACGGTCTCCAAATCTGTGTAACGAATGGATTTTGTATGTAGTGCGTGTTGCGTTCCTTAAAACTATTATAACCACGGAGTTTCGAAAAATATATAATATATAAAACATAATTAATATGTAGTGCACGTACATTTATAAGATGTTTGGTGGCTAAGCTAACAAAAACGTTTTACAGTGTGTACAGATAGAAACACATACTTGTGCAATATGTAATTTTGTAACAAAGTTTTAGGAAAATTGAAGGTTTAGTCAGTTATGGAAATTACAGAAGGTAAATTTTGCATATATTGCTTAAATAAATAAACTCCATACATCAATTTTATCTAGGTGGTCAGAAGAGGCAGTATTCGACAACTATATAGATTTATTGTGGGAGAGCGTATTATTTAATACATGTTATTATACCATCGAACAACACAAGTCTTCAGCTTTAAAACATTGTGATTTATTGTAACTATGTAACTATTGTATTTATGTATTTTAATACATTTTTAATAAGAGTAGGACGAAATGTTATTATGAAGTTGACAATATCCAATTTCTAATAACAAATCAGCAGTGACATATGACAGGACAGTTGTTTAATCTTATTGTGAATGTGAAAATTAGAACAAATGTTCAAGATGTTTGAATGCACAAACGAACTCGAATCTTCCTGTTATCAAATGCTTTTTCCAGTAATTGTCGGAGGGTTATTTTAGCACAAACTTCCCTAAGAGTCTCACAAAATTCTTCGTCACTGTGACGTGTACCTACTTCTACAAACTGTATGCATCGATTAATCCAAAAAAAGATGCTGTCCCTTTTATAACCAGGAAAACAACTTTCAAGATGAAAAATTTTGTGGTAATTTTATCTTGTTACAAATATGGAATTAAAATTAAAAATAAATACTTGATGCAATATTTACTTGTCCAATGCAAGTCAGTGTGCAAATCCTTTGCAAAAAAATTCACAAATAAGTGAATAGTCTTATAGATGAACCCTTACCACTTATTAAAATTAACATTTTATTTGCTATTGTCAGATATATTAAAATAAATAAATAAACAAAACCATGTTCTCTCACAATAAGGTTATGTTAGTCGAATAAAGTCTTTGTCTTTCGTTATTTGAATAATTGAACTTGTTAGTTCTGTTTGAGTTATTTCTGTTAATTCTGTTCTGGTTAAGTTATGTTAGTACTGTTTGATCAATACAAATTACACACAATTTCCTCAATATAAAATTATTTTTGTTATTCTAGCTTCCGCTAGAAGAACAAAAAAAAGGAAATTCTTTTTACCCATTTATTTTATGGGTATTTCTGAAATGAGTAAAAGTTAATATTTTTTTAACGGCAAATAATTTGTTTCGAAAACGTTCCTAAAAAGCTGTTTGTCTAATGTGAAATGTGAAATGAGCGACAACAACAAAAGCAAAAACAAGTACATTCAAGCTAAATTTTTTGCTAATGACTCGTTCAGTTCGGTACAACAAAAATATTGCTTGTTGATGCAAAATTAAAGTTCTTCAATTTGTTGAACCGGCTTGAACAGTTCTAATACTTAGTATCTAAGTTATAAACTATATTAATTAGTGTATCTGGCGTGACTCTTAAGGCTTTAAGGCATCTGCGCATAGCTTTAGATTATAAGTTAGAAGATTAACAAATCGAAAACTTCCATTGAATAAAAATTCAAAGGATAGTATGATGTCCTTGTTCGAAGTATGGTAGGTACATAGAATTCAAGAAACAAATAAATACTATTTTCTTTTTATACCCCTTTTTTAAAACTTATTGTAACTAAACAGTCTCACAATTAATCATTGTGTTTTTTGTATTAATATCTGTAAAAAATCGTGTTATGGCACTTAAGCCCTTCTGTCGTAATCTATATTTTAATTGTAATCTACATGAAATACATATATTATGTAGATGTCATTCTGATTATGATGTTGCAAATCGTGGGGTTACTACAAAAATCCATTAAGTCCGAGAAAGTAATTGTCGAGACATCTAACATTAATATTTTTTTTTCAGAGGAAAAAAAATGTGCTTTTTTCATAAAACTATTTAGTTTAGGAAAAACTAGGAAGCTCATTTAAATGCCAGTACAAATTGCATTGTAATTGTTCTTATTATTCTACTTGTTTTTAGCTTAGTGCAGATATCTCCAGTTTGGTGAAATATGGACTTAACGGATTTTTTGCAATAAGCCCTCGAAATAGTTTCGCAAAATTTCGCAAAGTAATTAACCGGTAAATTAAACGTTGTAAAAAATGAGTTGACCGACTGTCAACTAGAAAACAAATAATAAAATGCACAATCACAATCTCATCAAAAAATTTGTTGTTACCACAATAGGTTGATATATAATTTACTTTTTGTAATATCTATATTTTCATATTATTTGGCATCAGTATTTCGATTTGTTTGTACAGACATCCAAAAAAAAAAGTCAAATCTGGCTATGAACAAAAGAGATGAAAATCGCGGTTATGTCGAAGCTCAAAATGAAACGTCAAACATTTGACAAGTGACTGTCACAATAATTGTAAAATAATAACGACTGTCATATAATGTAACAGATTTGGCAATTAACTATATATTAAATCTATAAATTTAAGACACCAAATTAACAAAAATAAGATTTTTTTGCTCGGCCGACTTTGACGACTTTTTTTGGATGGCTTGTTACTTCAAGTCATGATCATTGTGACGTGCCAGTTTCTGTGCAATTTGATGAAATAGACACTCTCAAAATAGTTGCTTTCTTGCAGCTTGCTGTATTTTCCTTAAAAAAGTAAGCTTTATTCACTTTTATAAAACGTAAATTAAAATACCTTTAGTTGCAAGATTGTGATAGATTAAAAAAACATTCTTAAACGATTTAACTCGAGTTAATGACAGTTTGCAGATGGCAACAGTGAGCTAAACAATTCTTTTTGTTCTACCAGACTATACAACAAAAAATTGTCTACGTTGCAATAAGATATTCGTATATTTTCGTTTTCACGATGCAACTAGGTTACAGACGTGGCCTAAAAACTGATTTGCATTCTTACTACGTTCAAGAGTTTTTGAAAAAGTATTTTCCAGTATTTTCAAAATTCGTCCAAATGTGTATTTTGTGTGTCTACTAGCTTGTTTCATTAAAATCTATTTACAGGGTCTAGTGCTAGTGCTAAAAGCGTTCTCGATTATTGTACTTGGTATTTTAAGAAAATATACGTACAAAGTGTTTTTCTCTGTGATTTCTCTCTATTGGACACATGTCAAATAAAAGAACCTCCAATTCGGGACCGCCCAAATCGTTATTTTTTTCTTTGTCAGGTGCATCCTGCTGACATTTGGGTTCATCCTCGTGACCGCTACTAAATACAACAATACAGTGAATGGTACTGACACCGGTGTCACGCTATACTTACAATGTTATTTGCTTCTCACCGATCGTGTCCATTGATGAGTTTTTATTGGATATCTTATTTTGTTTTGATTTTTTATTTTAAGTAACAGTGATTATTAAGTATTCAGTATTCAAACAACTTGTTTGGGTAAGCAATAATTCCATTACCTAAAATTCAACCAAAACGGAGTGCTTTTTCTGTAAGTGTTTCATATGATTTTCTTATTATTCTTCGGTGGTATGGACAATACATAAATTATCAAATAAAAGGACATATATCACTTGTTCTTAAAAAAAAATATGGGGTTTCGATTCTCTTATTTCAATTCTATTTGACAGGAATATCAATATAAAAGCAAAATATTTTTTGTTACGTTTTATATCAACAATAATTAATTGAACTAGAAAATATGGTTTACTATACTTATAAATATGGATTGTAATAAATAAACATATTCATAAAATCACATTTTCCAAATGTTTGGCGTTACCGCAATAAATGTATGTTTATTTTTTTTAGTTTGTATAATATGCTTATGAGTTTGCGTTATAAAATATAGGGTGTTGCTTAAGGTTTTGTAATTAGTTTAAGGCGTGATTCCTGGACTAATTTCAAGTCGAAAAGTTCATATAAACATATGTCCCAGAATGTTTGGTTTTGGATATACATACATCCATGGGTGCTCAACTTTTTATGTTTTTGTTGGGTCATTCGATTTTTTTATGGTTAATGTTCATACTTAAATACAGAAAAGCTAGTTATATAATAATTTATTTTTTATATCAATTTAAGGGTTAGGTAATAATTAAATAATGGAATTTTTATGAAAAAAAGGTCTTCGGAAAAATTACTTTCGAACAGTAAATTATCTGATTTAAATTAAAGGGACTTTTAATGATTTCTTTTTTTATATATATAATATTTATATATTTTATTTTATCATACAGGTGCAAGTTTTAATTTTTCATTTCAAAAGGTATGTATGTATATTAAAAGCGCACTAACATTCATCGTACCAATATAAAAATATTTACAATAGATAATGAATTTTGTATTTTGAAATAATAGTTCAGAAATAATAAATTCCTCTGTTATTTGTTTCATACCGTGAAATTGTTAGATTTTTAATCAAAATACTATATATGCCGATACCTAAGGTAATGTACCTAACTCTATGTTATAAAAAATTAGTAACCAAATACATTAACAAAGTGATACCATAACGGTTTACATTTCAAATAAAATTACATTCCTTAAGCATAAATCGTCGAAACCACTCAGTGCTTTAAATTAATTACATTTTATACAAAATAAATATTTGACTTTTAGTTTATGGAAATATTTTCAGCCCATACTCATCTGAATATATAACTCTATAAACTACTGAAAATTTCGTAACAAATGGGCAATATCCTTTGATTATTTAGATTGATTTCAAACATCACAATAGAAACATGATACTTTGGAAATCAGTCACCTTTTTCCTTGTATGATTTGATTAAATCCTATCTACTTCTGTGTTCATGATTTAACAGTAATTTACAACCAGTAATACAAGTGGAACTTGCTATGATAATGTTTGGTTATCCATATAAATAAAAAAATGTTTGGTTATCCATAGATGCTGCATATACATGCTATTGGAATTGCCGTCCTTAACAAGCAATTTTAATGGTTTTCAGCCATATTAATAATAAACACATTAACATTGTCCTTACTAATAGCGTCTAAGAGTATACTTGAACCGTGCTAAGTTTTATTTTATGATGTTGGTTTATTAAGTTATTAAATGACATAAAGTGCAAATAATATTACAAATATGTTAGAGATCCATTATTAAGGCATCTGACTCAATTTAGTTAGATACTAGAAATGTATCAACCAAAACTTGTATGCTGTCCGATGCATTTGTATTTATTTGCTTAGATAACACCTACCATTTGTTACGCTCAGAACAGAAGGTGGCTTCAGAAAACAGGGCAGGAATACACATTTTTCCCTGTAATACCAGCGCTGTGTGTTATATAGTTTTTAGTTTATTTATTTATTTATTCATTTATGTTTATTACTACTTTGTTTTATTGTGTGAGGTTATAGTTTCCTGTGTACTAGTTTGTCCCAGAGTTTTACTTTACACAGGAGAAAAGAGTTTAATGCCAATATGAGAGTTAATTGTCAATCTACGTATCACATTTTTTTTTAATATTGATGGTAGAACTATCCTTGGTTTGTTTTGCTGTTATTTACATTTTTCCATACTCCATCCCAACCCATTCTCATCCTACCCTTCCTGGCAAGGCAGCACTGATTCCTTCCCGTGCTCCTTGCTGGGTAATAATAATTTAAGTAATGGTGCTATAAATACCAAAATTATATTACATGCATTGTTCTATAATTATAAAAGAAGCAATAACAAAAATAATGACATATTAAAATAGGGTTACCTCCAACTGTAGTGTTAACCAACGATATTTCCAGAACGGTGTTTATGTCGATGAAACAGGATGTTTCAAAATTGACTGGAGATATTTTAAGGGTGTATTTTTGAGATTAAAATAAGACTTTTTTCCCTATAAACATGTGTCCTAAAATGCACCACCTCCCAGCTAATTTGTTGCAACTTTTGAGGAGATTTGATGAGTAACTGTAGTCGCAGTTCAAAATAATCAGTCTTTTTCGCGCACCTTACTATGGCTGTAGCTCGGAGGGGGTACATTTAAGGAGGAGGATCCTGCTTTAGGAGGCTCAATAAATCGTTTTTTTTTATTGCTTAAATATATTCCTAATGTATCTAAGAATATATATCTAAAGTTATAAAGGCTAATTTACAATATTTTTATAGATACAGCACTAAACCCGGTGGTGTGTCGAGCCGGTATACGGGCGCTCGGGCAGTTGGAGCTTGGAGCGCGTGCTCCTTCTCGCGGTCGAATAACTCCGAACTATACCGTGTGTGTCAAGCCGATATCGGCCTGTTATGAAAAACGACAAACAGAAGTGAGACGACAGATAAAAAGCAACCGCACACGCATCGAAGGTAGTGAGGGAATAAGACCGGTCCTCTCAACGGTAAACTTTAAAGCGCGTTTTCGCGAGTTTTGTGTTTTTATGATTTCTCTAAACTGGCGGGCGAGATCGCAAGAAAACTAGACGTTCAATTAAAACAAACCAAAGCTTGTTAGCTTCAGTTTTGCATTGTCTTCTATTTGAACTAAAAAAGATTGTACGAAAAAAAATATTAAACAATTTTTTAAGCAAGTTAAAATGATTTTTTTTTGTTTTAAAAGCACTTTTTTTCAAACCTGAGAAAGATTTTAAATTTTACTATTTTTTGGGGTTTTCTCAGTTCATCTAGAAGAAAAATACACGAAAATTAAAATTTTCTTTGTTTTTTTTTTGTGTCAGACGAAAATTACGAGCTCCATCTTTCCCGCCGATTGGACACTGCAATTACAAGGTGTTGCAAAAATGTGCATAAAAATCGGCTGCGTTTGAATATTTTTCTCTCAATTTTTTTTTTAAATGTTCAAATATGCAATAAAATAATCTGAAAAGTTCGTTAGACTTGCTTATTGTTTTCTATCCTAAAAAAAATTCCCACAAAAACGCTTTTTTTAGGCCTCCCCCTTAAGGACAAGGATACCCCCTTAAGGACATCTCTTTATAGAAAATTAATCTTATTTTTGAGGTCAAAATAAGATTCAGGTTGTTTGACATCTATCAGACAACAGTTTGTATGCTACAGTTCATATAATATTGAACAGCAACACCTGTACATGTGGACAGAAGTTGACTAACATTCAAAACTTTGGTATTTTAATTTAATTTTGGTAAGTAAATAAGCAAGTAGAGTTAAAGAGAGCAAATGAAAGCTATAATATTATTGCGAAAATAAAAATAAAAATAATTACTGTTTGTCCTCAAAATAGTAAAATTGATGCTGATGACCATAGTACACTGGATACATGGCTATGTCACTTTCGGCCAGTAAAGTCAATACAAGTGTTTTCTCAAGTATTTACCGTGCACTACAAAATAAAATAAAAAAAAAAGGTAAATAAAATAATGGTGAAGAGAAAGATGGGAAAGCAAATGTATGTTAAGTTCATGCGCACACAAAAAAAAAAATAAAAATAATCACCTCTTTTGTCATTTACGCCTGTAATATATGTATTATTTGACTTACAAAGTGAGGCAGCACAAGTTTCATATAGTTATTGAAGTAGAAACCGTGAAGCTTTATGTTTATTTTTACATAGTTACTGAGAAGTTTTAAAACACTTCCCAAACATATCATAATCTACAAACGGTAAAAAAAAAAAATTAAAAAAGACGAAATAAGGTAAGTTACACCAAAATCTTAGTGACTATAGTGGAATAAATAAGAAATACTATGCATATTTTCTGGTTCGTGCCAATGGAATGATATAAAAAAAGTAACAATAAAACTAGAATATTTAGAAAGAGAGAATAAAAGCTATGCATTTTTTGTTACCTTATTTTTCATTAAATATTTGGTGTAAAAAAATCATACCGATTTTACTATGAATGTCAATGAACTTATGTTCCTTTTTTTATCCAATGCCAGTGGAGTATTTTAATAACTTCTGTTCGATGTAGTTTATTGGCCTTTTCATTACTAATTACAATCATTATCCTCTTAAGTTTTAAAGAAAAATTTTGTTGTAAAAACAAGTAGCCAACACATTCCTTAAATAGGTCTATTACAGTTAGTTTGGGCTTAGAATATACTTTGCGCCAGCTTTGCAGAAATAGAAAGAATAGTTTGTAATTTAAGGAACGTGTTGCCTACTTAATATGGCCATATTAACATTTCTAAAAGGTTTTTAGATTCAATTTAACAACCACAATAATTTTGTGAAATATTTCCTATTTAATTGTGCGAATTTTTGCCCACTAGGTACAACTAAAAGAGCAGTACAGTGCAGTACCTACTTGATATATTTACATAAATTTAAATTGAGCTTAAGTTTAATATCACGAGTTTATTATGTTACTATGTCGTATTGTCAACTTCCGTAGATAATTCATACGATAAACTCAATTTTATTTTTTATTGCAGGTAAACGTCCTGCTTTATAATCACCCTGAATAGATTTTTAGTCTGTTTACATGTTTAATGTCGTAAAAGCAAATGTAGTTGGTCTGGCTCCGAGTAGTTTGGAACTATGGTTACCAACGTCCTATGGGCGCATTCAACAGTGTAAGCGTTAACCTATATAGTCGCTAGTTTATCGCTGTTCAAGAGCTAATACGTTCTGTTTTGAATAGATATCTGAAAGCAATGAGCAAATGTAAAAATTTGTACATATGTATGTATGTATGTACATAACCCCGTAGGTAAAACAAATCTGTATACATAATTGGCACAGATCCGTATACATAATTGGCACACTTTTTAAATGTTTTGTATCAGTACTACAGTATTTGCTTTGTGTAATTACTGCTCGCTCAAGTTTTTTGCATCGCTCATCTGTGGTTTGGTGTTTTATTCCGGAAAGAAAAACGAGGATCATGTTCTTATTAGTATATTGATATCGGAAATTCGAGAAACGGATGGCTTCGTAGACGGTCTATTAGATGCTTTCGCATTAGACGTAATTTCAGAATGTTTTAAAAATAATGATGCTTATGATGGCATTAGTTGTTATCAATAGTGATTTTGAAACCTGTCAAAACTACCGCTGCCTCATCTGGCACAAATAAAGGACACCGCACATTCCTTATGGGAAGTGACGCTTGGTGAAATTGTGGACACATCACAAAAACTTGATGTTTGACTAAAGGGTTCGAGAAGACTAACGAACGAACGAACGAAAGAACGAACGAACGAACGAACATTGAAATAACATTGTTCCTCGAGTTATTTTTGAGGGGTACCCATGGTAGCTATGTAGTTATTATTATTGATTCTGGTATAAATATTTAAGATACCATATGTTTAATATCTGTTTCTGAATCAGCGATGAGAAAATTCTTCACTACCGATAGTAGTGGTCATTTCTTGGGAAAGCGGGCAAAGGGGCAGTTTTTTGGCAGCTACCAACTGTCAATGGACAACTTTTGACTTCGTATTTGGAACGAGCGACCTCAAAATCCCATCGACACCCTTCAAAAATAACTCCTAAGGCCCGTTTGAAACGATTTCAGAAAATCATTGGCACTTAAAGAGTCCTACCTCTATCATCTAAAAAACTGTCCATTTCCCGACTTCGTGCCCATGAGGACTTTTGGTCAGGAGCTTCTGGAGAACAACATATTCAAATTTCAGACAATTTCACCAAGGGCCACTTCCCATAAGGAATGTGCTGGGTCCTTTGGGTGAAAAAAATGGTGACCGCTGTTCTAGCGGCCTGCAAATATTTATCGCTTACTTCAGCGCTAGCCCAGCGCCTGCAAGGTTGAATGCGACCTTATTTCACAGTGTATTTAAGAACATTTCTGATGTCAAGGTTTAGGTGTCAAAGGACGCTATGTGTCCTTTAGAAATAAAATAATGTATCAATAATAAAAAAAGCAAATTTCAGATAAAAGAAAATATGTATCCCATTAGCGCATAAACTTGTTATATTATTTTTTAAATGTATGTATATTTCAAACTGAACTATGATTAAAATATATCAGTGAATCGCCACCCCAGTCTGTAATAGATTCGCTGAATCCCCATTTGGATTTATATAGGGTGAGTTTTTAGTACGTATTTGGTTTACAGAATTGTTGCTGTGTAAGGTTGTTTGCACCATTTTTTTACAACTTTGAGTAAAACTTTATAAAAATACTGTATAAGTTGATTATTTGCTGCATTTTATGGCTCAAAAAATAACGTATCTATAGCTATTTAAAAGTGGGACCAAATAAGATGAACACAGTGTACATAGGTAGACACATTGTTCACATAACTGTGTTTAGATACCTATTCACATACCTATATAGCTACATTGTACACATGTAGGTATATGAGGAGTCTAATATTCTTATTGGAAATGGAAATCTGCCTGTTGGATATGTATTTTACATGGAAGAAAGACAATTGTTTATTTTTATAGAATTATGTAAATAAGTAGTACAACTCTTTCAACATTTTGCGTGAATGTATATACTGTGCCCTCAAATAAATTCTCAATTAGGGCATTCTGGAATTTTATTATGAAGTTGACATCATCCAGTTTATATCAATCGAGTATCATCAAATTCTTCCAAATAAGCAATTGTTTGACGAACATTGTGTAGCATTATTTTAACTAAGTTCATCATGTAACTTTCGGTAAAGGGTTGATTGTGTTGTAACTCATTTATAAATGGTTCAAAGAGTTCAGTCTTTCAGAATGAAATATATGGGTCCGATAATGTGTCTTCTCGTACCCTTTAGTCAAACATAAGGTTTTTGTGATGTGTCCACAAATTAATGAGGATTTTGTGCGAACCATGTGCTCATGTTTTGTTTATTTAAATATCCTGGAAGGTTAAACCAGGCTCGTCATAAAACAAACGCTTATTGAGAATGTCAATGTTGTTCAAGTTTTCAAAAAATCAGTGGTGATACATTATTCTTCTTCAAAATTTCACTGTTTTAATTTAATGTGGATGATAACTGGATATGTTTTCTTAACACACTGTGACATATTTCTATGGATGTCTGAACTCGTGATGGTTTCGCAATCGATTTGTTGGGTGTTTTCCATTCGACTGTGAACATTTGCGAAACAATCGGAGCTTCTTTTTTCCCTGGTTTACGGCTAACTGAGCTAATTTCACAAAATTTGTGAACACAAGCATGAATTTACAAGACGTGTATGTAAGTGCTTACAAGGCTAGATTAAGCTAGATTAATTTTTTTCGTTTTCTAATCTACCACTTTGAAAATAACTTTCAAGAAGAAAACTTTTGTGTGATAATTCCTTGTTATTATAAATATGTAATTATTGACTTTACAACCTGGCTTTCTGTAAATCTACCAACAACTAATGGCACTAATAGAGAAAAAAATATAAATCACAGACTACCCTAATAAATGAGAATTTATTTAAAGGTACGGTATGATGTAAAAAGAATAAGATTATTTCTATTTGTTGTAGATGTACACTATATATACCTATATTTAAAATAAGTAATCAATCATCATAAGTATTCATAAAGCCTTATCTATACCTATGTCGTTTTCGTTACCATACTATGTATACATATGTGCGTTATGCATATGGAAGGAGTGTGTCGCGTCTAAAGTGTGACAAAATCGATAATGTTAAAATTACTTACATTTTGTCTTCTTCTAAAAAGTAATCATACTCTAAATCCAGCATTTTCGTTTCAAAACGCTGAAGGCTTGACTAATAAGTATTGTTTGTAACACAGCCTAAACTAACAAGACATAAACAACCCAGGAAATTAAAATTGATAACGGTTTACGGTTTCCGTAATGTATTGACAAGTTGTACGTCATGCGTCGCGACGCGACGTACGCCTGCCTGTATATGAAGTTGCGATCGGTACACATACTGCCATCTTTTGAGCACTGGTAGAAGAGTACTTAACTGTAGAAAACTGCGCAAGGTTTAAAACATTCTATAATTTGAAAATAAAAAAAATATGAAATCATCGTTTTCTTCTACCGTTATATAATTGTTGTAATCTAATGTTTTCATATAATTGAATAAAGCAATAGAGTTCTAACAAATATAATAATCTAGTAATCCAATTTGATGTGATTTTTTTTCTCTTACAGTTCCGTACCTAGGATTATGTTAATACTCCTGTGATAAATGTTTCACCCAGAATATGTGTTATTGAATTGTCTGCCTAAAGTTAGTGTCGTTGACTCACCATTGGCTACAAGTTTAATTATTAAGGGTTAATTAATAACGGTTCTTTTCTGCGATCATTCAAAATCTGACATTTTCTGGCAAGTTTTGTCACCGTAAAACGCAACCAGACAATAACTTAAAAGTTAGTTCTTAAGCTGTTCTGTTGAGAGGCGCAACATGGACTTTGAACTCCAATCGGATCGGTTTCTCGAGCCATTTGCAGCATTTTCTTGTTCCCGTTTGTATATTTTCAAATAACGGAGAGCCTGTTAACGTCGTTCTGGGATACCCCATATAATGTTCAATTTGTGACTCAACTAGAATGATTATTGTACACAATTACGTCAATACAACAATATTACGTCATAAAAAATTACGTAATTGTCCCATTTTCCAATAAAATCAGTGAGTGGACTGTGCGTGGCGATTCGATATAAAAATATCATGTTTTATCATACTGACCATAGATCATTATGGAAAATAAAACAAATAATGATATAACTATAACATTATAACGAGCCATCCAAAAAAACCGTCATCAAAGTTGGCCGAGAAATAAAGACGTATTTCTATTTTTAATCGAATTTATAACCTTACTTACTTGACAGACTCTCACATCATATGCCGTGGTTTATTTTACAAATTGTGACAATTATGGTGGGTTCATGCAGAAATTTTTAGTAATAAGAATAAGAATAGTAATAAGCATAAAAGTTAAACCTTCGTTTTATAATGACCCAGTTCATGCAGCAAATCCTTATTTTTAAAATTATTACTAAAAATTATGTTTACTGCATGAACTGGGTCATTATAAAACGAAGGTTTAACTTTTATGCTTATTACTATTCTTATTCTTATTACTACAAATTTCTGCATGAACCCACCATTACTTGTCAAAAGTTTGACATAACCGAAAAGCTTAGACGTGACTCTATTTCCATCTCTCTCGTTCATAGCCAGAGTTGATAACGTTCTTTTTGGATGTCTCTTTATTATAAATAGCAAAGATATAGAAGGTTTAGGGTTAATACATCAGAAAACAGTAATTGTTTCCAAAGTGATCCACGCTCAATGGATAAAACGTCATATCTTTATTTCGAATCGCCAGACATGGCTAATTAGACGAAATTATCTAATAATTATTTAAAATGAAATAAGTCAAAAACGTCTGGTCCAAACATAGACAACATATACTTGGAATGTTACTTTAATTTAAAAAATGTGACAATATGTATGGGGTTCCAAAAAGAATAATATAAGTTTGCTTTTTCTTTATCTTGCGATTATTTTCTGCCTTTCTGAACATATTAAACATTTTCTGTTAAAATCCTGCACCTTTTGTTTTTTTTTTTTTTTTTTTATTTCAAGAAATAAACTCTGAAGGATTAAGTATAAAGAAAACCCTGTACGTACCGAACTGCACAAGGTAGAGCTGTTTATGCATGTTTTTAAGTTTATGAAAAAATACCACATTGTTATTACCAATTGGTGTTACGGGTATTTTTCTAATACTCTGTCCTGCATTCCTATTTAACACAGTAATTATCAACCTGCGCCAACATAAAGGTCGTAAACCTCGGTAAATATACATTTTGCGATCAATACATACATATGTATATGGGGATTTACCATGGCCCAGTACAGTAGTAAAAGAATATTTCTGTAACCAGTTACGAGCATCAAAATCCGCTTCTCTTCTAGGCAGTGGCAGTTCATTATAGGGTGCACAGAATATTTTAATTTTGGGACTTTTATAGTTAGGCCCTATTATATGAGAAATGTATTGTTCTTAGTAAAAATAACAGTACCTTACAAGCATTATATTCGGTGTAAAACATAATATTCAAATATTTCCAATGATTCAATCAGTTTTGCGATGGACGATATCTGGACCTAAACCAAACGAAAAAGAAACGAAATGAGTCATCCGGGTTATCGACCATAAAAAAAGTAGTTGAGGTCAGTGTAATTTAACATCGTCATTGATGGAGTTTGTAAGGGCTGTGGTATATTGGAATAATAATGAGTTGACAATCGAGGGGAGCGTTTTATTGATACATATTAGGTATAAGGGAATCTTTATCAGTGTAATGTGACTAAATTGAACTAACGGGAGGGGTTTTGTTATCCTCAAATAAATTAAACAGCTTCCCATGCTTCTTGACTATGTGAATTATTGTGGCATGACATGAACTTTATGTGTGAAGAGCATGTGATTCCAAATACCTTCGCAGGTCTGTACCGCGTGATTTGTGATTACTAATTTCATTTATTTCTGGTTGAAGTCACATGAAGTCACATGAATCACAAAAAAACATCAGGTTTTCGTCATGATCTTACATGTTCTACGCGTGCTCTATTTTTGATCACCGATTTTAGTTTAATTAATAGAAGTGTTAATGATGAATGGGTATGACAATAAGACGTGTGAATTATTCAGCCGAGAACATCCTGATTCCCCTGTTACCAGATCTACAGTGAGTGTATTGCTTGCCAAATTTGCACAAACTGTGGATTTGTAGAATATGTGCCTACTTGTGGTAGATGAAGATGTCAAATTAAATGTGCCACTTGAAATTGAAGAAAATCCCCAGATTTTCACAAGACAACTTGCTAACACAAATAATGGCACGGTCATGGCCAAAAAATTATCGCTCAAACTTCGGGAATATGTGCCCGAATCTCAAAAAATTTTTTTAGCCCATTTGGGCACTCCGTTCCCGAGCTATGATTTTTTAAATATCGGAACAAACGCGAATTTTTAAAAATCTTGATTATTCCGATAATTCATAACTCTAGTCAAGTACAATGAATCGAAATTTCCATATAGGTTCTTTGCGGAAATTTCCCGTTTTTTTCTCCAATGAAAATATCTAAAAAAATTGGTCCATTTTAGACCATTTTTTGAACTTTTAGTTTTTAAATTGGCCAAAAAATGACTTTAGTCCCAAACGGATCGTCTTCTAACATTTCGCATTCGATTCCCTGTCCAAGAAACTACGCGCAACCAAGTTTTTAGGACGGTCTCAAATTGCTCAAATACCAGCATTTAATCATTTTTGGACGAAACATCGATTTTTTACAAAATAGGTATTTCTCAGCGCTTTTATAGCAGGAAAATGTTAGGATTGATCGTAATTGATCGTAAAGTCTGATCATAAAAAATAATGATGAAAATGATGAAGAAAAAATCCTGGTTCAATAAATCCATTTCTCCTTCAAAATAGATTTTTTTCTAATTTTTTTCAATCATTTTATTGCCCTTGTTCCCATGCATAATGCGAACTTTATTGCAAATATTTAATATACGATCAATCCTAACATTTTCCCACGATAAAATCGCTGAGAAGTACCCATTTTGTAAAATTCGATTTTTCGTCCAAAAATGATTAAATGATGGTATTTTGGCAATTTGAGCGTCCATCCTAAAAACTTGGTTGCGCGTAGTTTTTTGGACGGGAATCGAATGCGCCAGTTAGAAGACGATCCGTTTGGGGCTAAGCTGATCCGTTTGGCCAATTTATAAACTAAAAGTCCAAAAAAAATGGTCTAAAATGGACCAATTCTTTTTTAGATTCGTTGTACTTGACCAGAGTTATGAATTATCGAAATAATCAAGATTTTTAAGAATTCGCGTTTGTTCCAATATTAAAAAAATCATAACTCTGGAACGCAGTGCCCAAATGGGTTACAAATTTTTTTGAGATTCGGTCACACATAGACGAACATATTCCCGAAGTTTGAGCGATAATTTTTTTGCCATGTCCTGTTGGCATGGACTACACTATATATATCACCCTGGTACAACTGGCATAGGAGTTGAATTATGTTTTATGAAGAACTAATGTTACGCTGTGATCAAAATACATTTTTTTTAGTAACATTATTTTTTGCTGATGTCACAACTCGTTACCTAAACGAGACAGTACATCTCCATAGATGCAGGTGTTGGTCACAAGAAAATCCTCATTGGACACAAGACTGTCACTGTCAATGCTAACGTTTTCGGAGCCTGTGTAGTTTCAGCAAGATGGGGACCTCCTTTCTTCGGATGGTTGGTTGGCCACTTTGAACGGTTATGAAAAATGTTGTTGTAAAACGTAATAATTAGTTTTTTCCTGGTTGAAATTACCTTTTTCACTAGTTAATTAAATTTTCGCAACAAAAATTACATTTTAATTTTTTTAAATTATTTGTTATTTTTTCAATAACATTGTTAAGCAAAGTACCAATATCTTTGTATCACCATATAGGTAACACCAAAATATATTAAAAAACGAAAAACAGTAGGTTGCTATTTAAAGAAAATATTATGACGTCATTTTCCGAAAATCAATGATGTTATATTATTTTTTTCGTCAAAGCGTTTTAAAAAACTAAATTGACGTCTCTAATAGATAGTTCTCCTACTTTGTGTTTAAAAGTGGCCGTAGCGTAGCTTTAATTTTATTGCGAACGAAAGAGGAACGTCCGCGTCATTCCTTTTAGTTCTTCCAGTCGTTGAAATATTTGTAGCCACTTAAAAACAAATAAATGTGTTTATTGTTAACTAATTCACTCTAAATGTTATTAAATTAAATACCACGCCGCTGGTAGATTACACAAGGTCATCGTGGAATATCTAGTGTTGATAACTGAATCGAAGAAAGTGCTTGGGTTGCGATTTATGTTGTGTGCAGTGGTCAGTGGAATGGAAGATGGTTTTCTTAAATTGGATAGTGGCGTTATCAATTATGAAATTTTCTTACGGGCAGGAATTTAGTCTCCCTGAGGTGATATTCGAAGCATACCAACCGTCTGGATTTCGGGCTTCAATACCTGGTAGGTAAAAGAATATCACAGTTGATTAATGAAAAAAACCAGCAGCATTGTCTTTTTTATTAACTATAGCACTTTTTGATTGCTTACTGATTTTTTTAACAAAACTGAACACAGGTATGACAAACTCAGAACATGATCCCTAATAAAACCCTTAAATTTATTTATAGTTGCATCTATAATTATGTATATATGCTTCTTTTTATCAATAGCCTTTGGCATTAATCGGTGGATGATATTTTTATTGATAAAAATGTCATCCTATGATATACATAAATGGGAAAATAATAGTTTTTTCTTGTCCAAATATGGAATGAATAAACAATGTATTAACAAATAAACGAATATTGTTTATAGTTTTCATATATTGTCTCACTGAGACAATATATAAAAATATTATCACATTTTGCTAATAATAAATAAAGCTGAAAAATATTTGGTAGGTAGGTACATTTAATTTCTGATCGAAAAATATTTGTTGATATCTCTGATATAGTTTTTTTTATCTTAAAAAGTTTGTATGTATTTTCCTTCAAGATGAAACAAAATGTTTAAACAAAATATTTTATTAATTTTGTTCGACAGTTTTGTTCCGTATAGTTTAGCGAGAATAATTTCCCGTACATCTTCATTTATGAGTCACAGATCCGTATTTCGATCTTATCTTTTATACCTCATAAGTGTGACCTATCTAATGGCAAATGACGAAAAACGAACATGTCGGCCTGTGTCATGACCGAGAGAGCTACAGTGTTGTTATCAAGAAGGTATCACGCTCTAGTATAGAAACATCTAAAAAAAAAAAACATCAAATATGGCTGTGAACGAGAGAGATGGAAATAGCGGATATGTCGAAGCTCAAAACGAAACGTCAAACTTTTGACAAGTGCCTGTCACAATAGTAAAATAAATAATGACTGTCACATAATGTAACAGCTTTTACAATTAAATGAGGTTATACATTTAAGATAGAACAGAAATACGTATTTTTTTTGTTCGTTCCACTTTGATGTTTTTTTTTTTTTGCATGGCCATTTAGAAGTCACAGATTCGGATTTCTATCTTTTCTAGATCTAACACCGAATGACGAAGAACGAGCATGTTGGCTTGCAACTTGACCAGATGGGCTCCATTGTTGTCACTTAGGAGGTATCGCCCTCTAGCATGATTAAATGGCCCGACAATGTCATCGAGAATGATTTCCCGCTCATCGTCATTCATCATTTAGCTTAACGGTTTTACCGTTAGAGTGTACTTTAGGGAAGGACATCTGGTAGTTTCTGACTTTGTCGGACCTATTAGAATATGTCTACTCCCATTTCGTCATGCTAGAGGGCGATATCTACTAAGTAACAACAATGTAACCCATCTGGTCAAGATGCAAGCCGACATGTTCGTTTTTCGTCATTCGGTGTTAGATCTAATAAGATCGAAATCCGGATCTGTGACTTCTAAATGGCAACGTGACGCTGAATGGGAAATCATTCTCGCTTTATTGAGTTTAACAGTTTCCCGACAAGGTTTACCTACGTTAGGGAAAGGCATCTGGTAGTTGTTGACTTTATCGGTCCAATAGAATATGTCTAGTGCCATCTAATCACAGTAGAGGATGATACATCCTAGGTAACAATATTATCGTATAGTTTAAATTAAATTTCTTAGATGTTCCAATAGCTGAATTATTTTAATTACTTCTGTTGGGAGATCACTAGCAGTTAGAGGAAATATAAAAGAGCAGCTCTTTTCTTTGGATTAGAAAGTGGAAAAACTGCATAATATTTATTATTTTTATACTTTCTTCACCTTTCTCAAAAGGATGTGCATTTATTTAGAAATTTGTGTAAATTAATTTTCTGGAATTCGTGAACTTCTTGGAATTCTGTGAATTCCGTATTTTTTATCTCATAAATTCATGGTATTTTGTAGAACTACGGGGAATTCCATATTCATAAATTCGTAGATTCTTTGGAGCCTTCTAAATTTCCTTAGAATCCCCTTAGGAATTCTTGGAATATTTTAGAATTTTATGGAATACTGTCTAATTTTTTGGAATTCCCTGGTAATGCCTGTCAAGACTTTAACATCCAATATATTTAACTAATCAATAATTTCTTGACGTGGTTTATACAGGGTGCTGTACTTGAAATTGTCCGTTGGAATATCTCTTCAGAATGGCATTTTGAAACAAAAAAGTTATACAAATGAAGCAGTTGTGAAGAAGATTATTTATTAGGTTCTAAGTCAATAATGACGAGATTATTTTGAAAGTATTTAGAAAGTCTTAGCGTACAATAATAACAGAATATTTTTAGCTAAACCTGGTATAGAACTGTTTGCGTTTCACGGCAAAGTTAACGCTGGTCTGGGAGAACTCGAACCAGGCGATTTGTCAGACGATATAAGAAAGCCAGCTAATGGTTACTTTACTTATGATAACCCATCATTGAAATTGAAAAAAGGAGACGTGATCCATTACTGGGTTTTTTTTGCAAAATAACAAGCTGGGGTTCCGCAAAGATGGGCAACAATGGACCGTAGATGGTAAGGTCAACAGACTGTAAAACTTTATTTAGTAAAACAATCTGTTTATCAAATTATCTGAATTGCGTAATATATAATAGAAAATATAATCATTTACAGAAAACTGTAAATCATGGTTTTAAGGGAATGTGTTTTCAGATTAAAATATAATACATACATATGTATGTACCTACATTTTATGAACGGTGTTATTTATTTTGTCTGAACTCACTTTTTTGAGTGAATTACATTCAGTTTTTCATTCAAAAAATATCTATAAAAAATAATATATTTTTAACACGTTCATTGTGCCAAAAATTTTTAATTTTTACCGCCCACAGGTCTACGTGGATTACTTTTCTTTTATTTTTTTAGAGTCATATACAGGGTGTTTCTTAAGTTGCAGTTTTCCTTTTAACATAACATAGGACTTAAGAAAGTAAGCGAATTTTTCAAATTACATTTTTCTCGAAATCTCAAACAAAGGACATAATGGTCAATTAAAATTAATGTCGAAAATCAAATACGTCCCTGTGCAAAAACTTGATTTAAACATAATACGAGAAAAAAAGAGCTAAAAGTCCAACAAGAAGTGTAGAAATTAGTTATCCCAGTAAAGGTGGATTTATATTATCCGGTCAGCTGAATGTGCTACATTTATTTTTAGTTTATTTGGAACAATATGTTATATATAACGTTTTGTTATATCATTACTCTTTTGTAATAAAAAGCTAAACAGATTCAACTAAGGATTGCCTTTTATATTTCATGTTTTTAATGTAAAATACAGTCGGTGCTATTTTTATGCACAGAGCTGTAGGTCAATGAAACAGTACGGTAAATTATAACATTTAATTGAAGATAAGCGAAACATCAGAAGGAATGTGAAATAAAACGGTCAAAAAATAATTCATAAAATAGTTTAACCCATTAAGTCCCAAATGCCCTGATTTTTTAAAGATTACACATTATTTAGAGATTTTACAAGAATATTTTTGTATAAACATACATTTTTTTTCTCAAAAACTACGGACTGGTAAAATCGTTCAAGACAATATCTTAGAATCAATCGAAAAATACTGTCAAATTTTTTTCAGATTTTTTAAATGACATTTTTTGGAAATTTAGGTTTCGTGATTTTTTGGAACAATCAAAAATCGTTTTATCAAACACAAAATATATCAAATCAATATTTTTTTCCCGAAAACTAAATTTTTGGAAACATTTCTCAACAAGAATATTTTAGAATTTTCTGTATTCTCGTTTTTTTTCAGGATTTTAAAGACGATTTTTGATTATTCCAAAAATTATGAAATTAAAATTTCCAAAAAATGTCATTTAAAAAATCTGAAAATTTTGAGTATTTTTCGATTGTTTCTTATTTTTATGTTTAGGACATTTTTACCAAAGTGCCTGGTTTTTGAAAAAATGTATGAAATTTATAAAAAAATATTTTTGTTTCGGCCGCCATTTTGTTTGATCAAACATTTTTAAAAATAAAATAAAGCTATTCAAGTCTAATTTTTTTTTTGTCGAATAAATCATAATTTTGTCCAAAAAATTTGTTTTCTTTTTTAAAATCAATTTTTGAAAAATTCTAAGGCCATATTCTGAAAAAGCATGAAATTTTACGTCGGAATTGACCAGACCGAAATTTTTTCAACACCGATAACAGTGAAAATAAGCTGGCTGAAAACTCTTTAAAAAATTAGGGCATTTGGGACTTTACGGGTTAAAAAGGAAAAATAATTGTTTATTCTTCCTTGTGGGCCACACAGTTTTTTTTTTCAATTTTGCGATTCTAGAAGGACAAAATAATTTAAACAAAAAAACGTGTTTTTTTTGATAAAATTTGATTTATTATTTTGATTTTGATAATATATCATTTATTTTGAAAGTTTAAGGTAATTACTGTGTCATATATAGCACATAAATAAATAAATAAAAAATAAATACATAATAAAAATTACAAAGTTCCATAAAATGAGATAAATAGTTCTATAGCTACAAATGTTTAATAAAAATAATTGGAATATTAAATAAAGTAATCTAATCACTATCAGAACTACTTATGTAGTTGTCACCATTAGTGTCATTACCGCTTTCAATATTAGGTACCAGGCGGGACGGGATTTTTTAAAAGGGTAAGTAGCTCGGGTTCTAACATCTTTAAAGGCTTTTGTAGTTTTTCTTCTTAAGGGGGTATTCTAGTCTACAAATTTGAAAAAATCGAAAATTTTTTTGTTTCATATTTCCAGAGTTTAGACATTCAAGAATATGCCCTTAAAAGAATTTTTCAAAATTTCAATTATTTTATGAGTTACAGCCATTTTTGAACAAATGAACAATAGACGGTAGACGCTGCCCGAGTACTTACGAAACACGAAACGTATTTAGTCGGAATCTTTTCGTCTTAGTATCTATATCAAATTAGTTTTCAGCCAGCCTTCAAGCAACGTGGATGTGCTAACTGAGTAAAATTGCCGGAAACTTGTCTCAAATCTTTAAACGCGTTTTTATCAAAACTACTTTTTTCGAGTTGACGTGCACGATATCTCAAGTTCTAATGAACCGATTTATTTGAAATTTAGTGTAAATGTTCTTTATTCATTCCTCTATCGCTTCAAGCACGCTCAGATAAAAAAAATAATTGTACTATTTTTAAAAAAAATCGGAATTGTTAAAAAAACATGCAAAACAAATTTTTTTTTTCAAACGGCCGCCATTTTATGAAACAATTTTTTTTTTACTTTTCCAAGGTTCGGACTATAGGGGCATCTATACTAATTAAGAATCCGTCCGGCTTTTTTTGTTTCAGTTGACCAGAAGGGGTTGAAATCATGCACGCCAGGACACCCTTTTTTTTGGACCCCCCCACATTGCCAGCTCATAACTTTTTCAATTTTAAGTCTTTTTTTTTCAGTTAATTTTTTATGTTATTTTAAAATATCAATAAACAAATGATAAAAAAATGGATACTAAAAATATTTTTTGTTTCGTTTATACAGAGCTTCAAAAACCGCCCGAAATTCATGCCTCTAGACTAGAATACCCCCTTAAACTATTTATTAATGGATCTGAAGAAATAAAGAGCATATTCATTACATCTTCCATTACCGCCTTTCTAAAAATTTCCTTCTATGACTTTCCCTTAACTTTTTAATTTCTTTATGTCTACACTCTTGGGCATCTCCTGATAGTTGTCCAATTGGAAGAAGTGCGTGTTTAATTATCGTAGCCCCATGAATTACTATTTTATGAACAGTTGGTGGCATCAAGTACCACGCATAATTTTCTAAATATTTGTTTAATGTTTCTGAAGCGTAACTCTGAAAAGCTTCAGGGTCAAGTTCATATCCGCATGAAATTGCTTTCAGTAAGACAGAAAACCTTTGAATTAATGTTTTATCAACTCCAGTTATTGAACGATAATTCTGGATTGTCAAAAAAGCGACGGGCTGTATTGCCATCATTAGTTGTTCCATATCCTTGTTTTACAACATCCAATAGAAATCCCATTTCTGATTTAAATCGTTTTTGAATTTCTTGTTTACGCTTGTTCACATTCGCTTTATTTTCACCCTTTACTTGCCACTTTTGTATTCCCAAGCGGTAAGAAATTTTAAGCAAGCATTTAAAACATCGGATTTTGGTATGTAGGGGTGACAAATCAAATCGGTACGGCTCAGGATTATATTTTTTTGTAAGAACTTTGACTTCTCATTCATTTCTTTGGGAAAACATCCACATATATAACATTTTTGAGAAGAACCATCCAAAATGGAACTGCAAATTTTGCCGTCTACCATGGTAAATGTCAATTTTGACTTAACAAATATTTCTTTTTCTTCAATAAATAATTTTATTGGAGACAATTGAGATATCTGTTTTTCAATTTGTTCCGTATCGTCTTTAATTAATTGATTAGACTCGGATTTTAATAATAATTTTATTGGACGACAATATCTTGTCCTCGACGCAGTTGGATTTTGCCACAATAGTTTTATTAGTTTGATCGTAGCACGACAACTGAAGAGGCACTATTGATAACACGAATATGGAACTATCTACAATTTCTTCATCTTCAGCACTGTCCTTGGGAAATCTCTGTTTATATGGACTTAACCCAGAACTCCCATCGCAACCCCATTTCAAAATTATTTCAACATCGTTTAGTTCAGCTTTAAAGCGTTTCAACAGCTCTATTCTACTCTAACACGACCCGTTGCACTGCACAAATCCGTCTCGTAGTATGTTCTATTAAAGATTGTAAATCCACTTCAGCAGATATTTCTGTAACTAAGGCATTTTCCGGAGAGCACTTTGCCTTGGCTTCAATCAGGAAAGGATACCTTGGAGCCAATACTTCTTAGGCGTTGTTGCACAGCAATATACGATCTTTTGGTCATTTTCCCATCTAAATAAGTTACAAGTGCTTCTTCATTATTTAGCTTTCACCCTGTAGCATCAGGGGACTGCAAAGACTTATTGATATGTGTAGCACGTTTCGGAGAAGTAGTTACCATTTCTTTTAGCAATGTTGCTGCATCACGTTTACCCTCAGACTGTAAACTTGCTTGAGCCGCATAAATCAATTCGTTACTAGTGCTTGTATCTAGCAATGGCTGTATTTTGCGTCTTTTGGTCTTTTCACTTGATTATTCAAACAATTTTTTTGGCCCCCTGGACCATTTGAACTAGAAGCAGAAGGTTGGCTCTGAACATCCGGTATATATGGTTGTAATTCAGGCAAAACCATGTTGTCTTCCAACCATGTTTTGTGTTTATTTAAAAACTTCTCCTTATTTAGATAACATTCTGCTCATCTTTGAGACAATTTATAGCTAAATGACGAACTTTTTTTCATAAGAACATCTTCTAAGTTAGCATCAGGGGTTGCAAGATTGAAGTAATTAAAAATATACGGATACATCTTCATAGTTCTTTCGCTCTTTTCCGGTTCGCTAACCCATATCTCTAACAGGCTTCTGCGAGGTATGATATACGTTTCTAAAATTAAGGATAAAATAATTAGACGCACTTAGACGCAGGTACATTTTTTGTAATTTAGTAGAGTAAGTCCATGGAAAAAAAGATCAACGCGGATGAAAGCGGAAATCAAATTGTAGCTCTCGAGAAACTTTAGTATTGCAGAAAATGTAAAATTTTAACAGAACCAATAATAACCGATAATTTTCTGATTTAAACAAAAAAAAAATACAAGTTGTATTATACCAAAATAAAGTACATACCTTCCACTAAATTTTCCATCGAGAACAAATTCACTTCACACAAAAACAACAGAGATTCAACTGCACACATTAGGGCCAAATAGACTACTAAAATATTCTCAAGCAGGTACCTGTTTTTATACATATTTCAACCCTCATTAAGGGTCATAAAAATGTATAATATAATAATCAATTTTACAGAATTATGTAAATACCTTAATGGGCCTATTATACATTATTAATGAAACAATTTAATTCTGAGAACATGAGTTTTTGGAATTTTGTCCTACTAGAATCGCAAAATTGACTACTGTGGGCCGCAGAAAATAGGTTGCCGACCGCTGATCTATGGGGTTACATAAATATTTATTTTGGGGTTTCATTCTATGGGGTTTCATTCATATTTATTTTTACAAACGATAGTAAAAAGCTTATTTAATTGTAAGTATGAAATATGAAACATGTAATCCTGATTCCCTATTTTAATCTGTGTTTGGTATTACGTTTGTTTTATTATCTACATTGCGTGTTTGTCATATTTTAGAGTCCTGAGGATGCAAATAAATTTTGCGAAACGTCGGCTAACTGAAAATTAGTTTTTTTTGGAAACATTTGACCTCATCCCACTAATTAACTATATAATTACATAAAAAGTTTGGTGTGTAAGACTGAAGTGACACGGCATGCTGAGTCGTGGATATGCTGAGCGACAGTTTGTGCGAACGATTCCAATTATGACAATTTCGAACAATATCTTTAGGCAGGCCCGGACTCACAAATTAAAAGGTTACATTTGAATTAAGATTTTGCATTTCCGTTATCTTTGAGATCTCGAAAAAAATGTTACTTGAAAAATATGCTTAGCTTTTTGGGTTCTTGGTCGTGTTAAAAGAAAAACTTCAACTTAAAATATACCCTGTATATACTTCCATATCTGCATTAAGCTGATAATCAATATTTGTATTGTAAATGTAACCATTAACGAGTTATTCGCTGGAAAAACGTTTTTGGTGACCTTTGACACCGCATCAAATTTTTAACGGCACGGAACGTGTTAATAATGACAGTAATACTCGTAATGGGTTTTGGACAGTGGCGGTTGGTGATATTTCAGTTAGCCATATCTTGAAAACGACGCATGGGACCCACTTCACTTTTTTAGGTGATGACTATACACCTCTTACAGAAAGGATTTATAGTGAAAAAACCGTCAACAAAGTTTGGAAAAAATTTTCAGAAAACCTGGAGCACTCCCTGGGATCTCAGTAACGCTCTGTGGAATATTTGCAGTAAATTTTTTTTCATAATCTAGAAACAAATATAAGGAGAGGAGAGGTTTTTCGATTTGTTACAAAATATTTTTTTTTTCAAAAAGTCATGGTCATTTTATTTTTGGGAAACAAAATGTTCCTATAAAATTAAAATTAAAATGGCCGTAACATTTTGAAAAAAAAAAATTTGTAACAAATCGAAAAACCTCTCCATATATTTGTTTCTAGATTATGAAAAAAATTTTACTGCAAATATTCCACAGAGCGTTACTGAGATCCTAGGGAGTGCTCCAGGTTTTTTTGAAAATTGTTTTCGCAAACTTTGTTGACGGTTTTTTCACTATAAATCTCTCTGTAAGAGGTGTATAGTCATCACCTAAAAAGTGAAGTGGGTCCCATGGTCGTTTTCAAGATATGGCTAACTGAAATATCACCAACCGCCACTGGTTTTGGATAACTGACTCATTTTGAGAATTCCTCAGTGTGGTGTATAATATAATATGCGTATCTGTATGTAGAATTAAGAAAAAGACCGGAGATAAATAAATGCATCGCTAGCGAGACAGTTGTCACCGGCCAAACAAACGTGTGTGGAAGTTCAGTTGTATTTGAGGATACGTTCGATGGAGAATTGGACGAAAACAAATGGACACTAGAGCAATATATTCCGACGACTCCGGTGAGTTACTCAATGGTAAAAATGTAGAAACTTACCACGTTCTATATTCCAAGGTAAATTCTTGTTATAACGACAAGCTTATGAAGCGAGCAAGATTACTCGTCATTCACCATCAGAAAACACAAATTCGGTAAGCGACCATAGCGATAAAGCAGTAAACCGGTACTCTCGTTCGTCATTCTTCGTCAGATGTATCACATTGATGAGACTTAATATGGAAATGTGGGGTTGTCGTTTCTGAGAGTGAATGACGATGAACGTGGTGGAATCATTCTCGCTTCATGCACTTAATGCGTTTACTGTTAATAAGGGAAATAAATCTGGTAGTTGCTGATGTCAGCCCCACAGAGACACGTGTAGTACCATGGACACGGACTAGAGGGCGTTACATCCTATTTAACCCCACCAATAACTTTCAACGAAATATGAAATACTCCCGATAAAATAGCCTCGTTAAATACCTTTTTTATGCGATAATTATTGATTTTTTGTTAGGTTTTAACCATTTTCATAATATACTGTGTGAGTCAAACTTAACGCGACAAACGAAAGGTACGGATAGGGCATGTTATTCTAAGCAAAAAAGTTCTAATAAACATGTGTCCGGAAATGCTTCCTAAGAGCGCTACGGACGTTCAAAGATGGCAGGCCCAAATTGATTTTCTTGCCTTTTATTTCAAAAACTGCTTAAAATAATTGGTTTAACGTAACAAAACAAACTAAAATTTTACAAAAACTGCTCGAAATGTCCACCATCATTTTCAATGCAAAGTTGACATCTGCGAATGACTGATTAATTCACTCCGCTGCCTTATTAATTAAAAAGAGAAGCAGGCCTTGATAACAATTGAAAGTGTTTGTTTGACAGCCTTGTTTGACGTGTCGATTGAATTCAATTTGTCACTAATTTTAAGCTAGTTTATGAGTAAATTGCGGAAACATGCCAAATACCTACACTACAAGTGAATATGCGGATATTGTGTTTGTTTACGGGTACTGTGATGGTAATGCGCGCGCTGCTGTGAATGAGTACGCCCGAAGATTTCCAATGAGAAGAGTGCCCGACAAAGCGGTATTTACTAGAACATTTCAACGATTAAGAGAAACTGGGACAACTTCTTCGAAATCGCGAGCAGACGGTATTTTTGCACCCCTTCATAATAATCGAAGAACAGAAAATATCCTAGAACACTTCGATCAAATACCTTCAAGTAGCACGAGGAGATGTTCTTTGCAATTAGGCTATTCCCAGAGCATTGTGAACCGAACTCTGAAAGCAGATGGTCGCCACCCCTATCATTTGCAGAAAGTTCAGAATTTGCTTCCTGAAGACCTACCTCGAGGAAGAGAATTTTCAGAGTGGTTCTTGGAACAAATAACAAACGATGCTTCTTACTATCGGAAGGTGATTTGGACGGACGAGGCAACTTTTACCCGTAGTGGTATCTTTAACCAACATAATGCGCATATTTGGGCCCATGAAAACCCGCATGCTGTAAAAGAACAACATTTTCAACATGAATTTTCGTGCAACGTTTGGATGGGGTTATGCGACGATACACTCATTGGTCCATATTTCTTGCCTCCAAGACTAAATGGTCCGGCCTTTCTTCATTTCCTGGAAAATGAATTTGAAGCAATATTAGATGACATGCCTCTAATTGATAGAGCAAACAGGTGGTTCCAGTTAGACGGTTGCCCAGCCCATTACACTCTACTAGTGCGGCAATGGCTTCACAACCATTTTTCAGGAAGATGGATTGGTCGCGGTCGAGACTGTCTCCGTCCTTGGCCTCCGCGTTCCCCGGACTTAACCACTATGGATTTTTATGTTTGGGGCAGAATGAAGAGCAAAGTTTATGCTGAGCCCGTCAACGACGAAGCTAGTCTCCGAGCGAGGATCTTGCAAGCTGCCCAAGAAATACCACTAGCGGAGTGTCGTGCAGCCGCGCAATCAGTCATTCGCAGATGTCAACTTTGCATTGAAAATGACGGTGGACATTTCGAGCAGTTTTTGAAATAAAAGGCAAGAAAATCAATTTGGGCCTGCCATCTTTGAACGTCCGTAGCGCTCTTAGGAAGCATTTCCGGACACATGTTTATTAGAACTTTTTTGCTTAGAATAACATGCCCTATCCGTACCTTTCGTTTGTCGCGTTAAGTTTGACTCACCCTGTATATTATGCATGAGCCGTTGACAAGTAATAGCTATACCTAATTGTATTATGTGCAGCTTTTGTGTATTGAAAGAAACATATTATCTGTTCATATCGTACGAGCCCTAACAACTATATGTTTGGACAAACGCATTTTTCGCGTATTAGACTGTTTTTATGTATAATGAAGCAAAAATTGTTGTTGTAAAGCAACTATTGCAGCTGACAGTACATAAGAACTTAAAGAATTTAAATGTATGTTTTAATTAATGTTTTCAAAAAACCAAATCAACAATGTTACAACTTAACAAAACAAATAAAATGTAACAAAATAACTGGCAACTAAATGTTCGGAAAAAATATTTTCAGTATTAATAAGGCGTTAAATTCTTGCAGGCAATTTAGCGGATTTTTTTTGCCACTACAGTAGTTTTTTATAATGGGCTGCCGCAATTTTTGATCAGTCGCCCGTCCACGGCCCATTTTTATTTAAAAATAACGAATATTCTCAAAAACTACCAGAAATAATCCGTGACTGACACATCTAATTGTGAAATTAATGGTTACCACGGCAACAACAAATATTTATTTATTTTTTAGGACAGGTTTCTTGATTTTCGAACATTTAGTTTTTCGAACAGAATTTTTAGCAGGTTTTTATATTTTTGGCCATAAATTCATAACAAATCCAAGCTAATAATAATTTTCAGCATAATATTATCTTGCAAATGTATGTAATTTTACATATTTTAGGTTTTTAAAGCGTGGTTGTAAATTTTTGCATGGCACTGAATAATTTTTTTAAAAATATTCGTTTGTCCGAACATATTGTTAGGGCTCGTATAATGGCTGCAATATCATACAAGTATGTCTACCACTTATTTTGTGGTATTACCACACTTGGTCTGCTTATAAATCTACCTTTTATTTTTAGGATTACGAATTTGTAATATACAAAAAAGATAAAGATGTTACGTTTCTGACAAACAATAAACTTTGTATTAAGCCCAAGTTGATTACGGATGAAAAGACTCTGAAGGAGGCCGTGGATCTTACAAATGGGTAATTTGAAAATAGGAACTTGTTAAGTCTCTATATCCTCTGTACAGGGTTGCTAAAGAATCTGGGAACCGCGCTGTCGCATAAAAACCGACTGAAGCTAGGACATCCAATTTTGGTATGTTATAATTTTATTAGACGTATTTTATATATTTTACTGGAAGAATAAACAGAATGCAAAGTATAAAACACAAGATAATCTGCCAAAGTAATTAATCCTTGAGTTAGACTCTTTCATATTCATATTATATTATTTATCATTATTATGTAATAGCCGTTCAAGAAAAATACAGCGACATTAGGCTTAAGATGGCTGTATATAGTGTGTTAGATTTATCTTAAAATAGGGAACATACGCAAAAAGTACAAGACAAGTTTCGTTACTTGATTTCGCTACAAATTTCCGTTTTCACAAAAATTATCTTGAATCAGATGTTAAAGCATGAGAGTTATGAAAAAAAAATCGTATCGCATATTTTTCGAATTTTCGAATACATCGATATTCGAGTGTTTTTCTGGAAACGTTAATTTCTTTTAAAATGAAAATTATAAATGAAAATAACTGAATCAAGTTGTCTATCAATTGCAGTAAAATATGTATGTGTAAAGATACGTGTAATACGACAAACTCAAACTGGATGCTCTAGCTTCAGTCGTTTTTATGTAACAACACCTTTTCCAAACTGTTCAGCAACTCTGTATAATATTTTTACTAATGCAGGGTGCTCCACGAAAAGTGGAACATATGTAGCTGAAAATTTGTATAAAGGGTACTTTTCCAAGGATATATTTGCTCGTCTAAAATATGAAGGCATTCTGTAACTTCCGAATACACCGAAAATGAACAGTAGCTTCGTTATTTTATATGACGTGCTATAACTTGACATATTTTAATTCTACATATTAATTTACTTCCAATTTAATAACCATTATACCACTATCTTTGAAATGACCGTTTTCGAAAAAGTAATTCAAGTTAGACCATCTATGTCGATCATCCTGTACATTTTGCCGTATACGAGGTGTGTAAATTAAGTAATGAGAATGGCAACGAGAATGGCATCTGGCAACACGGGACTTGGAAAGGCGGTAGGTTAACATGTAATGCACCTTCTGTACAAGATGAACTTGTTAGAGTCATTTGTTCGTTTTTTTCCGACTGTTTTCGTAAACCGTTTTTTTTTTCTAGTGCGCTTTAAAAATGAGTTACATTCATTTTGAGCAACGGTGTGCTATCAGGTTTTGCTTCAGACTTGGACACAGCGCAACGAATAATTTTACAAAACTTCAACACGCCTACGAAGAGAGTGTTTTTTCAAGAGCCCAGGTTTTTCGGTGGTTTAGGTATTCTCAGACGGAAGAAAGTCGATTGAAAATGATCCACACAGCGGAAGGCCTTGCTCTTCAAGAACCGATGGAAATGTCGATGGAATACGGGATCTTGTGCTTTCACATAATCGGTTGACGACAAGAATGATCGGGAAAGAGTTAAATTTGAATTACACCACTGTTCATCAGATTTTGACTGACGAATTGGTGATGAGAAAAATCTGCGCTAAAATGGTTCTAAAAACCTTTCGCAGGAACAAAAGGACATCAGGAGAGAAAGGTCTGCTGACTTTTTGGAATCGATTGAAAATGATCGCTATTTTATGGAACATGTCATAACTGGTGATGACACTTGAGTGTTTGAGTAAGACCCGGAAACCAAGCGCCAAAGCATGGAATGGCACACTTCACGCTGACAAGACCCAAAAATGCAAGAATGAGCAAGTCGAACATCAAACGCATGCTGATTTGCTTTTTTGATAGCCAGGAAATTGTCTACAAAAGGTTTTTTTTTCTTCCGATGTGTCTGGTTTGGGGTTTGTTTTGCCTCCAACACTGCATCCTTCAGGCTTATTGTATTTCCAGTTTACATCGTTATTTCATGTGAATAGGTTTGTTGCCTTTATGAGGTTTAGTAGCCTTTTCACAAGATTTTTCTTTGGAAAGGCCTCCTGGGGGTTTTCTATTCCCAGAAGACCGTATCTCCAGTGTGTTAGTGCTGGGCACTCTAGTATAATGTGTCGGGATGTTTCCTCCTCCTCATTACACAGTCTACAAATAGGTTCATCTGAGTATATGCCCATTCTGTGTAGATGTTTCCTAAGGTGACAATGCCCGGTTATGAGTCCCGTGACAAGCCTTATTTGATTTCTACTCAATCGCAGAATCTCGTCTGTCAGTACTTTTGATGGTGTCTATACCATCCATTTACTGTCTGTTTGTCCTGGTATGTGGTTCCAGTAAGACTGGTGTTCTTTATTTTTCCACCGAGTCAGCCAGAGCCTCACTGAGGACTTTGGTATACCACACATTGGTTCAGGTCCAATGAGTGTCGTTGCAGAGCCCTTTCTCGCTAGGGTATCTGCTTCTTCATTGCCTTCGAACCCTTTATGTCCTGGTACCCATTTAAGTGTTACCTTGTTATGGTTTGCCAGAGCTCGGAGGGTTTCTAGGCAATCCCTCACACAAAGGGTTAATGCCTCCTACAAAGGGTTAATGCCTCCAGGCCAAACAGTAAATCAACACTTTCTCTTCCCGAGATTGAAAAATCACCTCAAGGGACGTCATTTTGGGACCATAGAAAACATTCAAACGGTTGTAGCCGACCAGCTGAAGGTTACAGTACATGAGTTCCAGCTTTGCTATGAGGAATGGAAGAACCATCTCCAGCGCTGTGTGGTTTCCCAAAAATTTAAAAAAATCAATCCCATTACTTAATTTATACACCTCGTAAGTACAGTACTTGACAATAACTTCGATATTTCACAGTCATATGATAACAAAAAAATATCACCATGAAAGTTGTTTATATTTTTTTTATATCAAAATATATTCCAACCAAATCATGTACTTATGTATGTTACAACAATTCTTGATTTTGGTATGGCGTCTTAAAATGGCATCTTTATAACGACTCTTTTAGGTGTACAAAACAGAACCCAAACAACTGTGTTGTAGAAGTACCCTTCCTTCTACAAAATCCGGTTGTGTCGGGAAGGATTACTTCCAAGATAGAATTTACATACGGTAAATTTGAAATTAAAACGCGACTACCTAGAGGCGACTGGATTTTTCCAGGTAGGCAAAGACAAAATAAATCACATGAGTAAATACAAATTTCAAAGTCGATTAACTCCCTTCATAGCAGGTACACAGGCAGGAAAAATATAATATATTTTAAGTTCATTGTTGAAAGTTCTTTAGGTTTTAGGTGAAAGCTACAACAGAGTGCGATGACACGATATGCAACGCGATATGATTTTGCACTTTGCGACATTAATCTGTGCAACAGAGTAATAAGTGCGTACAACGGGCGATACGTTATGCGTCGGAACAACAAAAAATGTCGTTCATTGGCTCATCACTCTCGTCATCAGTTGCAATAATGAGCTTAACTGAAATATATGTCATTGTGGCATATTACTGCCGATTTAGAAGGAGAAAGGAATACGTGCGACATGTGTATGTAAATCACAATCCTGCATTTCTCGGGAGTTTTCTTATCACAAATGTTTTCACACACACTTTTCTTATCACATCATTTATCATATCACCTATCGTATCACTCTGGTGTGGCTTTCGCATTAGAAACATTTGGACCTATCAAAAAAATGTGTAAACAGTTTTGTACACTGGCAATTTGCTGTCCACCTCTTAACTTTGTACATTGCTGGCAATCAGCTGTCTTGGTAACATAAGAGCAACCCAGACAAAATTATTATATAATGTAGATATCTTATTCAAAGAAGAAATACCATTTAGAAGTATCTAAAAAAGACAGAAAAAGACGGGAATAGTGATTATTAATATTGAGTACGACACCATACATCGATGTATTTTTGTAGCAAATTGCATAATAACAGCTTCTGCCGTTCTTACTCGTATGTTACCAGGGTAGGTACCTGCTAATTGCTACCGGTGAATTTTATACAGTCCTTTAATTAATTTTCAGAAATCTATTTAGAAGACGACCATCTTCCTGAACCACGTAAAATCTGGATTGCGTATGCAAGGGGTAATGCACAGCTAATGGGTAATGACGGAAGCGACATTGGAGGTAGTTTATTGTTTGGAGGACCTATATCGAACCATACTGAGCCGCAAAAAAGTGAAAAATTGAGTTCTTATAAACACAGTGGACATTTGGGTGCTGGTGAGCACATTTACACGCTTACATGGAAACCAAGTAAGTCATATTGCTTGATATGAATATTAATAATTCGTTAATTAATTGACGAATGTACAGGGTGCGGCAGCATAAGTTCCTTTTTTTAAAATGCGCGCCATTCAGTCGGTTGTTGTCATAGCGGAGCGCTAATGGTCTTGTTCGAGAGGCAGTACTTTAAAGTTTTGTCCTGACACAGTTCAGTCGCCATCATGCGTTGGAACGCTGTGGAGCGTGCTTTTGCCGTTGAGGCCTACTTTTCGAGCGGATATTCTGTGATCGCAACCCAGCGCGCCTTTCGGAATCACTTTAATTTAGCCCCGTTGGCCGCTGTCCCGGACCGGAAATCAATTGTTGCGTGGGTCACTACGTTTAGACAATCCAATATGTTAGACAATACAATAGTCCATCGGCCTATTAGAACACCTGAGAACATTGAGGCAGTGAGAGCTTCAGTGTTGCGATCACCACGGCGTTCTGCGCGCCAACATGTGTCTGCCCTTGGACTATCAGATCGTTCTGTGAGGAGAATTCTTCATGAAGATCCTCATTTCCATCCTTACAAGATGGCGATTGTGCAGGAACTTTCTGAACGTGACTTCAATTGTCGGAGGAACGCGTGTGAGGGTCTTCTCGACGGCGTTCCTGAGGGATTTAAACCCTTGCGATTTTTTTCTATGGGGTTTTTTAAAATCCCGTGTTTATGTGAACCGTCCAAGGACCCTACAAGATTTGAAGACCAACATCCAGGGAAGAAATTGCCAACATAACGCCTGATATGCTGGCAAGAGTCACGACAAACGCCAGACATCGGTTTACTCAGTGTATGGAAAATGGGGGACGTCACCTACCTGATATGATCTTCAAAACTATGTAAATAAAACTTTAGGTATGCGCCTACATTGTAAAAGAAAATACAAGATTTCTGATTCATACAATATGTTTTATTAAGTTTTGAAAAAAGGAAGTTATGCTGCCGCACCCTGTATCTATCTTAGAAGAATAATATTGTGATAATTGTAAAGTGACATTATGCACTCCTTATTTAGTAAAGAACTGAATATAATTACAAATGGACAGTCTATAACAGGGATAAATTTTAAATAGATGTGTTGATTCTTAGTTGACGATCAGTTGTGATTCAAATGTTGTAGAGTTGTAATCGAGGAGCTGCTAAGTGTTAATAAAAGTGTTTCAAGCAGAAACGTAAGGTCAGCACACAAACTGCTTAAGCCTTCCACGTACGATGGACAGTCATCATGGCCCATTTACTGTAGAAAAATTGAGGCTGCTACGAAGGCAAACAGATGGACTTTGAAATGGTTCCTTCGTTTCAGGTCAGGCTCTAGAAATTGCATCCCGGAAGAACAGCAAAATGATTACAATAGGATTGTAGGAGCATTAGATATAAGGTATGGGCATAAATATGTTCGCTAAGTTTACAACTCAAGAATAGACAACAAAGAAGTAATGAGTCTCTTCAAGAATACGAAGCTGACATTGAATGACTCATACAGTTTGGCTTATCCTCAGATACCTTAAGATTTTCTCGAACACACTGGCATACAGAGTTTTATTAATGAACTATTAAACACTGAAATGTAGCAAGTTGTGTGGCTTGAAAGACACAGTCACATCAGTGATGCACTCATAGCTTCCTTGGAGTTTAAAGCGGCTAAAGAAGCATCGAGAAGCTACAAATCCAACGTAAGGCAAATTAAATTCGAAGAAATCCATCACTTAAAGGACATGGGAACAAATAATGCGAGAGACATTAAATGAAATTAGACAGTCGAACTCACCACAGAAAGAGTCAAGGGAGTGCTACAACTGTGAGAGAATTGGGAATCTACAGCGCTTTTTGCAGAGTCAGGTTAATAAAGCAAACTCCGAGAAGACTACCATTTGCTAAACAGAAATAATCTATTGGAATGATTGATAAAATGTTGGAAGAAGGTCTGCTCTTTTCCTGTTGTTTTAGTTACGAAGAAAGATGGCATAACAAGATCCTGTGTGGATTATCGAAAGCTGAACAAGGTTACTTGGAAAGACAATTACCCTCTGTCTCGAATCGATGATAACTTGAACACTCTTTCAGAGTGAAAATGGTTTTCAACATTGGACCTGAAGAGCGAATTGACAAGTTGAGCTTCATCCCCATGATAAAGAGAAAATTGCGTTCTCTACTGGTACCGGTCTTTATCAATTTAAAGTAATTTTGTTTTTGCAATGAATCATCCACTTAGTCTTTGGTATACATTGATGACGTCATAATATTGAGGACCTCTTAATTTTTTAATAGAAAACACATGGATATAATTCCCATGGTTTTTCTGTATAACAATCTGGAATGTTTATATGATCTGGAATGATTCAAAGAAAATAAATTGGGGCATGTGGGATGTGTGACAATAACATGTGTGTAGACTATAGATAAAACCGTACCTTGTATGTAAACATTACTTTAATACGTATTAAAGTACTTTATTACATAAATACGTTCAGGAAAAGGCTCGTTACATTTTTTACATAGGGTTACATAGGGTTACATTTTTTACATTTTTTACATTTTGTTTTCTATGTTCTGTGTTTATTTTCTATGAAAGCAAATTACATTCGTAAAAAAATAAAAAGTGATAAAACACTATTTTAGATCAGTTGGAGCTATACTTAGACAATGTAAAGTATGGGACAATCGATACGGAATCAGGATTTACTGGAGAAAATCCTAGCAAGGCAAGTTTTACCTATTTAATTTCACATCTATTAGTGATGCATCAAACCTGAAATATCTCAATTTTTCGTTCGTATTGCTACATTAACAAACTGCTGGTAGAAGATTATTTCTACCAAATTTTTGTTTCCAAGCTATGCTTTTATTTTTCTAATGTTATGTTATTTTAAAAATATTTTAGTTTCGATTAGTACTTGGCGTTGGAGTTGGAGGAATAAACGATTTTCCAGATGGATTTAAGTCAGGACAAAACGAAAAACCTTGGACAAATAAAGCTAGGAATCAGGTCAAACAGTTCTATCAGAAGAGAAATACGTGGTATCCAACGTGGAGAGACCCTGATCATCAGTTACAGGTTGATTACATAAAAGTAACCGCCATATAAACAATTTTTTTACCAATTTTTATTATATGGTAGTTACAAACAAACTTCAATGTTTTCAATACAATAGTAGAACTCTGATTGCTAGATACTCTTTTCATAAATGAAAACTAAAGCTATGTGTTTTAAGAATTATACCTACACATTAGTACATCTAATATCAACGACCACATTAAAATCATGTAAATTTTCAATAATTATCTAAAGAATATATCATTTAAAACTGTAACGTCACTGCACTTTCTTGGTTCTTAACTGATTTGAGCCAAAGTATTTGTAATTCGAAAAACAGAGCCATTTACAGCAGAGAGAGATCTACTTTAAAATTTTTAAAAAGTCGTTTATACCATCTAAATGGGAAGCCACTTGCGATACAAAATTTAATGAAAGCAGTTATAAATGTTTCTAAGAAAAATTGGTATTACCGCAACTAAATACATTGATACATATCAGTGTTATTAGGCTTTACAAACACATTGTTTATGCTGGACGGGAGTCCAACCCAATAATTAGTACTCATGTGCGTAAATAAATTATGATATTTCCTTTGCTGAGTGGAAGTAGTAATGAGTGGCTGATGGATATGTGTGATGGATATTTATGAAATTATCTTTCAGGAGGACATTTCCTTTTTTATTGAGTTTTAATATTATAATCACTGTATATTGAACAAAGTTTGTGCAATAAAAATTAAGAATGGAAACCATGTGTAGCGATTACGGTTGCAATGGTCAACCATACTTTTTCTATGCGCTGCCAGAGCTTGTCTACTAAAGCTATAAAATGCCAATATATGTATTTTAAGTAGCTTATATTTAGCGTTCGTGCAGGCCAAAGTAGCGACCCTGCAGACCATGGAGTGTGACTCAAATAAGTCACATTCCATGTCTTACGTTTCATTAGGCACCTCATGCATCCTCCCTGAGGTAGCCGCCTGAGCTATGACTCCAACCAACCTAATTCTTTCCAAAAAGGTATATACCTATGTCATTCACACAGGACACATAGAGGAGCTTCCTCACTATGGCCATGGAAGGCCAGCACTCTCCTAATATGAAATCTCTCGTTGATGAGGCAGCTGAAAAATCACAAAGTACATACTCGAATGGCTCATCTTTCTGTTCAAACCCTCGGCAAAGTGGAAATGCACTTAGCTCATATCGTACAAGTGCTGTTACAAGTTTTTACTTGTAGTTTCATAATGTTTTTGTGCTGGGTTATAAATTCCTTAGCAAACGGACAGTTAGCTGTTTCATTCCACACTTTCCTGAATTTCTAGTGGGTGATTCCTTTCATCATTTGTATCAGTGCTGCATACGACAGTGTACTTACTCTTGGGAACTGGTCCAAAATTGGGAGCTGGCATATCGGTGTTGCATAGTTAACAAAATAGTTTCAGGTTTCCCCCACTTGGAAACTATCGATCACTATCGACAGATAATACGAATATACACTTTGCCTTCTCTCCCACTGAACCATTTTCACGCTGATTGTCTGAATGATGCAGTACGCTCACCGTTACGCGATCGATGACTTGTGGTAGCTCACTTATTAGATTCGTTGCAGTCATTGCAGATGATGCAGATAGTGCAAATAGTGCAAAGTTTTAAAGTGTACACCTACCCAGTGTGTCAGTTCATACTCAGGTAACTGGCGGAACCATGACTGGCGCTATGGATGCTACATGTTTCCTTCGTATATTACACGTACACGTATAGTTTTGGGTACACAAAATGAAATCGAAATGTAACTTCTCTCAGCCTAGTTAACCTCTATGTTTTTGGGGTTGTAGATCACGAACCCGGTATCCATATGACCTCTGCATGTCAGGATCAAAGTCATATGAAGGTCAAATTTCGTTATTCAAATTATATAATTGTGTCGACCCGGATTCTGAAAGAGCGGAAAATTTTACTTCCGGATACGCTTTGATCCGTTAGTCAAAGTGACCTCTGGAGTGAAGTGCGTCTGTGTGTTTGTTTGTGTATGTGGGCGCTGTGTGTGTCTGTGTGTGCCTATGCTGATTTCGGTCATTTTCTACTGGATTCCATATTTGAATTCAGAAGATCTACGAAGAGATTTTCTCTTGTGTACATTTGTTGTGTCTCTTTTCAAAGACCAGCAATAGTCTGACATTGCTAGTCACATCAATCATCATATTCACATCCCAAACACCTTGATATCTTCTCTCCACGTTCTTCAAGTCTCGGTTAAATCTCTTACTCTGCTCTCACTAAAGTCCCCCAGATTTTTCAGGAAAATAATCAATATGGGAATGAAGGAAATTAATCTTCGCTGACCAATCAATCGCTAAATCAATAGCTGATATTGGGGTTCCGAGCTTTTGCATCGTACTTTTTCTTGTGCTTGCCATGACGGTTTGAACGCCTTAACCCAGGGACTTCGTTAATGACCCGTTGTCGTGGAGGTGCCCTGGGGGCAGATACAAGAAACTATCGGTTCACGATGTACCTGTTTACTGCATATTCTATGAATAACAAATCTTGAAAGACCTTCAAATGACCATGAAAGTGACTCTCAAAGTCAAATCAAAGGTCATCAATTTATCGTACCCATCATTTCCCACAACTTTCATAGAGGTCATACATCTGATGTCTCGTTTCATATCCGAGATTCCAGCCGGGGGATTCATAAGGACGATTTGACCTCCAGGTGACCTCTAGAGGTTTCTTCGACCAATTGATCTAAGCGTTTCCGGATGTAAAATTTCGCGTTCTTTCAGAATCCGGGGTCGAAAAAATTATATAATTTGAATAACGAAATGTGAAATTCATTTGACATTGATCCAGAGGTCCTGGGGTCATATGGATACTGGGTTCGTGATCAGCGACCCCAAAAACTTGAGGGTCAACCGGTCTGAGATTCAATGTCTCATTTCAGAGCCGAGATCTCAGCCGGGAGATTCAAAAAGGAGGATTTGGCCTCCAGATGTCCTCCTCTACCTCTAGACGTCACCTCGATCAATGGGTCAAAGTGTATTCGGAAATAGAATTTCACGTTCTTTCAGAATCCGGGGTCGAAAAATTATATAATTTGAACAACGGAATTTTACCTTCATTTGACTTTGATGCATACATGCTGGGGGTCATATGGATACCGGGTTCGTAATCTACGACCCCAAAAACGTGGAGGTCAACTGGGCTGAGATAAGTTAACACTTTGATTTCATTTTGTGGCCCTGAGTTATTTCTTAAAGAACTGCCGGTTATTTATGCCGGAATATTTACTATCAATCACAAAATATTTAAATAAACTATTAATATCTTAAGAAGGTAAATTTAATGTTTATGTTAGGTATGTCCTGTTCACAGTACTGTTTGGACATTTTTGGTGCCGGAAAATTTAATTAATCAATTGGTGATTGACCTTTTGAGTAGGCAGTTTAACTGCACAAGCGGCTTGAAAATTTACTGAATTTCTATTATGCCAGCTCGCACCAAGTCGTCTTGTGCTACATGGAGCGTATGTATCAAGACTGTGGGTTTGTGCAAGCAAACGTGGGTTTGGAGTGAGAACACGTGGAGTTCATGTCTAATTATAGTTGTTCGTATTTAACAGTATGTCTAATGATTAAATAATAGAATCGAGGATTATTACAAGTGTTTATGAAACAATATCAACAACAACCATGCTTTTCACCTGTGAAATCAAAGGTGTACAAGGCGAAAATAGAAGAGGCATATGATGGAAACATATGATAAAGGGGCGTATGGGTTGACAGTTGTTAATTGCTATTGCAATCAATCTTCCGTTGGATATTATAGCTCCTCTCATGATACTGTTCGTTCTTTGAATCAATGGGGTTACAAAATGGGGAGAGACAAAAGGTGCAAAAAAGGTTTTTTATTCATTTCGAGATAGATATGCCATTATCACTTCAACACACTCGGATCACTGTCCGAGCTCAATATTGTCCACACACAAGTGGCTTATGTCCACACACAAGCTTGTCTAAAGGAAATTTGTTATGTAGTGGTGAAGTGAAAGTGTGCATGCCTGTACAAAAATATTGATCATATGCCTGTCTAGTTTGCAGTACAAGTGTTTACCACGTGTATAGTCACTTTTAACACATGAAACTATCTTTCTTGTTTATACGAAGGGCAATATGACGCAGTCAAAGGCTGTTTTCTAGTCTTGATAATATAGGCTGACATATTCAATTTGGAGTCTTTACATTTCCGCTTTCCCACTTTTATAGTATGTTTATATACAGCGTGTCAAAAGTTCCGGGATGGCTGCTGGATAACTGGAGAAATACGCCTCCTAGAGAAAAAGACCTGCAAAAAAATTGTAGAATTTTTCCATGGCAATTCAATGGTGACCTTGAATTTGACCTTGACCATGACCTTGGAGGTTATGTCAAGGTCAAGGCCGTTTTATCAAATAGGACCTCCTATTTTTGACATCGGAAATGAAAAGAGCGGAAAATGTTACAATCGATAATGACCTTGACCATCTCCTGGGATTTGAGCTCATAGATAAATAGTCAATACTTTGAGCACATTTACTTTCAACAAGAGGGCGCCGCACCCAAGGGAGTAGCCAGGGGGCGATAGGGGCGATCGCCCCCCCCCCCAAATGGTCAAGTAGAAACCAAAATAGTCGGGGGATTGCGCTAGCCGTCCTTTTTTCGACCCTTTAATGAACTTTTTTTGCTTTTTTGTTTAATCTGCATTAGACGCCCCCCCCCAAAGAAAAATACTGGCTACGCCCTTTGGCCGCACCACGCTATGGATGAAGAGTACGCAATTATTTGGACGTCACTTTTAATGATCGGTGGATAGGGCGGAGGGGGTACATTGAGTGACCAGCCAGATCACTCGATCTAAGTCCACTTGATTATTTTTTGTGGGGTTGAGCTGAGTATTTCATGAATGCAATCAACAGTTTTTATAATCAATTGGCGTAGTGTCAAGAGGTTAACGTAGCACAGTTTGATCACTTATTGTAATAATAAAAACCGTTTGAATGAGTCTTGCCTTAGCCGGCTGGAGAGTAAACAGTCTTGCCTTAGATGGCTAGACAGGTGTTTATCTTGGTCAACTTTTTTCCATGATGCGTATTTATCAAACTTTAATGCCTCAATTGTATTTGACCTTGGAATAACCTTGAAGCTCAAATCCCAAGAGTTGGTCAAGGTCATAATCGATTGTAAAAATTTCCGCTCTTTTCATTTCCGGTGTCAAAAACAGGGGGTCCTATTTAATAAAACAGACTTGAATTTGATATAACCTTTAAAGTCATGGTCAAGGTCAAATCCAAGCTCACCATTGGATTACCAGGGAAAAATCCTACAACTTTTATACAGGTCATTTTTCTCTAGGAGGCATATTTTTCGAGTTATCCAGCCGTTGATTAGTCAATAGTGTACTAGTGTTTACGCAATGTTTATTCACTCACTGTGTAGTAAAGTTTACTCACTGTGTGGTAAGTTAAAAGAAAATGCAAATATTTATATATAATAATTTATATTATTTGAGGTCTACTGAACAAGCTTAATTTATTTACAAAGAAACAGCTTAATTTATTTACTTCTATCACCGCCGTCATCTACTAATTTTAATTAACTAAAAATCTTCTCATTTAGAGTTCTTGCCATTGGAGGCTTTTCAAGTAGGTACTGTTTTCAGGTAGATTTTAATCTGAGAAAAAATAGACATATAATTTACATTGCACATATCAACATTCCAAAACAAGAGGTAAGTAAAAACTTTTATTAGACCAACATCAACATTGTTGTCTAGAGATGAGTACGTAAGTTACGTAGAGTTCTTACCTTTAACATGATTTATTATCCGCTACAAAATCAGAACTAACATCTTCTGGTTGGCAAATATCAGTGGCCACTAAAAATTTTAAATTTATTATTTAGTGCAGTATGCAGTCAAAAATAAAGAAGTAAAAAATGGGTTACAACTGCAGCTTTTATTCAATGACGTTGAGTAAGTACATATATAGAATGAGGAAACAACTGAAATGCCACTGTAACACCACTCACGAAGAAAATAAAATAAAATAAATATCAACAAAACATATAACACCAAATATAAATTAAAGGAATATAACGCGAAATACACAGCACCACAAAAAAAATAAGAAGTGCTATGTTATTTATGATTTTGGTGACGGATGCTTCTTTTACTAAACATACATAAAATATTTTGACCAAAAGTTCGTAGAAATCAACCAGTTAATTTTATTAAGATATGTATAGTTATGTTAATACTTGAAATTCTTCTGTCTGTGTTTTTAGTACCTTAAAATACTTACACTTTAAATTCTCCTGAAACTCATCTTCTCCAACTCTCCTGCCTTGTTCGTCTAAAAATTCGATTTCAACGTCTGACATCAATCCAGGTGGCATGGCGTTAGACAATTGCATCTCATCGATATCGTCGACGCTGCCTACAACGTTTCATTATCCCTATCAAGCTAACGTCATAAATAAGAACTAAACACGAAGAATTTGGTGTTAAAGGGTACATTTCAAATAAGGAATTTTTATTTTTGTTTTACCTCGAACTAAAAAATATTATTTGAGTTAAAAATGTAGTTCATTGAAGGCGTTAAAGGAATATATCGCAGTAACATATTGCGACCTGCCAAAAACATGCTTTAAACATTTTTGGCAACAGATTCTAATAAACGGCTTATACTGTTTCGAATACCTGTTAGTGAATCGTTTCCTGTAAGCGTGGAACTATAAACGAAGCTGTCATTTTGAAAGTTACTTAGACCCGACTGGTTCACGAGTTCTCCGTTGGGGCCTGGGCTCACGACCGCCATGGACATGTGGCCGCCTTGCTCGCTTTGTTGGATCACGGTTGCCACGACCGGTATCTTGATTTGGACGGTGCTTCCTACATGTTTCCCATTAGATTTATCTGTAATTAATGCTGGGAGAGTTGAAATGAAATTTAGGAGAAAAAAATACGAGTGGGGATCCAAAAAAAATCGGACAGGCATTCCTCTGGAGCCCCTGCTCGATCGAACTTGAGGTTTCCGTCTCTAGGTGGGTGTAGTTGAAGCTTTCAAACGCCAATTGCCAGGCGAGCGTTGTCGTAGAAGTATTGTGGCGAACCCGTGACGGGTCCGCCGCTGCTTTGATACCATCTGACCGAAGCGACCGATGCCGATGGAAACAAGGGCGCCTTCTCTATGCATCGACATCAAGCCAGAGAGACCTAGACGTCATCTAGCTCTTTCTACCTGTGTCAGCGACAAATGAGGATCTTAAAAGCAAAACCGAATAAATTCTATAAATGATTTTGAGATAAAGCCGGTTTTTAATAGCGCAAAAAGTATTAGATTTTTCTTTTGTTTTATTAAAAGATACTATTGAAGACGTCATTAATAATACATCCTTCGCAATTATAATTCTGAAAAATAATTATTTTTTGGAATATAACACAAACAAAAATGGATTTATTCGGTTTTGCTCAAAACTAATATATTTATTTGGTTTTGCTGAAAATTTTAATAAGAAACAGCAATAAAAATATTGTTTTAAAATAAAAGCTTTGTTTTCCAAAAAATAAAAAATTAAATAAAATAAAAAATATTAAAAACCTGTACTTGCCAGATTAAAAAACATAACGACAAAAAAACTTTTTCATAGAGGAACACCAAAGCTTTATTTTCCAAAGAAATAAAATAAAATAAAATAAAAAAACTTAAAATATTTAAAATCCTGTACTGTGTAATGATAGCAAAAACTTTTTCATAGAACATGAAAGGTTTAAAAAAATAAAATAACAAAACATTAACAAAACTTAAATATGGAGTGCACATTCCTCCTCCAAGCAATCGCATTCATTTCTTATACCATCCTCTTCCTGAGTTATTTCCTCATTACTTTCACTTTCGTCTTTACATAGCAGCTTCCTGTACCATTCAAAATGTTGGTCACTTTCCCACTTTTTTCCAAACTGTTTTTCCATTCCCCACTCTTTTCCAAGCACGTGCAGACGATACGACCTTGTCAATATATGACCAAGGCAATAAAGACCTTGCATATTTTTATTCTCCTAAGATAACCCTGGTTCCACCTATTATTTTACATGGAAGTTACAAATTTTCTGGATTTAATCGGTTTTGAGCTAAAAGTGAATTTATTCGTTGTTGCTCGAAAACATCGATTTTAACATTGAATTTTACAAGGATTTATTCGGTTTTGATTTGGAACAGGTAGTTTATAAGGTGTAATTTAACAGTCAGTTGAAATCCGCCGCTAACTCAATTTTCATAAAAAGTGGATTTATTTGGTTTGGCTCCAAAGCTACTCATATAATAAGCCTCCATAGCGGCGGGAATTACAGTCTTTCTTTGAAAATAGTGCGGTCGTGCGCTCCGTAAAATAGTCGAATATAAATTGTACAAAAAATAAATTGGGTGTTAGTAATAGACTGTTTAAACCGTATTTGTATTTATTTTAATAAACAGTGTTAGTTGAAAATGCCAGTTTGAGTTTTCCACAACTTACGAACGTGGTCACACGTTTATCGCGAAATTGTGATGTCTAGGATCCAGTGGCGTGGTGATATTTCAGTTAGCCATATCTTGAAAACGACGCATGGGACCCACTTCACTTTTTTTAGGTGATGACTATATACCTTTAAAGGATTTGTAGTGAAAAAACCGTGAACAAAGTTTGCGAAAAAATTTTCAAAAAACTGGAGCACCCTGGGATCTCAGTAACACTCTGTGTAATATTTGCAGTATTTTTTTTCATAATCTAGAAACAAATATAAGGAGGTTTTTCGATTTGTTACAAAATTTTTTTTTCAAAAAGTTATGGTCATTTTAATTTTGGGAAACAAAATGTTCCTATAAAATTAAAATGGCCATAACATTTTGAAAAAAAAAAAATATTTTGTAACAAATCGAAAAACCTCTCCTTATATTTGTTTCTAGATTATGAAAACAAAATTATTGCAAATATTCCACAGAGCGTTACTGAGATCCCAGGGAGTGCTCCAGGTTTTTTGAAATTATTTTCGCAAACTTTGTTGACGGTGTTTTCACTATAAATCCTTTCTGTAAGAGGTGTATAGTCATCATCTAAAAAGTGAAGTGGGTCCCATGCGTCGTTTTCAAGATATGGCTAACTGAAATATCACCAACCGCCACTGCTAGGATCCGTAAAATATGCCACAACGCAGGGTTAAACTGCATTCATGTATCCCTACCACCCGCACGGTAGTGGCGTACTAGAACCTCAGTGCGCATTACTAGGCATGGTCAGTGGCGTAAGTAGGCACGGGCAAGAAATACACGCGTATAATTTACAAGGCGCTTAAAAATACGATTTATACGTATCTCGTATTCAAATTCATGAACTAACTCATGCCTATGGTTTCCGAAATCTGATCAATTGTGTACCACCGATCCTCGTTTTGATTGAAGGGGCGCACAGAATGTGTGTGATATTTATTGCATATTTATTCTCTTTTGAAAGACGCAAACCATTTGAAAACCTGCGTACTTCCTCCTGAAAGGCCGTTTCACACATTGCATGTGCTTTTATGGTTGGCTTCCAATACTAAAGCAGAATCTCAAGTAGTTTCGCTGTTTGATACTATTAGATATCAGAATTTCGCGACGAGAAACGCTTGCGAGAAACGTCAATACAAGTCCCTACAAACTTCTATGGCTATGGCTATCCAACGTCCGGTTGGACAGTGACTGAAGAAGGGTGAAATAACCCCACCTATAGATGTAACCCTCAACTCTAATCAGGCAGGATTGCTTGAGGTATGTCCGTTTTTGGGTCCCCCTCGTAAATATATTTTTTAATCATAAAAAGTCCATTAATAATCATACAGTTAATATATGGTAAAACAAATACAGTGACACATCACCACACACGTCATTATTACGTCAGGCGTCGTTGTCGAGTCGTCAAAATTAGCAGTGGAAACTGGAAACGAGAAATGTCTGTCATAAATATGTTTATCTGGGTGTTCTATATTAGATGATATAAAATTCCCTTTCTTGTTTTAATTTTACACGTTATAGAACCAATTTAATTCTCACTCTCAGAGAAACAGAGAAATATAGAGGCATCCAAAAGAAACGTCATCAAATTTGGCCAAGAAAAAAAAGACGTATTTCTATTCTTAATCGAATTTATAACCTTATTTACTTGTCAAGATTGTCACATCATATGACATCCATTGTTTATTTTACAAATTGTGACAGTCACTTGTCAAAAGTTTGACCGCTATTTCCATCTCTCTCGTTCATAGCCAAAGTTGATGACGGTTTTTTTGGATGTCTATATGAAAAGCCCCGTTGTATGGAGACATCCAAAAAAAACGTCATCAACTCTGGCTATGAACGAGAGAGATACAAAATAGCGGTCATGTCTAAGCTTTTCGGTTATGTCAAACTTTTGATAAGTGACTGTCACAATTTGTAAAATAAACAATGGCTGTCATATGATGTGACAGTCTTGACAAGTAAATAAGGTTATAAATTCGATTAAGAATAGAAATACTTTTTTTTCTCGGCCAACTTTGATGACGTTTTTTTTGGATGTCTATATAAAAATATACGTCAAGCCGAATCATGGACACTAAGAAAAGCGGAGGAATATAACAATACAATCAATGAACTCTATACTCTCAGATACATTTAAATGACCACAATTTCGTCGCTGGAGCTGCTAACTGTTCAATAGGCGTCAAATTTAATGTTCAATACAAAATAGTCGTTTACTAACATCTTGTTCTGGTACGGCTACTTCCAAGTAATAGCTTAATTGATGACGTACAACAATATTAGTTTTAGGTATAGTCATTAATGTCATTATATTAACTAAACACCAAACATGTGCTTGGTAGAAGAATAGCTGAAGAGTATACGTCATAGTTACGTATTTAAGTTACCTGTATTTTCTTTATCAGCTGCGCAGCTGCTCTTAGGAGTAATCGAAATGTGGCTGTGCTTCTTCAAGTCTTCGGCAGAGGCCGGCACCAACATTTGCTTATCTCCCGCCGGCAACACTCTAACCAGAACCGGTATACCGGTGAGGGGGCGCAAGAGGGCGAAGGGCGTCTGATTTGATTCGATGGCCAATCGCATGGCTTCGGTCTTTATGGGATCAACGATGATGGCGTTCATGTAACTAAAGAAAAATGTGTAGTCCAAGTAACCAATTATGAAATGAGTCATCACATATCACGCGCTACAAACCGTCGAAGGTATGGGTATTATATTGAGAACAAGAAGACTAGAAATTGAGCATTAGTGAGTGATGATTAAATTCTAGTTCATTTACGTCAACAACTCTTAGTTCACTCCATCTCGTTCGTCACCGGTGAATAGTTCACAGAACTAGTTCTTCTAGACACCTCCATCGTGTTGCTGCCTCGGTCCGTGAACTATCAGGTTTGTTCCAATATTATTAGTTCAAAGGAACTAGTTCAAAACCATAAAGAGTGTGCGCAAATTGAAATTTGCGTTCCAACAAGCACATAATTGATTCCGGTATTAGTTCAGAGGGCGTTCCGACGCCATAGACGATTATTTGTCAGGCAAATCAAGTGAAGAGAAAGATATAGAACTACTAGCTGACCTGGCAAACGTTGTTCTGCCATATAAATTATTTCTCTAAAATCGCGATTAAAAAATGGGAGGGTAGGAGTGTGAAAATTTGGGGTTATAGGTATTTTTTTGATGCCAAATTAAAAAAAAAAATAAAAAAAATTTTGGCAATAAAATAAAAAAAAATTCTGGATAGGGACATCCTAATCACCTAGCGGTATGAAATATACTTTACGACCTATTCTCATACCTACCAAATATACATAAAAAAATTCATAAAAATCGGTCGAGCCGTTTCGGAGGAGTGAGACCACAAACACCGTGACACGAGATTTTCATATAGACATCCAAAAAAAACGTCATCAAAGTTGGCCAAGAAAAAAAAGACGTATTTCTATTCTTATTCGAATTTATAACCTTATTTACTTGTAAAAACTGTCACATCATTTGACAGCTATTATTTATTTTACAAATTGTGACAGTCACTTGTCAAAAGTTTGACATAACCGAAAAGCTTAGACATGACCGCTATTTCTATCTCTCTCGTTCATAGCCAGAGTTGATGACGTTTTTTTTTTGGATGTCTATATTAGAAGATTAGTATGCACACCAACCACTTATAGGGTCTAACAAAACTAAATTGTTGACCTAAATTACTTCAGCTTAGACATCAACCTAGACTGATTTGATCAGACAAAAAGTAAGAATATTTACTATAAATCACAAAATATTTAAATAAACTATTAATATCTTAAGAAGGTAGATTTAATGTTTATGTTATGTATGTCCTGTTCACAGTACTGTTTTAATATTTTTGGTGGTGGGAAAGATCCGCTGTTCCATCACAGAACAGAGATTAGTTCTGAACTAATACTAAGTTGATACATGCGCACAAACTAATGCATTACTCATTCAAAAACGGTTTATAAAAATACTGTTGGGACAAACCTATTGAACTTATTTCTTCTTGTTTAACTCGTGGTGAACATAGACGTAGTAAGAAGTGCGATGAGGGCATTATTGGGGATGTACAAGAATTAGAAAAAAGGCAGGCTGCTTAGATCAATAATCTCCTCTTCCTCCGACTGTGCTTGGAATTGAAAATCAGTGAAAGAAATTGCGGAGTGGCTGAATTGACCGAATTCGCTATTCCCCACTACGCAGTCTATTCTGACTATGTCTATGCTCGTGAACATCTGAACGAAGGAACAAAAAGAGCGAGATGGTGTGACTGACCTTTGGTTCAACTCGTGAACGAGACAACGAAAAGAACTGAGAGAACGAGAAGAGCTCTGATTGCAAAGCCAGTTTGTGCTAGTTTCGAACCAACAGAAGTAGTCGTCAATCTCAGTAGTAAATGTAACAAGTCAAACGCAAATAATCCACAATTTATGATGATTGGAAACTATTAGAGATACTTATACAGTCTGGAAACTGTAGAACTAATTTTTGAATAACTGTTGCACTAGGTCCTCTGGTTTCTTATACGGAATAACCCCTTCGAACTATTCTTTTCGCGACCTACTCCTCTATTCGGAATCACGTGTTCATCACTCACGGACCTTCCAAATATCCTTCCACCATAGCTGAGATATTCAATGCTGGCGTGGGAATCTGTTTTTGGATTTGGAATCTGTTGTCATAGGGACGATAGCATGACTCAGGGTCACTAATTCCTAATAAATATCAATAAAAACTTTGGAGTATCTAATTCCACACTTTTGTCATCTTTCTTATCCGTCACCTGATTATTACATATTGCAATATATTGCATCGCTTGGAACCTTCGTCACAGATGCCAAATTACATTAAACTACGACAGCCTTTTTTTGATCTCCGATCATGCTGATGACTAATTTCACTGTTAAATTTGTTGATTGGACAATAGTTACATTTGTCTTTTTAGGAAAAAAGAACACAAGAACAATAACGTTGTTAGAAATATTACGGATGCTACTACAATCAGTAACTGTAGTAAATTAGTAAATTATAACTACAAATCTAAAAAAAATAAATATGTTATGAACTTACTTCAACTTTTCTGGAATTTGGGACATGTTGTGGGACTGATTTAACATACCATGCGTGTACTGTTCATGGTGTCTCAAGCCCATTCTCTTTGGGAAACATTTGCCACAAATCTGGCAAACGTATTTGGGTTTTTCTGCACGTTGATGAGCCTGAAAAAAAAAATGGAATCGCATCCTGGTCACATGACGACTCTATCACGTTTTTTTATGATCATAAATATTCTCAAGATTAATACGAATGACTTAAGATTTCTGAGATAAGTTGGTATTATCATTCAATGGATTTAGCAATTGGTTTTTCTTCTAATAGACTCGAACTCGAACATATGTAAATATTATAGAAGAAAATATAGGTATATTTTTTTATTAATTCGTCATTTCACAAAGACGGAGAATAAACAGTCATTTTTATATTTGTTTTTATTTATTTTACATAAATGAAAGTATGTGATATTACCATTTCTTTGTGTATATTTTTTTCTAATGTAGTTACGTGTATATCTAATGCAGAATAATTAAAAATCAACAACGGGTCGTAATAAATGGCATAGGGTATCTTACCTTTAGTTTGTGGCACATCAAATTCGACATCTGATTAAATCCCTTGTCACAAATGTCACATTTATATGGTCTCTCATTGGTGTGAGTGAAAATATGGTTGCGTAGGTTACCTGTAATAATGAAAGAATGACTGCTGAAAGATGCCTAGAAAGATTCGCTAAATAAGTTTTATCAGGTTCTGTTAAAATACATTGAGAACAAACCGTAATCAGGGGTATCATCAAGAGGACATAATACATATTTTTCTAATAAAATTACAAGGATCGATAAGTGGCAGTGGCTGAAAGGATCACATTAACTGTAGTACTGACTAGGTCTTATACTGATTGTTTCACTTCTCGTTTCATTTCTCATAAGGTGTGTGCAGTTTTCTGGCGCACCACGCTGTCGGAGGCCATTCGAGCACGAGTAAATATAATATGGGAGGAGATTTAATTTAGCGACATGGTGATATTGGTGCATAAACGCGGTAGGAATTGAGGAAGGAGTGCAAAACTACTTAGGAGGTGGGTTTAGAGACCATATTGCAATTTTATTTTTTGGTCGAGTTGTTCCGACCTGTGATCAGGTTCAACCTAAGAATAACGTGATCTTTGTTTGAGCCTGAACTCAGAACAGCATAAAGCTATGAAAGTTGGAGGAGCATTGCAACTTTCAGCGTAAATAAATTGTGATCTTAACATTGTGATAGTAACAGAGTATGTGGGAGTGAGAAAGCAGGTAAACAAAGACAGAACATATTACTTTCTTAGGCGTTATTATTGGCGATAATTTTATTGGTGAGTGGTTTCCGTGACACCTTACACTTCTGGAACGAGTAGGGGGTGTGTAAGTGGCGCAGTCGCAGACGATACTGACGTTATACTAATCCTGGTAGAGCCACAAATCCGACGAGGCCCAACAGAGTCGGACTCAGGTCACAATAGGGTCACAACAGCTATAGTGCGCAGATAATACAATAATCTAATAAACAGATAATCTAATAAACATACTAGGGGACAATGTAACTTTTTATATGAACACCATTTGTTGTCTGTTCTTGATAGAGACTTGCAGGTTTTAAACTTCAGCAGCCTACAGGGTATTAACACCCCGAAGTCGCTATTCTGTGCCTTAAAGTGTTCACGGCCCACATCCCAAAAACCAACCCTATGTCGAAATTTAAATTCAAAAGATTCTGGTGACTGATGGATTCTGGCGGGTAAAAATCCTATCTTTGCACACATTAAGACCTCCCCGACAAGATCTGAGCGTTTGATCGCGATCCCATCCCTTCAACCCTATTTCAACCATCGTGAGCCAGTCCTCTACAGTTATATTGGGTTTTGCATTATTGGACTTTCGGTGGGCGATTCCGTTGATACTAATGCTACCTAATAAATTGGTGTCGAGTGCCACAGCTCGCTTTCGCTCTCTGACAGCTTAAGCACCCCTCCAGGCCACCCCTTCACCAACCCTCTACCCACCCCTCCAGTTCGGCTCCTTTGGTCACGAATTCATGTCCTGGCATCATTTGAAGGCTTTTTAAGCTGATGGGACCCACTGAAGATGACCGATTAGGCGAAAAGTGAAATTTTGCCACTAACCCACCCCCTACAAACTGCCACGATGAGTATGTAGGTCATTACACGTGGGGTGACCTGAAGCCTTCCTGAGGATACTCGAACCCTTTTTGGCCAACCCCGACTCGTCCGTCTCCTTCAAATAGTCTTTTGGATCCTACGGTCGTTTTTTTTGAGCCCCTCCAAAACTTTTTTGAGTGGGTTAAAATTCCTGAAAGAAGACTCGTTGGGTAGGCGTAATCTTTCTTTGTACTTGTTTGAACCGACAATAGCGAAATTCGTGAAACTCTGTCCGCGCGACAAGTGTTCCTTGCTACTTGGATCCAAATAGGCTTTCACTCTCAAAATTATAGGAAACAGGAACTGTTTGAGTGGTCTACCTTGCTATTTAAAGACATACCTACGTATCCAGATTAGATCTGAAAGTTTAAAATTTATTAAATGCAATAATAGTGTGGGAAATATTACTAATAATTAGTTTTCATTAGCTTGTCAACGTGTATATAAATGCGAATATGGTGTTTTACTGTTCGTGTAAAATATCTATAGCGGTTTTTGATTATAGAACATTTCGTTATAAGACGAGACCCCCACATTGATATCTACTATCAACGATGAAGGATCCAAATATCTTTGCATGTTTTAAGTTAACCTGAAAGGTAAAATTAAAAAAATAAAATATCGAGTGTTTAAAAAAATATAGATTCATAATTAGATTGGAAAATACGTAGGAGACACATTCAGGATAAAATTCCGTTACCTTTTTGATGAAAGGCTTTAGTACAAAGGTGGCATCTGTGAGGCTTCAGCCCCGTATGGGTTTTTCTGTGCGATATCAAAGTCGACACGCGATTAAACGTTTTCTGGCAAACTTCGCAGATGTACGGCCTTTCTGTCGAGTGTATGGCCCTGTGCTGGGATAATGTGGACATTTGGCGGAACGCTGAAAGGATCAAGGAAAGGGATTTACGAGTAAAGGAGATTATTTATATAAAGTGGAAACAGTGTCGACAGAATGCGAAAGCCATTTCTTTTCGCACGTTTCTCGTCCATCTTTACTTCTACTTCATCCACACTTACCTTTTCCACAAGTGTTGCACTGAAATTTTCTCTCGTCGGTATGAGTTGGCAAATGACGCATTAAGGTGTACTGGTGTGTAAATTCCTTGGAACCTGCAATAATTCAAAATGTACAAGTACGTACAAGCACCTTGATATAGTTTTGTTACAAATGTGTTATATAATTAGAGAAATAGTTTATAAATCTGCAGGCACTAAATGGAAACCACTTTGAGTAGTGACATTTTAGTTAATGTTTTGCTATATATTTATGTTTATTCTCTTAATTATCATATTTTCATGTGGGGGACCAAAACATTCGAAATTATTTACACAGATTTATATATGAATAAAAAACGAGTAGTTGGCTTTCAGAAATGTCCTTTGCTTCAATCTAAGGTATTTTTTTGTTTATTATGATCGTGTGGAAAGATAATTTCTCGTGAAATAAACTGATCGTCAAAATTAGTGTAACACTTTTTAGATTAACACCATTTGCGTTCTATTTAGTTGCCTATTGGGTTGGTTTTAATACCTTGATGTCGCTACGCTGTGATTTAAACGGTTCGCCGTCCACACCCCAAAAACCAACGCCATGTCGAAATTCGAATTTCCAAGATTTTGACGGCAATTTCAGAGACCTACAAGATCGACTAATAAGGACGCTGTCTCCATTCTGGTACACACTAAGACCACCTTGAATGAATGAATGAATGAGAAAAGTGGGCGGGAAAACCCATGCACTTAGGCCGCCTGACGGACCCATTGTGCACCCACATTCCATGAGTATTCACCCAGGTATGCCGACCTCTCTAGCAAAGGCGCATATTTTCCTGGGGTGAATACTCTTAACATCCTCTGGGTTCAGAACACAGCTCCCAAAGTGCCGTTCTCTGACCCTTGCAATTGCAGGGCATTCTGTGAGGATGTGAGATGCAGTCCACTCATCCTCCATGCACCATCCACATTCAGGATCATCTATGATCCTTATCATGTGGAGGTGCCGTTTAAGATGACAGTGGCCTGTAAGGAGTCCTGTCACCGTTCTAATGTCTCTTCGGATCATACCTAGGAGACTTTGAGTTAATTTGAGCGAAGGCCCAATAATATGGGTCTTCGCCTGCCTCATACTAAGACCACCTTAATAAGCTCTGTGTATTTATTCGGTGTCTCATCTCTTCAACCCATTTCCAGACACCCCCCCCCCTAAACTATCCCTTTGCATTTACGCAGGGTTTTGCGTGGTTTAACCTCTGTTGGGCGAATCCATTGATCCTAATGCTGCCTAATAAATTGGTGTGGGGTGCCACAACTCACGTTCACCCTTTAACAAATCAAGCACCTCTCCAGGCCACACCCACACCGACCCCCACTTACCCCCCTCTGGTTCCGCCCCTGTAAAAGGCTGCGTAGGAAGTCGTTTTGTCTCGAATTAATGTCATGGCACTATTTAAAGGTTCTCGAAGTTGGCGGAATACACTACGGACGGCCGATTGAGCGCCAAAAAGTGATATTCCAACTCCAACTCACCCCTTGAAAATTTGCCGCCCCAGGGGGGTTGTAAGCAGGTTTTGATGCGTGGGGTGAGTCAGAAAGCTTTCCTGAGGATGCACGAACTCTTTTTGGCACATACCGAGTCGTCCGTCTCCTTCAAATCTTCTTTTGCGTCCCTTTCTTTGATCACCCAAAAAATTTTTGAGTGGATGAAGATTCCCTGAAACAGAGGTTGGGTAGGCGGAACCTTCCTCTGCACTTGTGTGAATCGACAGTCGCCAAATTCGAGAGAGATACTTAGTACGCGAGATGCTTAGTACGAGTGTTCACCGTGACTTGGACTCATTAATCCTCGACTGGGCTAGCATCTAAGAGACAGGGCACCAAAACAGCACCTTTTTCCACTAATTTTACGAGCGAGAACATGTTTGGGTGGCCTACCTCGCAGGGGCTAACCCAGTCGAGGGCTTCATGCCAAGCCCAAGTCACAATGAACACTTGCCGCACATACCAGGGCATCTCTCGCGCGTTTCGCGATTGTCGATTCAACAAGTGCCAAGGAAGATTCCACCTACCCAACGAGGATTCTTTCAGGAATTTTCACCCACTTAAAAATTTTTTTTGGAGGGAGTCAAAAAAAGAGGACGATTTGACGCAAAAGATGATTTGAAGGAGACAAATGATTCGAGTTGGGCCGAAATGGGTTCAAGCATCCTCAGGAAGGTTTTCAGAGTCACCCCACACCTGCTTAAAACCCCTCACAGCTGCAAAGAGTGACCGCAAAAACAAGCCATTTTTCGCCTGTTTGGCAGCCCTTGAAATCTAACTTCAAATGTATGCTAAATCATAGTTTATGATGAGACTTTAATCTCCTGAAAAGTTCAGATTGAGGCTGCATTCGGTTCTCGAGATATCGAGGGTCAAATTTGTCAATTTTACATGAGCACGAAATCCAATATTACTTAGCTTATATCAATCTATTTTTTCTTAAGATTTATTAAGCATTTGGGAATTCATATTTCTTTATTTTTTAAACGTAAATTCATTTTAAATATCATCTTTTAGTCTTCAGAAATTATTAAAAAAACCTTTAAAAGTATAAACAATTCGATACTGATTTGCGATATTTCGGCTATCAGTAGTGTAATACAAACCATATTAGACTTCACTTTTTCCTTATTAAATACATACTTTTATAATAGCGTTATAAATAACAATACCAGCATTTAGTAAAAAAATGTATTGTTCAATTCCGTCTTATTTTTTCGCGCAAATATGGTTGGTTGCCAGTATTAGAATTTATGATGAACCTTATCTATATTGATTTATCAAACTATGAAATGTTTTAATAATTGAGATAAGGAGGAAGGGAAGAATTTGTAATTGTTTAAGTTTAAAAAAATTATTGCTGTATATAATAAATCGCAAACGATAACTTGTTGTCTCAAAAGAATCATTATCTCCTGAATGTAATGAATTGTGAACCCATGCAAAATTGACAACTTTGACTATCGATATCTCAAGAACCAAATGCTGCCTCAATTTAAAATTTTCAGGAGATGAAAGTCTCATCATAAACTATTATTTAGCATAGATTTGAAGTTAGATTTCAAGGGCTGCCAAACAGGCGAAACTTGCGGTCACTCTTTTCAGGGGGGTGGGTTGGAAATGGAATATCACATTTGGCGCTCAATCGGCCTTTCAAAGTGGGTACCGTCAGTTACAAGTGCCTTCAAGTAATGCCATGATAGGAATTCGAGACAAATAGACATTCCACGCAGGCTTCTACAGAGGCGGAACCAAAGGAGGCGAGTGGGAGGGGGTCTGGAAATGGGTTGAATAGCCACCAAATACACAGAACTTATTGAGGAGGTCTTAATGTGTGCCGGGATGGTGTTTTTAACTGACAGCGTCCTTCTTAGTCCATTCTGTATGTCTCTGAAATTGCCGTCAAAATCTTGCGAATTCAAATTTCGACATGGGGTTGCTTTTTGGGGTGTGGACGGCGAACCGTTTAAGTCACAATGTAACGCCTTCGGCGGGGTATTCAAACCAACCCTATAAGCTACCGAAAATTAAAGACCGTTTAAACAGTTCAGTAGGCAGAGACTTTTATGTGTTCTTGAAACATTTAGGGCTAGGTTTGACGGTTACTTATGTATTTTTTTGCGTAGAACACAATGCGCGGGGGCCCATAGAGCTGAAATCGTCCGGTAATTTTTTTAAATTAACAATTTGTGAAAAAAAAGTGTTTTTTCACATTTTCGCTTATATCTCCGTTCCTTGGCATATTTTATACAGCATATGCATTTAAGAAGTTGTAGCCTATTGAATTTAAAAAAAGCCAAACCCGAAGTCTCCAAGTGCTACTGTTAACTTGCAAATGACTGCTCAAGTTGAAAAAGTGCTTTTTTTTACTATTTTTTTACTTCGAAAATAGGGCGATTATGATCTAAACTAGCCCTATATGTTTCAAGAACACTTTTTGATGATTTTAGCTCCCTGCTAACTGGACTATAAGGTTTCTAACAATAATAGAACGCAAATGGCGCAAATAAAGTGTTACTCTAATTTTGACGAGCAGTGTATCTTGAAAACGAGCCGTTCATTTGTTTTTTGACAGAATATTACAGAACTCTTTAACAAACCGTATTACTTTCGATTCTTTGGGTTTTTTCGTATCTATAAATAAGCGAGATAAGGCATGGGACAATATATAAACAACGTTGTACAACATTTTTCCTATTACTTACATTTTATGTACGTTTATCTTAAGATCTTATTATACCACTCACTTTGAACGATTTAAGTTACATAATGAAAATTATTACCGCACTGATGTAGTCATCTACCTAATGAAATTTAATTTCATCAGTTTCGTTTTTAATACCATACTTGCAAGTAATATAAAAATTACGAATGTAAGTACATTTGTCTAACATAATGTACCTAATATATTTTATTGGTTCAGCAAACCTATCCGGAAGGTGTAGAGCCGTCAAATTATTTTACAATTAAAAGATGCATTGAAATAAAATACGGATTTTTGCCAGGACTGCGTCAATTTAGATTTGAAGGGCTGAATTGATCACTTTCATAATATTTTGTTTGCCTAATAGATGTAATTTACAAACATAACTGACTTTTTGAATGTGTCTTTTTCTTTCTGACTTTTTGAATGTGTCAACTGAACGAGATACAATTTTAAGATTTTATCAAATCCAGACTTTGTCCAAGAGTCTTCTCCACGATTTGAAAATAATATACACGGCCAACACAATAATTTATTTAAAGTTAAAGAACCACTTAGCCATTTGCGTTTATCATAGCACGTATTAACAAAACTACGAGCCGGCTTACTCTGATTAATTAAAGTTTTACTTAGATCTAGCAGTGGTACTCTTAAATCTTTAACAAATAATTTATCCTCATAAGACAGGCGACTTTTGTACTTTATATGATATTCAACCCAACTCAAATTCATTGCAAGTTGGAATATTTATTTGAGTGTCATGACAACTCGTATTGTTATTTTTATGAAACAAACTGCTACACTCGCCAGTTACCTCCATTATAGACTATCTGCAGAAAGGCGGAGCTTAGCGATTCGCGACAACAGCGCTCGCGGCGGCTTACTCTATAAGTTTCGTGCTGGCATATTACAAGAAGACAATACGCAAAATACGATTTATTGCTCATTATGTCATTGTAATCATTGCGGAAGCCATCGAATTCATAAAAGTAATAAACTATAACTTGAACACGAAGTACTGTGGACGTCACATCTTGAATTATCTTCGGGCATATTAGCAGTGCAGTGTTTTGTGTCGCGCTACATAACCTAAAGTGACCAGACGTCCGTCATTATGACGGACAGTCCGTCATTCAGAAAGCTTGTCCGTCTTCAAGAGCAGTCCGTCAAACTGTCCGTCATTGAAATTTTTTTATTAAAATGTCCGTAATTACGTCTTCTAGGTTAATCTGAAGACGTATCGACGTATCGTATCAATGGTGATTAAATATCAGTTTTTCAAAAAGGCATCAAATTCCAAAAAGTAGGTATCCTTGTGAAAGTCTATATTTTTATGTAAATGTATTTTTTCATTGAAATTCTGAAGTGCCAGAAAACGTGTGACATTGAAAGTTTAAAAAATTTTCGCCTGCGGCGCTATTTAGCTCGCGCCTCATTGCGCGAAAAATAAATTCTAGCTTCGTCAGTGTGAACCAGCTGAACATGTCCATCTTTGGCAAAATCAAATTCTGGTCACTTTAACATTTTCGATGACATTGTTCTTATGGCAGCTATTTTGGTTAATTTACAACCTCCAATTTTAAAAGTAAGCACTCATGAAGATTTTAGCGAATAAGGATTAATAATATATATTTCTGTACAAAATTAATATAAACAAGAAATATTCAAATTGGAAGAATAAAATAATGCATACATGTGTATGTAACGAAATAAATATTATTTATTTTTCGACGCAACACCAAGAGAGTTGTATAAAACATTTGTCAAAAATATATATGATATAAATTGCTGTACCGGGTGGGCAAATTTCGATGTTTTTATAGGGTATCTCGGTAACTGTAAGGGCTATGGAAAAATGAACCCACCTTTCCCGACCTCTTTTTTCGAGATAAATTCATTGGTGAAAACCAGAATTTGCTATATCTTTTCGTTTTCGAGTTGTAAACGAAAATTGATTTTTTTGAGTTTTCGATTGGTGTCGATAACTCGGTTGTTTGTAAAATTAGAAGAAATCTGTTTGCACGTTCTACAGGCACTTTTTTAAGTAGAATAGGATTTCCTTAACAGATTTTTTATATCTTGTGTAGTTTTCGAGTTATGGCATAAACTTCTATTTTTTTAAATGGAAACCATAGTTGGCTATGATTTAGCTAAAAAAGAGGATTTTTTTCTCTTTACAACGATATATAGTTTGTGGGGTCTATGATGAGTGTTTATGCGGAAACAGTTAAAAACATATGTTTTCTAATAAAGGACAGTATAGTAATTTCAATGATTTTGCACAGTAGGCGCCTGTCATTTTGAAAACAGAACAGTTGGATATTGGGATGTAAATACACAGTTACACATTACTGTTTGATTAATTGTTTATGTTTGGTTTTTGCTTGCATTATAGTTTTAAAGTTTCGATTAAAGAAATTGACAAGGCGCGATGGCGTATCAAAATTACGAAAAGTTTAATATGCTAGAGTGTTTTATTCAAAATGGATATAATTCTGAAGCTGCATCGGAAGCATATTTTAATCGCTACCCTGAAAGGAGACAACCTAATATGTCCATCTTTGGTAGACTAAAAGAAAACCTCGTTGAATACGGAGGATTTAATAAACCAAGACCAAAAAATTATCGTATTCAAGATGCTGAGGATGTTGCCATAAATGTTGTTGGTATGGTAGTCGTAAATCCTTCAATTTCAAGTAGGCAAATTGAAGCAGAGTCTGGTATATCGCGACGAAGAGCACTTTCAGTTTTAAAAAAACACAAATTTAGACCTTATACAATAAGGAAACAACAACAGCTCCTTCCAACTGATCCTAAACGCCGACTGGATTTCTGCAATTGGTACCTACAACAAATTGAGCAAGACCAATTATTTTTTAAAAATATCATTTGGACAGATGAAAGTTACGTAAGTAGTGCCGGAATTTTCAACCGACACAACAAACATTATTGGTCTGAAGATAATCCTCATCAGACTGTTGATGTTCAAAATCAAGGACGTTTCGGTTTTAGTGTATGGTGTGCCCTATATAATAACCGCATTTTAGCTTACCAACTTTATGATGACAATTTAAATGGTCAACGGTATTACAATATGATAAACTACCACATAGTAGAAGAATTTTTAGACAACTTGCCACTTAACGAAAGACGACATGTATTTTTTCAACAAGACGGGGCACCACCCCATAATACTAATTTAATCTCGGAATTATTAAATACTAATTTTGGGTAGAAATGGATAGGGAACAATGGGCCAGTAAAGTGGCCTCCTCGGTCGCCAGATCTCTCACCGTTAGATTTCTTTTTTTGGGGAACCATTAAAGACAATTTATACAAAAAGACAAATAATACACTGGTTCAACTGAGAGAAAATCTTATAGACTGTCTGAATTCCGTTTCAAATATTCACATCTATAATGCAACAAAAAGTGTTTCAAAGCGATGTGAACTGTGCATCGCAAACAACGGACGACAATTTGAAAACTTTAGGTAAATAATCATGCTCGTATTTTTTTTTAATCTGTCTAGTTTTGTTTTTGTAAAATATATTGTATCGTATTTTTTACATACATTATTTGTTACAAATTTGATTGTTAAGTGTGTTAAACTTTCTTGTTATGAATATGTTATAATTAATTATTAATTAGTCACTAATTTGTCATAATTAGTTATTTAAGTTTAATATACCATTCATTATATACGACTGTTACTATGTATTTATGTTACTTTTCGCAGGCGTAAATTTCCATAGCAACAGTTATTATTATTAAAACATTGTTGTAACAATGTGTTACTATAGAAACTTACTCTTCCTGCAAAGAAAAAACAAAGTAAGTATACCTATACAAAAAATTAAAATTTTTAACTGTTTCCGCATAAACACTCATCATAGACCCCACAAACTATATATCGTTGTAAAGAGAAAAAAACTCTCTTTTTTAGCTAAATCATAGCCAACTATGGTTTCCATTTAAAAAAAATAGAAGTTTATGCCATAACTCGAAAACTACACAAGATATAAAAAATCTGTTAAGGAAATCCTATTCTACTTAAAAAAGTGCCTGTAGAACGTGCAAACAGATTTCTTCTAATTATACAAACAACCGAGTTATCGACACCAATCGAAAACTCAAAAAAATCAATTTTCGTTTACAACTCGAAAACGAAAAGATATAGCAAATTCTGGTTTTCACCAATGAATTTATCTCGAAAAAAGAGGTCGGGAAAGGTGGGTTCATTTTTCCATACCCCTTACAGTTACCGAGATACCCTATAAAAACATCGAAATTTGCCCACCCGGTACATAGACTGTCATTTAATAAAATATAAATATCATTAAACCTGTCTCTGTATTTAATTGCACTATTGTTGTACATACTATCCTAATTTTGCACGTTATTATTTTCTTTATCAGACATTTCACTTAATTCTTTACAATTACATTCATAACCTATAAATCAAATAGTTTAGACAGTTTCAACACAAAATATAAATATGATTCTCGTGAAAATTATACTTATACTTCATCAAGAAATTCTTCCCTGTGCAATTAATAACATTTGCAACACTGTGAATTCTTACCCAAATTCAAAAATAGTACAAAAAACAATTCGACGCATATAACACAATACAAAATCCACAGTACAAAAGTTAACAAAAATACCGCGCGCGGCGCTTCTAGTTATTCTGCAGATAGTCTATAATTTTGTATAGTTAAATAAAACGTTCAAATAATGACTTACGTAAGTAATATGGAACACTTTCCATAATTATTATCCTCCTATACAAATCAAAACACACAAAAAAAAACCCGTCAAGAATAACGGCACTTTCCAACAAAAATTTACAAAACGTATATACGTGTTATATATATACGTACGTTTTATATATATATAAAACACAATAAAATTTATTATATTTTGTAGGTTAGGTTGTTAGTTTCATGAAATCCAATAACTCGCTTTCTACGCTGTCACGTGTGAGAAGTGGGAGGTGGGCTTTTTGCCTCCGCTATGCAGTTTTTTAAATGACTTTCAATGCCACTGGAATTAAGGGTTAAATTTGTCAGAAAGTCATGTTAGCAACGCAGGATGGCGAAACGCGAGGCCTCCAATTCCGTATAAATACATATATAAAATCATTGACATATGAGGGCTAATATGTTGCAAATAATAGTGCAGGAACTCCTTTGATATATGTTTATTAATATTTTTATTTTTAGAAATCAATTTTTTACCCGATATATGAATTTAAAAATAAAAGGTCATTAAAGTACCTATTATAGGTAGTATATTAAATATTAATTTTATTAAATAAAATTAAAGTATAGTAGGTTTATTAAAAAAAAAACTTATTTGAAATTTTCACAGGGGAAGCACTGTCTCCTTTGCCTCCCCTGACGAGCCGCCATTGCCTACTACATATAAAAAAAGCGTAGGTACTTACAAATTCCGCATTCCCATATTTTCACGTGTTTTCCATCTTGGAGCTTGTACCTTACGTAATGGGAAGTGCTTCCTTCATTCTGCATATCTGAACCTGTATCGGACAACTTGGTCAGATCAATGGGTAGCTTGTCGCCAAATTCGTTTGGCGTGCCTTGCAGCTGATCCACAACTTCCACTTCTTGAACGATTTGGTATTCGTTGTTCGAGATATTGTTCGTTAGATTATCCAGCTGGGCAAATAACAGTATATCGTCCTCATCTTTTATTTCTTCCGCTTTAATTGTACTAGAACCATAAAGTATTGACAAGGTTTCAAAATTTCAAAATGTATTTTTATTAACTCATTTTCTGTGGTTTTATAATCCTTGATTTTTAACGTAAACTAAAATATGACGAGGGAAAGTGCATGAGAAAATTTATCAGTCGTCACTATTAATCGAAATTAAAACCATTAAGAAAATATGCAGTATCTTCACGAAACTTGACATCAAATGGGAAAAATTGTTATTAGATATTATATTTTTTTATAATCTGACTTCGAGATGTATTACAAATACACCAAAAGTAGCTTTGTCCCAGGCCGCAGAATGCACAGTAGCCAAAATCTGAAATCGTGTCCAGAACTCATTTCTCTTGAAGCTGCAGCTAGGCTTATGCTCTAAACTATCAAGAATAAGAGATACAAATTTGGTTAAATAGGGAAAAAGTGGAGTCTTTAGGCGAATATTTTAAAGGTCTTACAAATAATAAACATCTTAATAAACAACAAAATATTTTTTTTCGAGTTACCTATTTTGAAAAAGTAAATTTTAACAATATTATAACAAAATAAACAAACCATTATTATGACACTGGGATAAGCTTTAATATGGTATCATTACATTCAGTCTCTGACGTTTTATATTCATGGGACCATCAACAATTTAATTTTTTAAATACGGACCTGTATTTGTTGTTGAATTTAAAGTACTGTTTATTCTGAAATCAGTCATGTCTTACAGGACATGCTCAAAATGTGTTTTTTGCTAGATATCGTCATAATTGGGAAAATAACAAATAAGGAAATCAGTGGAAGAGTTGGTAACAACTCTAATAAAAATTTGCAAAACGTTTTAAATAATCGCCTATAGACGCAACTTTTTCCCCATTTACCAAATTTGTTTCTTACCATTTCCAAGATAGGTACCCACGCAATATTATTATCTTGTACACTTCGTATTCATAGATTTCTTTTATGAAAGACATTTAAAAAAATAAAATAGCTATAGGTATTTATATGGATCTTTCAGTCTATTAAAATATTTTTTACTAGTGAAATTGTAGTAAATCTTTTGAAATTTTAGTAAAATTCAAGATTCAACACAATTTTTTGATATTCAATTCAGTTAAATACCTACGTAGGTATCTGTATTGTATATATTTATTTTTATCTCTAGGTTTGTGCTTACATATATACATACATATGTATGTATTACTACGTATATGAAATAGCGCAATTTATACAAAAATATACATACATATGTGAATAAATTGTAAAAGACAAAAACGTACACATCAAAAATTTTATAACGGTGTACATCCTAGGTATACCTATCATAAGACAATTATTTTGACAAAGCCAAAAAACAAAGGAGTAGATAAATATTTGAAACAAAATTAATGAAAACTAACCTTTCTGGTGTAATCTCCTCATTAAATGAGTGAAAATTGAGGTCTTCGGACACCAAAAATTCTTGCTGATCCATTTTAAATGAGCAGCTAAATTACTAGTTGATTTATATTTGAATTGGTATTTGGTTACTAACATAAACGATGTATTTAAATGCATTATTAAAAATCACTTCTCTAGTCAATAAGATGAAAAATATTTCTAGAAATAATTTATTTTCGGAAGAAACAAAACCGTATGACATCACAAGTCAGAGAAATTTCTAAAACAAATTTTGTAACAATTAGATTTTGTTTAATATAGAAAAAGAAAATTGAATGGGGATTTTATACATACATTTGACTAATGTTTGGCATCGTCATTTATTCGGAGGGTGCTAGATAGAGTTACCTATTACAGCGATATAAAAATTGTAAAAAAAAAAACGCACTTACTAAAACTAATAAGTAAGTTATATGCATAATTATTTTAATTTCTGAACTTCGTGATGTCCAAAATTTAAATTTGACATCAATTTCTACCCGCATGAGCAGTGGAGCGACTGAGCTTAACTTATTACGAATTTGTAACCGGAGTTGTACAATGGATCATTTCACACTTCAACCAGTTAGTATATAGATCAATGCCTTCAAGTTACGCTTAAAGGTTGGACCTTATTTTAAGTTTGTTTAATTGAAAATATATTCGTTAAATATGTATAATATTACTTAATGCAAGCTTCCTTTCGTTACTCGCTGATTTCATTTGTATTTACAAAATTATAAGCATGACGTAAATCTATCACATCTAAGAGGTTAATACAAATCGAAATAGCTCAAGTTAACAAACGATGGAAGATATGACAATAACCCATAACCTCAAAAATAAATACCTATTAATAAAAACTAAATGTTATTTAAAAAAATTGTGTAACAGTGGTAACATGAAAACATTGTAGTATGAAAATATTTATAATTAGTAATTTCTATAAACAAGTAAAGAACAGTACAAGGTATTAATATTAATTCTTAAAAAAATCTCTGTTTAGCACCCAGATAGACCCAGGTATGAGGTTGGAGTGTAACAAATTATAGCTACGTGTTTGAAGATTATCAGATCAATGCAACAAAAATAATTGAAGGTATACTCATGTGTTCTCAAATATCTGCATTATAAAGATTACTGTGTTTTTAAATGTGTTTAATCCGAATTTGGTAACTAGAGATGGAGCGTTATTAACGAAAAGGAGAATTCTATCACAGTAGGTATCCTGCAACAGGTAAATGAGTAGGTCATTTTTTAGAACATCTACTTATTACCTAGCGACAAACAAAAAATACTCACATATAATACGTTATGTCACAAACAAGATGACATACATTAAATGCTGTGCAAACGTTCCTGAGTGTCACTAAAAAATTGCGAAAGTATAAGAAATTGAATTGCGCAGGTTTAAATCATCTGCTTCACTGGTATACTAAGAACTGCCCCTAGACAAGGAAAGGAACTGTCACTGTTGCAAAGTCACAACTTCACTATGTACGCGAATATTCACGAAAAATTTCCCTTGCCCTTCTCGAACTCAATAACGTGATGTAAATATTTTTTTAAAATTATACTTCACGCATTTATATGTAAAATTTGTACTATTTACGAAACATTTCCCTTGCCCATCTGTGACGATTCACCTCTTTCATTTTGTTACATAGGTTAGGAGGCACCCTGTAAAACACGAGTTAGGCATTTGTACAAAGTTTAACAAGTCGCAAACTACTAATAGTGTATACTACACATCACAAAAAAAAATTCGTCAAAATACGATAAGTAGATGTTCTAAAAATTTACCTATGAGTATATCAGTCAGAGTGGAACTAATGTATTTTATTGAACACAAAGGTCAAAGAATAAATATGATGAAAATGAGACAAACCCATCTAATTTTATGCGCTATTCCTTTTCCTATACATGGTTTATAAATATTGCGGGTCAATAGCTAAGGAATAGAATAATATAGCCAAGGAAAGTATAAAAATGTAATAATTTGTTTGTGACTAATTACTTGTGATTTTGAAGGTCCACAACGAATTGAAGAACTCTCTTGGTTATGTCTATTAGTAGGAACTAGGTAAATACTTGTATACCTGCATTAGTTATACTTTTAAATATGCCTTTTTATTATTAGGACAAATTCCTAATAATAAAAAGTCATATTGTAGGCACTATGTAGGTACCTACCATTAATTTAAATGTATTAATATACCTACATTGATTGTATCAATTAAATCTCGAGTAATTGCCTTTTGATTGTATTGAAGTTGAGTTTATGTAACTATTAGGCTTTAACATACATACATAAAATACTAATCATCAATGTTATGTTATAGTCACGTATATGAATCATCATTTGTTAAAAGTCGTGTTTTTGTTAAAGGGGCATTAAGCATTGAGTGACGGTTCTTTAACAAAATTTGAATACTTCATGGTCACCCGGATGCAAGTTAAAAAGTAGTCTGTGACATATCCAATTCACTCAGACACCTAAAAATTACCAAATTGTCGACCGATACCCTTTTAACAAATTACGGTTTATGTATACTTTTTTGTGTATTCTGTCATTTTCTTTACTAGCATCCCCCATTGTTTTATTTAGTTTAGTAAAAGTGCTCTGATTTTACAATAATTTAGAGTTAATCGGAAGGTATTAAATTATACGTTCAGTGATAACCTCTTGTGTGTCTGTTTTGTGATACGATAGGTATGTACCGGACATATAAAGTATATCTATCTATTGCATTAATATTAATTTGATAATTTTCAGAATCTGGAACAACCTAAATGGACTGCAACCAACATTGCAGATCTGAGTTGGGGAAACACATTTCTTATTCCTTTCAAGTATTGAAATGACTTTTAGTACTTTTAAGTATTTAGGTAAGCAAATAATCTACATGACTTAAACATCTAAAAGTCAGTTTTGATTAACCTTAAAACCTTAATGTCTAAGGTTTATATGTATAAAAAAAAATAGGTATTTAATTTACCTACGGTTTATATATCAGTGGCGTTTGATAGAATTTGAGATTCTCGTATTTTTGTAATGAAGCATGAGACTCTGATCATATTTTACAGGGTGATTAATAGACGTAAATAGAAGTCTGTAATAACAAAAAAACTTGCGTAACGTAACTTGCAATGAAAAATTTCAAAAAACCTCTGCCTCACCAGATTATCTTGGAAAATGTTTTGCAAAATATTTGCGAAATATAAATGTTTTTTCATAATTAACAAGTTAATAGCAAGTCTTTATACTTGCGATTTATTCGCAATTTCAGGATCTTGTAGTTATGGTAATTTGAAATGTTATTTCATCCTAGCATTTCGTATTTGAAACTTTAAAATAGCTTTACTTTAAAATCTTTAATACTTTAAAATTTTTAAGCAGAATGCGAATTTTGCAAAAAAAACAAGAGTAAAAAGTTGATATATTTCGTTGGTAATGCTGAAAAAAAAAAATCGCAAATATTTTGCAAGCCGTTTCCAAGATCTTCTGGTGAGACAGACGTTTTTAATTTTTTTTTTGCATATTTCATTTGATATTTTTTGTTATTATGGCTTTTTACTTAGATCTAGTAGTTATCCCCTAAAATATGATGTGGGTCCCAAGCTTCCTTATGAAGCTAGGAGAACCTTAAATTCCGCCAGCCGCCACTGTTGTACATTAGTATAGGTACTATTTATTAGCGAACATTTTGTGTGGAAGAAAATATAAATATTTTCTCATTTAAATTTGAGTATACCCTCAAATTGTACTTCAGTTGTGAACAAAGTAGTTGTATATTCATTTTGTAACTGTAACTCTTAAGTAAGCATAATTACCCAATGTGGAAAAATTGAATAAAGTGATTTAAAGATTGATTAAAGCTTTTCATCGTGGTGTGGTGGTGTGAACACAGATACTTACCAATTCTAAATAATTTTAATATATTTATGTAGGTACATATGACTATATCAAACTAATGTTTAATGAATATTCAACAAATGAAAATACATTTTATACTTTATAAGAGAAAAGTAGGGAATTTTCATTTAATCGTTATTATTGTCTCAAATGCAGCTGAATTATTAATAGGGTGCTATATAATGCAAAATATTTGTACTAAGGCACTAGTAATTGCCTATTGCATGCATATTTTTTTAATGCCTTTAGTTTTTACGAGGGCTAGATCCATCTTTCGGCGATTTTACACCTAACCCTCAAATTGAGGTGTAGATAAAACATGCATTCATTGTGTCGTTAAAAAACAGGTTTCAATAAAAATTAGTTCATTATTATCTCAGTCAGAAGCAGTCGTCCAAATGACTGAATTTTCTAGTATCATACACCACGGTTTACTAATAGTAAAACTGATGATTGTAGATAATTTGCAAATCATCTGAATGCTCCTAAAACAAGCCGTATTTTGATGTTTATTTTATAGTAACGTTTGGATTTTTAAACTGACTAAGAAAATCAATTTAATTTCTAACAAATTCTATTACTGACAATATTTCCATGAATGCATTTTATTGGAGGATGTCATATCCGTGTAGTTATAGGAAAATTATTGTTGATAATGGGGTCTCATGTGGGTTATCAAATCTGTAATTGTAATGCAGTGGCGTAGTTAGGACGTGAGAACCCCTCTCTACTTTCTAAGTTGTCTGGATGCCGTGTTACGTTTTGTTTATTTATGTATATGAGTTGTATCTGGTAACGTTTTCTTCATTTTTTATTGTTCTAGATTCGGGGAATTCTTATTTAAATTTAAATTAACCTTTTTTTAGATTTTTAAGATAAGCTGCTTGTTAGATAATCTATTCTTAATTAATAAATCTTATTTCGGAACTCTTACATTTATACTTATGGGTTATTTCACCTCACGTAGTAGTTTCAGTTGTTTACTTTAGAAGGAAATAATTCCCCACATATTTCTAAGAGATAAATAGATTTAACACTATTTATTATAAAGTCGAAAATTATCGATAGTTTTATGAGCAATCTGAATAGTTTCTAATTATACTAGATCTATTAAAAACTAATTAAAATCAGAGAGTTCCATTTTATACAAATATGTACATAGGAGAGTGGCCAAAGGTTCTACTTTGGTTACAGGGAATGCCTAACATATTTTAGTTGTGATGTGGTGAGTAAAGCTGGACTGGGAGTTTGACTAATTTGTATATACGAGGTTAGCTCACATATAACCTGATATTATGTTATTGCGGCCATCTAAACCGAAACAAACTTACCTAATATTACTAGAAGTCTGGCATATAAACTACAATGCTTTTAAATTTAGGTTTATTTATTTCGATTTATATGGTCGCAGTAACACAAGTTTGGTCATTGCCCAAAAATTATTCAAATGCCCAGCTTTACTGATAAATGATGAATAGAGCGGCGCATTATACAATGCTATTCAAAAGTCTCGTGACGTCAGTTAAATTTACAGTACATAGGGTATTGACAAAAAAACAATTTCATCCATAGAAATAAAAGTGGTGCATCAACTTTCAGAGAAGAAACCCGACCGAAGACTTGAATTCGGTGAAAATATGTTGCAAAATATAATATAAAATTTTCCGACAGCCAGATTATGTAAAAACCATTTGTTTTAGTGTAAACAATCTTAAAAATTATAACCTTATTTCGTTGTTAAGGTTGTTACATCTGGCTGTGTGACAGCCATTATTTATTTTACAATCGTGACAACCACTTGTCAAAAGTTTGACAACAACAAAGTTTGAAGACAACAACAAAACGCTTTGAGCTTCAACATAACCGCTATTTCCATCTCTCTCGTTCATAGCCAGATGTCTTTTTTGGATGGCTCTTTATAATTAACTATCTATGTGGAATATGCGGAAGGCTGAAAACGACTTAGAAGAAGTTGATCGACATATATACATATAAAAATTGATACCGAAACATACCGACAAATTCTACACTTCTCGTTCTAACGGCCTGCGTAGCGTGGTGAGAGGGCCTATATTATTCCCTCACTATCTTCGATATGTATGCTGTTGCTTCTTATCTGTCATCTATTTGTCCTTTTTCATAACTGGCCGATGTTTGTTGTACACATATTGTATACGTTATGGTTAGTAATATGTTGAGTGTAGTAACGTTTCAAAAATAAAATAACCCGCTCTTCTTGTTGTGTTTCTTTTCCTATAAAAGTTCACGCATATGAGTGAAGTTTTTGAACAGAATTCAAGTTCACTATCATAATTAAAGTATGTTATAATTTGGACTGAAATCTATTATCTAATGGAGATTCTGCGTCACATTTGTCATAATAATTGTTTATGTTTAAAAACATCATAAATGTAAATTAAAAAATGGAGTTAAATAATAAGTCTACCGCAAACATAAATCAATAAACAAAAAAAAGTCAAAACACAACACACTTTACAATACTCAACAATAAAACACTTATTATTAATTAAAATCAGTCATACTTTAACAATATTTAAAATTCACACTGGAAATATCCTTCAATCTAATATCTATATTGACCCATTTAGTAAATCTTAAATAAAATAAAACAATGACGGTATTAAAACACTTACATTATTAATACACTTAGATTATATATAATTAAAATGTTATGAAAAAAACTTTTAAAAATTACTCTTTTTAAAAAATGTGCTAACGAACATGGGGTGCTCATTGAAAATGGGGTTCTCATCATCATCATGATCATAAGTTAAGACAGTGAGCTCTCCACGGTTCACTCTTTAGTCAGATAAAACCAAGAACCCATGTGATCACTACACAAATGTTGCAAAAAGTGCAGAAAAGACAGAGTGTCTGCAAGAGCAAATAATTCAATATTTTTTATTGTTTATATGTATCCTTTTACGCACATGAAAAGTATATTTTTTAAAAAGCATGTTTTTTGTAAAATGTTTTTTTACATGTTTATTTTATAGGTGTTAAAAATAAAATGTTTTTACGCCTCCTAAATATTTTTTAGCGGCGATTCTGACTGAGGTCATTGAATATTATGAAAGTGATCGCCACGTTCATACTCACTGTTAATGTCAAGAAGCTGTATAAATATTTACATGGGTATTTGTAAATATGTACCTTGTTTTATTTTTAATATACGGGGACATATAAATAAAGTGGGGCTTTCCAAATTTATTATATGCCTACATCATCGAACGGAAGGTTTGCAAATCTGCGTATTATTCATGTATTGATAGCCCGTGGCTTTTCCAGGAACCCCATTGTTAGTCTTATAAATGAGAAATATACAGAATACATAGATCTATGTACGTTAATGAGTCGTTGGCTGAAAATGTGGCGGCTAATATTGTTGTACGGCGTGATATTTGTTAAAGCCGATTATGAGGTGCCTGAAGCAAAAATCGAAGCACTATATCCCAAGGGATTTAGAGTATCCATACCAGGTATGTAATTATGTTTTTATTCTCGTTAATTCAGACGTAGGCTTATTGCAACACAATGTGGTATTACCAGCACAGTGCGAAACTATTCTTAGTGAACAATATATTTTCAATTCATATTAATATCAAAATCAAATTATTATGTGGTGTGCCACACCTATAAACATAATTGTGATTTCAGCTTCAATCAGTTTTTTTGTTGATATGTATAACTGGTGGGAATTAGGTACATAAAAAAATAACAATAGATAACGGGACAAACAGATGCATAACAATAACACTTAGAGTTAACAAGGAATAGTACATACGTATCATTTAATGTCTATACTAATAAAGTATATACTTTTCACTTGTATCCTATAAAAAAAGTGAAATCCCTTTATTACGTTAATTGTTTGTATATAAATAAAGTGACAGATTTACTAAAGGTGTCCATGCACATAGAGAAATGTATCATGATGCAAGAAGTAACCAATAAAAGAAAATAAATCAACGCCAGCATTTTTGTTTGTTTCAAAGTTGTTTGTTCAGTAAGAAAAATTTTAATCTTAAATGTGCGTTTACGAATTTTCAGATAATTCTAACTTGTCTTCATTATTAAAAAAATATATGGTGTTAATACAGTACATCATCGATAATTCCAATTAATTATTGCAAAGGGTTCGGATCATTGGTTTGTTCGGATTATCAAAAGGGAGTTATTTGTTTATTAAACAGAACTACGTACATATTTATACATAAATTTTGTTTCTTGATCAAAACAATAACACAAAACAACTAAATAATCTTAAAGTGCCTAGGTATATAGGTAAATATATTTTTTTTAGTTTACTTGATGAATCTTGATCAGATAAATACGAATCATCTGAAACATTCTGAACTAAAATAGAAGGGGTGGAAAATACAATGCTTACACTGAAACATAATATAATTAAAATAAACTCACTCCACATGTGAAGAGTTCAGTGGAAAAGTTGCCTATCCCACAAATTTAAATGTTTAGTTTTTTGTTTTATACTTATTATATTTTTTTAATTAATGTAGCGTAAACTTTAATGCAGTTACTATGTACGTATTATTATCCTAGTGAAAATCCCTAACAAAGCATTAAAATGATACGATGTTCGGATGATCAAGGTTTGTGCGGATTACGACCTCGAACGCCCACTGTTCGGATTAGCGGAGTTTCGAACTAATACATGGTCGGATTATCGAGATTATACTGTAACGGGTGTCCCACATTCGTATAAGCCATAATTTCTCTATTAATAGATATCTGAGGGCATCACAAGCGACGTCAATTTGTGGTAGGAGGAGTGGTAGTCAGCATTAAAAATGCCACCCCCGTTAAAGCTGCCCCCTCAGTGACACCCCTACTTTTTCCCTAACGCATCTTTTTTTTGTCCAAACATAACATCTCCTAATTCTCTAGTTCGCATTTTTTTAATAACTGGAAATCGATCCATAAATAGTGAATATATTTTAAATTATTAATGTGGCTACCACTTCTTCTATAACAAATTGACGACGCAATTTTGTTGCAATCTAATGCGTTTATTAGTGTGGGAGTTATGGCTTGTATAAATAATTCTAGGACATCCTGTATATGCGATTGTTAATGTATTTCTAAGATTTTTTGATGTGGAAGGAATTTTCTAAAAAGAAAAAATTTTATAAAAAAGTTTTATATTTCGATCCAGTAATTATCTCATAAAATATGGTTTGGATTCCGTATTCAATTATTTATGTATGTTAAAATTCCACCAATCATCACTAATCCGATTTAGCTATTATGTAAATCAAATGAATTTTATAACTTTGCAAAATGCATCAATATGAATGTTGCAATTATTCATATTTGTTATTAATTCGACTAATTGCATGATATATGTACTTAGATGATTTGACGCAAGCGCAAGTGAAAAGTTAGTTAAGAATTACATATTAAGTAGACAAAATAATAATTTACGTAATTATTCATAGAATAAACTAGTTTTTTAATTTCATATCACTGATGATTATTTTGGGCCACTGGCAAACTTATATCTATAGTAGTCATATTAAAAGACTGAACTAGAAACTGAAATTGTTATCCCTTGACAAATTTATTTTCAGATGAAGAAGGTATAAAACTCTTTGCGTTTCACGGGAAGCTTAATGAGGAGATGGAGGGCAGAGAGGGTGGTACATTTTCTCGAGATATAACTAAGGCGAAAAATGGGCGGTGGACTTTCTACGATCGTTACACGAAATTAAAACCGGGTGACATTTTATACTATTGGACATACGTGGATTACTTCGATGGAAGGAACAAACTAGGCTATACGAACGACGACAAAATGTTTGTAGTACAAGGTAATATCAATGTAGGCCGTATGTATATTATTTGCATACCATTTGAGTAAAAAATTTTAATGTGAGAGGATTTTTTGATGGCATTTTTTCTGACGTATTTTTTTCGGCGTTATGTAAAAAAAATACAAACCTCATATGGTACAAGGTCATATGAGTGTGACGGTTGAAATAGAACAACACAGCCAAGCTTCAATTCTTTTTGTTGTAATTGGGGATTAAGAACTCAATAAAGATAATAATAGAAAGAAACATTTTGATTTGACTGTTGTTTTTCTTCTCCACTGCAACGGCTTGGAAATGAAAATATTGAAAAGAACACGTGATAAAAATTTTTTATATTTACTCGGTAATTGTAAAAATATAAGTAATTGTGAAAAGTAATTTCCAAGATCTTCCAGTAGGACACTATTTTTTTTAAATTTTATTTCTCATGTTTTTTCGCTACTATAGCCCTCTGCTATAGTAATTACCCCTAAGTATGGTGTAGGTCCTATTTTTCCTTACGAAAATACGAGAATTTCAAATTCCACCAGCCGCCACTCCTTCCACTAAAAACCATAAGAATTTTTTAGTCAAAGTTTAGTTGGTGAATGATTTATTGACGCGTTTAGTTCGTTTATGGAATATATATATCTTCAACTAAAATGAAAAGTAGTAACTTGGCACACAATATTTTTATATGTGCCTACAGGGTTTGTCCGGAAAGTAATGTCAGTGAATTTTTTCCCGAAACTGTACGCGCCAGCCCGCCGTTGTAGCGGTCGCATCACTTTCGTTCACTAGCGTTCTTTGAGAGTCGTTACAGTGACCCGGTGCAAGAAAAAATGCAACGTTCGCTTGAGCAATGGATGGCGATCAAGTTTTGTGTGAAACTGGAGAAGAGTGCTGCGGAAACCATTCCAATGTTGAAGAAGGTTTTCGGCGTCGATTGTCTTTCGGACAGGCAAATTTTCCGGTGGCACAAGGCCTTCGCAGAAGGTCGGGAAGATGTTAACGACGAGAACCGCGCTGGACGGCCATCAACCTCCAGTTCCGACGACAATGTGAAACGTGTGCGTGACTTGTTGAACACTGACCGTCGTCTAGGTCAGTGTTCACACACACAGCACAGTTCACAGTGCCCGTTTAATTTCCAAAACATTAGACATTACGAAAACCATTGTTCACGAAATTGTGTCGGAGTCTTTAGGAATGAGGAAGGTGTGCGCGAAGCTCGTGCCAAAAGTGCTAACGGACGATCAAAAAGCGAGGCGCGTCGAAACCTGCCAAGAACTTTTTGGACACCTGCGAAGACAACCCCGCTTTCCTTGATGACGTCATTACCGGGGACGAAAGGGTCTTTGAATACGATCGGGAGACGAAGAGGCAAAGTGCGGAATGGCACACGTCGAACTCCCCTCGCCCCAAGAAGGCCAGGATGTCCAGGTCAAAGATCAAGACAATGTTGATTGTCTTTTTTGATTACCGGGGATTGGTCCATCATGAGTTCGTTCCGCAGGGGACAACCGTATCCGGAAAGTTTTACGTCGAGGTGCTGAAGCGGCTGAAACGCAGGGTGAATCGCGTCCGCCCAGACATCTCAAAATCCTGGAAGTTTCACCACGACAATGCGCCTTCTCACACCTGCTTCCTCGTGGCCGATTACCTCGTCAAGGCAGGCATCACCGTTGTTCCCCAGCCTCCTTTCCGATTCCGCGCCTCAAAACCCCAATAAAAGGACAGCATTTTGGGTCGGTGAAAAACATTCAGAAGGCTTACACCGACGCTTTAAAGGCGATTCCGGAAAACGACTACCGTGCGGCTATTGATGCGTGGAAGACCCGCTGGAACCGATGTGTGGACGCAGGAGGAATGTATTTTGATAGTTTCTAAAGATTTGTACACATAGAACCAATAAAAACCATTTTTCAAAGCTCACTGACATTACTTTCCGGACAAACCCTGTATGTATAATCGCTGTCAGCTCTGAATCACCACGTTTTCCGACTGAATCACCACGTTTTCCCTTTTCTACCTTCATAAGATTCTTAGGAGTGTTAAAAAGGTCGCTCTTGCATATTTGGGGACTAATAAGATGGTGACTTTCAGCTGATTCCGATTGTACATGGACGTTTAAGTCTCAATGAGTAATTATTTCAGAACTAATTGATGAATCCATACCAAAGATGGATATCCGTGGTATGTCAACAGGCTGTACGGTAACAGTTACTAATTCTGGATCATTTTGTAAAGGAGATGTAATATTTAATGATGATTTTAATACCGAAATTGAAAAAGATAATTTATGGAGAGTGGAGCAGAGGTATGCCGAGGCACCGGTAAGTAGGTATACCTACATCTTATATAGCCGTATATAAAATATAAAGCAAGACAGAAGATATATTATTTATCTTTTCCATTAGTATTATTACTCAATTTAATTAGACTATTGGACTAAGGTAGGTTTGTCAAAATCGTCTTAACTTAAGTCTCATTACATTAGCACAATTTTTCATTATTGAGGGACTACTGTATAAAAAGTACTATAGAAGTAATTTTTGATAGGATTATGAATTTGTCATGTACGCAAATCGACCAGAAGTACTGAATGTGGGGAATGGAATTCTTAAAATCAGACCCGTGTTAAGTGAGCAATTGTTTGGAAATGGGTTTGTGACATCGCATGTAGGGCATGACTTTGGAGAAAGGTACGTACATTGAACAGTTGGTTTACATTGTACATTACATAAGTTGGTTTGCATCGCTTATATTAAGCATAACTACATATAGGTATAGTGAGATATGGTACTTCATTCGTTCGTCACAAGGTGTTATTGGCAGTATACCTACGATCCTATGAAGTATATTAGAATGTGGTTTTAGTGGGTACTGGAAGGGTGTGACACTATTCGTAATAAAATAAGTTTCTTATAAAAACAAGGGCAATAAAAGGACATAAGACATAACGTATTGACTAACTCATACTATAACTTCATCCATACTCTAAATATATATATTTATTTGTGATAGGCGTCGTTACCATGTGAAAAAGAAAACGTTTCATTCATCACAAATCATTTTTACATTTTAATGTAAAAGAAGAAAGATTTATGTCGTGTAAAACGAGTTATCCAGACTTTGTATGATATATGGCTTCTTTTGTGGATGGATGCTGGATGTTGCTGTAGTATTTTATTTTACACCTGTATAATTTCGTAATTTATGTGTATAGTAAGTTAATGTGTATGTCTATGTCATACAAATAAATACAATCTGAAAATGGGTACCTACATATGTAAATAACTTGTACATATCGTTCTTTATCTATTTTTAAACAAGTACTGAAATGAAGTCTCAAAATGGTGATTCTTTTACAGCTTCTCATTGTTGTCGCAGTGTTGCTTCAGTTTGTTTTGTATTTACGTATATACTCAAAAAAGTGACTGAAAGTTTAAATATTTCAGTGAATCATTTCGTTAAGAGATGAGTTTGTTAAAGGTGTACTGGAGTTGTTGGATCGCCCACGTGCGTCAATCGCTATGATGCTGGATTTATTCTGCCACCAATAGTTTCGGCGCAAATCACTACCAAAAATAAATTCCACTTTAAGTATGGGAAAATAGAAATCCGCGCTAAACTGCCGAAAGGTGAATGGATATACCCAGGTAGGTACTATCAAACGACATTTATTTGTAGTGTCTCGATTGCATTGATTTCTATACAGTGTGATTCAGAAATAAACTGACACAGCGCAGAGATCTGTATATCAACTCAAAATATGTATGATGATTTAACTCAACTTGCAGATATAGGCTTCCAAAATAAATCTACAAGAACCAAAATTGGTGCGCGAACTATATACATACATTATAAGCCTCAAATTGATGATAAGTAAATTAATCACTGTAAAGGATTGATTGAGGGTGATTGATTGACGAATGTGGCAAAAGAAATAATATAATAATTTCAATTTTCCAATAGTAAAACGGCCTTTAATATATGTTTATTTTTTTAATTTCATATTTTATTTTAACTTTGGAAGCGTATATCTCGTTTGGGGGCAATTTGGTGCAGAGGTACTTTACGTTAACTTGTCATATTTTGAGTTGATATACACGCCCCTGTTCTGTGCTTACTTTTGGAATCATACTGTATATTAAATATGTATTAAATATCTTTGTTTTAAAGGTTTGAGTTCATATTTGCAAAACGATACAATAATATTGAGGAGCTGTAATTTGTTATCAGACTGAATACATATAAATATTACAATATTAATATTCCTAATACATGGACACTTGTTTTTGTTATCAAGTATATAAAATAATGATTGTCACAAAATTAACCGTATTCAAATTTCATGTTTTGACAAAGCATTTAAAACCATTATCGATTTACCTAAATATATTTGAATTATATTATATTTATTAAAAATATAATCTAAATACGCATATAAAAAAAACAGCAGTAAATGCAAATTATAAAATAATTAATTAATTTAATTAGTTAGTTATCAAATTAAGTAAAATTGGGTGTATCACTGTATTTGAAATAAGCAATTTGAGCGCAGTTATGATAAGACTCAAAATTGATTGAATATATAACGTTGTATATTTAATATTACTAATATATATAAAATAAGTTACTCGTCATTATAGAATTATATCTTAACCCCGTAAATGAAGAATATGGTCCCGGTTACGAATCAGGACAAATCAGGATAGCTTTTGTGCCTGGTAATCCCGAATTAAACAGAGTTCTGAAAGGAGGTATAATACTGGGGCTCACACAGGCTGCTAAAAATTATGGAATGAAGTCAGTTGATAGTGCAAATTCGTGGAACGATGATTTTCATAAATACGTAGTTGATTGGAAACCAGGTATGTAACCTATAAACGTGTAATAACTGGAGAATAATGACGAATAAAGCTTATTACGACGGATACAGAGAATAGACGAATGTCAGAATATTGATATTTCAAAACCCATGGATATTAAAATTTTGATAATTTGGCGACAAAGTGACATCGATAAGTTTATTTTAGATTTTCGGTTCTATTGGAAGTTGATGTCAACGTGATTATTTTAAATGGAATATCACCCTGTATATTAATGTATTTTTGAAATATACAGGGAATTCTAGGGAAATTTCATGACAATATCCTACACCTATATCCAGTGGTTTTTGAAATATGTAATATAATTTTCAATCGCAAATGACGTATGCAGAGGAACATTAAGAATTTTGCTAATATTTTATAAAAGATCATTCATTTTGGAGTGTTTCTGTAAATTCTTAGAATACACTTTATTTTTTTATACTGGATGCTCAAAAAATAAGGGCAACTTCCTGTTACATTATCTATGTCTAAATTCAATCGTTTATGTTTTATTTTCAAATTAAGTTTTTTTATTGCCTCAAATACGATGTCGTGAACTTAAAATAGCTAAATTGGTTATTGCCACCAAATAATAATGAAATGCCTTTAAAAAGCTATATTGTAGACTGTAGAATTCTTGACATTTCGGATGCATTTCAAAAATCGAAACATTCAAAATGGCTCAATAAGAATTGTTCTTACAGGCAGCATATCCATGAGTGTAGACGATGTTATGTACGGAAATATTTCTCCCCCATCGTCAGGTTTCGCAAGTTTAAGTTCATTTTTAAATATTGCACATGCGCATAAGTGGAAAGGGGGATCAAATATCGCGCCATTCGATAAAGAGGTAAGTGACGTATACTTATATACACAGGGTTGGAAATTCCACGTCTTCAAATGACAAAACATTTATGCTCATTTTGTTTAGCTGTTCATGTTGCAATGTGCACAGGCGGCTCAAGGCAGGGCCTATTATTCTCTTCCACACCGAGTCTTTCAGCTGTTAATCCACTATCTCAAAGTGAACGTTTCCGCTACCCATACACAGTAAGCAACGAAAGTCATCATACACCCATTTTTTGAAGTTTGCTTAAATTCTGATAATTTTTGTATTACAGCAAAAATATCACGAAAATTCAAAAAGCCCTGTACGCCACACATTACTCCAACAAAAATTTAGGATTAATATCCCTCTAGATCTCTCTGTTTTATTAGAATTTCAGGAACAGTGATTTTTACGAAAACGATACTAAGGATGGTAGAATTTTGAATTTTCGTGATATTTTTGGTTCAACTTTTTGTTCAACTTTTGGTTCAACTTTTGAAATTTTTTTCAAAATGACAGTCAAATAGATACACTGAAGATTTCCCTTTAATACGAGTCCAACAACTTCGAAAGGGATTTACTATTTTCGAAGTTATTTACGTTTCTTTGAAAACATTGAAATTTTACTTTTTTAGCGATATCTTTTCACACAATCGACATACCGCCTTCAACTTCCGCTTATTAGACGCAGAATATCACAAGCTAGAATCCTGTCAGAAGCAAAAAAAAATCAATGCTGTAATACAAAAATATTGGAAATTAAACAAACTTCAAAAAAGTGGGTGTATGATAATTTTCGTTGCTTACTGTATGTATTACATATTATTAATTAATTGTTCACAATGTTTTGTAACACATTTCTTAATTTTATTTTTTTTAGCACCGATTTCTTTTTAATTTAATTGTTTTAGATGTATATAACTGTCGGAGTAGGCGTAGGTGGATTTAATTTTGAAGATGAGGTGGGCAGGAACAAACCGTGGAAAAATGGGGAGAGATTGAGCATGAAAAAAATTCTACAACGCCCAAGATCAGTGGAAAAGTACATGGAACGAAAACAGTGCATTAGAAGTTGATTATGTCAAAGTTTGGGCTTTGTAATCGCATAAATAAAAGTAATGTTGACGACTGAGCACAGAACTGAGAATTATTGGAGGATTTTAGATTATACATTAATACAATTATTTATTTTATATATATTTGTATCAAAAGTTAGATGTATGTATAAAATACTTTAAGGTGGTTGGTCACCGAGGTGTGGGACAAGGGGGAAACTCCTATCTCTTCCATATATAAGAAATTAGGGTTCCAACTTGCAAAAGTGAAATGTTGATATCATATGTTTTTTTTTAATTTAATAAATAATTTGTTATTATATACTAAGTTTGGACAATGAAATAATTTATTGACCGCGTTTTTTAAAAGTCGATTTATAGTCGGACAGTACGGCAACGCTGAACGGTTTGGAGGTTTGCTTTCAGCAGTTGGCTAGGCTACTGGGCGAAAATTGTTGACAGAAAGTAATTCTAACCTCAAAAAAATTTGTCGGTGATGGTTTGGCCAAGCGGAAATTTTGATAAATAATATGAGAAATCTGATAGATTGCGTAGGAAAGGTCGTTTTATTTCGGCAAAACAATAACGGAGAGTGCAATGTGGCGTTGAGGCAGGGAAGAAACGCACAAATGAACAATTAGGAGACGCGGCGTTGCCGCGTCGACAGAGCGCCAGCCCGATTGTGTGGAACACTCAACATTAAATTGATAATTGCGTGCAACACAGCTGGTCAATCATATCCATGTAAATCTATGTTCTTCCTAGACGTTATTGCTATGCGTGTACAAAGTTTCAGATTTTTCTAATTATTCAAAACGTAGTTTTTATCAAATTCAATAGCTACGTCCATAAGAGCCCATGTTAAATTTCTTTTTTTTGATGATTTTTTTTTCACACTAGAACACAACACAGATGGTGAAAAAATCCCAAACAATTCTGAAGATAATTTTATTACTTGAAGAATATATATCAACAATTTCATCAACTTTTAATTATTTTTGCAATTCCAGACGAACCTCCTTAAGTTTGGATACTTCTACTATCATCATTGTCGCCAATTTTACAAATTATAACCAGTCTTGTAAATCTCTGTACTCCAATTTTGTAAGTCCAGGTATTCGATTCAAACCAAAAAATTCATTCAATATCCACGATAGTAATTTAAATAATCTATCACTCATGTCGGGGCTGTCTTTCTAGCATCCTTAAAATAGTCAAAGTAGATGGAGATCATACGAGAATGTGATGACTTAGTTGATGCCAGTCGTATTCAATGCTGTTAACTTTACAGTCATTCTAAAACTGTTTTTAAAAAACTAATTTTTGACAAAAATTCTGTTTACGACCATAAAGAACATACAGTGCACCAACAGTAGCTTTGCCCTTGGCCGGAGACAAAACTTGAAAAAACCGTGTTATTTTCTTTTGTAGCTGCAGCCGTGAATGCTTCGAGAACTACAGTCTGATCTCATATCTCTTGGGTATTGTCGTACTACCTCTTGCTACATTCGTTTTGCGCAATTTGCTCTTCTACAAATTACACTGTACGTGACACGATCGTCGCATCGAAGAACAAATTATTATCACTACCAGAAGGTAGGAACTGGGTACCAAATGTTTCTTTCATCACGTTTATGAGGTATATGGCGATAGAATTGTCTACCTTCAGTTTGCACGTCTTTTGTTAGAAAGTGTTAGAAGACAATATTATCTGTCCATCTATGTAGAGAATTTCCATAGGTTAAGGAATTTAGAAGAGATTTAGTAACATCGCACGGGGGGGGGGGGGGTATCGTGGATGACCCCTTCCCCAAAAATGACGTCTCGATCCCAAATTCCTTTCAATAACGGAGATAGTCTTATTTGGACCACCAATGTCATTGAAAATAAATCACCTATTGTACGCCTCTCATGAGACCATGATCATGCCACAACTTTTGAGGAATCTCCAGAAGCGGAACAGAATTATCTAGAAGATTTAAAATCGTCGTACACAAGAATTTTCTAAAATAAGTCTCGATATCGATGCATTTACATCAGTTTTGTAATTTTTTTTCTTTGCTGTAGACTATCTGAAAAATGGAACGACACAGACACAAAGAAACAGTATGAAACACAAAAGAAACAGTTTGCAAAAAAATACAATTTCATGAAATAAATTATTATTATTATTATTATTATTTACAGAGGTAAGGCGGCAGAGCCGTTTAAACCTATCAATTTAAACACTACGTACTACATATAAGTATTACAGTAAATACACTACCTATAGTTAGTTTTTTTTACATGCTTACTAGAGAAAAAAATAATATATAAATTATAGGTAAGGTACATCAGAGAAAGTGTAAACAAAAAAAAATAATAATACAAATTATATTCTGATCCTGTCAATAGCATTTTTGAAGGAATTAAGTGAAGGGGCATTTACCACTTCATCAGGAAGAGAATTCCATGCCCTATGTACTCTATTACTTAAAAAGAATTGACGACACAATTTATGAAATCTGTCTCGCACTAACTTGTAATCATGTCCACGTAATCGAGAATTGTCACTTAAGGTAAAAAATGTTAACTGCACTGTATAATGACCGTGGAGAATTTTATAAGTTTCGATTAAATCACCCCGTAATCTCCTTTGTGACAATGAAGTTAAATCCAAGATAGAAAGCCTTTGTTCATACGGTAGATTCTTCAAAGCTGGTGACATTTTGGTGATCCTCCGCTGAACCTGCTCGAGCATATGAATGTCGCTAACGAAGTATGGATTCCAAACCGTTTCTGCGTTTCTGATACCATGTAGGTAACACTATTTGCCTTCTTAACAATTTTTCCTATGTGAGAAGCCCATTTTAGGTCATCGGACACAATGACACCGAGATCCTTCTGCTTTGTTACCGCTCGTAGTATCATTCCATTCAGGATGTACTGATTGCCTGGATTTTGCGATCCCAAATGTAGCACTGTACATTTAGATTCATTCAGTTCGAGAATCCACTCGGAACACCATTGTTGTAAACGCAGTATGTCATTGGTCAACTTGTCATTAATCAATAAATGTAATCAATCAATAAATGTTATTAGTGATTTCAGTTCACGTATCTTTTTTAGTTTTATTTTAATGAAAGCTACATATATTGCTGTGTTATAGCTTTGAATTATAAAAGTTAATCATCTGAAGACTGGGACATTATTTATCATCCCACTATAGTTGTTTTTACAAAGTATTATTAATAATTTGAACACTTGAATACTTTTTCCACTTTTTTGTACTCGTGGCGCGTTTCATCAACCATATTGGCATCATCAGGAGATGCATTAAAACTGAGTTCTAATAATCTCTTGATGATTAGGAGATTAGAGGAATTCATATCCTGATCAATCAGTAGTTGAATTAAAACTGAGTTTTATCCATACATGATTGAGGAAACTCGCGTCGAGTACAAAAAAGTGTTTCGGTGTTACGTGGAAAATGTGTTCAAGTGTTCAAGTTTCTACGTCAAAGTAAGAGCACCCCTATCCAAATGTAATCCATAGTACAATACTTTGGTTTTGGACCATCTCCACTATATGTTAACAAACAATTAATTTCTCTGAAAAACATATCTATGTTTGGAACAGTGGTTAATGTTTGCAATCATTTGCAAGCACCTTACAGAAAGCCGCATCAACTACCTAATGATTGGACACTTTTTTTGTGTTTGCGACTGCTTTTGATTGACCTATTGATTATTCGTAAAATGTTTTAGCATTCGTAAAATATTCCCAGTTGCTAACATTCGCAAACATTTTGTGCACTTGGCATATCTCGCTTTGATGCACGATTTAACATTTAATTATTATTCTATCGAGTAAATTCTGGACATAGTTAAATGTGGTTTTAATTTTTACTTTCAAATATTACCATTTTAACTGGATGCATGTAATATACATAAGTATGTATTATATGTAAAAAAATCGGCGAGAAACTTCATTCCAATCTATTAATTAGCTGTTGCAATTTTCCACTTACATCACCTTGTAAATTATTATAACCTTTCGTGATACATGTCACCAACTCCTCGTGTGACACATCTTTAATCGTCTTGTTTGTTTCTAACAAATTTATTGCAGCTCCTGTTGGTAAATCTAACATCTAACTTATTTTCAGATGAATGTCATGTCATAAATAAACACGTCATAAAAACATGTTAAACCATACAAATATGCATATTCAACATTAATACTTGTTAATAATTGATTGTTCAAATATTTTTTGAGAAATTCAAACTTAACTGCTCCCCAGTAAGTTTGACTCATACAATTTTTAGACCCAGTGCTGAACCGCTGTAATTCAAAGAACAATTGACAGATTTTCACGTGCTCAGCAACAATGGAAAGTTAATTTCCTTCGAATTTGTACTATCGAAGAAAATTTAGAGCATATTAAAAAATACACGTAATGCAGGCTGAACAAGCAATCGATGCAATATATCAGAAATTTTTAATGACAATTTTGATCCAGAAGATCTGAACATTAATTACACAGGACCACAAATTTGAAAAAAAAAATTGACAAGAACAAGACCATGATTTCAATATGTAACTTTGGCCGCAGAATCCGAATCCGTCGAGCTTTTTTACCCATCACGTCAGGATTTTTTTTTAAAGCAAAAGGTCATTTCAAGGTCAAATCATTAGATTTCGATAGAAAAAATTGAAAATAAAGTGTATACAGATTTTTGAGGTCGCTGAATCCAAATCAGAGGACGGTTTGTCGGTATCAGGTTGCGTTATGGTCATTTCAAGGTCGAATGACCTTGAACCTGATGGAAAAACTGACAAAAATATTCACCTGTTATGTCGCGCATAAGCAGAGGATGTATCAGATGGTTAACATGTATACGATCGCGTAAAAAGCTAGATTTGTGATATACTAGGGTAGGAAATTGCACCATTACATATTGGCGATACATGTGTAGAAGAGAATAAGTTAAAAGACACCCGTAAGGACAGACAAGGACAGTTAGATGCTACAGTGGTTCACGCTTGTGCACCTATTAGAAACGTATAACATAACAGGTTGTGGGGTGGGATATTGCCTACACGCCACGCCTTTCGTTGAATTTGAGTGCAGTGGAACTCAGTACTTTTTCGCCGCTATTGGCGTGCACATTGACTTAGCCGTATGAAACGAAATTCTTACGTAATTATGACTTTTACAATTATCCCATACACTTAAAAGAAGTGTACAAACATAATTGTATTTATTTTCAAATATTTGTATTCCTTAATTAACCGGTCTGCAAGAAAATAAAATTGAAGTTCTATAAAAAATAAAAAAATAAAAATATAAATCAATCCGGTTATAATACGAAAGAAAGAAAAAATGCCTATTGAATAAGTGGTTCAAAAATGTCGCCCCTTTGTGCTTCGCAAAAACCTAGTCTATCGTAAAACTCAGTTCTTACGCGTTCTAACACTTCAGAGGAAATATTATTTAGGACTTGTACAATTCTGACCCGTAAATCATTTAAATTTCGTGGTCTTTCATGTTCATGTCCGTAAATAGTTTGTTTTAAATATCCCCAAAGGAAGAATTCGTTGGGCGATAAATCGGGGGGATCTGGGTGGCCATTTAATTGTGCCCGTAGTACTAATAAGTCGCCCAGGAAATGTGGTTTCCAAGAAATTTGTTACTTGTCGGCTGTTGTGGACCGGGCAGCCGTCTCGTTGAAACCACACATTCTATTTACGCAAACACGGCTAAACTGATTCCTTATTTCGATTATTGTACTTATTGTTAGAGTCTAGAGAAGAATGCAATTCACACGTGCGCATTATAATTTATGGGCGGGGCGTCTCGCCTATATAATTTTATTGGTTCCCTATTGATATAAACACAGACAGACAATAAAAGAGAAGAAGAGACAGAGAATAAATTATAACAGCTTTAAAACAACATATCAGTCTGGCAACTAAGGATATAATATTTCTCTGCCAATTCCCTTTATTTGAAGAGTTTATTCTTTTCTTATTTATTAATGCTCGGCTTTGAAATCTTGCACTTTCCTATGGTGTATATGTAAATACTGATTTGTAGGATCAGGTATAACTCTTTTCTTTTCGGAACGCATTCTTTTATTTTCAAATGCTCGGTGCAATGGCTGAGGCTTCTTACTTACTCTTCTTCTTACGCTTAATTCCTGTAGGCTCATTCTTTCTTTTCAGCGTTCAGCAGTAATCAGCCATTATGTATCGTGGTGGAAGCGTTCCCCTTGTTCGTCACTAAAATCACCGCAGTTTTTTGGAAACTTGTCAGTGATTATGCAGAGAATGTAATGTATGCCTCATTAGACAACCCATTTTCTCAAGTTTTTAACCATTTTGGCAACTATTTCTTTGTAATTGTCACTTATGTGGTTACCTAAAACGTTCTTTACGACTTGTTTGAAGCTAAGCCACGCTGCTTTCTCAATTTAGTCATGGTTGTTTCAAATTGTGCATCATTCAAAAGTGTTCGTATTTGAGGCCCATCGAAAATTCCGTTTTTCAATTTGTCTTCAGATTTTTTTTGGAAACTTTCTTTCTATATATTTGAAACATCATCTAGAGCTTTGACAAATTGTTTATTTACACCAAGTTTTATGTGCAAAGGAGGAATTAAAACTTTTCTTGTATCAACTAGTGGTTTTGCTATAATGTTATGTTCTCCTACTTTGAGAGATTTTCTTTCCATTTGAGATCAGTATAGTGCTTCTCCCGATCTCTACTATCCCACAGACACAAGTAACAAGGCGTTTTTGTGAATCCAGACTTATACATCCATCTTATAGATCCTCTGCTTATGCGAGATATAACAGGTGAATATTTTTGTCAGGTTTTCCACCATTCGACCTTGAAATTACCGTAACGCGACCTGATATCGACAAACCGACCTCGGATTCGGATTCGGCGACCTCAAAAACCTAGGGTGTACTAGGTTTCGTTGGGTTTTTGTGGGGCTGTGTTTTTAACGATTTTAGACAGTTTTTTGCTTTTAAAAAAATCCTGACGTGATGGGTAAAATAGCTCGACGGATTCGGATTCTACGGTCAAAACTATATATAGAAATCATGGTCTTGTCTTGTCATTTTTTTTTTCAAATTTGTGGTCCTGTGATTTATTAGAGCTTTCTATCGTATACGTATCTAGACGTTTTTGTCGACATTTTGATATATTGTTTTTTAACGGAGCGAAAATTGTGCCAATTGGTACCTTTACTTATGTTTATCTTTGTTCAAAGAGCGGAAATCAGTAGAAGTGGGAAAATAGAAAATCTCCATTAAACAACACCAGGTATCAATTTTTTTTTCTTCAAAAATAAAAATATGTCCACGAAACACCGAACTACTATACTTTTTCTCGATGCGCGGTTCGAAGTACCAACTAATTCCACGACTTTTCGTAGAGATACTGATTATTCGAAATTTGTTTCGTTACGATATGAACCTAAATTCACCTACTAGATAATGTTTTTAAAAATATTAATATCAAATTGGTTTATAATTCTAAAAATAAACTACCGGCGCTTTTGGGTAACCCCAAAGATAAAATCGACAATAGCGTAAAGTCAGGAATATACGAAATAAGTTGTAAAGATTGTAATCAAAAGCATATTTTTCAAACAAAAATATCTATTTCGACTAGATTTAAAGAACACATGACTCATTTAATATATAGCAGAACGAAAAAAATCTTGTGTTGCCCAACATGCTTTTGACAACAATCATGAACATATACTTATAATTCAAAATTAATCAGAAATGTGATAAACAGTAGACAGTTGGATGCTTTTGAAAGTTTATAAATATGTAACAGTAGTATGAATAAGGACAATGGTCCAATACCCAACAGTCCACTGTTTACCCTGATAAACAAAGACAGATGTTATGATTCAGTGAACTGTGACGGCAAATTAAGTATAAATAGAGCAAGTGTGTAGATTAGAATTTAGTTTTAATATACTGAAGATGCCACCCTAATGCCAAGATTAGTTGGAGAAAAGTACCTATAGTAGTTCGTTATTTTGTGGAAAACGTTTTTTTATGTTTTACTTTGTTTGTTTAATTCAAATTGACAGTATCAACGTTCTGTGGTTCAAAATTATCTATTAAAATGGCGATATTGAATCAATTTATTTGCGATCTTAAAAAAACAAATGAACTTTTTTCTCTTTTGTTTTTCGAATGGAATGACCTATCTTGGCACCAAAAATCGACATGAGAGCATGACATTTTGTCTACTGTAGCTCATTTTTCGTAGACAGTTTAATACAGGAAGTAAAGAGAATATTTGTAATTAAATATTACGCTTCTAAATGTGTTAATTTTTATTATGAGTTGTTGAAGAAGGATATGAACATCAAGTAAATAAGCGCGTATTATAATGATCTTATGCTGAGAATCACTGAACAAGATTTAGTATTTAACTTATAATTGCAATTCCTATTTTTAGACTTTAGTCCTGTTATTACGTTTATTATAATTTAAGACAATAATTTTTGGGAATCAAGAAACCTGTTTAATCAATTCACGCTCGTTATTAGATTCCTCTTTTTGGAGGTCGTCTTTTCAAGACTGTAAACTGGTCAGTTCGCAAGTAGCCACAAAATGTGGAGGTTGTTGTTGCTGTGCGCTTTCGCACGAGCACAGTATGAAGTGCCGGACGCCCTAGTGGAAGCTTACACCCCAAGAGGATTTAGTGTTTCGATACCAGGTACGCTATTAATACTGTGAGTTTGGCACGCATTACCTAGTAATCTATTTTTTTTGTCTGTTCAGCGCAGGCATGACCTAGCTAATGTCCTTGTCGTTTAAGACAGACATACAGTGCGATTCATTGACAGAATAAGTTCAAATTCAAGACTCGCATCGTTCTAAAAACAATGCTCGGTCATGGTGTTATGCTCAACTTGTCGTCGTTCATGGGCTATCTTTTAAGGGAGTGTAAAGTTATAATTTTTTAACAAACGTCACATTTTTATTCGTAGTCATTCTGAAAATAGCAAATTAACTACTAGGTATACCTACTGTTAATAGTAAAACCTGTTCATTTGTGATATCGGAATGTAAATATAGATACAAAAGAAACAACAACTTAATTCTGTATTTTTGTCCTATCTCTGTATTCAGTCATCTCTAGTATAAATATTTATATTTTTGAAGTACCTAATTGCAAAAAAAAAAATATTGATTGTGATACTTTCATACAGTTGATAAAAATATTAAATTTATTTGCCAAAACAATTCACCGCGTCCTCCATTGTTGACTAAGTCTACATTAACTATACATTTCGATTAACTCTAACTATACATTACAATATTCCATTTGCTGAAAGATTTTAAAATCAAATAAAGAAATTCATGTTGTTTACTTCCGTTTTTGCTACATTTTTTTTATTGACTTCTTATAATTCTTTATTGATTTATTTCGATAGAGCATGTTTTTCAATACACGAAACACGAAATCAATTTATTTGAGTAGTGCACATCTTGCAAAACTAATTATGCACTAAATATGCATAAGAATTATTAGTTTGCTGCATGTGACTGTGACCAAAGACTTTTTTATATTGATGTATTGAATTTGATAGTGATGTACCTATAGCTTTATACACTCTTTTATAACGGCACGCTTAAAAAAAAACATCAGAGACTGCCATTTAAAAAATCGTCAGTAGCACCATATCTGCTAGTTGGGACACCCTGTATACATATGTTCTTATACTAAATTGCGCAATTGATATAATTAGAGCTTCATAATTTACTGATTTCTGTGTACGAGGTGAGCCCATATCTAAATGGAATTGTGTTATTGCGACCATATACACTTCTTCACCCCCTCCCCCCAGATCAATATTCGCCCACCTTCCCATCCTTTTTTTACTGTCATCCGTCTAAATTGTGTATAATGGGGTCATGGCCCCATAGCTCCTAGAAACAGTCTAGGTACGCCTGTTAGTGACTCGCACAGTATATTGTTTACACAAATGCTTACGACATGCAAAGTAAAATTAAATTCATTTCTATTAGGTATTTTAAGAAATTTTAAATCAAGGATGAAAAGGATGAGGTGTGTCAATTAAGTAATGAAAGACTAGCTGGCAACGTAGCGCCCGATCTAGCAACACTGCAGAGACGGGACTTGGAAGGGCAGTAAGTTAACATGTAATGCACCTACAGTACAAGTTTGAACTTGTTAGAGTCGTTTGTTTGTTCTTTGTGACTGTTTTCGTAAATCGATTTCTTCTAGTGCGTTTTAAAAACGAGTGACATTCATTTTGAGCAAAGGTGTGCTATCAGGTTTTGCTTCAGACTTCACACGGACGGACACAGCGCAATGGATACTTTTGCAAAACCTCAACACGCCTACGGAGACAGTGTTTTTTCGAGAGCCAAGGTTTTTCGGTGGAAGAGAGTCGATTCAGAAGGAAGAGAGTCGATTGAAGATAAACCACGCGGTGGAAGGCCTTCATCTTCAAGAACAGATGAAAATGTAGGTAGAATACGAGATCTTGTGCGTTTAGATCGTAGGTTGACGACAAGAATGACCGGGGAATCACACCACTTCATCATGATCAAATTTTGAGTAACGAATTGGGGATGAGAAGAATCTGCGCAAAAATGGTTCCAAAAAAAACCTTTCGCAGGAACAAAAGGACATCAGGAGAGAAAGGTGTCTTGACTTTTTCGGATCGATTGAAAATGATCCCCATTTTATGGAACTTCTCATTACTGGTGATGAGACTTGGGTGTTTGAGTACGACCCGAAAACTAATCGCCAAAGCATGGAATAGCCCACTTCCAGCTCTCCAAGACCCAAAAAAGCAAGAATAAGCAAGTCGAAGATCAAATGCATGGTGATTTGCTATTTTGATAGGCAGGAACTGTCCACAGAGTTTGTGTCTCCAGACTAAACAGTAAATCAACACTTATACAGAGAGGTTCTTGAAAAACTTCGAAAAAGTCATGCGTGTGAGACCAAACATCAAGAACAACTGGATGTAGCATCATGACAATGCGCCTTGTCACACAGCCATTTCAGTAAACGAGTTTTTAGTCAGTACCTAACAACATTCCTGTGGCTCCTCAGCCTCCTTATTCGCTTGACTTGTGTCCTTGTAACTTTTTTCACTTCCCGAAATCGAAAAATTACCTCAAGGGACGTCATTTTGGGACCATAGAAAACATTCAAATGGCTGTAACCAACCAGCTTTAGGCTATTGCAGTATTTGAGTTCCAGCAGTGCTACGAGGAATGGATGAACCGTCTCCAGCGCTGTGTGGCTTCCCAAGGAAGTTATTTTAAATGAGACAATACTGAACTGTAATTCTATTCAGATAAAAAAAAAAAACTAAAATACAGTCTCATTAGGTACTTAATTTACACACCTCGTATAATAGGATACGTATGTTTTGAAAAAATTATTTACTTTTCCTACAAATTTGTTCACTAACAATTTATTATTATACAATAGGTACATTACAATATCTAAGTTAATATACATATACATTCTTATATCGTAACATAGGGAACGATAAAAATACAATTTGCTATCATGCAGTACTTTTACTTTAGGGTTATTTAGATTGCACATACATACAAGGTGTGTTTATATTTAGTAAAATAAATAATAATCATACACGAACAGTCGATGTTAGGCAAATTGACTCAAGTCTAATTTCTGTTAAAATTAGAAGGAACAAAATATGTAAACAAGGTATTTATTTATACAGCATGTTTCTCACAAAATGAAGATCTCTTTATGTTTTCTTTAATTTTTAAAGCAGATGTAATATATATAGAAGAGAATATCAAGAAACAATTAAAAGATTAAAACCTTGTATGTCGAAAACTAACCGTTTCACGACCTATGTTATATGAAATTCTTCACTTACCATAAAATCACCTTTTCCACAAAATCCTAAAGTCTTGATCAAGACACCTGGGACACCCTATATAAACATATATATATATAAACATTTGTAAAACTAACTAAACTTGAAATGTAAACTGTGATATTAAAAGTATCAGTAGGAAAGTCAAGAAAGCAAAATCAAGAAATGAAGTGAACTTATCATTAGAACAAAAAATGAACAGTATGGAAAGTTAAAATATTTTTTGTTTCTTGCTGATCTGTCACGGATACTAACAACGTGACGCAAATCATTTTTATTCTTACAGATGAGGAAGGGATAAAATTATTCGCCTTCCATGGGAAAATTAATGAAGAAATGGACGGAAGGGAGGCTGGTACTTTCTCGCGGGATATTCTGAAACCGAAAAATGGACGCTGGACGTTTTCCGATTCTTCTACTAAGTTAAAAGCTGGTGATATCATCTACTATTGGACTTACGTTGAATATGCAGCCGACGGAAAAAATAAACTGGGCTATCCAAATGACGATCAAATGTTTGTCGTAAAAGGTATTTATAATAATCAAGGGTCGCATTTTTTTATGGACACTTCCGCATACAAATGGTTGTATTCATTTCTACTATACAAGGTGTTTCTAGAGCATATTAAATATGTCTAGAACATCAAAGCTTAGAAGACAAGTGAAATGATAATAATAATGACTTAATGAAGTGTCCTTTTTGTCAAATACTAAGGTAATTACTAGAGTTCGTGCGAGCGCGGAGTGTAACAGAACCGTAGTCAGTTTTGCGAATGAAAATGTTAATATGTTCCCATAAACTATATTGCATCATAGTACATTATTAAATATTATTACTTATTACCGAGCGCGAATGTCACAGGGCCGACACTGTGCATGTCCTGCCCTTGACTCGTTGGCCTTCACAGCTCACACCTGACTTGCATTACGAAAACTGCGCTAGCAATTTTAGTTATTTATGGCACGCTGCAACAGACAGTCGCCGGTATTGCATCGCGTGGATACGTTTCGTTTTTACGTATTCGCCGTGTGTTGTATTCGCCGTGTGTTTAAATAACTTTATAAATATTAATAATTATTAGTTGAGGGGAGAAGTGAATAAAGTGAGGTACCAGGCGCCTACAAGAATGGACGTTTTTAGGGAGGTTTTACCAGACACACCTCTGCCTCTCGAACCAGTTATAACTAGATGGGGTACTTGGTTAGAAGGCGTAGCATATTACGATACATATTTCGATGGCATAAAAGATGTTATTTATAGATTAAATCATAGTGACAGCAGCGTCATACATGCACTGCAGGACTTACTGAAGGACCAAAATATTCGCGATGATATACATTATATTAATAGACACTATGGTTTCCTAGTTCGTGCAATAAGGATATTGGAGTCACATGACCTCTCCCTACAGGAATAATTTGAAATAATGAGGGATGTACAACAAAATATATACGACGCCAATAATATACGCCCAGTCAGTAATACAATAAAAGAAAAAATGCATTGAATGAAAAAAGCGCGTTAAAAAGAATCCAGGATATTTCATTTTGGAAAACACATGTAAAGTTTTAGTTATTACATATCAGGAGTTACCAGAATATATATTATTAAATAGTTCATGTCTCAACAATTTCTCATACTGTCCATTGTCAACAGTAGACGTTGAACGGTCCTTTTCCATACACACGTTAATGTTAAGTGATAAACGTCGCCGTTTCACTCCAGAACACTTAGAAAAGCATATAATAATATGTTTGAACCACCGCCAACCTGCAACGGGAAACTTGTCTCAACACTGACGTTTGTCGGGTAAGTGTTGTCATTGTTGCGTGTTATCTTAATTTATATAGGTATTTTATCCTTGACTTAACCGTACTATTCGGTAAAAATAGTACTATGTTGCTATATCATTTATGTAAACCTATTAATATTTTCATTCGTTAACTGACTACGGTCCTGTTATACTCCGCGCTCGCACGAACTCTAGTAATTACATTCCATCAGAGGTGCTCTTGAAGATGGGTTTTCATCGATATATTGAAAATTGTTTTGCAAAAAATAACAAAGTTTAGTATTCTCGTACAATATTTTATGCGTAACAATAATAACACAGGCACACAAAATAAAAAAAAGTTTCAAACCCCGGGTCCAAACTGTTCTATACCTATTTTGTATCGCTAAATTCGAATCCGGGGTTAGTTTTGGTGGATTGGCTCGTTATCTTTGTCAAAATAAAAAAAAAAAAAAACGCCAAAATTGCACCATCATGAAGGCAAACAGAATTATCATACAAGATTAATTTCACATGTCTTTTTCGTCCCAAAGAGTTTTTTTTTAAATTGAAAAAAATTTTTTTTTTTTTTTCACATGTCAGGAATTCATCTCCCACCAATTACATTATTTCCTTTTGTTGTAATGAGTTCTTTTCTCTTCAAAAGATCTATGCAGTGGCAGACGTGTTCCTTTTACTTCTTTCCGCTTACATTCTCTTTTCAACATCCAGCAATAGTCAGTCATCATAAGGAACTGAATAATTTAAGAAACATATTGAGCTATTTCAGTAAAATTCGTTTTTTTTTTGCGTTTTGACAGAGATTACGAGCTAATCCACCAAAACTAACCCCGGATTTGGATTCAACGACCCAAAATACGTATAGAGTAAGTGGTTTGGACACGGGGTTTGATTTTTTTTTTATGTGCCTGTGTAATTAATCAGAACATTTATAGAAATTTTAATACCGGGGGTGTGAAATACTAGGCATTAGAGGTGAATTAGCCTTTTTTGTGTCTCATGTATTAGGTATGCACTATTTCTGACAAGGTATTGAAAAAAAAATAGTGGTTTTGCATAATGAATGGCACCCTTGTTGAATTTGGATAGAACATATTATTTTCCAATAAAATCGATTTTAAAATTTCTTTGCATCACTCTAAAATCTTATCTCTGCAAAAGTTTTATCAGATTTTCTTTCAGATACTCTGTAATTTTTCCTGGTTGTCCACCAAATTCTATTCTGAAATACCTGTGGTATTTCTACTTGATAATAGGCAACAATAAAATATGGAATTATATAATTAATATATTTGGCAGAATTGGTGGAAAGATCTACAAGTCCAACCACTTCGAGAGCTACAGCTCCACCGGTGGTAACCACTAGCAAGCCAGTAACACAAACGTCGCCGCAGGGTGGGGGATGCCAATCAACGGAGACTAGATTTACTGGCGGCAGGACGACTTGCCAAGGAAAATTAATATTCAATGAGAATTTTAACGTCGGGCTTAGAGAGAAATTCTGGAACTTAGAGCAACGATTTGCTGGTTCTCCTGTACGTAAGATTATTTTTTTATCGTTTTATTAAGGTGCAGACAGAAACATTTAATGTAAATTGATGGATTTGACCTTTGGCTGAGGAATGGGTGTCCACAAAGGGTAGGGGGTATTTGTATCTGCGCTATCCGTGTAACGGCGCAGTTCGGAGGAGCGAGGTAAGGATAGGTTATTACACTACTCTTTGGAGATTTAGCAACCGTGGAAATAGCTCGATTCGATAGTCGCTGCTCAACGTTTACATCGTGCAGAATTTAATGTACGGAATGCACCTAAGGACGATATCATCCGAAGATGGATTGGAATGTTTGAGAATACCGGTTCGACTGTAAAAATTCACAATCCAGGTCGCCCGCGCTCTGTTCGAACCCAACAAATGATTGAAGAAGTTAGAGTTTCAGTGCGTGAAAATCCGTATCAATCAGTTCGCAAACGCAGTCAAGAACTTGACATTAAAAAATCGTCGTTGCATAAAATTCTGAAGCAAGATTTAGGGGGGGGGGGCGGGTTTTAAACCTTTAACCTGTTTTAACCAATAAAAAAAAAAAAAAAAAAAAAAAAGGAAAAAAAAAAAAAAAAAGAGGGAAGGGGGGGGGGGGAAAAAAAAAAAAAAAAAAAAAAAAAAAAAAAAAAGGGGGGGGGGGCATCTTACAGCCTACAAAATCCAGTTCGTTCAAACATTGAACGTTACCGATTATCCTCTAAGACTGAGTCTTGCAAATGAAATGTTTCAACGCTTCCTAATGTTTGAAAATATACTGTTTAAAGCGAACTTTCACTTCAATGGTCACGTAAACAAACAGGACTGCCGCTACTGAACAACCACTACATAGCCCAAAGGTTATTCTGTGGGCTGCCATGTCTGGTGAAGGCATCATAGGGCCTTATTTTTTTGAGGACCAGCGAGGGCGAGCACTTACGGTAAACAGTGAACGGTATTGTGACATATTAAAGGAACTTTTTAGTCCCACAACTGCAGGAATTTGAAGGTTTTAATATGGAAACATGGTTTCAACAAGATGGGGCCACTTTCCACACCTCAAACCAATCGCTTGCGGTTGTCAATGAACTTTTCCCGGAAAAAGTGATCTCTCGTCGAGGCACCATTAACTGACCTCCCAGGAGCCCCGATCTTTCACCCTTCGATTATTTCTTATGGGGATACCTTAAAGAAAAAGTGTATGCAAACAAACCACGAACTCTACTGGAATTGAAGCACAACATCCGCGCCGAAATGGCCGCCGTTTCCAGAGAGATGTGTAGACGCGTTGCAGCTAATTTCCGTTTTAGGTTAGAGGAGTGTCAGCAGCACGAGGGTAGACATTTGGACAACATAATCTTTGGCACTTGACTTTGTCTAAAAATTAACAAAAAAATGTTTTTTTTTTCTAACTTGTAGTTTTTTTTTGTATTGAATTTACAAATACCCCCTACCCTTTGTGGACACCCTGTGTATTTTATTTTGATGTTAAACTATGTATTTAATTTTGATGTGAAAATAACGCAAATAATTTTGTGGATTTTCATTAGTTTACTGTGTTCTGTAATCCATTTATTAACAATCCTAGGCGTTTGTTTAACATACATACAACGTATGGCAAACATATTTGGAGTCTATATATATTAAACATTTAAAGTTCAAACCATTTTTTATGCATTCATATTTTTATGTATTTATTTATGACTATTCTGTTGTGCTTGGAAAAGTAGATGTGTGAGTACTATTATAAAAAATTAGCGACCCGCACCGGCTTCGCACGGTTTACGACATCACATTAGAAAGCTCTAAAATTATCAGTATTTCTGTACTATATTATGCATGTATTATATAGTACATATGTACTATATTATGCATGTATTATATAGTGTATATAAACCGCATCAAAATCCGTTGCGTAGTTTTAAAGATCTAAGCATACATAGGTAGGGACAGACAGCGGGAAGCGACTTTGTTTTATACTATGTTATGATACTCCTATTTGAGTTACGGTGTTTATTTTACTTTTTAATGGTCGTGCATTGTAGGATTATGAGTTTGTCATATACATGAACCGGTCCGAAACCCTTCTTGTAGAAAGAAACAAACTGACTCTGAAACCGATTCTTCTCGAAGATATTTATGGAAAAGGACATGTCACCCAGAGTTTTAGTCTAGGGGAGAGGTATGTAACATTTTTTATTGTGAGGAATACATACAGTGTCCCGATACATACTATGGTCCCGAAATGTGCGCCATAACACAGGGTCGGCACTATACAACTCTATGATAACTAAAGTATAAACCGTATTTTTAAGCGTGGATTATATATGCGTGTTTCTCGTCCGTATATACGTACGCCACTGACCGTGCCTGGTATCCCGCTGAGACTCGTAGTATGCCGCAGTACGCTGGTCCCATGCGGGAACTCTGGATAGTTGAACGCAGTTAACTGTGTTATGGCACACTTTCCGAACCCTAGTGATGATAGTCCATAATTGTTTATGCATCTTAAAATTGAAAGGTACATTTAATTTTAATATTATGTTTTTTTTTCTTCAGTAGTGGATAAGCATATACCTATATAAGACATTTTTTATCATTTCCTACTATAGTCTGTTTTGTATATTCAAGAGATGTGTCAAATTCATAGATCATATTGTAATAAATAGCAAGATAGCAAACTTGTGTCAAATGAATAGAAACATGTTCGCATTATAGAGAATGTCGTGTTCGAATTGCACAAGTTCGACGGTACACTTTTGTGTACCGTTGATCTGTGCTTAAGAAAAAAAATCGATTGCGATAAATATATTTATAGGTGATCAGAAATTTATTTTGAATTTGAAGTTGTACAGGTGTACTCGGGTCTCCAGAATGCGGAATTAAGCCCGATGCAGGTTTCATTCTGCCACCTGTGCTATCCTCGAGGATAAATTCGAAGAAAAAATTTTCATTCAAATATGGAAAAATCGAAATACGAGCGAAATTTCCAAAAGGCAACTGGATATATCCTGGTTAGTATGGTGATAATTTACGATATATAATATATTCATACATATAAAGACATCTGACTTAATTTTCAATTACAAAAAAACAATAATGAAATTGTTTACATTGAATTTGTTAACATTCCGTTAATGTTTCTTGTGGAAAAAAGTTACTAGTTATACTGTACCACACTGAAACTTCTGAAAAATTAACGTAAATTTTGAACTTCTTAAAAAATTACCGTAAGAACTCAAGTAAACAATTTGATAGTAACAAATTAGCCAGAAAAGTTGATTTTATATTTTCTTTTTCTAGAATTATACTTGAACTCAGACAACGACGATTATGGATTAGACTACGATTCAGGACAGATAAGAATAGCATATGCTCCAGGAAATGAAGATTTAAGTAAAATCTTAGAGGGTGGTGTAATTTTGGGGTCGAGCATTGCCGCTAGGAAATACGGCATAAAAACTATTGAAAAACACACGAGTTGGGCAAACGAGTATCACAGGTTTGGGGTAATTTGGAAGCCAGGTAAAGTGCATGCAAAAAAACCAAGTAGGACATAATAATGAAATAAAAGAAGATTACCTATCATGTCAGAATAAAAACTTTGTGATTAGTGGATTATTTTTCCACAGATTATTTGACAGTGACTTGCTAGTTTGATAGTGAACGCTCTCAGTACTGTATGGCTGTGTACCGTTAAAGCAAGACTATAACAACTCCTTGACCCCGAGAGAAAAAAGATCTTAATTTTTTTCAATTTGGCTCAATCTACCCGGAAAATCACAAATATTTGTCCTATAAGTATGCTCTACTAACGCCTGATAATTTGCAAAACGTAATCAACATCTGTTTTCCTATATTTTTTGGGAAGCTGAACATGATCCCGGGTTTTGTTGAGTCCTATTTTGCATCCAAAACAGACTAGAGATCTAAGCAAATTATCATTAGACTCAGGTTCTGTGCCGCATTTAGACAGTGTTATTCTAACAAGCTGTAGCAATTCCGAGGTATTTTGACTCGCTGAACATTATAGTTTTGTCAAAATTTGGGCCAAGTGGTCCTAAAGGACAATGTTGGAGGGAAATTGCCAAAGAAATGACTCAATTTATGACATTAGGAAAAACTATTTTGATTTCTGTTCGGACTCGCAACGTTTGTACATTATTCAGAAATGTCGGAAATAATGTCCGAATTTAATTGAGTTTTCTAATATTTTAACATTGGAAAATTGTAGATTGCGAATTTATAAGGTGATTCAGCGACAACATTTTTAGACTTTATAATAATTTGGCGTGTGTAGGTAAGTACGTTGGAAATGATATATCTGGTAAAAGTAGCAAAATGTCATAAATTGAGTCATACATTTTTGGTCGATTTCCTCCCAAAATTGGCGTTTTCGGAGGATCTAGGTCAAATTCTGACAATGCCAGGATGTTCAGCGGGTCGAAATACGTCGGAAATGATATGTAGTTAAAGTGTTTAAAGTTTCTAAGTTCAGCAGTCAGGGTACATTTCAACAAATTACAGTGGTTGGCAAGGGACTAATTGGCTTTTCAACCCATTTGAATTTTTAGTAAAAGTTTATTATGTAGAATTAAAACAATAAAGATTTTGAAAATGTGGAGTAAAGTAATGATTGAAGGCTGTAATTAACACTAAAACCATTCGAAATTTGATAATACCTACATAGAATTTTTTCTATTAAAGTTCCCTCAAGTTTTAGTGCTTCACTATTTTCTTCGATTATTCGTTGTTACTTTTGTGACAACTTTTATGTGTTTGAATGAATATTTTGATCCAGTTTTGGTAGGTCGAGGATAACTCACATTTGATTTTTTCACGCATTTTTTCAGATAGCATAACAGTGACCGTTGATGACAAGGTATACGGGGCTATATATCCACCCTCCGGGGGCTTTGGAAGTCTAGGACCCAATCTTCAAGTTCTAAACGCAGAGAGATGGAAAGGTGGCACAAGCCTGACACCTTTTGATAAAGAGGTTTAATTATTTTATGCCATTTTTTTTCTTCAACTTCTTAGAACTTTGTTGTAACTAGGTCCGTAAAGTGTGCCACAATGCAGGGTAAAACTGCATTCAAGTATCCTGTCTACCCTCACGGAACCGGTCCCAGTGCGCGTTACTAGGCACGGTCAGTGGCGTACGTATGCACGGGCAAGAAATCCACGCCTATATAATTTACAAAGCTCTTAAAAAAACACGGTTTATACTTTAATTATTATCATAGAGCTGTATAGTGCCGACTCTGAATTGTGACACACTTTCCGAATCCTAGTTCTAATAACATGCTATGCATTTTTTTATGTGAGAAAAAATATTTACGTATATTTGATAAAATATCTGAAAACGTTTTGAAAATCATATTTTTATATTATGCTCTTACAGGAGCAAAATACATGATATACAGGAGCAAAAAATGCTCATGAAACCTGCGATTTTTTTTTTCAAATTAAATAACTGCCTCCCTAGATCTTGAAAATGGCTTGTAAAATATTTGCGAAATATTTTTTTCATAATCACCGAATAAATACACAGTCTTTATATATTTGTGATTAACTCAAAATTTTGAGATCTGTAAAGGTTATGGTAATTTCAATTTTTAATTCTTACTAGACCTAAATACAAGCCTACAGGAGCAAAAAATGCTCATGAAACCTGCGATTTTTTTTTTCAAATTAAATGATTGCCTCCCTAGATCTTGAAAATGGCTTGTAAAATATTTGCGAAATGTTTTTTTCATAATCACCGAATAAATACACAGTCTTTATATATTTGTGACTTACTCAAAATTTTGAGATGAGTAAAGGTTATGGTAATTTCAATTTTTAATTCTTAACACAAGAATAAAAATTTCAGTTGAAGTTTTTTTTTGCCATTATAGATTCTACTTAGGTCTAGTAAGCACCCCTTGCAATCTGATACATTATCGAAATGCTTAGACAGACAGGTCGATTTTTAAAATCAGTGCAGCATGTTTGTATGTGTAGCTGTATAGCATGTGTGTGAGTCCCATGCCTCCCTACAAAAATACAAGAATTTCAATACAAGAATTTCATATTTCACCAGCCGGCACTGGTGATTATAGGGGTTCACTCTGGGTTTCTGTTGACCTCTAAATGGTATTTTATGAGAAAAAGTCACAGTATCTCCCATTCAGTGGCGGCTCGTCAGGGAGGGGGAGGCAGAGGAGGCAGTGCCTCCCCTGTGAAAATTCCAAAGAAATTTTTTTTATAAACCTACCTACCTATAATACTTATCTTTCATTTTTAAATTCATATATCGGGTAAAAAATTAATATCTAAAAATAAAAATATAAACGTAAATATGTCAAAGGAGTTCCTGCCCTATTATTTGCAACATATTAACCCTCATAAACGACCAAGCGCCTAGTATATCGCCGTGGTGGCAAGCCTCCGATGCCAATGTTTTCACATATGTATTTACACGGGATAGCGGGCTTCGCGCTTCGCAACCATCTGTGTCTGTTAACAAATTTAACCCTTAACTTCAGTGGCATTAAAGGTCATTTAAAAACTCCATATCGGAGGCAAACACGCCCACCTCCCACCTCTCACACGTGACAGCGCAGTAAACGAGTTATTTGATTAATTCAAAGAAGTCCTAGTAACATACTGTTGTTTCTTTATCAGTACAGACTGACAAGTGACTACTGGTCACTTCAAGGTGATTAGTTTTTGAACATGACTTCTACAAAAAAGATTAGTAGTGAAATATGGTATTTTCTAAATTGACGTTTTCGAGAATTTCCCTAGAATAGTGTTGTTAAATTAGTTATTCAAACCATTCCATATTTTAGTTATGTACCGTACATATGTATATTAATTTAGTGCTTTTAATATTTATAGATGTATGTAACTCTTGGCGTGGGAGTGGGAGGCTTTAATTTTGAAGACAAATCAGATGGAAGTAAGCCATGGAAGAATGGAGCTCGATCAAGTGTAAAAGACTTTTATAAGGCACAGCCAGAATGGTCGAGTACCTGGAATGAAGACAGCAAATTGGAAATTGATTACGTTAGAGTTTGGGCCCTGTGAAATTACTTGAACCTGGAAAAATGTGACATCGACTGCCAGTGCATAAACAGCTGACATATATTTTTTTATTGTATTTATGTTTTTAAGAATTTTGAAAACCTTTTATTAAATACACCTTTTATATTGTTTTAATACGTTTTGTCTAACTAGGGTTCGTTTTAGTATGAAAAATTAGACACGCACTTTTGAAACACAATTTATTTAACGAAACATAAACGAAATAAACTAATAATTAACACTAATACTAATTTATATATAAACAATTCATATTCTAATTTTTATCAACGTGTGTTTTACAAAACGCGAACCGCATGCATTTATATTAAAGACTGACTTCTCCGCGGTTCCAATATGGTTTTATAACTCAGCCGCCCAAGTCTCGAACGGCCTCTTCATTTCTTGACTCTGTCTTGAAAGCGGTAGATTCCACGCGAACCCATCGGAAAGATCGAGAAGCGTACGTCAGCCTCTTGCGGCTGAAGTGGTGCTGACTCTTTGTTTACGCTCGCTAGAATATGAAAAGTTAATAAATACTTTTTAATGCCATTTATATCAGAATTCTGGAATTGAGCATATGCATTCATTCATTCAATGTGGAGTTATTACACAAATAAGAGAAACAAATACCAAACAATAATTAATTAGGATACTTAAACATATGTGTCTGCAGGTAAAGAAAAGGACCAATCATTTAACTGACATAAACCATTATGTATAACACTAATTAAGCCCTGAATAAGTCTGAGTATATTAGACGAGACGTCGGCAAAAATTACTACTTGTATATTTGTCCAATACCCACAAAAAAATCCTTTGTCAACGTAATTAATTAGTGGTCCTTGTAATTTTAGTAATAAATTACTGAAGAAAAATACGAAGATTACTAATCATTAAAGTTTGCATACGGTAACGCATAGGCAACTCGCATAGCATGTGGCTTCAATTCGTAGCATTAGGGGTCGCCTCAATTCGTATTTATTTCAATAGTCCTGTGGTAGCTGGTGCTGTTATACAACCTTCGTTATATGTAATACAGTGGCGGTTGGTGATATTTCAGTTAGCCATATCTTGAAAACGACGCATGGGACCCACTTCACTTTTTAGGTGATGACTATACACCTCATACAGAAAGTTGTTGACGATTTTTTCACTATAAATCCTTTCTGTAAGAGGTGTATAGTCATCACCTAAAAAGTGAAGTGGAAGATAGGGGAACCGCCACTGATGTAATATATTGAACAGTTTCATATAATTTCATAATAAACTATGGCAAACGTACGGAAGTCACACCACTGTTCATCGGATTTTGACTAACGAATTGGGGATGAGAAAAAACTGCACAAAAATGGTTCTAAAAACCTTTCACAGGAACCAACGGACATCAGGAGAGAAAGGTGTCTTTACTTTTTGGAATCGCTTGAAAATGATCCTCTTTTATGGAACGTGTCACTACTAGTAATGAGACTTGGGTGTTTGAGTACGACCCGGAAACCAAGCGCCAAAGCATGCAGTGGCACACAATTCAAGCTCTCTAAGGCCCAAGAAGCAATAATCAGCAAGTCGAAGATCAAATGCATGCTGATTTGCTGTTTTGATAGCCAGGGAATTGTCCACAAAGATTTTGTGTCTCCAGGCCAAACAGTAAATCAACACTTTTACAGAGAGGTTCTTGAAAAACTTTGAAAAGGGTCATGCGTGTGAGACCAAACATTAGAAACTTTCAAACATTAAAAACAGTCCTGTGGCTCCTCGGCCTTCTTATTCGTCTGACTTGAGTCCTTGTGACTTTTTTCACTTCCCGAGATTGAAAAATCACTTCAAGGGACGTCATTTTGGGACCATAGAAAACATTCAAACGGCTACAACCGACCAGCTGAAGGCTATTCCAATATATGAGTTCCAGCACTGCTATAAGGAATGGAAGAACCATCTCCAGCGCTGTGTGGCTTCCCAAGGAAGTTATTATGAAGGAGACAAGACTGAATTGTAATTCTATTCAAATAAAAATATTTAAAAAATCTCATTACTTAATTTACACACCTCGTATACCACTGTAACATAAAAATATTTGTAAAATAATTGTACTTACTGTTTGTCCCTGGTCATTTTATAGCTATGAAGGATATTTAGTAGTTTCAAGTATTTTGTTTTGCAGCTATTATTACTGTACCTAGCTAAAATAAATATTTTC